>OY728120.1:457326732-458576732 GCA_963277665.1 Viscum album | reverse complement strand
AGTTCATAGAGGCTCTAAGAGTGTCCCTGAAGCCTATATAAACGTGATGAAGGCCATAAAAATTGAATTTGTGACTTCTATCAATTATCCTATCCATTTATCTCATCTCCCCTTCCTCTTCTCAAGAGGTCATAGAAAATCATGGACGGAAATGTGGATCCCATCCAAACATTGGGTGTTTTAGTAGTCTCATAGATACACCTCAGAGGGAAGAATCCTTTGATTATTCTTTAGTGATATTCGTCAACCTTATGGTGAAGAAAAAGATTCATCCCACATATTTGGTGTTAGGTATACATATATTATTCATTTATATATGTAAATGGTTTAAATTTCATACAAGGTGATCTTGGGTAGAGAATTTTTTTCAAATACTATAATAAGTATTAATTAGTCAGTAGAAACCAATTAGTGGAATAAAATCTTTGTTATGTTGTTTATTCATGAAGTTATGATTTAAGTGAAGTGAGTGGATATCGTTTTTGATACTGAAATGGATATCATAAGAAATGATTATTATTTTGAACTTTATCTTTGATTATGACATGTGATATCATAAGTTAAAATTCAATAGCCTAAGACAATATATGATATTACAAAAAATGATTCAGTGTAAATACTTTAGTTTTATAATATTGTAGTGTATTATATATGGATTTGTATCCTACAATGGTGATAATATTCGTTGTTCTCAATGGAAAAACATATCATTATATTACCTAGTGATATAAACGTCCATCATTAAATATGATATTCCATAAACTCAAGAGGGTCAGAGCCTTTGATATATAACATTTATTATAAAATATGACTGATTTTTCTTGTATAATGTATCATGGGTTACTGAATATCAATCTTAATAGATGATATTGATTTTATTATATCGTGGCTTATGATGTAGCTGATATAATTAAATATGATATTAAGGAACTACTATTTTTTATTTTTCAATTATGAGTTGAAATTTACAATTTATTAATGTTTTATGAACTATAGAAAAAAAATTATATTTATTTATTTTATAATGATTATATAAATTAATTAATTATAAATTTTATATAATTAAAAATTTATTTAGTGATATTTATTCAACAAATAACCTTAATGTTAATTTTTAATATTAAATACCATTAATTTTATGTAGTGTAACTTATAATTTTTATATCATGTGTTTAAATAAAATTTGTAAGGTAATTTATAAAGTGTATATATATTAAAAAGTAAGAATATATATATATATATGAATTTACATTAAATAATTATTTTTTTATAATTATTTAATTTCATTTAATAAAAGTAATGGCCTTATTTGGGAAATTAATTAAACCATATGAAAAGGAGATTTAATAATTAAAATAAACAAGGATTAAATAATATTAAATATGTGATATTTATATTATATAAAATGTTTATATAATGGATATGAAATTTTCTTTTGAAATATAAAGTGTTTATATTTTAAATATCATATATTTAAGTGAATTTCATATAAAATTATAATATAAACTGTTTATATTACAAATAAATTCAAAGTGTATATCTATTTAGATTATGGAATACCCATAATGCAAGTCTATATTTAATGTTTTTATGATCTTTTTATTTATGAATATTTCATAAATGGTTATATAAAGTCGAAGTTTATAAATTGTATATTCATTTAGTATTATTTTTATTTTATTTATGAATATAAATTTTAAATTATGGATGGATGTATTATTTAGTTTAAAGTGTTAAACTGCTTCTTTAATTTACCATGAATGCTTAAGATAAGTTTCAAGTTAGGTATGATAATTGATTGGTTTTTATTTTCTACCTTAAATTTGGATGTATTAGGTTATGATATTGTATTTAAAGTTTGATTGTACTTTATAAATATTAGGTGTTATTGTTTTGATGTAATTTAAGTCTATCTTCAGTAACGAACCATTGGTTGTGTGAATATGGGTTAGATAAATCACTAGCATGGGAGCTTAAGCTATGTATAAAACATTGGGGGTTGGAAACCTATCTTAGCATGATTAATCTGGTGGTAAATTTTTATTTTATATGATTCTAATAAATTACATGAAATGGTTTCATATACATTATTAATATGATGTATTTGTATAGAAGTAAATATATTTAGGTTTTTTATCTTTGTTAGTAACACAAGTTATATGTTGTGTAAAGAGTTATAAATCAATATGGTTCGAACATATTGATTTCTTTAAAGGGATTTGCGTTAAAAGCTAGGTCATTAGAAGAATGCATACTGAAAGAAATATTTAGGGTCTAATAAATATTATTAGAACAAGTAGAAGTGATTAAATCCATTTATATAGGATCTCACATGCAATAAACATGAAATAGAACAAAATATAGAAATCAAAAACTCTGAGGTAAATATTTTATACCTTATAGCAAAGAACATTGTCAATATCCTCATTATAATATCGTTTCATAAAGGTAAAATGTATCAACCCAAATTAATCCCATATTAAGAGGTATTCATAGGTTGAACATAATTTTTCATCAAATTAATGAGATCCTACCTCACTCTATGGTGTTCTATAACCTCACTATGCTAAGGAGGAAGAATACAAAATCATCGAGTTCTAGGGGGTTTTATCCAAGCATCATGAAAACACCTCTACACTATCATTGCATGGTAGTTACTTTATACAACCATGAGGATGCTACACGATTTTTCATTATATTAACTCATTCATTACAGTGCATGACTTAATGCCTTAGCTAATTTATATATCACATGTATTAATACAGAGACATATATATTTAATCATAGGAAATTGTTCCATAAATGATAACTTAGGAAAAGGATTTCTCAAGTTTCCATCCATATTGTTAAAGGAAGTAGTACAATATTCCCTGAAAAATGATATTAGTCATTCATCATATCAAGGTTATGGATTTAGGTCATATATCTCTTTCAACCAACATGAACTAAAGTTACAGATACTTTGTACCATTTTCATATTATATTGTACCACATATAATAACTTAAGAAATCATATCCAGAAATCCTTTTGGTTATTTTGAAAAATATTTTTTTAAATATATCATTAAATTCACATTATATCACATTATATATAATACCCTGCGAATACTAATCCAAAACGTATTTTTGGATTAACTTTAAAACAATTTTAGAGAAACTCTCTATGTCATACTCAATCTCCATTCAGTTGTCCAAAAATTCTGACCCCATGAGCCTTTATACAATTTCTAATAAATATAAATCTATAGACTCATAAATCTAAAAAAATATAAGCCTTTATAAAGTCATCAATACTTCTAAATCAATAAATGGATCTGGTGTGATCTCCATCAAAAAAAATTATATATATACCTATGCCTACCAATATGCATCTTATGAAAACATGAATTCTCATATTGTCTTTTCTCTAAATATTAAAGTGACCATAAGACATGAGGTATACCAATCCTATATAGTTTACTCATCTATTTACTATTCTACGAGTATAGACTGAACTATTCAGTGAATAGATCTCATGCTATTCTCCCTTATGCATAAAAACATCAAATGTACCTTATCTAAAAAGATATATAATATCTAGGTGTGGAACCACACTTACATAGTTTATCATAATTTAGGAACTAGATTTCATTCTCGTCAAATTATAGGATAGGTCTTATCTGGGTTGAGATCCTACTAACAATGTGATCAAAAACGTACCCAACCACCCTCATATTAACTAAGTCAACATGTATACTTGTATAAATAGGGTATAAAAGTATGAAGGTTCTAAGGTTAGGTATCTCTTTAACCTTAGGTAATGGGAATAAAAATATGATCTATGCACCCCATGTATACCAAATTTATATGTATGAATCTCTATGTGGTATACTTAGTGGGATATCCAGTGCACTCCAAGAATATTATTCTTTTTTTCGTGCCTCAGGATCATATTTTGATTTCTATACAATAATCCTACTCGTGTTAACCTTAACATTTTATTATAACCTATAATACACCGTAAAAAATATTGTTTAGGGGTAACACTAACTTTTTAACTTTTATAGGTCAATTATCATTATAACTCGCTATTTTTTTATCAATATATACATATATATAGCCATCATAAAAGTATGATACAGTGGAGACAACCATTTATACATAATGATACATTTAATTTTGTTAAAAAAAATTTATGAATATTAAAAAACCCAATATAAAAAAAATATCTATTATATCATATATGATAAAATATCAGATCACCCGTGTATATTCTAAGCAATCAAGGTTCTGTGAACTTATTACATCAAATACAATTATTTTCCTATATATAAGTGACCATTTGATAAAAATCTCACACTAACTCTTTAGTGAGAAACATATATAAAATAATTAAGATTTAATTATAGTAATTATTAGGAATCATATTCCTAACATTCAACACTTTTAACATATTAAATATTCTTAACTTCATATCATCAAAGGTTATGACGTTATCTTTTATAGTTTACATAGAACTATTTATAAGTGATCAATCATCATCCTTGGAACTCTATCCATCAATATTTTCTATGAAAATATTTTCGTAAATAATATAGCTATTTATAATATAACATTAAAATCATTTCCGTTATGCTTTTAATATAAAGATTCATTTATAATGTTACGTTAACTAATCAAACTCTAAAAATTTATCTTTATCACTATACCAAAAAATATTCTGGGATATCATGTGCAACTAAATTTATAGTTTTTCTACTACAATATATTAGGTTATAGTGATTTTCTATTTATCATGGTAATTAAATGAAATTATTTACATTTTTCTTCAGAATAAAATATCCTTAAACCCTTTTAGGATATCAAGTTAAAAAAAAGTATACTTCGACTAATATGATTCTTTACGAAAAAGTGATGTAACATTATTCAAGGAAACTAAATGTAACCCTTTAAATTTTTCTTTATCATCACATATATTAAAATATTGAGGATATTATGTGGAAAATAATATAATCATATACTGGTAAAATACTATAGTAAATAATTATTTCTAATTTCTGAATTGTAAATAAATGTAAAAAATTATATTTTTATCCTCTATCACATATCCTAAACACCATAGGATATTAAGTAGAAATAACTTTAACATAATATGGTTAACTTTAAACTATCCTATATTTAAATATACTCCCACTAACCACATAGTCAAAATTTTCTTTACGAAATGTCTTTATAAGATACAAAAAAAATATTTGTGTTTTGGAAATAACATTTACTTACTCTTAGTTAGAATAATTAATAAATAAAACATTTCATTTATGGTATAATTTGTGTAAAAACAATTTTTTTTGAAAGCAATATAATTATTTTAAATATTCTATCAATGGGAGGAAATGTATCATTCTTTCATTTTTTAACAAATATATGGATATACCCTTTAACACGTCTCTTCAATTCAAGTGTGTTTTTGAAACCAATGAATCTTAAACCATGTATAAAATAAATTATCTAATATTTAAAAAAACTCTTTGTTATTGATCTACTTCTATTATCATATGATAGAATTTAGATTAAGATACACATGCTTTAAATAGATTCATCTAATATTGATAAGTTTTTTTACAATCATATCATTGTATTAGAAACTCTTTGGTTAATCATTTGAATGAAAACTACATGATCTATAAATCATTCCCTTGGTTTTTAACACCTATATATTTAAAACACTTGTAAAATATACATTTAGTATCACATACCCTTAAAATATAAATAATTTGTTTCTATAACACCTATACCTGGCATGAAAACTCTATGGAGTTTCCTATAACTACTTCATGTATCATGATAATCCATCATATGGAATTATCAGTGCTTCTTTATAAAAACCCTTTATTTCAATGACCTTGACCAGCTTCTTGATTTAATATTATTGAACACTTAAACTAACTTTTCTTCTTTCGGTTTATACTTTTTCCAACATGCAGTATCTATAAAGAACTGAATCTATTCATCACATTCCTAGTTCATAAATTCTCAAATCATTGATAATATCACATTATTTTTTTAAATTCAATCATTTTATCAAATTATTTCCATAAAATATATAATAATGAATTCAATAACCAAAACAATTCATTTTTAGTCTCCCTTAAAGCATGTTATTGAATTGAACAACTCATAACTACTTATATCACATATACCCATCGCATTTTATTTGAATTATAATTGTCTACTTTCTATTCTCTTGAGATAAATTATATCCAAAATACCAATATTATGATATGTTTATCTATGATTTAATCATCAAAGTTATCAATTTAGAAACTCATTTCCTTTATTTCTTGATTGAAAACTTCAAGATCATTCAATTATTTCTCATTTTATGACATATTATATATCTTTATAACTTTTTCAAAACGTACAATTGATATCATATATCTATCATAATAATATAATTGAATTCTGTAACCAATAAATAATTATGGGATCCAATATTCTCCCCCAAATTATTAACATATTCAATCATATTGAATATAATTTAACGTACCCAATCATATTGAGAATGTGAAACTAAAATTCCTTAGATAAATTAGAATATAAAGACTTTGAAACCATAAAGGATAATTATATGGATTATAAACATATATATTTACATGTTAAAAGATTTCAACATTTCTTTATTCATTAATTAATTGTTCTAACCCATAGAATTTACCTTGATAAATTTTCTAACGAACTGAAAATCAATTTTGTATTATTAAAATCACTTTTGAGGAAAAAGTGTGAAACCACAGATGTTTAGAAATTGCAATCATCCAACACTAAAACTAATAACTAAATTATTAAAATAATGCTTATGTTGGTCTGAAACCTTACCTATTTAAATCCACCAATTTAGATAAGGAGCCTTCATATTTGGCTCATACATGATAAGGTCTTAAAAATTATGGGACATCTTATTCCACGCTTGAATAAATTATTCCAAACCTATATTCCACTCATTGAAATTGTGCATCAAAATATAATTTTTTGTAATCCAATAACACTTCTCCAAGTTAAGGTTTACTATAATCATTCTCTCCACTATCCTCTTTTAATCCTCTTATGTGGTTTTGAACTCTAATACCTCCTTTACATCTCATCATTATAATGAAGGATGAGATCCCATGATTTTATTTCCTCTTGGACCACATCATTATTTACACTAACTGTAACCTTATCTCTCTCCTTCTCCTATATCTGATTATTTTTCTTATCATGACCATGATTTGGTTCTTTGGCTTCATCATACTCCATCATTTGTTTTTAGTTTTGAGTAAATGAGAACTCCTTGTCAACAATCACAAAATTTGTGGGGTCACTTTCTACAACCTTATTCTTTTTAGTAAAACGGGTTTCCATCAGCATCAGAAAATGAGAATATTCCATATAGCCATTATTCTTTATTCCTTTTAGAAAAATTAAACCTCAATCATCTCTTTTTTCTTTCTTCAATTTCTTCCCCCTATAACTGTGGAGGCCTCCTCCATGTCCTTCATCATCACCTTCCACTTATACATGGCCTAAAATATCATCCTTCAATCCATATCCATAGTAAATATGATCCTCAAAAATGTTCTGCATTGATGTTTTGGTTTGAATAGTTATTGTAAATGTATCCCCTTTAAGAAATTCCAAACCTTAAACCTCGATGTTCCAAAAAAAGTTTCTTACTTTTATATTAAAAATACTCCCTCTTAATCACATCATGTATGTATCCTTCACTCACTCCCCACTACCTCCACTAAAATAACTAACATTTTATTCTTCCTTTCCTTCTTCCGAAGACACCCTTGTGTCCTTCTCATTAACATGAGGATCCCCTACATTCTCATTGAAAACTAAAGGAGATTCATTAGTTTGGGAATATTATAATCCTTTATATCAACACCATTTACCAATTTATTAACCTGAATCACCACTTCCCCTAGAGCACACACACCATTCATGTCACATTTCAACCTGTCATCGATATCAGCCTCATTCGGGTCATGAGTTATAGTTGATGCCTTCTTATGAGTATCCTTAACTTCTTCGCATGAGTCCACGGGATAAACACATTGACCAAGACTTTCACCAATCTATATTGACTCCCAAAACTCCTGCATTCCATTATATACCACATCCAGGAAACCTCCTTAATAAAATTTCACTCTAATTGAAGCCTGATTTATTGGGTCTCCACTAGAACTAGATTCCAATTCTTCAACACTATTTCTAAAAACCTCAAAAATATTTGGTTTCTACTTCCTATTCCTATATACTACCGACAGATTCCCTATTATCTTACACAAAGAGCATAAATCATAACAATACTAGAAAACAACTTGTTGATTTTATATATTTTTTTAACCTACAACAACCCAAAAAGTCCCATCAGGTAATTTAGAAACATCTACTTCAACACATAATCTCAGTGAAATCAGGTGACATATTGATCTAGTCCTACTATCAAAACCTAGATAATTGCCAACTAGATATACTAGCATACATATAATCAAAGGATTCTGTAAATAGATTGGGACCCTAAGAAATTTTCTTAAATTAAATTAATATTAATTCAGAACTTTTCTAAAGTTACTAGTCTTAGGAGTATCTTACATTAAGTTTCTCCTTACAAGGATTAATATAAATGTTTAGTAAGATGATGATGAAACTATTCATCTACAACAAAATATTTTATCAGATGAGTATCGAGTTTTATAACCATTGATAATGTCTTTTATTAAATACTCTCACACTAATATGAAAATCCCTTTTAAAATTCACCATACCCATTAGTGTTAAATGATATATATTTCACTAGGAAAATGAATCTGATGTGGCATTTCTCTCACCACTTTTTTATTTAGGTAGGTAATCATACAAATCATATCATATATTACTCTAGGTTGTCTGGATTTACCACCCTTTTTCTAATCCATCATATATATAAACTAAACTCTATTAATCTTTTATTCTTACCATTAGGTTTTCCTAGCTAGTATACCCAAAAAAAACATTAAAAAAATCACACAGGATAATCTAAGGGAACCCTACTACGGAACGAAACTACCTATAAAGGTAACATAGAGACACTTATTACTTACATTACTTTCACAAGATAATCCAATGGTACCCAGTTAATCATAAAACTACCCATATGGATGATCGATGTCTTAATAATTCTGATTTGGAAGGAATCTCTCTATTAGTATTTTATGGGCATTAATCTCAACATGTTATCTCATGTTATTCACTTTATATTCACATTTATAGTGATTTAGTTTATAATATTATTCCCTCCACCAAATCTGTATGTTCAAACAATATTGATGTGTATCCCTTTACACAACCCAGAAGATTGTGTTTATCCCCAAAACAATATAAGTAAAACATATTCGTACATATCCGGTTGCGTCATATGAATAAGGTACATGAACTTTTCATGTAAGTTCATAGATTTTGATATGATTTAAAATATCCATATGAGTAAGATCAAAGTGACAGATGGACAACTCCATTCACCTTTCAAGGTGAGGAAAAGCATATAGGCTTGTAGGTAGTCCAAACCCAAGTCCCTCTACCCTGGGAGACATTAATCAAGATGGAATCCAATTTATCATAGCCATAATAACTATTATGAGTAAACTATATTCAATTCTGAAATTCAAGTTCATAACTTCAATTATAAAACAATTTCAAGGTAGATGAAAAACTAAATTTATTATGGAGTCATTCCTACAATGAAAATGAAATAATCTATCCTTAAATATAGTTATCATATAAATTTTTGAATAAAAATTTTAAAAATATAAACAATTTATAATTATGAAAAATATAGTAAATAAATTTTAAATAAATAAACAACATAAAAATTTAAACATGTGATAATAATTTATGAATAATTCATAAATAAAAGCTAAATAAAAATACTTTTATAATTTTGTCTTTACATTGTAGACATTGCATAATTATGAATAAAACTACTTATATTCACTTCAATATGCACATTTTATATTCAACATCATATGTAACATCATTTAAAAGAAATAAATTTTATGAATTATAAGCAACATTATAATCCAATTACTATTATGTAATAATTTTACATAATCTAAATATCATATACTTGATTATAATTTAAACAATCATCATATCATTACTCAAAACACCTTCGATATGGATTAAATAGTATCCAATAAGACCACTTAATTTGACAATTTCAAAATAAGTAAATATGAAAAATTCTTAAATTAAAGAGAATCACATTATATATTGGCCTTATTTTGTAATTTATAACTCTTTATAAATTAAACTTATGATTTATAAATGAACACTTTTATTTCTATATCATAAGAAATTCTATATAATTTGTTTAAAATGTATTCCAAATATTAAAATTTAACATTTAAAGGATATTTAAATGTTTCATAAACATTTATTAATTGATTATAAACCCTTTATAATAAATTAATTACCTATAAATTAAATATTCCTAAAATACCTTCTATTAGTATTTATTTACATTTTATAAACCATTTAAAATTTAAATACAAATTTCTAAAATCTTTTTTGTTTGGTTTTCCCATACACGACATGGGTGACCAACATAGAGGAAAATTCTATTACCACTATGTTGCGTTTTTTCATAAAGGTGACACTAAAATTACCTTTACACAAGTACACTAAAAAATTTAATGTTTCTTTTACATTTATGAAGCCTAGTTATGTAAAGGTATCCCCTTTCTTACCTATATGAAACCTGGATGCATAAATGTAAATGCATCACTTAAAATTACGCCTCTGGAATATGTAATGGTAATGGGATTATTACCTTTTTTACCATAACTATGTAAAGGACATATCTTTATTACTTTTACACAATCTACGTTCATAAATGTAAAACCTTAGTTACTTTTATGTATCCTATATTTATAAAGGTAGACAATTTTTCAAAAATATTTCCAGAAATAAAAAACAATGTTATGTTCTTTCATTTTATTCATTTTACACACATGATTTCATGCTTCTAATTAATTATATGGAACTAATACCACTTAATGGAATTTTTAGGGAATAATAACAAATATTATAACAATTAGAAGTAATTAAATCCTTTTCCCAAGGATCTCCCATGCAAGAAATATGTAATTGTGAAAAAAATGAAATAATGAAAACTGAGGTAAATACTACATAAAATTTATCAAATAGCATTAGAAACATCATCATCATCATATAGTTCAATAAATATCAAAATTTAATCCAAAATACATACCCTCTTCATATGTATCCGTGGGACGAGCAGAATAATTCTTCATAAAAAAGGGATCCTCCTTCGCTCCACGGTGTGCTAGAAACTCACTCTGTTGTGGGGGAAGAAGTAGGGATATTCTATTTCGATTGATTTTTATCTAGACATCATGAAAACTCCCTCTACATTGGAGTCACATGGTAGTGTCTTTATACAGCAATGATTATTCTCTTGGTTGTTTCATGCATTAACTCATGTATTATAACGCATGAGTTAATGCCTCAACCAGTTCATTCATCACATGCATGAATGAAACTCCCCATATGTTTCATATTTTGAAATTTTACCTTAAATAATACCTAAGGAGTAGGATTTATAAAGTTTATAACAACATTATTGATGGTAGAAAAATAATATTCCGTGCAAAAAAAGATATATCCATCCATCTCTTACTAGTTGTGGTTTTAGGGAATATATCTCCTTCACATACATCTAAAGGGAACACATGAGATAATATGGTGAGATTTAAAACACCCTAAAAAATAATAAGTATTATATTGATTCCAAATAAAAAAATTTCAATACCTTGATTATCTAATCAAGTATATCATACACTACTAGAAAAATAGTCTTTAGGAGCAGCTTGGAAAACCACTGCTAAATTTTTCATTTTTCATTTTTTAGGACTAGTTTTCTAAAAGTATCTATAATTCATGGTGGTTTATTATAAACAATCCCATTTAGTGATGATTCTTTAGCGATAGTTAAAAATGGTGAAAAATATGATTTTCATTTTTATTTTTTAGGAACTATTTTTAAAAAACCACAACAAAATTAATTTAGTTAATTATTATTAGTAATTAAATAAATAATGTTTTAATCACTTATTAGTAATTAATAATTATAATTAATTATTTAAAATTTAAAATTTTCAAAAATGTTAAATTTTAAATTTTTAATTAATTTCCAATTGTTTATTTTTACATATTAAAATATAATTATTTATATATTTATTTATTTACAAATAAAAGCAGACATATGCCTATATATATTTTTTATTTTATCTTGTTTAATTATATATAAGAGTATTTATATTTATTTATGTAAATATATTAATATTTATATATATTTACAGATATATGTATGTATTTATTTAAATTTATGTATATTTTTATATATTGATATATGTTTATATATATGTTTTTATATATAGATATATATAAATTATCTAGTTATATGTATTTAGATATAGATAATTATGTGTGTGTGTGTGTGTGTATTTATATGAGTTTATAAATATATAGGTAAAAATAATTGTTGCTAATTAATTAAAATTTTAATTATTTGTTATCAATTAATAATTAATAATTATTTACTTTTTATTTAATATTTAATATTTATTACTTATAATTAGTTATTATTTATTGTTTTAAATTTAAAATAATTATCGATTTTTAATTATAAAATAATAATTATTAGTTATTTACTAACTATTAATTATTAATTACATCAAATTATATTTTTATTTGATTTTCAAATATCCCCTTTTTTAACTTGTTTGGGAGCGAACCCTCACATGGTCCAAAGACCCTGAAATTCATAGTCTGAATGCTAGTCTCTTGAAGGATGAATACATAGGTTAGATCTCTCTCCACCATGCCATAGCCCATATTACCAAATGGTGGTGTTCATAGTCAACACTACAGCACCCTAAACATCACACCCACAACAACCTGCAACATTGTGGCTAGCCTACCTGTGTCGTGGTGCCCCTACTCCATGATATATCACTCGATCAACACAACGTAGTGTTCCTCTTACCTTCACCATGCTTAGTGGCATGCCATGGTTCTCTTCAATACATGTTTTTGACCTTCCCCTACATCATAATCATCTATACTACATCATTGTTTATTCCCTATGTCATGGGCACCACAATTACACCCTAGTGATGTCCAAAAAATCCTCCAAATTAGGTGAAAGAAAGGTTTGTGTTGGGTGGAGTTTTTTATGGATATATTGCCTTGAGGGGGTTTAATAGTCCTTTTAAAATTATTTAAACTAATTAATAAAATTATTAGAATATTATTTATGTAAATACAATAACAAATGACTGTCAGTGTGGTGTTCAAATTGATAAGAATTAGAATTAAAATAATGAATAAGAACACCATGATTTTTATAGTAGTTTGGTTCACAGTGAACCTACTTCTACTCTTCAATCCACTCTAACACAGTGAGAGGAATGATACTCACTAAAACTAAAAAATAATAAGTGTTTTATATGTTTTTACTCAGCCTAGTCTATTATAGGAGAGTCCGGAACTTTCATACCTTTTCCAAAAACATTAACAAACCAATATATTCTAAGGATAGAGTAAACCTATCAATGCCTTTTATGAAGGAGCATATCCAAAACACTACATTTTGAATTGAGGTATAACTATGTGTGAACTATGAATTAAATACACTTCTATATAAAAATAAATTTTTCTAGAAAACCAGATGATTTTGATGACAAAAAATGGTGGGTATAAATGATCTTTGTCCCTTCCTGAATTGATATAGAACAATGAAATTTCATGAAACTAGTCATTCATCTAGAAATTAGAAGATTGAAATTGTAAAACATTATTCCTGAATGATTTAGTGCATCAATAATTTTCCTTGATTTTTATATTAGATATTTCTTACCTTGGTCTTCGTTTATAGAGAAAATTCTAATAACTACTATTCTTAAAAATATATTTTGAAAATATTATCTACATGGATATATCCTAATTTTTAATGATCAATTGGAATACTCATGTTCATATTTCCTAATTTCTTAACACAACCCAGTATTATGTTTTATCATTTACAAACAAGAAATATGAAAATAAACTGTTTACCAATATTTCATGAACCATATAAACTAATTCTCGTGCTCTTTTAAACTCTATAAAACACTTCAAAACAACTTGTAATATAATCATTTTCATTTTATAACATTTTTAGAAAGAAAATATAATTGTAAAAAATTATGAAAACCCCATTAAAAAAGTGTAAGGTTGGAAAGTCTACGACGAAGACACAAGAGGGGGGTGAATTTTTTCCTTTAATAATTTCCACAATTCTATCACTTCACATCAACAGAAGATATATTTTTCGATGTTTTTTTATGAGAGTATGTGTTGAAGAAAAACAGAAAACAGAGCACAATAATTTATAGTGGTTCAGGGCACAAAAATCCCCTAGTCCACTCCACCAATCACCCTATCAGTGGGATTGGTGAATTTCACTAGCCTTTTCCTCTTCTCATAAGATTGATCCACAACTGAGTGTATGCAGTTTTGACGCTTATAAATGTGGAGAAAAAAATAGCCTACTGGTTCTTTTACAAGGAAAAAAAATATCCACACCTAAGCATGAGAAGTTGATACTTCACCATGACTCAAACTGAGCAGCAGATACTCAAAAGAATCAATAAATGTTGATTTGTTAAAATAGTTTTAAATTTATAGTTGCAGCAGTACGCAACTGTTAAAAGATGGACCTTCATCTTCAAAAGAATAATAATCTCTGAAATATGTATGAAGAGATATTGTCACACATGAAGATATTCAATTTTAAGAAAATCAACAAAAATAGAGCATTTCACTTCGAGGATTGAACATGTATATCTCCAAAATGTAGTCCTTGTTTCTGAGATACTCGATTGTTGTATCACTGTAAATAAATTTTCACAAGAAAACTCAAAGAATAAAAACTATCAAAACAACCAAGATAACTATTCTAGAAGAAAAATCATATGATATAGAAGGATATATATAGGAATATATCTTGAATCAAGGATTTAGATCCACAAAATATGCCTTATAAATTGAGAGAACTCATTTTAAAAAAGCAGCTTAGAGTAGTCGTAACTTCCCCTAAGAATAGGAGAGGAAATATCCACTGTAAACGGATCTTTAAATCATTTAAGATGAGCTTTCAATTAGTCAAAATAGATCTTTAAAATTCCCTGATATTCTGCAAATACTATTATAGAAAACTCCGATAAATTCTCAAATTCAAATCTTTGGTGTTGAAAAGTCAAAGGTAAAGCTCCTTCGTAAAACTAAAAAACACCAAACATAGGTTTCAACTACATAGTGTTCATTTTCCAAATGTTATTTTGACTACGTAAGGTTGTTTACAAAAGTATGGTTAATAATCCATACATTTTCTTCTCAAAAGTAGGGTTCCATACTTACGTAGGGTTCGTTAACCATACTTTTTCTCATTGAAAAACGTTATGTTTCATTCAAATGTAATGTTCTTTATCCATAAGTTTTTTTTAAACATAAGTTTGATAAACCATACATGTTGATCCTTTATCATAAGCTTTAATACAAATTTATGGTACAACCATTATGTTACGTTCATCAACATAGGGAATGAACTGCGATTTCCGAAAATGAAAAATTGTGAATAGTGTTTCTAGAATATACTTAAGATCATTCCGAACACTTTAATGATTTATTCTCAAAAATAAATACTTGAATATTATTCCAAAACAATAATTATAAATAATATAAACTTCCTGAAATACATATAAAATAAGATCATTAGTAAAACAAACTTGGATATTTTTCAGTATCAGAATCAATAAAATTTATATAGTACTCTTGATAGAATACATTCCCAAAAATCTCCCCCATTTTTATGATCACAAAACTCATAAATTAAAACTATAAATTTAGTAATATAATTTAGAATTCTGTAAACATATAGTGAAATAATTCGATTTTACAGAATTATTTTCATAAATAGAAATATTTGTGGTTATCTAAATGTCTCACCAAATATTTCAAAACTAAAAGGAAATGTTGTGTTTATCAAAATTTCTCCCTCTTTTTGTGAGTTTAAAAATAAAGTAAATGAATAGATTAAAACACATATTTAAAGTTGTACATATTAGTCAGTGAGTTGTATAATTAACTGATAAGGATAATGAAGACTGAATGTTTGGCTATTAGAAGAAAATATAAAATAATATTAAAATAATGTATAGAAAATAGAAATGAATAAAATTTTCCTTGAATAGAAAAAGTACAACTACAATAGGGATGCGACTTAGAATCTTAATAGTCACTTCCATAATGGGGATAAAAGGTTGGTTTTGGAACAAAATAAGTGGGTAGGAGTTGGCGTGATTATGGTTCTATGGTTTTTGAGCAGCTTCAAATGAATCCTTCAATTCAACCTTATGTAATTGCAATTTTCTTCATCAAAATATCACCAAACTGCATTATAAGAAGTCTATAATCATGACAAAAATTAAAATACTCTATAAGAATGACTTTAAAAAAGTCATGTAATCTATCCTATTTGTTCATAAATTGTTCCAAATTTTCTATAAACTAATTTAGTGAAAGTACAATACTAGGTTCACTCTAAGTAAATTGATCAACCTGAAATTTTTTATTGTACATCGAAACTGACAGAGGTGCACTATTGCATTGACAGTCTTGCAGATGAGAATTCATAGCTTCCATAACCAATGTAATGGTATGAAATCTTTTAATCAAATCTGGAATTGTTTTATTGGTAGAAGTTGATGTACTGATCTGATTCACTGAGATTTTCACTGACTCAAACTGACTTCTCATGTACCACTTCACATCTGAAAAATCTTTCTTCAAAACAGCTTCAGATATAATCATGCCAATATCATTTAACTTATCTCTCTTGAGGGAATCAAAATCTCTTCTAGAAACAGTATTCTCATTAAGTTCCTATATCTTTTTCATTTCATTTTCATGGTCCTACTACAGATTGTAATTATCTTCCTGAGACTTATTAAACTTAATCACAATTTCTTCAACATAATGAGATAATGAATCATATGTCCCTTCATCTGCATTCAGTTTCTGATCAACAAAATTTGGAAAATCATTCACCACAGATCTCTATGTAGATTTTTCATTTGAAAAATATTTATTGTCCAGCACTTCAGTATGTTCTCCAAAAACATGACCTGACTATTCTATATCTTGATTCACAACCACATTTGTAACCTTAATTAATAATTTCTATAAAAATTATTCTTCTTGACCAGCTTCTTCTAGAATATTCACCTCTTCTTGAATATTTCTTACACTTGATACATGATTAGAGGCGCAATAGGAATCTCTCTATCTTTACTAACTACTAGTATATATTCTTCAATAATTGGTTCATCAAAATGAACTGAACAGGTTGCTTCTCCAGAAGCCATCACTTGCTCGTCCACTTGCTAAACATCTCTGTTTCTCAGTTTCTTAACAAGTCCATCTTGAGAATGTTCTTCCTTTACTTCCTCTACTTAATTATTAAATATAATCATCCTCTTAGATGGTTGAGATAGTACATCAGTTCGAGATTCTACAACATGTTCCTTTCGAATTGCTCTTTGCTCCCCCTGAGAAAAAGCTCCTCAGCTCTATTCTTCTTCAGCACCAATGGGTAAAACCATTCCTTTCACTATACTCCAAAAAAATTCTAATTTTCATAGAGTTCTGGCCATTAAGACATTTCTATAATGACACTTCATCATCAAATCTACTAACCGAATCATATCCATTTTAAAAAATCTATATATTATTCATCCATATGGATAGAAATTCATCCTAGAATCTGATTTATTTCTATAATGAAAATTCATAAACATATATTGTGGAAAATTAATCTTAATATCACATAAAAATAAAAACATGATGTACATATCAGGGTACCATATTTTCTCCATCCATACCCTCCTTTCCACAATACCGGTCTGAATGAATTTAATCAGGATATTATTATCTTTTTCGAGATCCTTACCAAAATATTTCCTCATGTGAATCGAGTTAAATAGAAATGACATAATGTATTGGGAAGAATGATTCTTATCTCAAATAGATCAAAGAATGAAGTGAAAAAACGCCATTATTAGGGAAGTCTAATATTTTCAAAACATCAGTTAAAGAAATTCAAAAAATCCTTATCTTTAATTCTTCCAAGAATCATATCCTTAGAATCACCAAAAATGAACTATACACTCTTCTAAAAATAGTTCAGTACTACCTCGTAATGAAATTCTGAATTGATGTCATTTAAAGCAGTCTCCAACCCTTGAAATGGAAATGCATGTTTCAGTAGCATATTCTTCTGATATAACTAATCAAATTCAACCACATTTCCTTGAAGTATTTTTCTACCTATAAAATGTTTTCTCTTCAAACCACATGTGTCTACTTCTTCTAATTTTTGGTTTTCTTCATTTCAAAAAACTTAAAGACTGAGTTTTTCATCTTCTAGGGTTTGGAAGGAAAAATAAGTGTTTTAGTTTAGAAGAAAATGATTTTGTTAAACGAAGGGTTTTGAAGAAAAAGGGTTTCTAAGAGGTGAAACATCTCTTTATTTCTCATGTCATAGAATAATTATAACAAACATTTTAATGATTATGCAGTGTAAAAAAAATTAAGATTAAATAAAATAACTATAATTTTGTAAGACAAAAATAAATAAATTGAATTGAATTTACATTAATAATCACAAGATATAATAAAATAAAATAAAATAAAATAAAACAACTTATTTAAAAATTAAATAAACCTAGTTCCCCATTAATAAAATCCAAACATATAGTGGGAAGTGGTTTAGTGAAAATATTATCTAATTGATATATAGTGTTAACAAATTCTAAAGATATACCTTTTTATGAACATGATCTCCAAGAAAATGATGTCTAATATCAATATTCTTAGTTCTAGAAGACTTATTGGATTTTTTTAAAAAATAACTATAGAACTTGTATTATCACATAAAATTGGTTTACTATTAAAATTAATTCCAAATTTCATCGTTAGGTTTTTCATCCACAACCCTTTCAGACAACAACTACCTACGAATACATATTCTACTTCAGTTGTTCATAATGAAACTGAGTGTTTCTTCTTTCTTGACCATCACACTAACGATTTTCCTAAGAATTGATAGGTTCCTAATGTTATTTTTCTATCGAATCTATAAACTCCAAAATCTACATCTAAATATGATATTAAATTAAAATCTGATATTTTTTTATAAATAAAATATGGAAAAAAATTTCCTTTTAAATATCCAAAAATAATTTTGATAGTAATAAGATGTGATTCTTTAGTATTTTTTTTGAAATATAGCACATAAACATACTAAAAACATAATATCAGGTCTTCTAGAAGTAATATATAATAAACTACCAATCATACCTCTATACAACTTGTTTTCCACTTGTTTTCCAGCTTCATCAAAATCATGTTTAATATTAGTACATATGGGAGTTGAATATGTCTTGTTGTTCTGAAGACCAATTTTTTTCAATAAATTAGTAATATATTTGCTTTTTTTATACATTTCCATAATAGTATTGATAAATTTGAGGTCTTAAAAAAATTTAATTCTCTTATAATTATCCACTAAAATTCATTATGCATGAGTTCTGAAAAGTCATTACATAGTTCTTTATTTATTTTTCCAAAAACAACATCATCGATATCTATTTGAATTAACAATAAATTAGAAAAAATTATTTTCATAAAAAAGGGTGGATCCTCTAAACCAATAGTAAACCCATTTTTCAATGGAAAAGAACATAATCATTCATACCAAGCTATGTGTGATTGCTTAAGGCCATATAAAGATTTAGTATGTTTAAAAATAGAGTGTTGTTTTCAAAAAATTTCAAAACTAGTAGGTTTCTCAACATAAACTTCTTCAATTAAATAACCATTTAAAAAGGAAGATCTAACATCCATCTGATATAATTTAAAATTCATATGAGTTGGATAAGCTAAAAGGATTCTCTTAGCTTCTAGACTAGCAATTGGGGCAAAGGTTTCATCATAATCTATAATTTCTTCTTGATTATATCCTTTAGCAGCTAATCTAGATTTATTTCTAGTAATCGTCCCTTGATCATCATGTTAATTTCTAAATTCCCATTTTGTTCCTATAAATGTATAATTTTATGGTCTTTAAACTAATTCCAAAACATTATTTATTTTAAACTGGTTCAATTATTCCTGCATTTCTAACATACAACATTCTCCTTCTAAGGCTTCTTCAAAATATTTAGGTTCAAGTTGTGACATTAAGGTAGAGAATTCAACTAGGTTTCCTATATTAATTCTAGTTCTTATACCTATATTTATATCTCCAATAACAGTTTATAAAAGGTGATTTTTAGGGTTCTAGACTGTCTAAGTAGAACACTTTTAGGATCATTAGTATCATGTTCTTCTGAACTAGGCTAAAATTTATTTTAAAAATCATTTTTCTGGTTTTCAAGTCTCATTTTTTCAGATGAGTCAGTAGATTTATCAATTTGATATTTCTCTTTATTAAATGGGTTAGTTTCATCAAATTTCATATGAACTGATTCTTCAACAATCCTTTACTTTTTTTAAATACTCTATAAGCTTTATAATATTTATAATATCATAAGAATATTTTGTTATCATCATTTATATTAGGCATACCAAGATTATCTTTGGTGCTCAGGATATACACCTTGCATCCAAAAACATTAAAGTACTTTACATTAGGCTTTCTATTATTCCAAAGTTCATAAGATATATTTTGGAAAATAGGTTGAATTAATACTCTATTTATTATATAATAGGTTGTTCTTAGATATTTTACCCATAAATTTATAGGAATATTTTATTCAGTTAGCATATTCATAGCCACTTCTAGAATAGTTATATTTATTCTTTCAAAAATTCAATTTTTTTGAGGTGTTCTTGGTATAGAGAAGGTGTGTTTAATACCCACCTTTGAGAGAAAGGAATTAAGTTCTTGATTCTCAAACTCTCCACCATGATCACTTCTTAATGAAATTATTTTAAAACCTTTTTCATTTTGAACACTTTTTCAATAACATTCAAAAATAGTAAAAGATTCATTTTATTAGTTTTAGAAAATAGACCTAGGTAAATATAGAATAATAATCAACTAAAACAAATACATATAATTTTCTAGCCACAATTTCTACTATAGATGGTACAAATAGATTCATGTTAATAATTTATAGGGGCTTTGATGAAGAAAATTTGTTAATATATTTGAAGGATGATTTGTGCTACTTTCCAATCTGGCATGCATCACATAATCTATCACAGTCAAACTTGAGACTAGGTAAATATGAAACTAAATGTTTCTTAGATAATTTATGTAAATCATAACCATTAAAATTATAATGTCTTCTCTACCAAATCAAAGATTCATTTATCTTAGTAGTTAAATAACTCACTTTCGGTTTACACAATGAATTCAAGTCCATTGTGTAGGCATTATCTGTTCTGGGTTCTTTAAATTTAAGAAAAAAATCTTTAAATACATAACATGAATTGTTAAAAAAATCAACACTGTATCCATCATCACATATTTGAGAGATACTTATCAGGCTGTTCATAAATCTTTGTACATAAAATACATTATTGATTGAGACATACATTGGAACTCTAATTTTTCCATGTCTAATTATATTCCATTAGCATTATCACTGAAGGTGACTAGAACTCCATCAATTGTGTCATGTATTGAAGTTCAATGGGTTTCCACTCAAGTGTCTAGAGCAGCCACTTTCTATATAACATATAGCTTTTCCTTTGCTGTGACCTATTACCTTCAATGAAAATTTAATCAAAAATTTGTTTTGGCACCGATATCTTTTTGGGTCTTGTAGTGTAAGCTAATAAGGATTTAGGAATCCAAATCTGATTTTTTTTTGACTTATGTCTTTTACTTTAGAAAAAAAATTTGAAATAAAATTTCTTTTGATTCCACTTATTTGAGGATTTTTCATATTATAGTTTTGTATATGTCCTATTCCACAAAAATGAAAAATAACAGATTTTGTATTGGGAACAAAATAATTCATATGTTGTTTAGATTTTTCACCCTTACCTCCTATGTCAAATCTTTCCATTTTAATAACATTCCTAATAAGAATTCCATTCAGTGTGTTTTCTCCTTTTTTAAAAATAAGATAAGTACTTTAATAAGTTTCCACATAATCTTGTAGTATTTTAATTTTATTTTCATGGTCAGTATAGTTTGTAGTAGAAGATTCAAATATATCAAATAACACTTGATGTTGTTCATGTAATGTATCCCATTCTCATAAGATAAAATTATGAATATTTTTTAAATATTTTTGTTTCTTTAATAGGGATTCATGTATATTTTAAGCATATTACAGTAGGCATCCATTTTATCATTTGAGTAACTAGAATTAGAATCAGATGAATAGAAGGGTTTTACCTACTCTTCTTCAACCATAAATCGCATATTATCTTTTAGATTCAATTCTTCCTTCTCTGAATTAGAAATTTATTTGTTTCTGGAGTCTTCAGAAACACTCCAAGTTGGCTTCATTGATTTTTTTCTTTAGTTTTCAAAGTCATCATTTTTCTAAAACTACATTTCTGTCTTTTCTTTTTACTTTTTAATTGAGGACAAGAAGGTCTTATATGACCCAAATTTTTTCATTTATAAAATCTAACTTCCCTTGAATCATTATAATCCTTTTTGAATGATTTTCTAAATCTTCTATTCTTACTATAAAAGATTCCGAATTTTTTATCTAATTATGCCAGCTCGATTTCAAAATCAGACGAGTCTGAATTTCTTTCTTCTCATACTTATTATTTTATTTTTCTATTCTACTTCTGATATGTAACCTTTAAATAAGTGTTATCATTTTTCACTATTAATTTTTGATCATTAACTTCATATTTAATTTCTCTTTATAAATCATTAGATTTTAAATCAATTATCTCATTGTAAGATTCATTGTTGGTGTTGATTAGAAAATTACAGCTGAAATTCCATTCCATTGATTTGGAAAAACTCTCAGTACATTCAATGATTGATCGACTTTTTGGATAGGTTCAGCTAAGGTTGTAATTTTTTTATAATATTTGTGAGCCATACATTCATCATATGTCTTACATTGTATATACCATCATAAGAAACTATAATTTTTTTCCACATTTCATAAGTTGTAGGGCATTGTGAGACAAGGTTGAATTCTTCTATTCCATGACCACAGATGATAGCATTCATAGCTTTTTAATTCATGTCATACTCAGAATCTATAGTAGCATTCTAGGCTTCAGGTTTTTTAGGAATTTCATAAGGAGTATCGTTATTTGAGTATACTTTAAATCCAAAAAATTTCAAATAGATTATCATACGTGACTTCTAGCATTCATATTTTTTCCATTTAAATATAGAGCACGAACCATTGACATTCCTTATCTAATATTATTTGGTGATATTCTTATAAATACTTATCTCTGGTTTGTTAGAAAAAAAACAAATCAAATCTATAGATCCCAGCCTTTGACCCCAAATGATAGGTTAGTAAAGAAGACATGAGAGGGGGTTGAATTTTGTCCTTTAAAAATTTCCAAAATTATTTCATTTCAAATCAACATTGATAGAGTTTGTGATGTTTCTGTATGAGAGTATGTGCATTATAAAAAAAGAAATCAATGAATAATAATTTATAATGGTTCGGGGCACAAAGATCCCCTAGTCCACTCCACCAATCACCCTCTCTGTGGGCTTGGTGAACTTCACTAGTAAGGTACTCTTCTCATAAGACTGATCCAGAACTGATTGCAGGTATTTCTCACCCTTAAAAATAATTCTAAAAATAGAGCCTTCAGGTTATTTTACAGGAAACCAAAATTTCCACAACTTAGCATGAGAAGTTGATACTCCACCCCTACTTAAATAGAGAAACCGATAATCAAAAGAATCAATAGATATTGATTTTTTTTAAAATAGATTAAACTTCATAGTTGCAGTATTATGCAACTGACAGAAGATGGATCTCCATCTTCAAAAGAATAATAATATTTCAAATATGTATGAAGAGATCTGGTTGCAGAAGAACATCTTTTATTTTAAGAAAAGCAAAAAAAAGAGCATTTCACTCCCAGGATTGAACATGTATATCTCCAAAATATAGTCCTTATTTCTGATATTCTCAATCATTGTAAAAATATAAATATATTTTCACAAGAAAACATAAAGAATAAAAACTATCAACACAGCCAAGAGATATCTTCTAGAAAAAAACATTGAGCATAGAAAGATATATATAATGATATATATTGCAGCAAGACTTCATATCTGAAAAATATCACTGATAAATTGGTAGAATTCAAATTAAGAAAAAAATCTCAGAATAGTGATAAAATCCCTTAAAATATGAGAGGAAATATCTGTAGTAAATTTATTTTTAAATCATTTTAGACGAGCTTTGAATCAGTTGAAATCGAGATTTAAAACGCCTTTATATTCCACAAATATTGTTACAGAAAACTCCGATAAAGTCTCAAATTCATATATATGGTGTTGAAAATTCAAACGTGAGGTTCCTTCATAATACAAAAAAAAACCCCAAAACGTTGGGTTAAACTACATAGAATTCATTTTCCAAATGTAAGGTTGAAAATGTATGTTTTTTCAAAAAATTATGTTTGATGATCCATACGTTTTCTTCTCAAACGTAGGGTTCAATATTTATGTAGGGTTCTTTAACCATACTTTTTCTCTTTGAAAAATGTAAGGTTTCATTCAAACTTAATGTTCTTTAGCCATATGTTTCATAAAACATAAGTTTGATAAACCATACGTGATGATCCTTTATCGTAAGCTTTAATAACAACATAGGGTATGATCCTTACGTTACGTTCTTCAGTGTAGGGAATGAGCAGTGATTCCAAAAAACCACAAACTACGAACAGTGTTTCAAAAATATGCTTAAGAGCCTTCTGAACACATTAAAGATTATTTATCATGAATAAATACTTGAATATTCTTCAAAAATAATA
Organism: Viscum album; assembly: GCA_963277665.1. NCBI lineage: Eukaryota > Viridiplantae > Streptophyta > Magnoliopsida > Santalales > Viscaceae > Viscum > Viscum album. Next base: position 458,551,606 of record OY728120.1, on the reverse strand, counting down.
ATTATAAAGAATATAAACATCCTTAAATACACATAATATAAGATCATTAGTAAGAAAACAAGGTTAGTTTTTAGCATCAAAATCAATAAAATTTATAGAGTATTATTGAGACAATAAATGGCCAATAAAAAGACCTACCACTACCATTGATAGAGAACTAAAACAATTGATAGAGTAATAGAGATTTTGATACCACTACCACTAGAAAAGATTCATGCAACCATTTATGAAGAGGTGGGTAGTTATTGGAAGATCATTGATACTGCTATGTAGAGGGTTCTACCACCAAGATGAAAATTGGGGTTCCATTTCCCAAAAGAACTACTACCTCTAGACAATGGGAGAAGCTGTTACTATGATGTGATATTATGTTTTTAAATTCTTAAGGAATTTATTCTCTAAAAATCTCTTTTTATGTAAATGTAAGAGGGAAATTATATACCTTTCTTAAGGGTAAGTGAATTTTTCATAGGCTTCATAACGGTAATATGTATGTTGTTTAAAGGTAACCTTGAACATAAAAAACTAAAGTAAGCTTAACGATGAAATGAAACATGTTTTGTAAGGTTGAAATGTATGTTGTGTTAAGGTAACCTTGAAATTTTATAGCTCATATAAGTGTAACCTTTAAATGAAGAAGGTTGTGTAAGGGTAACTCATAATGTATATACATTGAGTATGGGTAGTACATATTTTGTAAAGAATGTGTAAAGGTAAACAAAAACATGTATAAAGGTAATGAAAATGGAGCATATATGTATAAATAATTATAAATAATGAATATGGGTATAATTGATTTCATGTAAGGATGAAAATATATTTTCAAAAATAACATAAGGGTACAATTGATGTTGTATTACTATAAGAGGTAGCTATACATATTGAAAAAGAATAATTAAAACATGTTATGTAAGGGTAAAACCAAACCCACAAGAGGTTACATAAAATGTTGTGTCAAGGTAATGACTAAGATAAAAAGGATATGTAAGGGTAAATAAAGTAATTAGAAAATTTATTTTTCAAAAGATTTGACAAAAGTATAAATATTAATGAGAATAATATTTATAAATGATGAAAAATTAAAGAAAAATTAAATTCAACAAAATTATTATGATATAAAATAATAATAAACCATGTGAGGAATTGAAAAACATAAATAATAAATCAACTTAGTCTTTTTAATTAATTAAAAACAATGTAATCAAAGAAAACTAATAAAACCATTCTTAAAAAATAAAAAATTAACAAATATAATAATATTTCCACCCTTAAATAGAGTGCACATAAAAAATAAATTTGATAAGCACATTAAATAAAATTATTAGTGATATTAAACACTAAATATGATAATTTAAAAAAAAACATGTAAAACAGTTGTATACAAATAATCATTTAATACATGTAATATAATAAAAATATCCAATTTAAAGTGAAGAAAATAAATAGATTGATATTAATATTAGAATTTTTGAACTAAAGTTAAACATTAATTATCATTATAAAATTAACCAATTTCCAATATAAATTGGACAATAAAATGATAGGAGGAGTTAAATTTGTCAAAAAAAAATATAACATGATTTACTAAATCATCCAAAAACATCAATGAAAATATGTTGACCCTTACTTGATATAGTATTATAGGTGAGCCATTACCACTTGTCTGAGAACCAAACTATTTAATTATTAATTAATAATTATTTATATATGTATATATTTAGATATAAATACACACATATACCTATATATATTTATTAGGTATCTAGGGGTTCAATTAGAAAAAACACACACACACACCTCACACCCACAGGTCGGAAAGGAAGATCATACCCCCCCCCAAAGGGTCCACCCACCGCTCAATCCATTTTTTATTTATAATATATAGGACCAAATATCCTAGTATATAGAGGCAAAGATACCCTTATTATATGGCTCATATATCCCCCCCATCAATTTTGTCAGCATGAAGGTCCTTGTGACAAGATCATAGTCCTATTTTGGTCCACCCTTCTACACCACACACTTGATCAACACCCTCATCATGGGGCTCCATAACTATTTCCCTCTTATGGACCATATTTTTCATTAGCGCAACCATTAAAGTGCCTAGATTCAAGTCCATCACTATTGTCACCTACCTCCCTTGCCCCCCTAACATCGATACTACTCATGCATCACCCACATCTAGAACCTTAACTTCACAACCACATTTGCCCACTTGGTCAGCACCATCCCCCATCAAGATTACACTCGTAACCCACGCAACGCCCACTCCACAACCAAAGTCATCATCATCCACCTACACAATACACATTCTGTCGAGTGGAGGTCACCATCACACCATCGATGCCTCCTCCTACATCGGGGCCACACCGTACCACCAACAACGTCAAATGGTGCAGACCAAATCACGTCCTGGCATCAAGTGACGTTATCCTAACAAGTTGTCACCCCCAATTTAATTAGGGGGAAAAATTATTTATATATATTTATGTAAATATATTTATATTTATATTTGTTTATATATATATTGTTATATGTATTTATGTATATTTATATATATTTATCTATATATTTTTATTTATATATATTATGTGTGTCGGAATAATTATATAAAAATATATATTTTTATATATTTTTATATTAATATGATTATATATATATATATTTATAAATAATTATATTCAATTATTTAAATCTATGTATTTATATATATATATATATATTTATTTATTTATGTAATTGTATGACTGTAATGTGTATTGTTTTTTATATGTATTTATGTATATTTATGTATACTTATATATTTTATATATATTATATGGGTGTATATATATATCTCTCAGTATTTATTTATGTATCTTTATATGTTTTTTATATATATTTAATTATATTTATAATTATATTTATAATTATATTTAAATATAATTATCTTTAACTATAGATATGTGTGTGTTTGTTTATATATGTGTGTATATATATTTATAATTACTGATATTTATTGATATTTTTATGTATTTATATATATTTATGTATGTTTATATGTATTTTTGTTTATATATATATATATATATATAATTACATATATTTATAAATATATATGTGTATTGATATATATATATATATATATCTGTGTGTGTGTGTGTATTTATATGTCTTTATATATATATAGGATGTTGTATATATTTATGAAAATTTATTTATATTTATTTTTATATTTATATCGATTTATTTATATATATATTTGATTTTTTATTTATTTTTATTTATATATTCCAATATTTATATGTATTTATATAAATTTGTTTATATTGATATATATTTATATCTATTTTTGTATATTTGTGTATATTTATATACATATACATACATGCACATATATAAATATATTTATATGTAATTATATTTTTATATATATATGAATTTATAAATTATGAATAAATATATGTGTACATGTATATTTATTTACATGTATTTATCTGTATATAAATATAAAAAGTCAGGGTCAAACCCCTTTATTAAAGAAAGAAATCCATTTTTACTAGGTTGAAAGAGAACCCTTGCATGACTCATAGTGTGAGACATTAAATGGCTTGAAGGCCTTGAGGCATAATGTAATTTATACATAAATGACTTGTAGACCTTACAATTTTATGGATCGAAGGTCCTACGTTTTGAAAGCCCTTTTTCTTTGTCCAAAGTCCCATTTTCACCCCAAAGGCCCCTTTAGTGAATAGTGATTATACAATATCTACAGCTACTATAATATCTACTACAATACCCCCCACCACTACTACAATACTACTAAAGTATCCTGTGAAAAAACCACAAAACTTGAGGTTGTTAGTCTTTGAACTCCAGACCTCATGGACGTGGAGCAACAATCCATACCACTTGGGTATGGGTTGGACCACATATATATATATATATATGCTTGATTTTAAAGGCAATATCAAGGTTTTATGGGGTGGGTTTAGGGCATGGTGGGCACGTGATAATAAATAAATAATATAAGTTATATAATATATATATATATAATGAATAATTGTAAATAAAAAATTAAAAAAAACATTTTTAAAAACAAATATCGATGCTAGATGAAAAACTTCCACAAAAACATTTTTGACAAACGAATTCATATGATGTTTAAGATGGTATCCCAAATCATTCATCCATGCTTTAAAACATAGCTAAAATAAATTTTCATGTCGTAATACTAATTTTTTGTTCTTATGGATTATCTTTTGTATGGAAGGTAGGTTATGGGTGACCTTAGTAAGATAGGTTTCTCGGATATGGAAAGTTCTTTGGGTTACACGTAGATGAGAAAACTAAAATAGATTATTATACAAGATGAATAATGTTGAGATTATAGTGACTAAATCCTTTTAGACTTATTATCACATGATTTTTAACATAAAAATCTAATAAAATGAACCCAAATATCATGATGCCTAGTGTATTTGGAATTCTAGGTTCATAATACTTCAAAAAGAAACTAAAACAAAACATCTCTATTTTATTCTCCATAATGATCTCTTAAATCCCTCTAATATCCTAAAACTACATAGGATAACCTATGGAATACCTAAAAGAAATGGAAAATCTAAAATCACAACAAGGGAATATACACTATAATAAAGCATTACATATAAGTCAAAACTCATAACATGATATCATAAAAGAAAAGGCTCATGAATAATCATATAGGATCATAACATAAAGGACATGGAATAATAATATCATAGAAATATATAAATTTTGAAATTATATATAACATGAAATAAGAATAAGTAAAGGTTGTATCCCAAGACAACATCACATGGTGGAGAGACTCCAATTATTGATTATGTTTACTCCCTAATCACACACATAATGTATCATGAGACAATAAAAATTACCCAATTAATTATAGATACATGTAGACACACCCATAATAACATGTACCTAAATTTTTGTGCCACATAAGGAAATAAAACATAAGGCATAAAAATAAGGATTACCCAAAGAAAGAAATGGGTTTCATAATCTATCCTCAAATCAAAATCAATGAGAAGTTCGTAAATATTAAAAAAATAAGAAGAAATGAAATATTTTGGATGATTGTATCTATGTACATAATCATAGGTCTAAAAATACGGTGTTCATTAGAAAAACATTGGAAAGGGAAGAGAATTGGGTATAAAAATGAACTTTTAAAATGGTGTTTTAAATAATTGGTTAAATAATTTTAGATAAAGTATAAGTTTGGATTTTTGATTGAAATCTAGAGGTAAACCATAATGTTTATACCAAAATTATTATTTTATTTAATTAAATCGTGAATTTGAATAATTTATTTAAATTATCATTAAATAAATGGTTTAAGGGATAAAAAAGTTATGCTTAGTAGGGTTTTATTTTAAAGAAGACATTTGAGAAATGAACTTAACAAATGTATTTCCCCATAAAAGGAAAGGGGAATATGCTTAGTATATATGTAATAGAAATATATACATAATTTAAAATAATTACACAACATCAAATAGGTATATAAATTGATTTATATATATAATGGTAATATGCCAATGAAAAAGTGTGGTTAAGAGATATATCATACCTTTTGTTTTAGAATCATTATGCACTTTCACATAAAATCAGAGATAATAAAATTATATTTATTAATTAATAATATTTTATATATATGTTTTATTTAATATAATTATATTATGTTAATTTATAACCATTTCAGTGAGATATAAAGTTGAATTTTGTTGTCCAGGGGTGTTCGTTTCATGATTCCTATGTTAGATCACCTGTAGATAATTATATAATTTTATTTCAAATGGGACTAAATGTCTAGAATTGAAATGAAATGATATTAATGTACTTCTAGGTATTCAAATTTTCCCAAATACCCTTATTTATTACAACACAGGTATGATTCACTTAGTAAAAACGGTAATGTTATGTCCTTAGTTCATTTAGGTCGCTTTATCGAACATCCCAAACTATAATAATATTATTTAATTAAATGACTGTTAAAACATTAAATAAAATTTATTAAGTGATAATATATTTATTATAATCATATTTAATCAAAATTTTGTTTTTGTAACTATCCTTTAAGGTGGTGGAGAAAATCGAAGTATGTTATTCCTGGAGGCGGTAAAGCAACCATATTGTGAACAACATTTTCATTTTCGAAACAAAATAAGTGAGTTTATAAGATGAATATTACACCTTAATAATAACATATTAGTACATTTTTTATATTTATGTTACTATTTTTATGTATAAGGAGAACATATGGGTGTGGTAAAAGTAGAATAAAATTAAAATAAATTTAGTTTAGATTTTACCTATCCCTTTGGTTTTCTCCTTTTAGGATACCCATTAAGGATCCTTGAAATATTATTTGGATGATACCATTAGAACTAGGACACAAGGGATATATTTTGAATAAAATTTGGTAGATATTTGATAAGATCCAAGGAATATGAATTTTGAGGATAAGGGGTGGTATTTTATAATGTGTGGAAAGGGGTGTTTTTAAATATTATATTCATCAGTTTACAATTTTGGATCACGTATAAAATTAATATTTATTTTTATGACATTATATATTAAATTGTTCATGTGAGTTCGAAATAATGGGTGTTTAAATCATCCATGACCAAAAAAATAATGTATTTAACTTATAATATCAAATATTGTATTTTATTATATTTCACTATTCACCAAATATAAATCTATTTTAGAAAAATAAAAAAACTTTATCCTAATTATATTTAAATGACTTGATTAAAAAAATTAATTCCATTTTTTGAAGAAAATAAAACTATGAGAAAATCAATTTTTTATTGTATCCACATTTTTTTGAAAAATACCAATTTTAATATTATGATAAATTTAATGACTCTTTAAAAAATAAATAAGGTCACATAAAATTATATTATCATTATAATACAACATTATATTAATTTATAAACACATTTTAATAAAATAAATTTTCTTTTAAATAATGATATTTTAAAAAAATTGGAAATAAAAAAATTATGTTTTACAAAAATATAAACAATTATTTTTTCATTTAAAACATTTATTAACATGTTTCATTATGTAAATATGTAATATTATAAATTTATAAATACCTAAAAATTATTTTAAATTTCTATTGGTGTGGATAATATTCTAACATTTATGTTACTATTCGTAATGGTTGGATTACTATTCCAACTATCATATTACTATTCTAATAGTCGATTTTTAATGGTCATATGGGTTCCCTAATTTCTATAAATACCTCATATTTTCTTCACTCTCAATTCATCTCAATTTTATATCAATGTTATATTTTTTTGTGTTCAAAATTTAAATTTAATTACTAATTTTCTTATTCATTTCAACCGTGTTGTTTGTGAGTGTGATTATTCTAGGGGGTTGAGAAGATCCCAATTTACATATTATTATAATCATATATTTTTCTATTTTTGTCCCATTATAATAATTTCTATTATTATGGACATTTTTATTCTCAAAATATATTGTTCAAATTAATATAATAATTTTTTTGTTTCATCGTTTGGTGCATGAGGTTTATATTACATTACTAAATATGACTCAAAATTGAGAAGAAAAATTTCATTGATAAAATTTTGGTTCATTTTAGTCTTCTCCCATTAATAAATTCCACCCTCAAAGATTCATTTTACATACTAAGGTGAAAACATGTGAGGTTACATCTACTTCTTGTCCTCCTATGGTTCCCTTATCTTCTCATCATACTTTTGGTTTCACCATAGTAGTTTGACTATATGAGATTCCTTGTTGTGTAGAAATTTATCTCTATAGTCCAAGACCTAAAACAATTTCCCCTCATAAGTGAGGTGATTTTACATATATATAACCTTTTAATTTATTATATTTTGGGGATTTTGTATGTAATTCTTCAAGAGTGGTACATGGAATTTGTTATTTACTTGTAAAAAATTTGGTCGGAGTGATAGTAAATGGGTCACAACTCCATTAATATTGAGAATCTCAAATGGTTTGATGAACCTGGGATTGAGATTTCCCTTGTTCCCAAATCTCATGACTACATTCCATAGATATATGAGGAGGAATAATTTATCTCCATACTCTTACTTTATGTCTCATCATTAAATTTCAGGATGGATCTTCTATCGACTTTGAGTAGCTCTAATGTAATACAGAATGGGATTAACATTTTCTATCATTTCATCGATGATTTAAGTTAGAATTTATTTTTATCTCCAACTTCATCAAGAAATGTAGGTGTTATACGTCACTTCCCATAAAGTACTTCATATGGATCCATTTGGATACTTTATTGGAACTGTTATTGTATAAGAACTCAATCAGAGGAAGATGTTGATCCCATCCACCTTTTAGGTCCATCAAGAATGTTTTAAACATTTCCACGTGTGCCTAGATAGTACACTCAAATTGGACATCATTTTGGGGATGATAATTTCTTCTGAAGATCAACATAGTGTTTAGATAATTTTGGATACTCTTCTATAACGTAGAGGTAAATATACAATCTTATACATATATATTTGATAGTGGTGTTCCATGTAGCCTCTCTACTTCTCTGATGTATATCCTTTCAATTTCATGGAGTCACGAAATTCAATCCTCCTATAAAGGAAATCAATATAATTTATGAGAGAAGTCCTTGAGTTTTTACAAAGGAGGAGAATAGTTTATAGATAAATAAACAATATCGAATCTTGGCATAAGGTTTCAAAAAACACAAAATAAATTCAGAGGAATTTATAAAAACATTGGAATGAATGGATAACCACTTTGAAGATCTAATCAATGATGACCTAGAAATATATGTAAGTATTCTTACCTAGGAATTATATAGGTTATATAATTATAATAAACAATGTATTTTATGTAATAAATTTGTGATCTCTTTTAGTAGGTTGTGAACTTTTGTTGTGTGTGGTTTCCTACTTACCCCTTAAATTGGTTTCAGAATAAAATTTTATTTTGGTGGTATATCCAAGCAATTTAATCAATATATAATTCCTCTTAAAAAGTGATTAAATGATAATTCTTTATAATAAAATCCACTAATACTCATATATAATTTTTTCCTATAGATCTATTTATAAGACCAGTAAAAAACTATGTGGTGATGTTTTCCCGTTTCCATATAGGTATGGGTAATGGTTTTATCATCCCCTTATACTTTTTCCTTTCAGCTTTCACCTGATGAAATATTAGTATTTTTATGCATACTCTATGATCTCTTGATTCATATTTTCACACTAATAGATCTCTTGGAGATCCCGATGCATCTTTATGCTCCTTGGGTGGTTGGAGAATAGCAATCTATGTGCATTATTCCATAGCTCTATATTTATATCAGGATTTAATAGTATGAATTGTAGTGAACCAAATCCTATGACTCCATAAATTTTGAAATATAAGGATTTACCTTTTCTTATATCTTTCTTCTTCTTCTTTATTTCCATATAATCTCCTTGGGAATCCTTTATCTTATCTGAAAGGTGTGTTTGAAAAATTATTTGATAATGGAATGATGATGTTCCTTCATTTCTGATACCCATGTACATCCATCGAAATTCAAGGAATACTTGATCCTCCGCAATTATCATCACTGATAAGGTTATCATGTCCTTTACAATTGGAGAATATATCACTTTATTTGATTTGCCATGAAGATAGTATATTGAGTAGTCATAGTCCTTGATAGAATCTAACCATAGATATTGAATCAAATTAATCTAACTATATGTGAATATATATTTTTGGATCTTATAATCTGTATAAATTTCACACTTCTCCCAAAAAGATAATTCCACAAAATCATTAATAAAAAGATTAGTTCATCCAATTCCATATCATGTGTTCTATAGTTCTTCTCATGAAATTTCAACCACCTTGAGGTGTATGATATGACATTATCATTTTATATCACTACATTTATTGATCACTTATCTGAAGAATCACTGTATACCATGAACTTTTCCCCACTTTTGGGTAGTGTAAGTATTAGTGCAGTGATAAACCACTTTCTTAATTCTTTAAGTCTCTATTCACATTCACTAGTTTAGAAAAACCTTACTCCCTTTCATGTAATCTTAGTTAATGAGTATGGAAAGTGAATGAAGTTTCTAACAACTATTTGGTAATTCCTATCTAGTCCAAGGAAAGTATGAGTATCTATTATAGATATTATTATGGGATACTACTGAATTGCCTTTATCTTAGAAAGGTCTACATATATCTCTTTTCTGGTGATAACATTCCCCATGAATGATACTTCCTCCATCCAGAACTCACATTTTCTATACTTTACATATATCATCTCATTTCATGGAGTCATTATAATAGTATTCAAATTCTCCTCATGCCCCTATATTATTTTAGGGTATATTAAAACATCATCTATAAATACTAAGAAAAAAATTATCAAGCTAATCCCTAAAGACATTATTCATTAAGTCCATAAATATTATTGGATCATTAGTCTATCCAAATGGAAACACTATGAATTCATAGTGTCCATATCGTTTTCAGAAGTCAATTTTGTGAATATATTCTTTATCTTCCATTAATTATAGATATTCGGACTCAAAGTCCACCTTAGATAATTATTGAGTCCCACTTAGTTTTTCAAACAAGTAATCTCTCTGTGGTAGGGGATAGTTATTCTTTGTCAATATTTTTGTAAGTTCATAATAATTTATGCATGGGCATATTAAAAAATAATTATTCTTAACAAATAGATCCAACAAACCCGATGGTGAAGCACTCAAGAATATAAAATCCTTATCTAGAATCTCTTGAAACATCTTCTTTGGTTCTTCCAACTCAATAGTTTCTATTTAGTAGTGAGTCTTGGATATCTTTAAAAATCAAGGAATAATTTAGATTGAGGACCTAACCACTAATTCATGACGTAGACCCAACCACACTTCAAGGAATACCTCAATAAAATCCATCACAATGGTCATTTCTTCAAGCATGATTTTCTCCTTGGTCTTATTCATTTGAGTTTGATGTGCCTAATAATATCTTGTAAATACAAGATATGATAATACAGAAGGATATTCATCCCCCAATTACACTTTTATATATCCATAGGATGACTCCGGATGTGAAGAGTGATCTCCCTCGCCCTGAAATTGATGTTGGATTTAAATAAGGATAGCTAATCCATGCTAAATATAGAATCAAACTCCACTAAAGGTTGTAATATAAGATTTTTGGAATATTTATTCCACCAAAACATAATAGGGAGGAGTTATATACATGGTATTCAATAATTGATCCATTTTTTATTCTCATGGATAACTCAGCCCCCATGTTTTCTAATGGTGTTGGAATAGTTCTACTGAACATGTATAAAATGGATGAATGTGTAGAAGTATAATTAAAAATTATTTTTTCTATTATTAAATGAATAACCAATATACCTATGACCACATCATTTTCAGGATCCACATCAGTAGTTTTGATAACCTATCCCCTTCCTTTCTCTCTAGGCCTTGGAAGTTGTTATTATTGATTGTCTCTAAAAACCCTTGTCTTAGGGAATTGGTCTGCATAATGTATGTGGTGTTTTTAGTTGCAAAATTGTACCATGGACTGAGTGTTGATATGAACCATATTTTTCCTCTTTAACATTAGTGGTATCAATAATACCTATTTAGCATTTATTATCCTAGTGACCATTTTTTCCACACTTTAGGTATCCACTAGTTCCCAACTGAAAGATTCTATGATGTTTCTTCCCACACTTTTTACTTGTGGAGTCACGAACCATCCCCGGGGCTGGTGTCGTGACTACCCCAAGCCTTCCTTCCATAGGCCAGGGGCTGGTGACTAGCACCAAAGGCATAAATCCCAAAATAAAGGGAAGGAATTGCCTTTATAAAGTTAACAAACACAACAGAATACGCAAGCGAAGTGAACACTAAGTAAAACTAAGTACATAAGTAAGTGATGAAAAGTAAATGGGCCAGTATACAAACCCAACTGAAAGTACAGTACAACTAAAAAGAAGGTACAATTGTAGTAATGTAAAACAGCAACATCGAGTCTTCCTCCAGCAATCCCACCTAAAGGGTGGGTACAGATAGTCGTTTCATCTCCTCGGGTCCGGCCGTCCGCTCCGTGTACGTCCAGCCAAGTGGTCCACCTACGGGTACCATACAGCTCCACAATCCTCCACCTCGATCAGTGATGTCCGTCGTCTGCATCCAACAAAACGTAGTGCAGGAAATACCTGTGCAGGGGTCAGTATACTATACTCAGTAGAGACCATGAAACCCCCGAAGGTCTCTCAGAATCCATGAAGTATAAAACACAAAAAAAAATACAAACCTGAAGTATCAACCGACTTTAATTAGGTATATTCTCTTATATATACCTATTCCATAAATTACAAACGGTTCCAACTCTCTAGCCCAAGCACAACCCAGTCCACATAGGAAAACACAACCCAGTCCACACAGGAAAGCAAGTCAATCACAGTGATGATAATGATTGAAAATCAAGACTCAGCTCACACAGGTATACATATTTCGTATAGTGATAGAAATGATCATAGGTAGTCACTGATTCATCTAAGCTGTCAGACCCGTACAGGATACAAGTCCAGCTAAGCTGTCGGACCCACACAGGATACAAGACCAGCTACTTTGTCGAACCCACACAGGATACAAGTACAGAGGTCAATACTTCCAAACCCAAATAGGATATAAGAACACTAGTCATCGCCGTCAAACCCATGGAGGATCCTAGTACGGTAGTCTTCGTTATCAAACCCACGGAGAATTCCAGTACAGTAGTCGATGCAGTCGCAGTTAGCTCAAGGGTTCCCGCACACAGCACGCTTGATTCTGGGAGGGTCCTCTCCTTGATCCAAGGGGTCTATACATCAACTGTCACAAAATCCAGATTTTATGTATCCTGAAGTTCGGTCTCATCAAAAGAAACCCAACGTGACAGACGGTGCGTCAATCGGACGCCCGGTCTGAGAGTTATTGGTTTTCCGTCCCAGGGGCCCTATTGGTTTTTAAGCTAAAACAAACCCGACCATACTCTAGATGTGTCCAAAAATCAAGTGTATTATTCCGAAATAACTATCTCAACAAAATTAATTCAACACAGTTGACGACACGTCAATCGGACGTTCGGTCCTTATGTTATAAGTGTTTCTTCTCTAAGGGCCCTGTTGGTTTCGAGTTTGGACCAACCCATATAGACCCAAACATTTACAAAACCTCTAATGTAATATACCAAAATTACCATCTCTATTCAAGTATTCCTACGCAATTGACGGTGCATCGATCAGAGGTCTGTAGCTCAAGTTATGGGAAAAAGACCGAAAATTGGTCTGAAGTGGGGGTCTAGGCCCGGTCCGACCCGGCCCAACCCCCCTGGATCAGCCCGAATCAGGTCGATCTGAACCTGGCCTAGTCCGCGTGACCTGCCCCAGCCTGGCCAGGGGGTGCGCTGGCTCGGAAAGCAAGCTGAGCGGGGGCGCGACCCCCATTTTCCACGAACGCGGTGCCAGGGTGGCGACGCTAGTCACCCCGGATCCCGCGCGGTTGCGGGATTCTCCGCCCTTGCCTTTTGCGGCCAATGCTGCGGTGGGCTTCTGCTAGCGGTGTGATGGGGTGCCACCACCTCTAGGCGGTTGGCCGGTGCTGGCCACCGGCGCCGCCGCGGTACTCTGCGGGCCACTGGAGTCATTCCGGTGGTCCATTTTTTCTCTCATCTACACCTATGGTCGTCTCGGGACCTGAGATCCACTGCGAATGCTTCGATTTTCCGTTGTGGTCTCGTTTCATCATCATCAATCACCCTGCACATCAATAAAAAAATATAGAGGTGGTTCCAGGATTTTTCTTTAACCCACATCCACCACATTAGAGGTTCAATTCGTCTCCCAACAATTTTAAATTCCATGTACGAGGGTATAATTCTCATAAAAGAAAAACAATATATACAAATATTTCCCCTACATCAACAATTGATGTTGAAATTTGGCGTCGTGGTAGACGGCGTCATGGGGAAAGGGATCGTAGGCTTCTTCAGAGTGCGCTGAGGAGGAAGCGGCATCTCCTCTTTGTCGCGGAGAATAAAAAGGGGTGTTACATCGTCATTCTCTGAGGAACCAGAGTTTCTTCGTCGAAAGAGGCGGCGTTCATCATTGGAAGGTGGCATTCTTCCAAATTCTCAAGAGCTCTCCCGATCTTCTTTCCTACAACAAAATCTCTTCCACAAAATTAAATAATATGCTCCTCCTATTATTTAATTACACATGCAAAGAAACTCCCAAAATTTAAATCACCACATTTGATAACGTGTTGACAATTGATTAAAGGAAGGGAGAGGTAGATCCCCATTAATTAAACGTGTTGGGAAATAATTAATATGGAGGATTTTCCAAAATTAAAGATGGGTTTTTAAAGATTTAGAGGGAAATTGAATGGTTGGGGCTCGTGTGGGACCTTCCTCCCTAACATCCACCCTTGGGTAGTTAGGTGGTTGTGGGTCCCACCCTTAACTACCCATGGGAGTAATTTTACCTCCCTACAATAAAATTGTACAAACAATTTTATTCACCTCTTAATTAAACCCCAAAATATAACATCAACCCCACTTGAAATAAAACTACGGTAAATGTCCCCTTAAGAAATTATCGGCGCTGCGAGTTCATTGGTGCCCTCAGATTTCAATTCTGAGCACCGGTTCAAACTATAGAAAAACCCGCTCGTTCGTTCACTGAACGTACCCGAGATAAACTTCGTAAATTTATTCCGGGCACACCAGGCCTCAAAATCAAGTGCCGTCAGAACCCATAGACTCGTAAAATTCCAAAGTATTTAAGAAGAAAAAATTCCTTGAAATTTTAGGGTTTTTACATTACTCCCACGTTAAGGATTTACATCCCCGTAAAGCTACAACATAAACTAGGGAAACAAATGAGGGTACTAAGCACGCATCTGAGCCTCCCACTCCCATGTGCTCTCCTGAAGGTTCTCGTGCTGCCAACGAATGCGCACAAGAGAAATAGGCCATCCTCGTAGGACCTGCTCCCGTCGATCCTCGATTTCCACCGGGACCTCCACAAATGTCTCCCCATCAACGATGTCCAGCTCCCTGTGGTCGATGATATGTGTCGGGTTATGCACATATCTCTTCAGCTGAGATACGTGGAAGACGTCGTGCACCCGGTGTAGCTGAGGTGGAAGGGCCAGGCGGTAAGCCACCTCGCCTACTCGGCTGAGGACCTGAAAAGGCCCGATGAAGCATGGAGATAACTTATCTCCCCGTCCAAATATCTGTAACCCATGTCGAGGTGAGACCCATAATAAAATGTGGTCACCATCCTCAAACTCCAGTGGCCTCCGTCTCCTATCAGCATAGGATTTAGGTCTTCTCTATGCATTCCTCATTCCCTCCTAGATGATCTGTACCTTTTACATTATAGCCTGAACCATATCTGGTCCAAGGAGTACTAACTCCCCCGGGTCAGTCCAACACAGAGGTGATCTGCATGGTTGGTCGTACAGTGCCTCGTAAGGTGTCATCCCGATGGTGGATTGGTAACTGTTGTTGTACGCAAACTCCACCAAGGGTAGGTGATCCTCCCAGCTGTGACAAAAGTCGATGACACATGCAATGATCATGTCCTCAAGTGTCTGAAAAGTCCTCCCCATCTGGCCATTCGTCTGATGGTGAAAGGCAGTGCTTAGGCGTAGCTGTGACCCAAAAGCCTCCTGTAACCCCTTCCAAAGCCGGGAAGTAAAATGAGCATCTCGATCGGAGACGATAGACGATGACACACCATGAAGTCGTATGATCTCCAAGATATAGAGGCGTCCCAAGCTCTCTACTAATCCATGTTCCCTGATCGGTAGGAAGTGGGCTGACTTGATGAGTCAGTCGACAATCACCCATATAGAGTCATGCCATCTAGATGTACGTGGAAGCCTCATCATGAAATCCATGGATATCCCATCCCACTTCCACTCCGGGACCTCTAAGGGATATACCAAGCCTACAGGTACCTGGTGCTCTACCTTCACTAGCTGACAAGTGAGGCATCGAAAAACGAACTCTCCTACAGCCTTCATCATACCTGGCCACCAATGATGTCATCTAATGTCCTGATACATCTTCTCTACTCCGAGATGTACCGCTAGAGGGGAAGTGTGGAACTCCCTCAGCACCTCCTCTTGTAGTGCAGCTGGTACCATGGTACGACCCCTAAAGGGGATGACATGCTCCCCGCCTTCAGAAAATTCATCTTGTGCCAGCCCTAAGGATATCTGAGCACATCGCGCCTCACAGTCAACATCCTCACATTGTGTCTCTCTGACCCGCTGAAGTAGTGGAGGAGTGACTGTGAGGGACTATAGATAGGCTTCCACATCTCTATCCACGAAGGATATCTGCAAAGAGGCTAACTACTATGTCGTCTATCCAAGTATCTGAATGCCCTATCTCCTACTGAGAGCATCAGCAACAACATTCGCCTTCCTAGGAGTATAGAAAATTTCAAAGTCATAATCCTGGAGGAACTCGATCCATCGTTGTTGTCTCAGGTTCAGGTACTTCTCTGAGAAAATGTACCTGAGACTCTGGTGGTCATAGTAGACTATAAAGCGCTCGCCTATTAGATAGTACCGCCATATCTTTAGGGTGAAGACCACTGATTCTAACTCTAGGTCATGGGTAGTGTAGTTCTGCTCGTGCTGCATCAAATTTCATGAATTGTAAGCGATCACTGCTCGCTCTTACATCAGGACACACCCGATTCTGGTCCCTGATGCATCGCAGTAAACTACATACCCTACGCCTTACTCTGGCGGCCTCATGATGGGTGCACTAGTCATCCTCCGCCTCAGCTCCTGGAAGCTCTCCTGAAATTTGTCTAATTACACGAAGGGTTTTCCCTTCTTCGTCAAAGTTGTAAGTGGTGCTACAACTCTGGAGATGTCTGGAACAAATCTATGATAGTTCCCAGCCAGACCTAGGAAACTCTGCACCTCCATCACGCTCCTGGGGGGATCCCAAACCAGTACTGCCTTGATCTTCGCAGGATCTACTGCAACTCCAGCCTCTGAGATGACGTGCCCCAAGAAGTGAACCTCTCAAATCTAGAACTGGCACTTTGAGAGCTTACCATAAATTGGGTTCTCTCATAGTGTATCCAGTACAACCTGCAAGTGGTAGGCATGATCTTCCTCAGTAGTCGAGTAAATAAATATGTCATCAATGAAGACTACGACAAACCGATCGAGGTAAGGATGGAAGATCCTGTTCCTGAGACTCAAGAACACTGCTGTAGCATTGGGCACTCCAAAGGGCATAACTATGAAATCGTAGTGGCCATACCGACACCTGAAGTCCATATTATGTAAATCCTTTTCCCGAACTCTGAGCTGATGATAGCCTGACCTGAGGACTATCTTCAAGAACCGTCATGCTCCCTTGAGTTGATCGAAGAGTTCATCAATCCTCGGAAGGGGGTACTTGTTCCTCACAGTCACCTGGTTTAGGCGATAGTATTCAAAACACAGTCTCAATCTCTCATCCTCCTTCTTGGTGAATAAAATCATAGAATCCCAGGGTGAAACACTGGGTTGGATGAAACCTTTCCCCTGTAAGTCCTCTAGCTGTACCCGTAGCTCACGATGATCGGAGGGAGCCATCTGATATGATGTAGTATATATCGGTGATGTTCCAGGGTACAGGTCTCTGTTGAAATATACCTCCCTGTGAGGGGGTAATCCTGGAATGTCGTCAGGGAAAACGTCTGCATACTGATCCACCACAACAGGAAAACTCGGACTCCACACATCAACTGCTCCGATGATGAGACTAGACAAATGATGTATGATCGGTTGCCCACTCCTCTGCATAATTCCATCTTGTGATGTGAAGGTTCCCTTCTCACCGGTGAAGGTGAACCTAGTCCCATCTGTGCTGACAAACCCCACTTTGCGCCTAATATATTCGGTCTGAGCCTGCACTATAGATAACTAGTCCATACCAAAGATGATGTTGTAAGGCCTCGACGCCGCTACAAGAATATCCCAACTGAAGCTATCACCTCTTAGAGTAATCTCACACTGCCAGAAATAGTGTGTGATTGTCAAGTCTGCTCTAGTAGGAGTCTCTAGCCGTAAGGATTGATCCAACGGCTCCTTTGGAGTCTCCGAGCTCTGAACAAGGGCAGCGGCAATAAAAGAATAACTCACACCTGTGTCTATAAGAACTGCAACAAGGGTGGAGTAGACACAGATAGTACCTTGAATCATCTCAGGTGTGCCATGGTCGTAAGCCTCTGCTGCCTGGAGCTAACCTACATCTGCCCGCCAGCTCCATGTGGTCGGGGTGGACCTCCTGGGGGTGGTGGTGGTAGAGCCT
Organism: Viscum album; assembly: GCA_963277665.1. NCBI lineage: Eukaryota > Viridiplantae > Streptophyta > Magnoliopsida > Santalales > Viscaceae > Viscum > Viscum album. The sequence goes on along the minus strand of OY728120.1, from coordinate 458,533,174 downwards.
TAAAACGTCGTCCACCACCCGCTGATTGGCCAGCTCCTCTGCCTCAGCCGCCTTCTCCCTGAAGATCACCACGGTCGAACCTCTGCCTCTGCCTGGGAGCTACCTCCACTGTCTTTTACTCGTCTGCATTGCGGGTTGGGCAGTCACGAGCCATGTGGCCCTGCCCACCGCATGCATAGCACTGTCTTCTCCTCATAAGGATGGCTATGCGTCGTGTGCCCCGTATAGCTGAACATGTATCCTGTGGTCACCCACCTGACGGCCTAGTCCGCTTGGACCCCTACGACATATGTCGACTGCCGGCTACAGAAGACTTCGCTTTGTGCCATCTTATGGTGGGTCTCACTTCTTGTGGATGATCGGTGCAAATCTCTCCCATAAAAGGGCTTGCTCTAGAACCCTTGCCGGCATCGGGATACTGAGGGGAATTGTCGAAGCTCTGATCTCATGCCTCATTCCTTCCTCAAAGGTCTGGGCCCGGATGAATGGGTCCCGTACCATGTCTGTGGAGTAGCACGAGAGGTCGGTAAATCTCACCAAGTACTGGTCTACTGTCATGATGCCTTGTCGCAGTTGTAAAAACACTTGGATGCGCACCGCACAGAGGGTGGCTGGAAAAAACTCTGAGCAGAAGAGGATCTCGAAGTCTGTCCAATGCAGTGATTCCTCATCTTGCACCTAGAGAATCAGGCTCCACCATATACCTATAGTCACGTGTAGGAGACTCGCGTCAAGGATCAACATAAGGTCTTCTTGTGTCCCTACCAATCTGAAGACTCTGGTGATAGCCTCCAACCAATCCTCAGCTACCTGAGGATCTGTCTCTCCATGGAACCTGGGCGGCCTCTGTCTTAGAAACTCGTGCAACGCGCTCAGGTGGTGTCCACTCTGTGTTGATGGGGCTAGTAGCATCGGTGGCTCAGTGGGTCGTGGTGTCGTTGGTGCCTTCGCTGTAATGGGGCCCTTCACCAAGGCCTCGTCACTCGGTGGGCTACCATCCCGCACGAAACTAAGAACCCTCGATGGATACCTTCATGGGGACATCCTGAAAAGAAACATGTGTGCCACGGTCAAACACTATACCTGGTGAGCTGACACAAAGTAATCACAAAGAAACCTTTTGAAAGGAAACACACACGCAATCAATGTTTTTGTGCACTGAGTCGTAAATCAGAGGTCAGGGTCCTGGTGTATGGATACGTCAGCCGCCACACCATCACTGGACTCCCTGGACTGAAAACCACACTCAATACTCTTAACACTATTGCTTCACGGAAACGAAATATCAAATTCTCGTGTTCTGCTGTAGAACCGACTCCCCTGATACCAATTTCTCATGACCCGTCCTCAGGGCCTGTGTCGTGACTACCCCAAGCCCACCTTCCATAGGCAAGGGGCTGGGGAATAGCACCAAAGGTGTAAATCCCAAAAGAAAGGGAATGAATTTCCTTTATAAAGTAAACAAACACAAAAGAGTATGCAAGATAAGTAAGCACTAAGTAAAACTAAGAATAAAATTATGTGCTGAAAAGTAAATGGGCCAATATAAAACCCCAACTGAAAGTACAGTAAAACTGAAAAGAAGGTACAACTGCAGTAAAGTAAAATAGAAAAACTGAGTCATCCTCGAGCAATCCCACCTGAAGGGTGGGTACATATAGTCTCCTAAACTCCTCGGGTCCAGCCGTCCACTCCATTTACGTCCCACCAAGTGGTCCACCTCTGGGTACCATCCAGCTCCACAGGCCTCCACCTCGATCAGTGATGCCCATAATTTTCATCCAACACAATGTAGTGCGGGCATAGCCCGTGCATGGGTAACTATACGATACTCAATAGGGACCCCAAGACCCTCGAAGGTCTCTCAGAATCCACGAAGTATAAACCATGAAGGAAAAATACAACATGAACTATCAACCGACTTTACTTAGGTATATGACCATACATATACCTAAGTCATCAATTACAAATATCTCCATCTCTCGAGCCCAAGCATAACCTAGTCCACACTGGAAAAAACAACCCAGTCCACACAGGAGAGAAAGTCAATCACATCGATGATAATGATTGAAAATAAAGACACAGCTCACATAGGTATACATCTTTCGTATAGAGATAGAGATGATCAGAGGTAGTCACTGATTCATTTAAGCTGTTGGAACCACATAGGATACAAGTACAGCTAAGTTGTTAGACACACACAGCATACAAGACCAACTACTTTTCCGGACCCACAAAAGATACAAATACAGAGGTCAATACTACTGGACCCACATAGGATACAAAACAAAAGTCATCACTATCGAAACCACGGAGGATCCCAGTATGGTAGTCGTTGCTATCAAACCCACGGAGGATTCCAGTACAGTAGTCGATGCAGTCGCAGCCAGCTCTAGGGTTCTCCCACACAGCATGCTCGATTCCTGGAGGGTCCTCTCCTCGATCCAAGGGTTCGATACATCAACTTTAAAGAAGTCCAAGTTTGATGTATCCTGAAGTTCTGTCTCATCAAAATAAATCCAACGCAACCGATGATGCGTCAATCGGATGCCCGGTCTGAGAGTTATTGGCTTTTCCGTCCTAGGGGCCTGGTTGGTTTTTAAGCTAAAACCAACCAGACCGTACTCCATCTATGTACAAAACTCAATTGTAGTATGCAAAAAAACTTTCTCAACAAAATGAATTCAACTTAGTTGACGTCACATCAATCGGGCGTACGGTCCTTAAGTTATAAGTGTTTCCGCTCCAAGGGCCCGGTTGGTTTCGCGTTCGAACCAACCCGACCATAGCCAAACTTTGCTGAAACCTCAAGTGTAATATAACAAAATGATCATCTCAGGCCAATGTTTCCTACACAACTGATGGTGCGTCGATTGGAGGTTCGTATCTCATGTTATGGGAAAAAGAGTGAAAAACAGTCCGAAGTGAGGGTCTGGGCCCGGTCCGACCCGACCCAACCACCCCTAGGGTGGCCTGAACCGGGATGACCCGACCTGTGTCCCGGTATATCCTGGTAGGGCAAGGTCCGGCCCGGCCGGGCGGTGCGCTGGCTCGTCCAGCGAGCCGAGCGGAGGGTGCGGCCCCCGTTTTCCGCGGACGCGGCGCCAGGGTGGCGCCTCTAGTCACATCGGATCCTGCGTGGACGCGGGATCCTCTGCCCTCACCGCTGCGGCCGATGTCGCGGCAGGCTTCTACCATTGGCACACCGGGGTGCCTCCGCCTCCAGGCGGTCGGCTGGTGCCAGCCGCCACGGTACTCCGCAGGCAACCGGAGTCATTCCGGTGGTTATTTTTTGCTCCCATCTGCACATGTGGTCGTCTCGAAACCCGATCTCCACTATGAATGCTCTGATTTGCCTTTTTGGTTATGTTTCATCATCATCAATCACCACGTGCATCAAGAAAAAAAATAGTGGTGGGTTTGGGCTTGTACATTAACCCGCACCCACCGCGTTAGAGGTTCTATTCGTCACCCAACAATTTTAAATGCAAATTACAAGGGTATAATTCTCATAAAAGAAAAAATATATACAAATTTTTCCCATACCTCAACAATTGATTTCGAACGTCAGCGTCGCGGTAGACGGTGTTGCGGGGAAGGGGATCGTAGGCATCGTCGGAGTGCGCCGAGGAAGAAGCAGCATCTCTTCCCTGTCACGGAGAATATAAAGGGGTGGTGTGTCATCATTCTCCAAGGAACTCAAGTTTCTTCATCGAAAGAGTCATTGTTCTTCGTCGGAAGATGGATTTCTTCAAAAATCTCCAGAGCTCTCCTGATCTTCCTTCCCACAGCAAAATCTCTTCCACAAAATTAAATAACAGTCTCCTCCTGTTACGTAATTACACATGCAAAGAAACACCCCAAATTTAAATCACCACATCTAATAACGTGTTGACAATAGATTAAAAGAAGGGAGAGGTAGATCCCCATTAATTAAACTCTTTGGAAAATAATTAATAGGGAGGGTTTTCCAAAATTAAAGAGGGGGTTTTAAATAGTTAGAGGGAAATTGAATGGTTGGGGCTCGTGTGGGCCCCACCTCCCTAACATCCACCCTTGGGTAGTTAGGTGGTTGTGGGTCCCACCATTAACTACCCATGGGAGGAATTTATCCTCCCTACAATAAAATTGCACAAAAAAGTTTATTCACCTCTTAATTAAACCCCAAAATATAACTTCAAACCCACTTAAAACACAACTGCGGTAAATGTCCCCTTAACCAATTACCGGTGTTGCGAGTTCATCAGTGCCCTCAGATTTCAGTTTTGAGCACCGGTTCAAAGGGTAGAAGAACACGCTCGTTCGTTCACTGAACTTACCCAAGCTAAACTTCGAAAATTGATTCTGGGCACACTGGACCTCTGAATCAAGTGTCGTCAGAAGCCATAGACTCCTAAAATTCCAAAGTATTTAAGAAAAAAAATTCCATGAAATTTCAGGGTCTTTACATGTGGGAAGTTTGGTTTTGATTCCAGCATGATATTTAACCATTGATAATCCTGATTTGAACTCCATTTTAGAGTTTTTATCTCCATACAAATGTTACCACTAAGAGTCACCTAACTCTATCTCAACCTTGTGTTCATAAAGGACGATCTCTTCATAACTAAGAAAGTCTTAAATAGAAAAGTCTTTTTTAAAACTGACTTTAATACACTAAATAATTAGTCCACCTTACATTCGATGTTGATGGTGAAGCCAATGTCATACCATGAAAAACTGGTGAATTTTCTTCCATAAACCCCAATGTACCCATATTCCATTTAAAGCTGTTTGAGGAACTCACTCTCCAGTTCAAGACAGGGATTTCAATGAAAATATTTTCGAAAAATATTTTCTTTAATCCTTCATATTTCATAGAATCAATTTTCTCTCCAGGATTAATGTTCTTGATTAGTGTCCACCATTGGTCAGCTTCCCCCTCTATGAAATAAATGGATAGAAAAACTCTATCTTATTATAATAATTGGAATACTAATAATTTGTTTTAATTGAGTTAATCCGCTATTTAGTGATGAGGGGATTATAATATCCACTAAAGGTAGGAATAATTTGTCGATTAAAGGACTCAACCTTAGAATTATATTTCTTAAGAGTAGGATGTAATTCCATGTGATTCAATTTATTATTCATAACATAATTTATCAAAGATATTATTTTTAGGAAGTTACCAGCTCCAACTCTCATACGGTCAGCCATATCATTAGGTAAATCATAATGTTTCCTATCATGTTTGTTTTTGATACAGTTCCACAAATTACCCTCCATTAACTTAAATAAAAAATGGTTATAATACTTAAAAAATGGTTATAATACTTAGAAAAATTATTTAAGAAGGAAAATTATGAACATTGAATGAATAAATTATTAATTAAAAATACATCCTAATTTTTGAGTCTCTAGGTTTCAATCTTGGTTATCAACAATAATTTAAAAATTATGTTTTATAACCTAACAATATATTAAAGTCCTTCATAATGGTTTGTGAATCATTTGTGAATTTTATAAATAATTACCCCTAGGAGTGTCTAAAAAGGTGTGAAACAAGGAATAATTTTCATACACCAGTTTATGATTTATTTAATACCCAATCCACCCTTTTGGGATTATTACCCCTATGTAAAACTATTTTGGATCCATATCCACTTGTAGTATCCAGAAATAGATGTAATTTCTTTAAAATCACTCACTCTATACTTCACCAAAATTTTAGGATATTGTCTTATACTTTGAATTATCCATAGGGTTCTCACTGAAGTATTATAGTCCAAATTAAAAAAAAATAACTAGAAATTTTTAAGATAATACCTATAGAGACCCAAGTCTTTTACACAAATTATTACATGATTTTTAACATAAACATCCAATAAAAACAACCCAAAGATCATGAGACTTAGTGTCCCTGAAATACTAGGTTCATAATACATGGAAAATAATCTAAAACAAAATATATCAATTAAATTCTATATAGTATGATATTAAACACTTTTCGATCCTAAAAATTCATTGGTTAGACTGGTGAATACGTAAAACAATGGTATGAACTAAAAATCTCAATAAGGGAATAAACATGATAAAGAAGCACTACATATCTATTAGAAGGCATAAAAAGATATCATAAAATACAAGGATCATAAAACATAATATGGGAGAATAAAATAAATAACCTATAATAATAATATCTTGGATGAATAGGAATTTAGAAACAAAATATAACATGACATAAACATAAGTTAAGGATAACATCCAATAAAACATCACATGGTGGACTAAGTCCAATCATAGACTAGGTTTAATCCCTAATCCCATAGATAACAAATCATGAGAAAAAATAAACACCCAATGAATTATAGTATTATCTAGGGGAACATGTAATAACATGTGAATTCTATGTGTTCTACATAATTAAATCAAACACAAGGCATACAAATAAGGATTACCCATGAAAATGAATGGGTTTCATATTCTTTCCACATATCATAATAAATGGGAATTACTTAAATATTCCAAATAAAAATAAATAATTAAATATTTTGGATTATTTTAAATTATTACAAAATCATAGGTCTCAAAATATGATGTTAATTTTTAAAAACATCATGATAATGGGTATGAAATTTGGTATATAAATGAAATTTCAATGTAGTGTTTTATAGAATCAATTAAAGACTTTTGGAGAAAGAATAAGTATGCAATTTTCTTTGAAAACTAATGGTAAAATAGAATGGTTATTTTTAAAATATTCCATTATATAATGAAATAATTAAAATTAATAAATTATTTAAAGGAGAGTTACATAAAAGGATTTAGGGATAGAAAAGTTCCCCTTAATCATGTTTGAATTTAAAGATAACATTTGAGAAACAAACTTAAGGAATGTATTAGCTATTAAAGAAAGGTAGGATAAGATAGGTATATAATTAATATAAATATATAATAAATTTAGAAATATTCTATTAAATTAATTATATAGGTATATTGAGTTAGCGAGAAAGGTTATAACCCAAAGAAAAAGGGTAGTTCGGAGAGATATCTTACCTTAAAATCCAGAATTATTCTGTACTTTCACATAAAATCATGGATAATAAAATTAGATTCATTAATAAATTAATTCATAATATTATCTATCTATATTTTATTTTCTATATTTATATTATATTCATTTATACTAATTTCAATGAGATAGAAAGTTTAGTTTTATTCTTCGGGGAGAATTCGTTTCATGATTCTAAGGTCAGATCACTTGAGGATAATTGTTGATGTTATTGAAAAATGATACTACCAATACAAAAGTGAAATGAAATGGTATTCATGTCATTATAAAGATTTAAATTTCCCAAAATACCCATATGTGTTCCAACAAAGAGGCAGTTCACTTAGTAAAAATGTTAAGATTATGTGGTTAGTTCATTTAGGTATTTTTACTAATAATCGCAAAGTAGATTTATTTTATTTAATTTAATGTTTATTAAAACCATATATATCATTAAATATGTTATAATATACTAATTATAATCATATTTAACAATAATATTTATTCAATAACTATCCTTGAAGATGGTGGAGAAAAATTAAGTACGTTGTTCATGGAGGCGGGGAACCAAGCATATTGTAAACAATATTTTCATTTTTTAAATTAAATTATGGAGGGTATAATATTGATATGGAATCATAATAATGACATATAATTTTATTTATTATACTTCTGATTCTATTTATATGTGTACGGAGAACATATGGCTGTTTTAGAAGAAAAATAAAATTAAAAGAAAATTAGTTTAGAGTTTAATTCCCCCATTGGTTGCCTCCTTTTAGGCTTCCCATGAAGGATCCTTGGAATGGTATTTTGATAACACCAAAGTAACTAATACATAGGGGAGAGAATTGAGAATGGAATTTGGTAGAAATTTGGAAAGCTCAAAGGATTATATGATTTTAGGAGTGGTATTTATATGGGGAGGGGAGTGTTTTTTTATATTTTATTAATTGGTTTGTTATTTTGGCTCAAGTGTAACACCAAAATATTTCATAGTAAGTAATTTTTTTTAAAATAATTTAATATTTTGCGATACATGAAACATCGAGTTCGAGCGCACCACGGCTTACCAAACTAGACATTCAAAAAGCGGTTATGAATAGTATTAACTCCATTTTGAATTTTATATACTCCATATAATTTTAACATCCATATTATGTGTTTATTAGACATAATATAAGAACAAATTCAATTTTTTATATAAAAGAAGTATTTTTCAAAAAAAGTCAATGTTACCGCCTTTTAATGGCGAACTATTTTTAAATCCAATATTTGACACTTTTATATAATCAATTTGATGAAATAAACTTCTTCATTAGAATAGGGACATAATAAATTTTTTGGATAAATTTTTGGTGCTTTTTTGATAACTTTCTTATTTTTGATGTATATTGAAAATTTCTAAATTTTAATTAAAAAAATATTTTTTAATAAAATAATTTATAGAGTTAAATTATATTTTTTAATTGTTTTGAGGTATAATTAGATTATATTTTTATCATTTAATCCAATTATGTTCATTGAAGTAATTTTACATTTAAATTGGACATAAACACAAATCAATCTTTTGATAGTTTTTACTTCACCAAAACCAGCTTTCTGTTTTTGACAAGAGGAATATTTTTTTAAATTAATTAATACAACTTCTATATTTTTAATTTAGTGAAATGGACATCGTTTTTTAAATTGAAATATCAAAATTTGCTTGGAGTTAATTTTTGGTATTTCTTTTGAAAACTTTTGATTTTTGATGAATAGTAAAAAAACACTATGTTATTGTTTAAAATTGACTTTTTATTTAAATAATTAATTATTTTATTTAAATTTATTTTAAGACAAAATAAATACATAATACCTATATAAATTCAATTTAATTAATTGGAGTCATTTTATAATAAGATTAGATGTATAAAATTTTATTGAACCTTTTACCGTCTTTTACCCACCTTCTATGCACATTTGGAAATTCGCATAAAACGTAAATTTACTGCTTTTGTGGATTCAATTTAAAAAATCCGAGAGACACAGTTGACATCAGTAAGTTTCATTTTTTTGAAAAAGATGAAAATAATTTTTGGTGAATAGTAACTTATGAATTTTATTTACCACAGGTTAAAAGTAAATAGGGTAATTAATGGTAAAAATGATATTACAATTACCCTGAAACATATCCTTATTCTATGGGATAATTGTATTTCAACCAAAATAAACCTTAGGAATAAAATATGATCCTTTTGGTCCATATAGATTAGATTAGTACATTTATTATTATTTTTATTTAATGAAGTGCTAAAAGAGGTAAATTCAGTGTTTAATAACAAAAACATTATTAATATAAGGTTATACATAAGATAAATTCAACTATAAATATTCATTAGAAATATAAGAGGATTTCATACAAAATGGTATTTTTTTATAATTTTTATACATAAATTATTAAATTTATTTATGAAATTGTGATGATGCAGTAATTACCTTATTAATTAATGATTAAAATAATTGATATTATAAATATCCAAATAAATGTAAATTGACACTTATGATGAATTCCACTAATTTTCATGGCTAATATTTTATATAAGGGTATATTAAATAATTTCTTTTCAAAGTAATAATGTTTTTAGTACTTTCACAAAAATGAAAACCAAATACTGTCAAAATTGACATAAATTAATTTTTCAGACAAATACTATATTATTAATTAATATAATATTCCTAAAAAAACAAATTTGGGCCAAAGGACTTATATAATAATATATATGTCATTAATGAACAACCTGGGGTTATCTTGGCATTTATTGTAATTTTACTAAACATATAATATAAAACTGCGGGGAGACATGGTAAATGTTAAACTATTTAACAAAGAGTTAAATCTAAAAGATAAGCTTAATAGGGTGACCTAAACCTATCAAAAACCTATTGGATGCATGTTTTTTGACCCAACCCCACCTTATCATCAAAATAAATCCTTGTGGATCCATTATAAACTGAATATTATTGTATAATAAAATAATATTTCAAGGTTTTCTTAAAGTGACCCTCACTCTCTTATAAAAGGGCACTTCCCCTTCTCTTAATTTTACACCTCCAAATCCATTTTTCTAGGAAATCCCCTTCCCAAATATACTCCCAACAACATTCACTACATCCAATAGGCCTTAATTTGATACGAAATCCTACTTAAAAATCCCTTTTGATTAAATCCAAAGGAATCACCCGAAGAAGAGGTAATAATTTCACAACCTGTTTCAAAGTTATCTTCTTCTTCCACATCCTATTTCATTTTTGTTTCCATACCAAAATAATAAATACAGTACCTTCTATATACTGTGATGTTTTTATAAATATTGTACAACCATATTAATTATTCTATACATCCTATGAATGACAAAGTCACCATACATGCGTTCGTACGGCTTACTATCTCCACGTCGTGGTGTAGTTGTTATTCAACACTTCATTATTTGGATGGCTATAATAATGATGTATAATTTATATAATTAATAAATATAAAAAATTTAATTATTATGTATATATGATATAAAATCCAATAATATACGATCTCACATTCAATTGAATGATATTGTCGCTCGTGTGTACGTACAGATTACCATCTCCACAAAGGCGGTGAGATTCATTCCCCATCATAATCATTCAAGAATAATTTTCATTTTATGATTAAAAATAATGTTTAAGAGCTTAATATAATTCTGGATATTAATCAAATACATCCAATAACAAACCTGACTTATGTAACAAAACATATAAAGAAAACGAATTAGGTAACTCCTAAAACAATGATACTACTAAAATATTATTAAAAACGAAATATTAGAATATCATATATGATATAATATTTATGTATTTGGATATTGAATAATTTAAAAACAGTGATTTAACTATTATACTGGAGGTTAACGTATCCTTTAGTAAGGAAAAGTACAAGGTAAGGGGTTTTCATCTCAGTTCTTATTCCCATGAGATTCATGCTATATTGCCACTATTTCCTTTTGTGTGGTGTATGTACTACCCATGATTGTATTCCTTGTGTAATATACTTTAATTTATGGGTATTTATATCTTCATTTTATGATCCTTATTTCATGGGATGTTTGTTTCGTAAGTTACCAAATTGTTAAGGGAATTTCTAATTTCGATTTCCACCCATTGAGTTTTACGCAAACATCATTGATTATTTTACTCCAAGATTATGTGTGTAATCACTATTTATTTATTTATGCAGTAATTTCAACTCCCCTATGTTTGGATATACTTTTGATACACATAATCACTCTATTGATAAATTCCCAAGACATCGATATGAACTTGATAAGAGTAATCTTAACTCAATTTCCATTTATAGAGTTAACCATCCAAGTCATTAGTGTAGTTGTCACAAGAATATGTTTGAATGTCCTCTGACTGATTTACACTGAATATCCACTCACATTGAGTGTATTTATATTTTTCACACATAATTACTTCATTGATTTATCCTTAACTTCAGGATACGGCCTTTATAAGGGATTTCATCTCAATTTACATTCTATCGAGACTTCCTTATTGTTATGCCCTAATTCACTTTTATTTGGGGTGTATACTGTACATTGACATAGTATAGCATGAATCCCTTTATTCACATGATATTATAAAGTTTTTATCACCTCCTTTATTTGTGTTCAAACGTCTCCCATTTGGTTATGACCTTTAAGAAAAATATCATTTTAAATGTTTCAAAAATTTATTCTTTTAAATGTTTCTTATTAATGTCCATGTTTTAAAAATGGTTTTAAAGATTTATTTATATGGACATGAATGTTTTAAAATTAAAATTACTTTTAAAATGTTTCAAAGTCATATGGGACACTTGTATTTAAAAATCTCTTTTAAATAGATTCTTCATAAATATTGATACTTCTAAATGTTTTTATGAAAAAAGGGATATTTTTCTCAAATAGTTTTACTGATTATTTTCATCTATGTCAATATTCTTCATTATTATTGATTTAGGTTGATTTATTACAACAAAATCTTCCATATTGTATTGAATGAGTTACATTTGACTGCAGATGTTCTATTTTTATACCATTCATAGTTTGTGGTTAAAATATTAATAGTTCTTATGCTAGTTTCAATATAAATGTTTATGTTATGTTTCGACCTTTCCATAAGAGGAATGCATTGGACTTAGTAAGTGATGGGTGGATCCTACTATAGATCCTTGATGCATCGTTAGTTCTAATGAGACAAACTAGTGTCTTGGCACAAGGCCTTGACGAAATTTTATTTGTAGTCTTGGCATGAGGCCTTGACTATGTGGTTATGATATCCGGCATTTTTCATTCAATCATTATGAAATTAGCTATTGATATTACATGTGAATATTCGACTAGTAGAATATCCATGTCAATAAGTAAACTAAATTCATTGAATTATATTTTACATATTATACAGAAGTTTATGTTTGAAATTCTTATGTTTATTCTTATACATTATCTTAAATGTCTATGATTATTTATTATAGTTTTTGCTATATTGTTATCCTTAATGAGTATCTGAGATCACCCCTTTCTTATGTTTTATTTTCTCCAAGATGTGAAGAAGTATATTATGATTGACTTGCAGGAATAGGATAAGGAATATAAGAATGTTCAAAAGAGACACAATATTTTTTTCATTTAATAAGGTAATGTAGAACATATGAAGGTATCTAGTATATACAAGGATACTAAATTAATTGGTCTTTCAAGGCTTTATCTATTGTGAACATTCCAATGTTATGTAATAATGCACTAACTCTGGGTAACTATGGTCGGGGCATTACAGTTGGTATCTGAAAAAGTTTAGTATAATCTTTGAAAGCTAGATTTTGAAAAACTCTGATTAGAAAACACTACCCTAAGATATAATTTAAGGATTAGTATAGAACAACATCCAAAAAATTATGTAATGTAAATATTATGTCAGTTTTCCAAGAAATACATCCCTGTCTGGATACGAGCCTGTAGAGGCGGCTCAATAATAGATGTACCTAGGATTGAAAACTCCGACAATGAGTTTTGAGCTTGACTTGGGGTATCCTAGTACCCAAAAATGGGTCTTCAGGCACTCATGGTTACGACACTCCCGTGGGATATGCTTAGGATAATTCACATTTTATTCACAATCCAATTTGATGGATTTTAATATAAGACAATAATAAATAACCTTGGCTAATCCAAATGTGTTTTAGATTGAAAATAAGGTGACATGATATTCTCTAAATGATTATATGGCTCACACTATGCTTTCTTGTATTAGTTAATGGCTGGATTCCAAGGAAGTCATAGTAACATTGAACATGATGTACAAGGTGTGCACAAAGATGGAAATGAGAAACTAAATGGAATGTTCATGGGAGTAAAAGATATCATGTTCATGCCGAAGCAAGGTACCAAAAATATGATCAACAATATATACATTAACCAACTCCCAAACTCAAAAAAGAAGAGAAATGTAGATAATAATAAGAGCTCAAATAATGGAAATCGTGGAGAAAATAAATCGCAATTCCCATCCTGCCAGAAATGTGGAAGGATACACCTAGGAAAGTGTCTCAATGGAAAAAAGAAAATATTTATGTGTGGAAAAAAAGGATATAAAGTAAATAATTTCCAAGGAAAAATGAAGATTACTATGAATGAAAATAAAAATGATCATAAGAATCTAATTACAGTCATTTTCCATAAATTTAAGGGGCCTTGGAATTACCCGAGTCACTGCCCTATTATATAGGATAACCTCTAAGTCAAGGAAGAACCTATGTAGAAATAAATGGATGGAGAAATGTTTAAATGTACGGGAATACTTTTTAAGACTATTCTCTTGTATGTGTTACCATGCTATTTCTTTTGTGAAAATTCTATTTGAGGAAGAATTATCTTTTCCTTTGTGGATATAATTATAAAGAACCATTTGGGATTATATGATCCTTGAATTTGAGGAAATTATAGGTTATTAATTTTTGGGAAGAAAATACGAGGTATGAGATAACATTTATGGTTAAATTATGTTATGGTTATTTAGAGGAATTTATCTTATTTTGGGATTGTTATAAAATATAGTTTTTGAAAAAGTACAACATGTAGACCGTGTGACAACCCGTTGAGTTGGACAAAGCAGTGGGAATCGAACCCAAAACCAAAGTGCAATTGGGATTTATTGCCTACCACTGGACTACGTGAAGTAACCTGTTAATGTGACTAATTAATTTTATTTAAATAATTTTATTTATCAATAGTAAGTTTATTTGGGATCTTATGTCTTATCAAATGGATATCCTTACTATAGGAAAATGATTTGGTGATTAAGTAATAAATGTTATTTTGGAAGACGTACGCTCTGTTGGAAACATTATATACCTAAGGATTATAGAATAACATGGAATTTTATTTGAGGATTAATGATGGATTTTTTTTATTTTGGATGAATCTATGTTTTTTATATAGATATTCAGGTTAATAATGGAAATGATTAACCTATAATAGAGAATATGTGATTTGGTAAATTACACTACTATATGGGACTTTAAGAGTAGTTGATGTTATTTGGGGATAAATATTAAGATTTACTATGAAATTCTATGTGATTAAATTCTTCTGAGTTTTGGGTTTCAATCATACTTTAAATTATATTGAATAATTTTGAGGACAATTTTTTATTGAATGGTCTTTATTGAACTCTGGGTATTGTTTGTTCAATTTTGAAAATTAATATTACTATTTCTTTCTATAAATGATTATCGTTTTTGGGGATCATCTAATCTTGTATTAAAAACTGTTTTTTGGATAATCTATAAATAAAAAGGAAATATATAGTTCATCCTTTGTGGATAATGTGATTCTCACAAAGTTGATTCTAGCACTTCAGGTGTGACCAAGTCATCTTGAATACTCATCGTTTGGAGAAAAAATGAGTTAGTGGTGGATGTTTTATAAAGGATGAATCTATAATTAAAAATTATGTATATCTCTTTATGTTGTTAGTAAATCTCATAAATAAATTCATCATCTTTATGAAATGTAACTTTAAATAAAAAATGTTTTCTGTTTACTTTTCCTACTAGGAAACTAATTATCGTTTAACACATCACAAGTTTGTGGTTTTCTTATTGTCAACATTCTCCTAATAATGTTTTCGGTCACTCTCTGTCAGAAAATGACACTTAGTTTATCTTGCATATCCAAGTTTTCCTACATGGAATCCTAATATGGGTTATCTCGGGTGACCTTTGTACTTCTCTTTCATTCTTTTAAAGTGATAGTTTTATTGACTCTTTTTCCAATGAGGTACCTTCATTGAAGTTCCCAAGCCCAATTTTAAAATTTCAAGGATGAAATATCCAAAAGGGGGTAGGAATGTAACACCCCATGATTTCATAGTAGGTTATTGTCTTTAAAATAATTTAATATCTTGAACTACATGCAACACCGAGTTCGAGCACACCACATGACTTACCAAACTAACCATTCCAAAAGCGGTTTTAAATAGTATTAACTAAATTTTGAATTTTATATACTCCATATAATTTTAACATCCCTATTATCTCTTTCTTCGGCATAATATAATAACAAATTCAATTTTTAGATAAAAGATGTATTTTTCAAAAAAATGCAATTTTACCACCTTTTAATGGAGAACCATTTTTAAATACAATATTTTACACTTTTATATATTCAATTTGATGATATAAACTTCTTCATTAGAATAAGGACATAAAAAATTCATTTTGGATAAATTTTCGGTGCACTTCTGATAACTGTCATATTTTTTATGAATAGTGAAAATACTAAATTTTAATTAAAAACAACTATTTTAATCAAAATAATTTATAGTGTTAAATTAAATAGTTTAATTTTTTTGAGGTATAATTAGATTATATTTTTATCATTTAATCCAATTCTGGTCATTTTAAGTAATTTTACTTTTAAATTGGACATAAACACGTATCAATCTTTTGATATTTTTACTTCTCAAAAACCCACTTTCTTGTTTTGACAATGGGATTATTTTTTCTAAATTAATTAATTCAACTTATATGTTTTTAATTTAGTCAAATATATATCAATTTTGAATTTTAAATATCAAAATTATCTTAGAGTGAATTGTTTGTATTTTTCTGAAAACATTCGATTTTTGATGAATAGTGAAAGACACTACGTTACGGTTTAAAACCAAATTTTTATTTAAATAATTATTTATTTTTTTTAAATTGGTTTTAAGTTAAAATAGATACATAATACCTATATAAATTCAATGTAATTAATTAGAGTCATTTGATAATAAGATTATATTTATAAAAGTTTATTAAACATTTTACTGTCTTTTACCCACCTTTTAAAAAAATTTGCAAATTGGTATAAAAAGTAATTTTTCCACTTCTCTATATAGAATTTAAAAAAACCAAGATACATGGTTTAAATCAGTAAGTAAACTTTGGTTCAATAAGATTAATATAATTTTTGGTGAACAGTAACTGTTGAATTTTATTTACCATGGTTAAAAGAAAATAGGGTAATAAATCGTGAAAATGATATTCTAATTAACCAAAAACATGTCCTAATTCTATTGGATAGGTTTAATTACATGAAAATAAACCTTAGGAATAAAATATTATCCTTTTGGTCTACAAGGATTAGATTAGGACATTTATTATTAATTTATTTAAATAAGTGTTAAAAGGGTTAAATTCAGTGTTTAATAACTAAAACATTTTTAATATAGGGTTATACATAAGATAAATTTGACTATAAATATGAACATGAAATATAAAAGGATTTCCTACATAATGGTATTTTATTTATAATTTTTATACATTAAATAATTAAATTTATTTATGACACAATGAAGAGGTAGTAATTAATTTATTAATGAAAGATTAAACTAATTGATATTATAAATATCCAAATTAATGAAAATTGAGACTTCTGATGAATTACACTAATTTTATAGGTTAATATGTCATGTTAGGGTTTATTAAATAAATTTTATTTGAAGTGATAATGTTTTTATGACTTTCAAAGAAAAAAATACCAAATACTGTCAAAAATTTCATAAATGAGTTTTTAAAACAAATACTATATTATTAATTGATATAATATTCCTAAAAATCAATGGTTCAGATAAAGAACTTAAATAATAATATATATTTCATCATTGAATAACATTGGGTTCTCTTGAAATTTTTTTGTATGTTTATTAACCATATAATATAAAAATACAAGGAGACATGGTAAATGTTAAACTATTTAACCAAGAGTTAAATATAAAACATAAGGTTAATATGGTGACCTAAACTAGTATAAAACCTATTAGTTGAGAGGTTATGGACCCATAACCACCTTATCCTAAAAATAAATCCTTTTGGATCCATTATATCCTGAATATTATTGTATAATAAAATAATATTTCAATGTTTTCATAAACTGACCCTCACCTCTCTTATAAAAGGGTACTTCGACTTATCTTAATTTCACACCTCCAAATACATTTGGATCAGCCAACCCCTACCCGTATATCCACCCAAATACTGTCACTAAATCATAGAGGCATTCCTTTGATCATTAACCAACCTAAGGATCCCTTTTGATCAAATCAAAAGGAAGGACCTGAAGAAGAGGTAATAATTTCATCACCTCTTTCAAAGTTATCTTCTTCTTCCACTTCCACTTTCTCTGTTGTTTCCATACCAAAATAATAACTCCAGTAACATCTAAAAAATTTAATGTTATTATAAATTTGGTAGAACTATATTCATTATTCTATCCATACTAAAAATGACAAAGTCACCAAACATGCGTACGTACGGCTTACCGTCTCCACGTTGTGGTGTAGTTGTTATTAAACATTTAATTATTTGGATGGGTATAATAATGATGTATAATTGATGTAAATAATAAATATGAAATGATAATGATTCTATATATATGATATAAAATCCAATTATATACGGTCTCACCTTCAATTGAATGATATTGTCGCTCGTGCGTATGTACGGATTATTGTCTCCACGAACGCGATGAGATTAATTCCACATCGTAACCAATCAAGAATAATTTTCATTTTGTGATTAAAAATAATGTTTATGAACTTAATATAATTCTTGATATGATTCAAATACATCATTTTCATAAAAAATATGACTTACGTAACAAAAAATATAAAGGAAAATGAATCATTTGACACCCAAAACAATGATACTAATAAAATATTATTAAAAAAGAAATATTAGAAGATCATATATGATATAATATTTATATATATGGTTATTTTATAATTTAATAAAAATGATATAACTATTATACAGGAGGTTAATGTACCATTGACTAAGTAAAAGTACAGGGTAAGGGGTTTTCAACTCACACTTATTCCCGTGAGATTCATGCTATATTTCCACTATTTCCTTTTGTTTGGTGTATTTATTGGACATGATTGTATTACTTGTGTAATATAAGTTAATTTATGGGTATTTACATCTTCATTTTATGATCTTAATTTCATGGGATGTATTTTTTGTAAGTTACCAAATCAAAAAGGGAATTTCTAATTTTGATTTCTACTCACTGAGTTTTATAAAGACTTCCTTGATTATTTTACTCCATGATTATGTGTGAAATCACTATTTATTTATTTATGTAGTAATTTCCACTCCCCTTTCTGTGGATATACTTTTGATACACATAATAACTCCATTGATAAATTCTCAAGTCATCGATATGAACTTGATAAGAGTGATCTTAAGTCAATTTACATTCATTGAGTTAAATATCCAAGTCATTGGTGTTATTGTTACAAGAATATATGTGAATGTCCCCTGATTAATTTACACTAAATATCCAAACGTATTGAGTGTATTTATATTTCTCACACATAATTATTTCATTTATTTATCCTTAACCTAATGATATATCCTTTATAAGGGATTCATCTCAATTTACATTCTATTGGGACTTCTTTGTTGTTATTCACCAATTCACTTTTATATGGTATGTATACTATAAATTAACATAATATATCATGAATCCCTTTATTCTCATGATATTATAACGTTTTTATCAACTAAATTATTTTTATTCAAATGTCTCTAATTTGGTTAGTACCTCTAACTAAAACATCATTTTCAATGTTTTAACGATTTATTCTTTTAA
Organism: Viscum album; assembly: GCA_963277665.1. NCBI lineage: Eukaryota > Viridiplantae > Streptophyta > Magnoliopsida > Santalales > Viscaceae > Viscum > Viscum album. The sequence continues at coordinate 458,513,950 of OY728120.1, read as the reverse complement.
ATCTTTCTCATTAATGAACATGTTTTAACAATGGTTTGAAGGATTTATTTATATTTAAATGATTGATTTAAAATTAAAATTACTTTTAAAATGTTTCAAAGAGGTATGGGACACTTTGAATCAAAAATTTATTTTAAACGGATTCTTGATAAATAGTGAGACTTTTAAATGTTTTCAAGAAAAAAATTGATATTTCTCTCAAATATTTTTACTGATAATTTTCATCTATGTCAATATACTTCACTATCCTTGATTGTGGTTTATTTATTATAATAAAATATTCCATATTTTAATGAATTAGTATTGTCTGACTGTTGATATGATATTTTTATACCATTCATGGTTTGTGGTTAAAATATTAAAATTTCTTATCCTAGATTTAATACGAATGTTTATTTTATGTTTCAACCTTTTCATATGAGGAATGAATTGGAATTAGTATGTGACGGGTGGATCCTACTATAGCTCCTCGATGCATCAGTAGGTCTAATGAGAAAAACTAGTGTCATGGCACAAGGCCTTGACAAAATTTTATTTTCAATCTTGGCATGAGGACTTGAAAATGTGGCAATGATCTCCAGCATTATTCATTCCATCATTATGAAATTAGCTATTAATATTACCTGTGATTATTTTACTAGTATAATATCCATGTGAAGAAGTAAATGGAATTATCTAATTTATATTTTCCATATAATTCTGAAGTTTAGGTTTTAACGGCTCGTGTTTTAGTCTAATACATTTACTTAAACGTTTATGGTTATTTATGATAGTTTCCGCAATATTTTTATCCTTACTGAGCATCTGAGATCATCCATTTTTTATGTTTTATTTTTTCTAGGATGTGAAGAAGTATATTATGACTAACCTGCAAGAATAGGCTATGGAATATAAGAGTGTTCATAAGTGAGACAATATTGTTGTTTTTCATTTAATAATGTAATTTAAAACATATTAATGTATATAGTACATCTGAGGATACTAAACTAATCAATATTTCTTGACTTGATCTATTATGATCAAGACAATTTTATAAAATAATGCACCGACTCTGGGTAACTACGGTCAGGGCGTTACATCACAAATACAAATAATATTGATTCTTGTGAATAAATATTGTAAATGGTGAATTTTAATTCATAATAATGGGTTTTTACATCATCCGTGAATCAAAAATTCATGCATTTAGCTTATATTGACAAATAAAATATTTTATCATTTGTCATTATTTACAAAATAATCCACTATTTTAGAATAATACCAAAAATACAACCAAATAATGTTTTTATATATAGATTCCAAAAATTTATATCCATTTTATGAAAATAATTTTATAAATATGATATATTTTATTTTAAAATTAATTCCTGATTAATTAGAAAAATACAAATATTAATAATATTATCAGTTTTTCTACCCTTTGAAAATTTACTTAAGGTCCCATAAAATTATACTGTCATTATAATACAATATAAAATTAATTTATAAACCCATTTAATGAAAGTAAATTATTTTTAAAAAAAAAATATAAACACTTATTTTATCATTTAAAACATATAATTTCTTATATCATGATGTAAATAAGTTATATTATCATTTTATAATATACCTAAATATTATTTTAAATTTTCATATGAGAGTTTTTTATTCTTGCAGTTTGGTTACAATTCCTACTGGTAAGATTACTATTCTAATGGTCAGATCACTATTCTTAACAGTAAGATTTATAACAGTCATATGGGTTTTATATTTTCCATAAATATATCATATTTAATTCATTATTCATTCACTTATATTTTCTATAAAATTTATATATATTCTCATTTCCAAAAAATATATTTCATTTATATTATTTTTCTTGATTTATACAAATTTTTTCATGAGTGCGATTATTCTGGGGGATCAATCATATCTTAATTTTCTTATTATTGTTATCTTATTTTATAATTTCTATATCAATGAAATACTTTCAATTATTAATGACATTTTTATTCTATAAATTCATATTTCAAATTAATATAATAAAATCATGTTGGTTTTGTAATGACCTGAATACGGAGCCACACAACTGGTGCCCCGTACACGGTTCGCCACATGACTACAAGCGTGTTTCCCCAAATGCCAGAGGATGCCGACTAGAAGTGAGGGCCTTTGTGAGTAATTGGGGAAACTATGCACTCATTTGGTAAAGTATGCAGCGGGAGAATAAGCATAGACAATAGCGGAAGCAGTAAATAGCATGAAACAACTGAACTGAAAGTAAAAGAAATGTTTGATATAATAATAATGATGCAGTACAGTGCATGCATCTTTGGAAAGCAATAAACAAAACAACGTGCTGAAATACAACTGAAACCAAAATACTAAATGTAAACAGAAACTTCAGTAGCATCGCAGACCAAAGCCCGGTCCCATGCTCTCCAGCTCCAACCAGCAATCAAGTACCTGAGGTAGAAGGGCCACAATCCCTACCTACACCTGCAACCATATAATCTGTTTGGGCCGAAAAGCAGGACCCAAACAGGGTGTGAGACTACTCCCACTACGCAACCACCACAAGATTTGTTCCCTACTTTCAGTGAGTGATATAGAAAAAGTAAAGGTAAATAATGTAGTAAACAGTTCTACCAATTATCATTCACTTTCATTTAATTACACAACCAGGGAAAACCATCAAAGTTTTCTATTCCATGATAAGCAAGTAACACATCAGGTATCTAAAAAGACTACCTAAACACAATAAGTACAGAACCCAAGCTTGTTCTTTGGCTTGGTGGACTCGTCACAACCAACCATAAACATTCAAAATAACTCTCTGGGTGGCTTAAACTAGCAGACCTCTAGATTCCAGTAAACAACAAGGCACAGACACATTGGGAAGCTCTTAAGTCAATTCCCCTATGGTCTTGCAATGATAGCTACAGACTCTATGAGGAAGCACTTACGTATAATTCCTCCTGTGGTCTCGATGCGTGGGTAAACTAAGAACACTCTAGTAAAGCACAAAGTCTTATTCTCATAGGTCCTGCGTACGAAACTAAAACCAACAGACCCTCTAGGAAAGCACTTAATCGTCTATTCCCTCTTTGATCTCCCGCACCAGGTTCTCACAGCCCTGAGCTGTCCAGTCATGCGTAATCGACTGTTAGCAGCCCTAAGTAAGTTAAAAATATACTTGGGTAATAGATACCATATTTCAAAATCATTCCAACAGAAGGAAACACATGCAATTAGTGATAATAAGAAACTAACAACTGCAATAGGGTTGACTCACAGCAACGGTGCCAAACGGCGATAAACAGCCAAACAGGAAAGTTGAACACCCATGGGGTGATCCAAAAACATGAAACCAAGCATAAATTAGCATCAATTCATGATAATCTAATAAGAAATATAGGGCAGTTAGATAATAGGATCAAAATCCTAAACCTAGGATACCCGATACATGGGTATCCGACATTTTTTCAACCAAAACTCAAAGAACTTAAACGTAGGGAAAAAACCACCTACCTCGATCCTCGGAGATCGATATACTAGAACCTCAGCCCATGAATCAGCCTAGAATGGAGTAGATCTGCAAAAACATCTAAAATTTTCAACCTCAGATAACTTACACGAGAGGAGGAATAAAGAAATGAGGCTAAAGAAGAACCAAGAACTCACCGATGCGATTCTTCTGCAACCGACAGAGTTTGATTCGGACAACCAGTGACGGATCGGTGGCTCGGAGAAGAAACGACCTCCTCAGATGTTCTCGATGGAATTAGGTGGTGAAGAAGATGTTTTTTTCATTAGGCACGACCCCGGGTCGATTAATGAAATAAAAAAAGTACACGGCGTGTACTCTTAAATTTCACAACGTGTAGTGGGTTTTTCCGTACACCGACAAAATCAGCCTCCGCGTCACCCCTACACACTATGTGCATGGCCCGGTCTCGGCGAACACACGGCTTCGAGTGGCCGAGGAGTACATGACGTGTACTCATAAAGTACACGGCGTGTACTTTGAAAATTTCCAGATTCTTTATTTTTCCTTAAAAAGCCCGTAAAAGAGATCCGTACATGAAACTGAAGCTCCAGGTTCTTACAGGATTCACCGTATGGTTCATGTGATTTATACTAAATTGATAAATATGACATAATTATAAGAAGGGAAATTTCATTGATAAAATTTTGGTTTGTTATTGATTGAATCCATATTATGGATTGGGATAAATATTCATTTTCACATATATCTAAGATTCATATCTAATATTATTTATATAATTTTCTATGTTTATAGATAAGTGAAGAGAGAAAACTGAATTGATCCAAATCTTAGACAAATGTGGATCTTATTGGGAAATGCTCTTAGTTTGAAATATGAATCCTAGACAACTAAAAGGAAATGATATAAGAGTTAATCATTTTAATAGTAACATGTTTAAAAAGATCAATTATTCAACAAATTTATAACATGATACTCATCCAATAAAATCTTTTCCTACAGATAATATGACATCATGATCACTGAACATGACTTTGAGATCTATCCATGAGAATGAAAATCATATTGGGGGAAACATACTATATTTGTATGGAAAATTGAGAAAATATTACAAGTTGGAATAAAATTTTTATGTGATAGAGAAACCAATTCCTAAATAAACACCTAATTAAGAATCTGTTAAATAGTATAATAATGTTTATTATAAATGTAAGATGGACTCTTTTTATATATCTATATTAATTTGTATATTTATGGATTATACACTCAAAAAGAAACTTGAAACCATGGGTCCTTATAGGATGATAGATAACCTGAAAATATTGTATCCATATAAATAAATTAATCAAAGATATAATGTTTCTAAATCTCGTTTTTGGTGAAAATTTTCTAAAGGAACTTTAGTCAACACTCTTGTACCTAATGTGGTCAGGTAAATCAAGGACTGATAGTTTTTGGGGTCTCTTTTAAGGCTTGATCTGGATATGAGAATAATTATTTAATCACTAACAGAAAGGTTATGTTATTATATTTTCAATTACAACATGAAAGATTTCAATAAAATTTTATGTTATCTTTTTAATTTGTTGAGGGTATATGAGAAAGTATTGGGAGGTCTATGATTGAGTGTTTTATTAAAAATAAAATGTTAAAAATTATCAGAATTGAAGAAGAAGAAATATATTGGAAATTTAAATATTCAATCTTTTGGTAACCAATTAAAATCATTAAATCCTAACGGAGGATTCAGAAAGTATGGGAATTGTGTCCATATTTGAAAGACAATTCATTAGAAGAGGAATTTCATAGAATATTTGGAGGGATAAAATAAACCTATTAGAGAGTCTTCATTAGGTATGTATATATATAAACCAATTATATTGTTTTTAAGGGTGTATAATATATATTTTATGTTTAATAAGTTTTTTAAATACAAAATAATTCCAAACTATTTAAAGTTGATCATAAGAAAGTAAAGTGTGTATTCAAGTGATGTGGCATGGGGTTTCTACATCAGATCTTTAGATGAAATTTATTACATCAAATCTCTAATGGACCTATAATAAAGATTGGGTATTTATCATTTAGTTTTCCCTTAATAATATAAAACGTTTTTAGTTGAAAATTGGTTATTATAAATAAAATATATTATGTATTCAATGCACATAGATATATTTGATCCAATTATATAACATGTTTCAAAATAAGATTAATAAAAATGAGTTTTATTTAGGATAAAAGTGTTTTATTCGATATATTTGTTAAAATATAATGGACATAATCTCACTCTATCAGTGGTATATTTTAGAAAAACTAAATTATTTTTAGAATTATTCTCCAAACATATAAAATACCTTATATGATAAGGTTTTTAATAGTTTTATTTTTAAATATTCCTACTTATGTAAATAAGAGTTATTTCTTAACACAATGTAATTTTTCTTTCCTATCATGATATTTTGGATAAAATATAGTTTATAATAGGCTAATGTGAGTAATATTTTACTTTATATAAGTTCAAAATAAATTATTTTATTAGTAAGATAAAAGTGAATTTTACTTTATATCTGAAATTTTTTAGGGTTTTTTGGAAAAGAAAAATGTAAATAGTTACATTTTGTTATGATAACAAAGTGAATATCAATTTATGTCTAAAAAGTGTATAAGATTTTTTGGTAAGGATAGATAATGCAAAGAGTTATATTTTTTTACCTAAACAATATCAAAATAAACTTTTGTGTATAAATTTTTCTAGATAATTATGATGAACTTATAATAATTTTTAAGTATAAACAAAAAGCTATTATCATAATAACGTATAATGTTTTAGATAAAAGAAATGAAAATTCCATTTTCCAAGAGTTGAACATTATGAATATGATTCCTAGTATCTCCATTATTTAAAAAATATTTTATTCATAGATGTTACTCATTAAAATATATTAGTGGGAGGGTTTAATTAGATAATCATATAAAGATGGCACAGAAGTTTCATAGTGAAGAAATAAAGTTTCACAATACCATTAATGTAGAAAAATATATATCACTATAGTAGTAATTCATATGTGATATGGGAATACTATTAATATATGGTTTTTCAATTATATTCTTAATGATTTTTAAGAAAATAAGGAATTCATCATGTTATATAAACATGGATTTCAACTTTTTTTCATTCATTTTGGATGCATCTAAAAACCAAAGTTAGTAATATTTGTGCTCTCAATTTATGACTTTGAGTTATCCATAACTGATATTTATCATGGATTATTATATTTTGCGATGAAATATTAATATTATCATGTGTATTATTCATATATAGATATGAAATATTCTCATGATACAAAGAAATAGTTTTTTGTTCGAGATGACCCAGTATATATACCACATGGAAATTTACTTATCATGACAACCTTCATACATTAATAATTTTATTAAGCCAACATTAATTATTAGTTAATAAAGGTTTTTAGTTGGGTATGTTTTAGATCATTTCATTGGTTTAATTTAATCAATAATAGATTAATACTCCCATGTGGAAATTATGAAATATTGGTCCTTGATTAAGAGAGACTGGAGGAATGCCTGGTTATACCTAGATAAGATATATAAGATATTCTAATCTATTGGATGAGGTCTATGTGATTTTTTTATCCATCAAAGAGAATGATATGTGATGTTTTCCTCTATCAGGTTAGTTCTTACTTATTGAATTAAGGACATATAAGTGAGTATATGGGATTGACATACTTGGTGTCCAATTTTTAATCGATTTCGGAGATAAAATAATCATATGATTATGCGTATTCTTATATGATAAATCTTGTAAAGATAGATATAGAGATACATGTCTTTGATAGAAACAATCAGAAATCATTGCAGCCTGAGTATCTGTAATTCCCTTATAGATATTTCTATTTTCTTACATTTATAAATTGGATTATTCATATTTTTTTAGTACTAAAAAGTCCAATGGGTCAAAATTTATTGTTAATTTAATGGGTATTAATTTTTTCAAAACCTATATAGCTACACTAAAATTATTTTAGAGTTTATCCAAAATGTGGTTTAGGTGAATATTCACAAGGTATTTAATATGATGTGATTCATGATAAAGTTGATGGTAGATTTGAAAAAAAAATTATATCTAAAAGGAGTTTTGGATGTAACTTCATAAGTTGTTATATAAGTTATATTATAAAGTGGAATGACACAATCTGTATGTGGCTTTAGTGGAAGTGGAATTTTGATGGTGATATTCCTTAAATCATAATGTATATATAATATTTATTAGCTTATTATATGATTTATGATATATGATACTTATATTATGTTTTATGATATATGGTATCATATGAGATGATATTGATGATTCAAATTCATATCATTTGTCCAATTTTTTATATCATAAAGAATTACATGGGGTATATCTTTCTTTATAGCATGTTGATATCATAAAGCACCATTGTCTACCTAATCCAGGTGAATCCCAATAAATTTTCATGTTGGATAAAAGGGTATTCATAGGTAGAAATGGTTTGTATTTTTTGTTTTTTTCATTACACACATGGTTTATCTTGGAGTTTACAAGCCATGTGATCTTATGATTCATGTGTTTTTAGTGTTTAAGGTCGCATTACTTCCCAATATTTTCAAAAAAAATTGGGTATAACATTCGGAGTAAGGGATAAGTCTCTTGAAATATTTATTTTCAGGACTACCACAAAAAAATACGTAAAAGGCATGAAACTTATAAAATTTTGGTTTCAAGAATGTATGAAGATTCATGAAATAAGTATTTCTAAAAGGCTTTATATATCTAAATGAAAAAGGGGGTAAGTTACGCAATTTCAGGAAGTTTAATGAATGAAAAAGGTCATTAGTTACGTGACTATAAGATGTTTCTTGAATGGAAAATTCCTTTGAATTTTTGTGAAGATAGTGAGTTTGGTGAATGATAGAATGACATTTGGAAATATAAGCAACAAGTGTTATATGTGTGATTTAATTTTGTGAATGATGGAGATTTTCACAAAAGGTTAACCCTTGTCTATAAATAGGGATCCACTCATCATTTGAAAAATCGAAAGAGTTTTGGAGAAGGGATGATCACTCTAATTTCATAAAGGTTTTACACAGACATAACTCTTACATGAATATGGACCATTCATGAACACAAGTTTCACAAAAATAATGGTTTATAACTAATTGATAGTAAGTAATTTCAGTGAATAAGTTTCATGAATGTTGGCAGTTTCGTTAATTTTGGGATTTCCATGAAAGTTGAGAGTTTCAAAAAGGTTTGTAGTCTCAAAAAAGTGCAAAGATTCTTGAATGCTAAAAATTATTTGAAATAGAATGTGGGTTTCTTGAAAAATGGTGTTTTCTAAAAGATAATTACAATATGTAAAGCCAAAAAATTATAAAATAAAGACATTGTATTTGATAACGTGTATAACACACAACACCTAACATAGAAAGGAATACAAAATCCCTAGACCTTATGATATATTTATTTTTTTAAATAAATTAATTATTTTCTACTACTTTAAATTCAGACAACATTGATTTTCATTTGCGTTAAATAAAGAACTTAGTTAATTCAATATCTTATGTTACACATAAGCCCGAGTTTTACCAAACAACAATATAATAATAATAATAATATTTAATAGTTATTACCATTCCATTGGAATGGAGACTATGAAAATGATTTACTAACATATAAAAATATATAGTTTATGAATTTTAATTGATTATTTATTTATTATAAATAAAATAGTAATCATTTAACATAAAAATGTTTTATGAAAAATTGTACTTTTTCTAAAAGACAAATTAATAGTGATTTTCATTCATAATTTAAAATAATTTTTTACCACTTATAGAAAATTTAGATAAAAAATAATATTTACTTTTTAGATAACAATATAGAAATTATTTTTGGGTGAATTTTTTGGATTTTTCTAGAATATTTCGTTTTTTGATGAATTAATAAAAAATATTGAATATTAATTAAAAATAGTTTTTTTATTTAAATAATTTATAATGGTAAATTATATTTTTATTGGTCTTAAAATATATTTTTTATTTTTAAATATATTAATACAATTTAGTTCATAATATTCATTTTAATATAGAATTTAGAAATAAACACATTATAAAATTTTAAACATTTTCACTTTAGAAATCCACTCTCTCGCCATGTCTCCAAGATTATTTTTAAATTAATTTTTGACACTTTTGTGAATTAAATTTGTAAAAAAATGAATCCATATTTTAAATCATACTAATTTATTATATCTAAAATGTTCAAATTATTTTGTCCACCAAACAGATTACATAATGAATTTAAAATTAATTACTGCAAGTATGGTAAAACAGGTTTACTTAGAGATTAAACATAGAATATAATGTGTAATAATGACCCAAAACATGTAAAAAATTTATTATATGGACATTTTTAAACCTTATAACCTGTATTGTCGATAAGGTAATATTATTATATCCATTTTACATGATAAAAATGTGGGTATATTTCACTCTCTCAAAACAATTACAAGGGTGCCACTTACCCCACTTATAAAAAATCCACCCCTCTCCTCTCTTCTTCACACCTTTAAGAAACATTGGTTCAGACAATACCAACCCAAATCAATCAAAATCATCCATAAATGCATCCTAGAATATTTATTTTTTTCTTAAATCCATTCTAATAAGTATTTAGTGCAAACCCAATGAGGATACCCAAAGAAGAGGTATCATTCTCCAACGATCGTCTTTATTTTAATTACCTATCCAAAGAATTAAATTTTTATTAAACCATTATGATAAAATAATATTATTATATTACATATAATATGATTTTTTATAATAATTTAACTATCTAAAACCATATCCTATTCAATCAATTGGGTTACAAAATCACTGTTCGTGTGTACGGCGGACGACCGCCACACAAACTAATGTCGTTCATTTTTCCATTTCCACCTATCAATGTTTGTTATGGTGATGGGTATAAATAATTTTTTTTGAAATTTATCACAAATTTATACCTCTTGGGTAATTATATAATATATAACATTTTACCTTCCATTCCATTGGAGATATGATAACATCGCACGTGTGTACTTCGGACTACCGCCTTGCGAAGAGATGTGATTCAACTTTCACTAATCCTTCACATGGTAGGTGATAAAGAAATATTTAATTATTATATATGATATATATGAAATAATAATGATATTAGTACATATTTACCATTTTATAATATATATATATATATATCATTTTATTTCTTTTCTTTTTACCCATGTAAAGATGGTAACATCATTCATGTACGTGTGGACTACCAACTTCAAGAAGCGATGTGACTCATTTTTTATCACCATACCACATGGATGAAATATATAAGTATATAATATGATATTAATGATATTACTATAATTATTTAAAATTAAAATAATACTTACCACCTTTCTATAATAATCGGTGAGAAATGAAAATGTTACTCATGTGTATATACGTTATATGGTCTCCATGATCATAACGTACATGATTTTACTAAACCATCATAATTGATTGGTTTTAAAAGTATAATTAATGTATATATATTATAATATTTTCATTATTATATATATATATTATTAAACACTATAATATATTCAAGAACAAGATCTTTAATGACAAAACATGCATAAGAAAACAATGCAATTAACACTCAAGACATTGAAAATAAAGATTTTTTAATAATGAATAGGTGATAAGATGTTATGAGAGGATAATATATGATGTAATAAATATTAATGTCATTATGTTTTAATTTAATAACATTTTTATAACCACAATAACTATGTTTTAATCATTTTCAACCAAAAGGAAGCCTGAGATAATGGATTTCATCTCAATTTTATTTCACTCAGTCATATTTTATTGTTATGAACCTAATTTATTTTTTATGGTTTATATGCATCCCCTTTGGAATGTAAAATCACTAATAATTTATTATTAATGGTGTTTTATGTTTCCATTTTAATTATTTAATTTATGGGTATTTAATCATAAAGTTACAGAGTGGTAAGGAAATTTCAAAACTCAATTTCTATTCATTGGGTTATATTACTTCTTCATTGTTTTTGACATTATATGATTATGATTATAGTGAATTTTGAATATATATTATTTTATTTCAAATTATTTTATATTTTTTTCTAGTTTGTATGAATAATTTCTAAATTGATTAATTATCACTTCAATGTTATGATCGATTTAAGTGTTTATTTCACAATCTCATTCTAATCGGGATTGTTTATTTTTGAATTTCCAAAAAAGTAAATTATATGATAATTATTTAATAAACCCACTAATTTTATTCTCATATATTTATTATTTATTTTTTCCAAGTGATGGTTTTATTTTTCTACTCTTTGGTGCCTAAAATTATTGGTAAAATTCTTTTAAGAAAATACAACTTCATTTCTCTCTTCAGTCTAAAATATTTATTCTTAAAAAACCTTATTTTATAAAAATATTTTCAAAAATGTTTTATCCTTTTTGAATTTTTCTATCAATGTAATTTTCACCCATTTCTACTCTTTATAAAAAAATTCAATGTAATATTATTTTTTTCAAAATAATTCTCATTTGGATTTTACTAAAATTATGAAATGAATGTTCTTGTAATTCTATTAACAAGTATCTTTCCTAACATTTTTATATTTTGAAAGGACTTTTATTATTAACTTTTAAATCCAATACAAAAGTACCCACCATTGTGATTATAATTTCTTTTAAATTTTCTTTGAAATTTTATGTGGTTCTTTTTAAATAATATATTTTTTAAAATGGATTTTCAAATAGAAGGATTTTTAAAAAAAATTAAAATTAAAAGGTTATTTTCCTTAAAAAATATTTTAAATATATTTTCATGGTATTTCTATTAATCAATTAAAAACATATTTATCCTTACTCTAGTGTATATAAATTTTTTTTATTCTATCATTATTTTTTCTATGGAAGGTTTTTTTATCATTTTGACTGAGGAATGTTTTGAAATTCATTTCCATTATTGATTTTTGTATTCAATAATTTTTCCTTGAAATGTTGACATTCCTATGATCAATGGAAATTATATTTCCCCTTAATATCCATATTATCTATCATGATTATATTTGCTGTTTAAAATTTATATCATTTCTACATATGTTCTACTAAATTGAAAGTTATTTAATATCTGGGAAAATATTGATAAATTTGTATCATTTACTCAAAAAAGATACTTTATGATATGCCATATTATTTATGAATTAAATTGGTTATTTGATATATATATATATATATAGTTTTTTGTACATAAAATACATGGATTGAGGACCAGTTAATAAAAACCCCTTGATGCATCAATAGATCTCACAATAGAAATCTGTTTTCCAAATTAAATAGGTTTCTAACTATATTTTTTAACTTTCCAGAGTATAGATCCTGATAGTATAGGTTTTAATATGGCAGAGACATGAAATAGTAGTATATTCTATCAAGACGGAGTAAGAATTATCCAAGTCTTATGGATTAAATGGAATTAAGAGAATAAGAGGATAAAATATAGGATAACAGATAAGGGGAATAAGGGAATGAAGGATTTTCCCACATGTGATAATTGTGGAAAGAATTACCCTGGGAAATTATTGAAGGCATTGGATGTTTTTAAAAGTGTAGAGAAAATTCTCACCAATAAAAAGAATAAAAAATTAGTAAATAAAACAATTATATAATGTTTTTAAAATATAAGGATATGGGTAACTACACAAATGAATTACCCAAGAGTTAATGGAATATACCTCAAAAGAAGATAACGGATCAAGGTCAATATTACGATATTGATACAGCTATAGGGGAATTATTAATGTACTTATGTATCTGTATCCTTTGAATATTTTGTAAAAGTATTTTATGGACGATATTATGGTAATACGAATTATGAAATATATAAGGATTTATTTACAATACTATTTATTAAAGGATTTGAAATCATGTATTGAATGGTACTGGGAAATTTGAATGATAACCATCAATAAGGTTTATGGTCGTTCAAGTTATTACCATGTTTCGAGAGATTACCTGATAAAGGTATTCACATGTTTGATATGTGAAAATTAAGAGTTTCTTTATTTTATTTGACGGATTAATGGTAAGTTAATATTTTAAATTTAGTGAAATTCTTTCTAAATTTTTGGATTATAATATTTTAGAAATGGTTACAAGGTTAATAATTAATGAAATGATTTAGGTTAACCTTTGGAAAAAGTTTTAGATATTAATATATTAATTCAAAATTTGAATATTTATGAATATTGCATAAGTTTTTATAATTATATTATTTCTTGAAAATATTTTGATAAAAACAGAAAGACTTGTCACTCTTTTATGGATCTTACGATCTGTTAAATGTGAATTTTAGTGCTTCAGCAATATAAAATCATTTTTGGATATTTATTTCTTGGAGTAAGAAATAAACATTAATTTTATTGAAGCATAAGTAAAGAATGAAATTATATTTGTAAAGTATAAATGTATCAATTAAGTATATTTACATATATTCTTAGGCAATAAAATAAGTCCTCGACTATAGGAAAAGTATCTTAAATTAAAAAAGTTTTCTCATTATCATTATTTTTTATTATATCAATGACCTTATTCACACCTCTTTGGTATATAGATTTTTGGTCGTTAACCATTTCTAGATCATACACTTTATTATGATCAATGTTATCATTCACTCTCAATCAATATTTAGGGTCAATTTTCTCTTCTATGTCCTTGTATTCATTTCCCAGCTATGTTCTCCTATATGGAAACCTAGTTATGTGATTATTCCATAAGAACTTTTTATGTACCATTATCTCTTATTAATTAGATGTTTTACCAAAACAAATAACAATGCGGTTTTTCAAATATATTATTTCCAAATATCAACCTTGATTATTGATATCAAGTTTAATATTTTAGGAAACAATTTATTTAAGGTGGGGAGAATGTAACACACTAAAATTCTTAAATAAGGACTTTGTATTTAATAGAGTGTGTGACATGAGACACCAAGCACAAAAGAGATCATAAAATCCTAAGACCATATGATATATTTATTATTTTAAATAAATTAAATATATTATACATCTATTAATTCATACAACATTTATTTTCACTTTCGTGAAAGGCAACATTGAGTTTCATTGATATCTTGTGTTACACGCAAAACTGAATTTTACCAAACAACAATATACTATTAATAATTTTATTTAAAAGTTATTAAGTAGTTTTTTAAATAAATGTTATGAATAATATTAACTAAATTACGAAAATATATATTTTAAACATCTTTATTTATTATTTTTTGATAATAAATAAAATATTAATCATTTAAAAGGAAAATAAATTTTTTATAACAATTTTTATTTTTTCTAAATGGATGATTAGTAATGATTTTCTCACATAATTTAAAATACATTTTTACCAATTTATAAAATTTATATGAAAAAATAAATTTTTTTTTGAAATTTTAATATTTAAGTTATATTAGGGTGAATTTTTTGTATTTTTCTGAAATATTTCATTTTCTAATGAATAGTGAAAAATAATGGATTTTAATTGAGAACTATCCTTTAATTTAAATAATTTATAATATTAAATTGTATTTTAAATTGTTTTTAAAGTAAAATTAGTTCAAATTTACATCTATTAATCCAATTTAGGTCATTAGAATCATTTTCATATTGAATTTAGATATAAAAAATTTGTAAACTTTTTAAACTTTTCACTTTAAAAACATGCTCCCTCATCACGTCTACATGATTAATTTTAAGTAACTTTTTGACACTAATGTCCATTAAATTTGGAAAATAGATTAAATATTTGTAATTATA
This sequence comes from Viscum album, assembly GCA_963277665.1. Lineage (NCBI taxonomy): Eukaryota > Viridiplantae > Streptophyta > Magnoliopsida > Santalales > Viscaceae > Viscum > Viscum album. The sequence goes on along the minus strand of OY728120.1, from coordinate 458,498,545 downwards.
ATAATTTATAATTTATAATAATTTAAAATTAATTTTTGACCAAAATTATTAGTGAAAATAATCAAAATAAATTGTAGTGATTAAGCTAAAAACATGTTTACTTAGTTGTTAAACTTTTAATATAAGGTATAATAATGACCCAAAACCTTTTAAAAACACATTTTAAGGACATATTTATACCTTATAACTTATATTATCAATAATGGTTCGTTATTATATCTTTTTTACATGAAAAAATTTGGATGGAATTCCCTCGTTCAAAAATTTACAAGTGTGCCACTCACCCCAGTTATAAAAGTCCACCCACTCTCCTCTCTTATTGACACCTTAAAACCTATTTGGTTTAGAAAACACCTATTAAAATCACTCCCAAAATTCCCTCCCATCATAATATATTCATTATAAATCCATCCTAGTAAGGATTTAGTTCAAACCCAAGGAGGATACCTGAAAAATAGGTAACTTTCTCCAACGAGAATCATTATTTTACTTCTCTATGGACAGTAATTTTTTTATTAAACCATGAATATATTATAAAATTGGTATATTCCATATAATTTTATGTTTTTAAAATAAATTCATGATTAAAATCCATCTCCAATTCCTTAAAATGGGTTATGATATCATTTTTCATGTGTATAGAGGACTACTGTCTCATGAACTGATGTTATTCATTTTTTCCTTTAAACCTGTCATGGATGTGTATGATGATGGGTATAAATTAAATATATGAAATTTATGACGTATTTATATATTTGGATTCATTATATCATATATATATACATACTTATATATATTACCATCCATTCCGTATGAGATTCGATAATGTCACTTCTGTGTACGATTGACTACCTCCTCACAAAGTGACGTAATTTGTCTTTCACTAACGCTTCACATAGATGGTGATAATTTTAAATTTAATGATTATTTATTTTATATATGAAATATTTTTTATATTCATGAAATATTTATCATTCTGTAAATATAATATATATATATATATATATTTTATTTCTTTCCTTTTCACCCATGTAAAGATGATTTCAGCATTTGTGTAAGTGTGGATTAACACCTTCACGAAGTGATCTGACTCTATTTTCATAAAAATATCACATGTATGAAATATAAAATTACATAATAGGGTATTAATTATATTATGGTAATTATATATAGTTAAACTATTACTTACCTCCTTTCCATAATGATTTATTAGGAATGGAAACACTACTCATTCGTACATGAAACCTATCATCACCTTGATCATAACGGACTTCATTTTTCATAACCATTATTCATGATTATTTATTAATGTTTTATTAATTTATATATTTTATAATTATTTCATTATTATTATTCTTTATATGATGAAACTCTATAATATTTTCAACAACTAGATCATTAATGGAGAAATACATATAAGAAAACAAGACAATTAACACCGCAATAAATGAAAATAAAGAATGATTATTAATAAATGGGTGATAAGATATTATAAAATAATTGTATATTATAATATAAATATTAATATGGTTTTAATATATGTTAATTAAATCATTAAAATCACTATGAAATAGTTTTAATCATGTTCAACTATAAGGAAGCGTGATCTAAGGGATTTCATCTCAACTTCATTTCATTGAGGCCTATTGTATTATTATTCACCTATTTTATTTTATATGGTGTATATACAAACCATTTGACATGTAATATCATTAATAATTCATTCATAATTGTATTTTTAGTTTCAATTGTAATTATTTAATCTAAGGGGGTTGGAACTTAAAGTTACCAAGTTGTAAAGAAATTTCATAACTCAATTTTTTTTCATTATATTATATTACTTATTTGTTGTCATTGATATTCTATGATTAAGTGCATATTGACTTTTGAAAATATATTATTATGTTTAAAAAAAATTATGTGGATTTATAATTGATACAAATAATTTATTCATTTATTAATTTTCTCATCATTTTTACGATCATTTTAAGGGTTTATTTCACAATCTCATTCTAATAGAGATTGTTTATTCTTGAATTTCCATAAAATAAAATTAAATGATAATTATATAAAAATCCTTTAAATTTATTATAATTTGGATATTAATTATCATTTTAATGTGGTATTATAATTTTTCCACTCTTTTTCACTTAAAATTATTATAAAAATGTTTTTAAGAAAATCCAATATCATTTCACTCTGTAGTCTGAAATATGTTTTCTTCCAAAACCATGTTTTACAATAATTTTTTAAAAATTATTTCAATATTTTTCAACTTATTTATCTAAGTAATTGATTCCATTTTTGTCCTTTAAAATTTTTTTTCAAAGTAATCTTAATTCATTTTTAAAATAATTCTTATTTTAATTTTACTAAAAATGTGAAAGGAATCTTATTGATGTTTTATGAACAATGTGATTTCTTAATATTTTTACAATGCCAAAATAATGATCAATTTATCTTTTTTATCTTATATATAACTACTCATTGTCATGAATATCATTTCCTTTAACCATTATTTATATGTTTATGATGTTATTTATAAAGAAAAATTTTTCAAAAATTTAGTTTCAAAGAAAAGTTTCAGAAAATTTCTCCAAATGAAAAGGATATTTAACTAAAGAAATTTTTTAGAGATATTTTTATAGTATTTATATTAATCAATGAAAACCACTCTTTATTAATATTCAAATGGTTATACATTACATTAATAAAATTATTATTCTTTTGTGGATATTTGTTTACAAATTTGACTAAGTAAAGTATTGAAATTCACTTCCTTGATTCATTTTTATAGTCAATAACATTCCCTTGAAATGTTCACAATCCTTTGATCATTGGAAATTAAATGTCCCATAAATATCCATATTATTTAGCATGGAAATGTTTATTTCTTAAATTGTTTATCATTTCTACATAGGGTGTATAACATTAAAAGTTATTTTACATCTGGGATAATATTAATAAATCTTTACCCTTTACTCAATATGAATACTTTATGATAAAGAAAAAAATTATGAAATAAATTGATTATTCAATTTATAAGGAATAATTTTTAAAATAAATACATGGGTTGGGGCCCAGTTAATAAAATTCCCTTGATGCATCTATATGCCCCATGAGACATATTAATAGGCTAAATTAAGCTGATTTCTACCTGGTGTTTTAAACTATCTGGATGATAGATCTTGATAGTATAGTTTTTTATGTGCCTAATTCAGGATGTCCAAAAATTGAGAACTTTTTTCATTAATAATTTAGTCATTATTATCAAATATATTTTCTCTATGATATTATTTTTTCATGTAGTTAATTCTCAATTTATTTATTAAATGGCATCTCTTTTTAGTAATTTTCCTTTCCATGTTGATTTTTCCATATCTATTCATGAAGTCATGATATTTAAATGGAATGAGTGTTATTTTATTTACATTTCCATATTAATTTTGATTATTTATTCATGATATATCGCTCTATAGTTAACCCTTAAAAATTATTTTAGCTTACCCTTATTTTTGTTCTATTCCCCTGGATATGGAGATGAATTCTAGGAATAAGTTTCATGGATGATGAAATTTTAATTTTCTAGGATTTATTTGTTCTCCCAATGTTTAATAGGTTTCATTTATGTAATCTGGTTCTCCAAAAATGCTAAATTCTTTGGACTTTTGGTATTTTATTCCTTGTATCTATGATAATGTAATAAAGCACATCACTGGATCCTGGCTACTGTGGTCATGTTCATTACACACGAGCATACATGAACTTGGGAAAAGATTATGGAATGTATTGAAGCATTATTTGTTAACCTACATGATCCAAAACACCCCCTTCATTTGATTTGATATGGAAGCGACAATCATGTTGATAAAATGATAAATACTTCACCAAAATCAAAAATCAAAGGGGAGTCAATGAAAGTGATCTGACGAAGGTAGTGTTCCATCACTAAAATTATTATAAAGGACATATTCATAATATAGAGTGTCTAGATATTATTAGTTTTAATAAACAATATCAAGTGAATCTTAGTGAATTTAGGTATAACCAAAAAACATGTCGGCTTATGCTCTTTGGACTATCCCTTTGTATGGAACTTCTTAAAATAGTTGTGTTGGGTTTCTATTTATGTATATGGGTGTTTTGTAACTATGAGATTCCATCCTACATGTTTAAAAAGTTCCTAAAAATTTAGGTACAAGATCCATGTTATTCAATGAAACATTTTACACCTTAATTCACCAATCCCTTCTCAGGTTATTCTAGGGTATTATATGTGGTGTTAGAGCATACCAGTTATATGTGCTAAATTTAACCTTTGTTTTGTTTTTATGAATATTTCAGTAAATGTTAGGGGAGTTTTCAATTTTAATGTAAAAATATTCTATATTTTTAAGAATATAATGATATATCATATGCAATAACGTGGGATGGAGGTTCTTTAAAACAAAGTTCAATAGATTCAAGCCAGTGATGCCCCGAGTCTTTCTATGATTAAAACATATCGGAAAATGTATGATGCAGATTTTAAAGTATAAAATGCTCTTACTATAGCACTATTTGATCAGATCTATTTGAAAGTGATGTGTTTCACTACATTTAAGTCTATGTGGGAGAAAATGAAAAAAAAATATAAAACGGTTATAACAGTGTGAAGAATGAAAAACTTCAAGATTTGAAAAATTATTTTCTTGATCTAAAAATGAATCCATATGAAAATGTAGATAGTTATTTTAATCACATTACTAAATTAGTTTGTCAAATTAGAGTAATTTGTGAAGAAATTAATGACATTTACATTGTAAAAAAAATACTAAGAGGGATTCTACCTTTTTACAATCCAAAAGCGTCAGCCCTTGTAGAAATAAATATGCCTAAGACTCTTCTTGATAATATACTAAGTAGTCTGGTGGTTTATGAAATAAGAGTTAAACCAAAAGATACAATAATTCAAATTCAAATCCATGAAATAACATGACATTTCCAAAAGTAGTAACCTATGGTGAACTTGTTTCTATTATTGTTAGAAAATTCAAGATAAGAAAAGGTATATTTGAATGAAAGCTTCATTTAGCTTGTTTTTTGTGTGGTAAAGTAATGTTCATTGCTGGTCAGTGCTCAAAGAGATTTGATAATGTTTAAAGTGAAGCATAAATCATGTATATTCCTTAGAGGAGGTTCTCAAAAAATGGAAAGATCAAATAAAGAAATAAATTATAGTGTAAGATCTTAATTTTAAATGAGAAACAAGTTGATAAACTCTTTTTAGAGTATGTAGATACAAAGACTAAATTTCATGTTAAGGATTTCATGATGGATACAATTGAAATGGTAGAACCTATGAAGAAGGAATATAGTCATTCATATGGTGTTTTTGATCTCAAGGTGGAACCTGAGAGTTCTCTTGGAGAGATTTACATTAAAAGAAACAAATATATAAATAATAGAGATTTTTTGAAAGAGTCATCAGAGTATGTGGATTACCATGAAGAAGATATTGATCGACTATAAGGAGACGCATAAGATAATTTGATAACTATTGAATGATTGGAAAAAAATTTAGAGTATAATCTATAAATTTATGATCAAGAAAAAAAATTCAATGAACATACATTGAGATTTGAGAAAAATGATTAGATAGTTTAGGGCCTTGAAGAAGAAGTCATTTATTTGAGGAGTAAGCTATAAACTGAATCAAAATTGAGGAAAACAAAGAAAAAATTATATTTGATAATTTTTTCATATAAAAATCATTTGGAAGGATTTAAACATGGTTACCAAATAGTAAACAAAGCCCAGAAGGATCAAATATCAAAATGTATGGATTTAAGTGGAATTGTCTATGATACAGAAAAATAAAAGGTTGAAAATGAGATGATCCAAAACAAAGGGATGTATAAATTTAGACATATCATAATGGAACCTGATGTAGTAATAGATGCATCTTCAAAAAAGAGAATAGAGTTTAAAATAATCCTCAATATCTATATATGATATCTAATAAAAAACCTACTCCAAATACGGGGACATGTGGAGGAATGGAAGTGTTAAGATATTTCCTCTTATGAAATTTCAATGTTTTGGATTTTTATGTCATATAATCTCTTACAATGAATAGGTAAGGAGATATATGAGTGGAGAAGGATCTAGAAGTAAACAAAGAAGAATGAGATCATATCCTTTATCATATAGAATAAATAATTTGTATAGATTTTATTTTCATTTTTATAACATTATATATAAAGATATTCATTGTAGGAAGAGGAATAGTTCAAACCATAAATATAAAACTCTGAGACAAGTAAATACTGGTCAACCAAGAAAAAATAAACTTTAAAATAATTATCCTCCTCTAGAAGAAGAATATGGGTATGATTCAACCATTCAGGTTGAAAAGATATTAGAGAGGCCATCTTATGCCTCCACTCAATTACATATATGATGTTTGGAAAAGAAGAATATTGAGAATGATATCCTGGAAGAGATTACTCTTAAATCTTCAAAGAATGTTAAAACCCGGATTCTTGATAGTATATTATCATCCCATGTGATAGGAAATGGAAATTTGTTGAAAAATTTTAAGGAATGGTTTGATGGAACAGTGAGATTCATCAATGATGCTACCTTAAAGGTAAAGGGATATGGAAATAAATATTGTCAAATGATGAGATAATTAAAACTAAAGTGATCTACGTGGATGGATTGCATCACATAATCTTGTGTGTGAGTCAAATTCGGACTCCAGATTTTTTGTGGCATGTAATCGAAAAGGGTTCACTATCAAAGGCAAGATAGGTAATTCTATCAGGAATAGATAGAGGAAAATGGTAATTTATATGATTTTGATAGTAAATAAAACAATTGTTTCTTAATTATTTAATAGTAAAATAACTTTTAGTATAAAATGATGGGTCACATTAGTCAATAGAGAAGGGAAAACCTATTGAATCTATTGGATGTGGTAGATATTCCCAATCTAAAGCCCGATCAGGAAAATAAATGTGATGCTTATATATGAGGAATGATGGTTTGAAATTATTATCAATAAAGGAACAAAAGGGAAACAAATATGCTTGGTCTAGTACAAACAGATGTGTGTGGTCTGATGAATGTGGTCAGCATATATAGAGAGAGGTACCTCATTATTTTTATTGATTATTATACTATAATTGAATGCGTGATGTTTATTCAGTATAAATGTTAATTGATTAACTTCATGAAGAGATATCTCTAAAGAGTTGCGAATGAAAAAGGACACACAGTCAAGATATTATTATTCAATAATGGAAGAGAATATACATGCATTAAATTTGAAAATTACCTTGAAATACATCAGATCAAGAATGAAGTGTATTTAGCGAGAAAACCTCAACAAAATGGGGTTGTTGAATGTAGAAATTGATAGGTGAATAATATTGGATGAACTATGCTAATTGAGTGTTGTGTTTCTCATCATTACTAGAAATATGTTTTTTAAGTTTCAGAGTATACTAAAAATTAAACAAGGATGAATCTAGAATATGACAGGACACCATATGAGATATGACATGGAAGGAAGCCCTCACAAAATTATTTTTAGTTTTTGGAAGTAAAATTATCATCTAAAATAAATAAAGTTATTAAGGAAATTATGATGATGCTATATATGAGGGAACATTTCTTGTATAATCAATAAATAGTAAATCCTATAAATTCTGTAATGATATTACTAGAGAGATTTTGGAGAGAAATGACTTCATGTTCATTAAGGATAAGATTATGAATAACTCATTGAGATCATATGTTGATGTGATTTGAGATAAAGAAGAAAGTGGAAAAGGGATAGATTTAAATATATAAATTGTTTAAGGCTTACATAATATTCGAGGTTCTACAAATTATGATAATTAATATGTAGAATTACAAGAGGAAACCATTGCTGAAAAACTCTATCAGGACCTCATAGAAGAAATAAACTACCAAAATTTGATCAATCCAACATCATTGGTGATTGGAAAACACCTATACAGACAAGTATAATAATAAATTAAGCACATTATAATCTCTTATCAATTGTGGAAGCATCCCCATTTAAAGAATAAGAAAATGATGGATTATGGGTTGAGGCCATGAATTAATAACTAGATCATATTTAAAAAACAAACATGGAATCTTATTGAGAGGCCAAAAACAGACAATGTGATTTGAACAAAGTGGATTTTAAATTAAAATTCTATTATCTAGGAAATGTGATGACAAATAAGGCACACTTGGTTTGTAAATTATATAAATATATTGAAGTCATTTATGTTGAAGAAAACTTTTCTCTAGTAGATTGTCTAGAGTCCATTAGACTCATCCTGGATATGGTGATTCAAATAGGGAATGAATTTTATCAGTTGGATGTCAAAACAACATTTTTAAATGGTAGTATTCAAGAATATGTGTACATTAAACAACCGGTTTGATTTAGGAGTGAAAATGATGAAATAAAGGTTTTTACATTAAATAAGACTCTTTACAGTCTAAAGAAGGCACCAAGAGTATGGTGTTCTTGATTGGTTTCTTATCTGAATGGGTTCAAATTTAAAATAGGATGTTTTGATCATGATTAATATGTTAATGATTCTTAGGGATATAAATTTATGGTGCTTGTGTCTATGGATGATAATATATTTGGTGTAAGTCAACTTAGATTAGTGAAATAAATTTCTAATCACATGAAATTAGAAATTGAAATGTCCGTGATTGGTGAACTCAAATAAATTTTAGGTATATTGGTGATTCGAAATAAGTTAAACACCTTCATTTTATAGGATAATTTTGTAATAGATATTCTGAATAAATTCAACATTAACAACTCCAACTAATGTCAACTCCAATTGTGGTTAGGAAAAAACATGGAAAGCATGAGGATGGTAAATCTACACATCCTACCTTGCATGGGAGGATCATTGGAATCTTATTTTATTTGACCAAAACATGGATATATATCATCTTTTAAATATTCTTAGATTCTATATTACAATATAATTTAAAGGAATAGAATTTTTTAATAGTTTAAATAATAAAGATATTTATTCAAGGCACTCTCAAACTTGGATTATACTTTATAGTAAGAAGGGGTATTTTTCGATAATATAAAACTCTGATTAGGCTAGAGATGTGGTGGATATATTTTTCACAAGTAAGGGTTCATTCATCCTTATAAATGAATGTGTGGACTGGTTGAGAAATAAATAAGAAAAAACTTCCCATAATATAGATAAATCATGGTATATCTCAGTGATAAAGTCATTCACTTAGATATTGTGGATGAATAAAAAACATATTGATATTAGTGATGTGGTGAAATAGATTATTCCGATAATCAGTGAAAACAAGAGTGTGATATTGATCAAGAAAAATCTGGTTGAAAACTCAAATAACATACATATTGAGATTAGATAACACTTCTTTAAATAAAAAGTTGAAAAAAGTGTGATTAAAATGAATCATTGTGGGACTAATGATCATGTGGTTGAAATAATGACTAAGCCTTTGTAAGAACCAATGTTTGAGAATCATTGGTTGTACCTCAGTGTTCATCCACCTCTCCTTGCAAGAGAAGGTTATATTTTAACCCATATCCCCAATTTTTTTAACTATTTCCGTATTTTTGTGGATGTGATATATGTATCACAGGGAGATTAAATCTCGGGGTATTGTTTAATCACTATGGAAAAAATGTATATTATTTTGGTTTATTTTCAAAGGGGGAGAATTATGAAATTCATTAGAATAGAAGTTTTATTTAGGTTTGAATAATAGTTTGATAGTATCATGAGGCAAGAAATTCTATCTTGACACTCTTTTTTATACACCAATATTTGATCACATATAATTAGAGTAATGGATGATTTATTTAAATTATATCATTTTTTTTCATGGATGGTTCTCTACTAAATTTCACTTTATATTTCCAACAAACCCAAAGGGGTATACTGTTGGAAGCATTGGTATTTCCAGCTAGAAATGGTTTTTATTTTATGATTATTTTTAATCCACACTAGTTTGATAAAGTATTTTCTTCAAGCCAAGTGATATTGTGGGGATGGTGGCTTCATTATTGGAGGTAGTGTCATTTCCCAGTGTTTACTAAATTGTTTGGCTCTAAAATTTTGTGTAAGGTAAAAGTATCACAATAGATAGATTTTTAGGGCATTCCCTTGAAATTAAAACAAAGGAATGGAATTCATAAATGTTTGGTGTTCTGAATTTCTACCGATTTCTAAAATAATGTTTTGAGAAAAGTTATTGATCCATAAAGGAAAAAATTGGAATGTTACGTGATTATGACAAGTTTCATGAACGAAAAAAAGGTGGTAATTTATGTGATTATAATAAGTTTTCCAAATGTAAAATTCCTTTGATGTTTTGGGAAGATAAGAAGTTTCAGAAACGGCAAGTTGACATTGGATAATCAAGGTGAAATGTTTTCTGGGCGTTATAGAGTCTCACGAAATCTATATAGTTTCATTAAAGAATAATCCTTGCCTTTAAATAGGTGTCCACTCATCATATGGAATATTGAAAAAAAAATAAAAAAGGGATGCTCGCTCTTATTTTGTGAAGGGTTTATGAAAATGTAATCCTTATGAAAGTCATAAACATTATGTGAACACAATTTTCACAAAATGAATGCTTGAGAACTAATTGTTTCTAACACATTTCCATGAAGGATTTTCATGAAATTTAGGAGTTTCCTGAATTTTTGGATTTTTGTGAAATTTGAGATTTTTGTGAATTTTGGGAGTTTCAAAAAAGTATTTATTATCTTTAAATATTATAGTTATTTAAAACAAAAAATGGGGTTTCAATAAAAATAGGGTGCTTCATGAAAGGTGATTACATGGGAATGCATGAACTTGGGAAAAGTTTTTTGGAATGTATAGAAGTATCATAACTGAACCTATATGATGAAAAACATCAACTTCATGTGCTCTGACATAGAAGTGACCTCCAAGTCATTAAACTGAGAAAGAATTTGTCAAAAGTAGTAAGAAATTATCTGGGAGAGGTGGTGTTTCATCCCTAAAATTATTATCAAGGTAGTGTGATTGGCATAGAGTGAATATGTTTGATCAATTGTAATCCACAATATCTAGTGAAGCTTAGTGTATTTTGGTATGACTAACACATTGTCGTCATGTGTTCCTTGGATTATCCTTTAGTCATGAACAGATTAAATTGTATTGTTTTGTTTCTATTTATTCATATGGGTGTTTGGTAATTTTGTTATTGCATTATATAGGTTTAATATGTTTCTTCCAACATGGGGATAAGATCTCTCTTATTCAAAGAAAAATTTGGCAACCTGATTCACCCATCCCCTCTCAGGGTGTTTCAAGGTATTACAGATCATGGAAAGAGCATATGTGACTTCTATTTATTCTCCTATCCAAATATTTCTTCTTATATTATCATATTGTGGAATAAAATTTGAACCCTACCCAAATTTTGGGTGAGTCAACTAGTCTATATATACAATCAGAGTAAATAGTCCTTTCATTGTTCTATGATGATCTTCATCAAACTCATGGTGAAGAAACATATATGGCCAATATCTTCAGTATAAGTTATACACAGGTTCATCATTTATATATGTACATGGTTTAGATTTCATGAATAATGATCTTGGGGAAGGGTTTCTTATCGTTTTTGTGTAATAGACTGAGTATTAATCAGTACATAGAAACCCATCATATAGGTCTTATATTACCTCATCCACAAAATTTTCTGATATGGTTTAGAAATATTTTTTTTGTTTATTCATTATTTTAACCATATTACCTATTTTTGTCCTTTACCATCATAATTCATTTTTTATCCCATTAATTGATTTGTTTCCCAAAAAATGAAATTGATTCTATAACCTAATTGTGATGTCCCAATTCCAAATAAAAAATAGATTTTATCAATTTCATAATTGAATTTTGATATATTTAAATATTAAATAAAAACATATATTATATATATAAATTGATGTTTTAAGAAATATATCTTTTAAAATATGAATTATTTTTATTTTTATTTCTTTTCAAATACTAATAATTTCATAGATTTTATTTTATTTATCAATATCAATAAAATGTACATTTTATTAAAAATTATTTAAAAGTAATAAATAAACATTTTTAAATAACTTTTAAAAATAAATTTTTTTTTGAAATGCGATATATTTTCACTGATGAATTATTATATTTTTATTTCATTCTATAATTATTTATTATATGTTAATTTCATTTAAAATATATATTGCTAATACATTATCCACTTATACCTAATGGTTATAATGCAATTATAAATTCAATGTACATATTGGATACATGTATACCCAATGGCCATACATCCAATTACCATATATTCAAAATACCTATATTTAATGGCAAAATAATAGTTATATTATAATTTTATATTCTTTTATATAACTATACATACTTCTCTAAAACTATTATTTATATTTTATTTCTCAAAATTTATACTATATTTCTATTATTTCACATTATTTAAACTATTATATATGGATATATGATCTCCATATGAGACAATGGATAATAATATTTCAATCTCATTATCTTTTTATTTAATTTTGGTTTTATTCAGATTATAATTATCATAAATATTCTTCCTATATCTTCCTAGTAATATATTAAATTGTATTTGGTATTGTAATGTTTTATCATAATAAAATAATGAAAATATTCTTTTTAGCTAGATATTTTGTGTAAGATAAGTTATCTAAAACATGAGAATTATTATATTAAATTTCATACTGAAAATATGGGGTTTTATAATTCAACTCACTAGAGGGCATGCACTATTTTACAGATAATTTCCTAGGGTTATGCCAAAATATTGTTGGACATCCAAATGTTTATAAATTATACTAAAATTATCTAATTGTAGGGTTATGACCTTTTTCTCATTAATTGAGACTTATATAGAATTTTGATGATATGACCTGGTGGTTTTCATTGAAATGGTCATATTTCTGATATTTTTAATAAAAATTTTGAAAGATCATCTTTGTATTTGTTATTTATATATTTTATGACTTCCACTAATCCATTTATTCATTTTTTATTTATTATATAATGAATTATTTGATTATATATTATTTTTATAAAACATTAATTTGATTACGAATATGATATGTGATAAAATAAATTTGTGAAAATACCAAGGGGAAGGGTTGGATTTTGATAAATTATTTTAACATGGCTTATTGTATATTCTTGAATGGTTTGTATTCATGCATGAAAATGGGGTTTTAGTTGGAACTATTTTGAATAAATATATGCTTCCACTAAGTTAAAGTGAATAATTAGTATGTGTACATTAAGGTGAAAAATGATTGAAATGGATAGTGTTGAAAGGTGACACCACACTCATTATTATGATAAAGTAGTGGGTTTGATGATAAATATGAGAATATGTAATGAATTGGTATACACATGAGAAATATAGATATAAATTTATAGATATAATTTTATAAAGATCAATAATTCCTTAACATGATTGAATATTTTAGGAACTGGGGAGTTTCTGATAGGATTTTAGGAAAAATGGAATTTCATAGATTTTGAGGAAATGGGGTGTTTTTATTAGTATTTTGTGAAAATAGGGAGTTTTTAAGGATATTTTGAAGAATAAAACATGTTTTTTATTCTATTTCATTGAATATTAAATTAATTTAGTGTTCCATTGGATTTTGTTTTGAAATAAATAGTTTTGATATCTTGGATATAATTTCAATATTTGTAAATGGTTTTAGTTAAAAACTATTTTGAATTATCATTCCTGATTGAAATTAAATTTGTCATATTTTCTCATAAATTGATATTTTTTTGATTCTTAAGGGAAAACCTACTGATTTTATACTCACCTTATACATGTGAATTTTGGTGGATATGTAGATATGATTTGTTATGATGTAATGAAAGTAAAGATCTCATAATTCATCGGTAGCGATCCATAGATCCACTTTGTAGATATGTCAGGTGGATTTAATGGCTGAATATTGACTTTTTGTTTCAATAATTAGTGTCATTTTATATATTTTGTTATTTTTTTGGGTTTTGTAAAAATTATTTCATTTATGTTGTGTATTTTAATGGTTTTTATTATAATATTTCTTAAACCTAAGTAATTATTTTTATTTTTAGTTTATGTAATTGAGATAAAATCATTCCCTAGTGGGTAATTTTATCCCTAAACCCTATATTCTTGGCTATAGAGATTTGGGTAGTGCACTTGAACCCATCTGATGCTCAGATTAGGGACTCAGGATTCAGTCCCCTAATTCTGGGTGTTATATGGCATGGAGAAGATATTATCATGGACTCTTATTATTAGTTATTTGTTATATTTTCAGGGTTGACTTTATTCACTAGTTTCTTCGTAATAATAAGTGATCAGGGACTTCTATATTTCTCTATGGGAAGTTTATAATGGTTCAACTAAGATGTAATAGAGTGTTAGATGAATATTTTGGTGGCCACAATTAAACTGGGACATGGAGGGATTTATCTAGGATACATTAACTATTAGTGACTAGATGATTAACATCAAAAACTAAGGGATATGTGTGATAACCTGAATTTTTTAAAAGAAATTTATGTTCAATTGCTACAATATATGTAGCATCAATAGTAATCGAACCCCGAAATATTATTATTTAAATATGATTATCATGATCTCAGCAATGAATTGGTGGGTATGAATAGGATTAAATAATTTTTGAAAAGTGTATAAAATTCATACTCTATAGAAATTTATATATTAATTATTAGTAAATATGAACTCAGTTTTTAGTAAATCCATTTTATTTTTCAAAAATATGTTTTCTCCAAAATATTTTTTATTAATTTTTGTTAGTAAATATTAATTTCTATAAATTTTTTAAATTTTATTATATAAAAATATTTCATTTTTAAATTATCATATAATAAATTAACTTAGACTGAATTTTGGGTTTTTTCTGAAAAAATTGATTCTCTAGTGAATAGTGAAAAAATACATATTTTCAATAAAACCTTAATTTTTATAAAACATTTACAAAGTTATATTTTATTTTAAAATTTTTTCAAAGTAAAATTATGTCTATTAAATTATTAATAATCTAATTAAGTTCATTTTAATCAATTTTTTACTTGAATTTGTTATAAAACATTTTTATACCTATAAATACATTCTTCTAAAAACCAGTTTTTATCACCTTATTCCTTTTTAATTAAAAAATAAATTCTACAACAAAATTTTTTTGGAATATTGAATAATATATTCCATAATTGAGATTATTGGATCCAAATTTTTTAAACATGACTATTTTATTATTTGATTATATGAATAGTAACCTTAGTGAATTTTGTTACAATAGTAAAGGGTATACTGGGTAATTAAGGTTAAAAATAAAATGATAAGGAATAAACATAACCCTAAAATAAGCCTTAATTTTATTTTATGATTTTATATCATGCCTAATAAAAAAAATACAAATATGTGGTCTTTTTTTATTTCTCAATGATTTTGATGTTTATTTTATTTTATATAACAAAAATTTTAAAATGTCATTATTGTTTTTTATTATATCTAAATTTTTTAAATATTAATAAATAATGATTATATTCAGTTAAAAATATAAATTTGAAATATAAATTTTTTTTGTAGTTGGGGTTTGCCTTAGTGGTAATCACCCCGTAATACTACATGAAAAATGGGGGTTCAAAACCCATCGAGCGCAGGTTACTGTAGCAGTACTGTAGCGGTACTATAGTAGTGGCGGTATTGTTGACCGGCGGGTACTATAGTGGCGGCAGGGCACTATAGCGGTGGCGGTACTGTGCGGGTACGGTAGGAGCAGGGTTACTATTCACAGAATGGGAATTGGGCTAAAAATATGGGCCTACAGGCTATGAAATGGGCTACAAGCCCACTGGGCCTTTGGGCTATGTAATGGGTCTTCCTCTACCCGGTTAAAATAGGTCTTTGATTTCCTTTATTAATAATGAGGCTTCGTCCCCAACCTTAAAAAGAAAAATATAATTTATTTTTTCATAATGTTAATTTATTTATAATGTTTATTAATTAAATAATTTCCTTAAATACATATGAAACACTAACATAGTGCTTAGTACAAGAAATAAAAAATCAACAAATTTTTTTAAAAATTTCTGAAAATAATATTATTTGAGTAATTTAAGGTTTTATACAATTTTTTATATAAATATACCATTTTTTACTTTTTTTGAAATGTTTATATTCTATTCCCAACTTTATCCTGATGTTCTTTAAGTCAAATTCAATAAATAATCTCAAAAATGATATTAATGATATTTTATGTTAAATAATGCTTTTTTAAATAATTCAAAATTCTAAAAAATATTATATTAGGGAAATTTAATGGGATATGTTTTATAAAATAAAACTCGTTCCATTTACAGACCATTTTTCCTTTTTTAATAACTATATTCACCCTTAAAGAGTAAAAAACTTTGTCTCGTTGTAGTTGTCAAAAAGGGTCAATGGGTGTTAAAACCAAAAGATAAGGGTAAAATCATTACCTAAACTTGTAAAAATTTTATTTATATGATATTTTTCCCCATACTAACACTATATTATAAATAATTAATTTTTTATCCATTTGTATGTGAATATTAATTTATTTTAGTTTAATATTTTAAGATATTCTAATAGTGTCCCTCCCCTCTCTAATAAAAGAGAACTCCATATCCTCTTTTATTCACACTTAAAAATCCATTTTGTTTGACAAATATCTTCCAAAATACCTACCCATGTTATATATGCCTTATTTTTGCAATAATACCAACCTTAGAGGTCCTATTTTGTAATGATAAAGGGGTAGTCAGAAAAATATGTGTAGTTCTTAACCAAGCAATTTAGTTTTATTTATTATTATACCTACTTAAAATATAATTAAAACAATATAAAATAATAAAAATGTATATTTAATATAATTATATGTTTTTTTATATAATAACCTATATTCATCTCCACTTCCCTCAAATGGGAAACCAAAACATCATTCGTGTGTGAAGTGACTACTGCCTCGCTAACCGATGTAATTTGTTTTCCATCACCACCTCTCAAGGATTGTTATAATGGTAGATTTAATGTGTGTGTGTGTGTGTTTTATTCCTAAAATATTTATCATTATTGAAAGCTAATATATCATATACTTTTTTTTATTTTACATTCACTAAAAAAAGATAATGTCGTTCGTTCGTACTGGTGGTCTACCACCTCTACCAAGCGATGCGATTAATTGTTCATCACCACATCACATGGATCATATATATAATTTTATTTAAATAAATAATATGGTATTTATTGTAACACCCCAAGATTCTAGGATACGCTTCTCTTTGAATAACACAATAGTAGGCGTTGTACGCAACTTCGACTTCTAACACACCACGACCAATCAAACTAGCCATTATGAATAGTAATACCCACTTTTTGAAATTTCATAAATTTTTATTTTTCAAAATTGGTTTCATTTTTTGATTCAAAATATCATAATTAGTTTAGGGAAAATTTTTGATATTTTTCTAAAACCTTTCAATTTTTGATGAATAGTGAAAAACACTACGTTATTTTTTAAAACCAACTTTTTATTTAAGTAATTATTTATTTTATGTAAATTTATTTTAAGTAAAAATTTATAGATAATACCTATATAAGTTCAATATAATTCATTGGAGTCATTTTATAATAATATTATACATATATATATATATAATTGTATTTAACTTTTTACCGTCTTTTACCCACCTTCAAGGCGCATTTACATAACACGTAATTTTACCGCTTCTGCGAATTGATTTTCAAAATTTTGGGAGACACAGTTTAAACCATTAAGTAAATTATGGTTCAATAACATGAAAATATTTTTTGGTGAATAGTAGATTTTGACTTTTATTTACCACAGTTAAAAGTAAAATAGTGTAATTAAAGGTAAAATGAATTTATAATTACCCAAACGCATGTCCTAATTCTATTGGATAATTGTATTTCGACCAAAATAAACCTTAGGAATAAAATATGATCCTTTTGGTGCACTTGGATTAGATTATGACATTTATTATTATTTTATTTATAGATGATTTAAAGTGTTAAATTCAATGTTTAATAACTAAAAAATTTTTAATATAAGGTTATAAATAAGATAAGTGAAACTATAAATATTAATTAGAAATCTAAAAAAAAATTCCTACATAATGGTATTTTATTTATAATTTTTATACATTAAATAATTAAATTTATTTATGACATAATGATGATGCAGTAATTACCTTATTAATGAAAGATTAAAATAATTGATATTATAAATGTCCAAATAAATGTAAATTGAGACTTATGATGAATTAAACTAATTTTATAGGTTAATATTACATATTAGGGTTGATTAACTAGATTTTTTCTAAGTGATGAAGTTGTTATGACTCCCAAAAACAAAATACCAAATAGTGTCCAAATTGACATAAATGAGTTTTAAAACAAATACTATATTATTAATTGATATAATATTCCTAAAAATCTAAAGTTCGACCAGAGGACATAGATAAGGTTATATATATCAATAATTAACCACTTGTGGTTCTATTGGATTTTTATAGTATATTTATTAACAATTTATTATAATAATACAAGAATACATGGTAAAAGTTAAACTATTTAACATAGAGTTAAATATAAAAGATAAGGTTAATATGTTGACCTAAACCTATATAAAACCTATTAATTGACATTTTTTCGATCCATATTCACCTTATCCTCAAAATAAATCATTTTGGATCCATTATAAATAGAATATGATTTTATAATAAAATAATATTTCAAGCTTTCCTAATGTGACCCTCACCTCTCTTATAAAAGGGTACTTCCCCTTCTCTCAAAATCACACCTCAAAAAAAATTTGGATCAGACAGACCCTACCCAAATATCCTACCAACTACCCTAAATTTTACCTATATTAATTACTTTGATCAGTAATCCAATATAAGGAGCCCTTTTGATCAAATCAAAATGAAGCACCCGAAGAAGAGGTAATAATTTCATCACCTCTTTCAAAGTTCTTTTCTTCTTTAACATCCTCTTTATTTGTAGTTTCCATACCAAAATAATAACTCGAGTACCTTATAAATATTTTTGTTTTATTATAAATATAGTACAGCCATATTCGTTATTCTATCCATCCTATGAATAACAAGTCACCACACGTGCGTACATACAGCTTACCGTCTCAACGTCGGTGTGTAGTTTGTTATTCAAACACTTCATTATTTGGATGGGTATAATAATTTTAATAACTGATGTAAATAATAAATATTACACATTAACGATTATTTATATATGATATTCCATAAAATTACATATGATTTCACCATCAATAGAATGATATTATCACTCGCGCGTACGTACGGATTACCGTGTCCACAAATATGATGAAATTCATTCCCCGTCATAACCATTAAAGAATAATTTTTATTTTATGATAAAAAATAATTTTTAATAACATTATATAATTCTAGATATGAATCATATACATCTTATCCGTAACAAACATGGCTTATGTAACCATGCATATAAAGAAAAACGAATAAGTTAACACCTGAAACGATGATACTACTGAAATATTATTAACAAAGCAATATTACAAGATCATATATGATGTCATATTTATGTATGTGGTTCTTTTATAATTTAATAACAATGATTTAACAATTATACATGAGTTTAACGTACCCTCTATCAAGTAAAAGACAAGGTAAGTGTTAATTCTATAATCTCTTCATTATTCAAGGTTTTTTATACGTGAGTATCTACTAGGACCTCTTTATCATCCACATCTGTGTTTCTTAAAAATTTATTTCAAATTTTTTTTACTATTTCCTAGAATATGGTTTAAATTCATTTATACCCTTTTTTGAATTTGTATAGGATGTTTATAAAGGAATCTTTCTGTCATTTTCCAAACAAGGTCCTTTACGACCTTTTCGACAAAATTAAGGAAAGAATGTTTTTTTAACTTATACGGAGGGTGTGTCTATTTCCCGCCATTATAACACCTTCGAATCTAACATTATAATCTTATAATAATATTTTCAAAATAAATTATTTCTATTGTAATTTTGTGTCTTTTAAATGATTTAAAAATAGAAAGAGGTATTTATTTCAAATAGTTTTAATTTAATCTATGTCAACATCCTTTGATGGATTTTACACTTGTTTGAAGTTGATTTATTATGATTAAAATCATTCAAATTGAATTGAAGGTTTTTTGAAATGTTTGACTGTGGATGTTTTATTTCTATACCATTCATGGTTTATGGATAAAGTATTGACATTTCGTATGCTAGTTTTAATATGAATGTTTATCTTACGTTTAATCCTTTTCATACGAGGAATACATTGGACTTAGTAAGTGACAGGTGGATCCCTCTATAGATCCTATATGAATCAGTAGGTCTCATTAGACAAACTAGTGTCTTTGAATAAGGCCTTGACCAATTATTATTTGTAGTCTTGGAATGAGGCCTTGACTATGTGGTTATGAAGTCTGACACTATACATTCCATCATTATGAAATTAGATATTGATATTACATGTGATTATTAGACTAGTAGAATATTCATGTGAATAATTAAATGGAATTATTTTATTTATATTTTCTTTTTTATTCTGAAGATTAAGTTTAAAA
Source organism: Viscum album (assembly GCA_963277665.1). Lineage (NCBI taxonomy): Eukaryota > Viridiplantae > Streptophyta > Magnoliopsida > Santalales > Viscaceae > Viscum > Viscum album. The sequence goes on along the minus strand of OY728120.1, from coordinate 458,477,802 downwards.
GGCTTGTGTTGTAGTCTTATACATTGCCTTAAATGTTTATACTTATTTTTGAAAGATTTCACTATATTTTTATCCTTACTGAGTGATTAAGATCACCCCTTTCTATGTTTTATTTTTCCATGGATGTGAAAAAGTATATTATGACTAAACTTTAAGGATATTCTAAGGGAGATGAATGTATTTAAATGAGACAAAATGTTGTTATTTTTTATTTCATAGTTTAATGGAAAAATTATGTATGTATCTATTACTTCTTAGGCTACTAAACTGATCGGTATTTCGGGACATGATTCCGTATATCATGCCAATGTTATGTAATAATGCACTGACTCTAGGTAACTAGGGTCGGGTGTTACAATTGGTATTAGAGGACGTTTCGTACAAACCATTGAAGCTGTATTTATAAAAACTCTGATTATAGAACATTACCCTAAGATAGACCTTGAGGATTACTATAGAAGAACTTCCTATAATTTTGGTAATGTATAGATTTTCTGTATTTTCCAAGAAATACATCCCTTTTTTGATATGAGAAGGTAGAGACGGCTCTTTCATATATGTACCTAGGAGTGAAAAAACTGACAAGGAGTTTCAGGCTTGACCCAAGGTATCTTGGTATATGACAACGGGCCTTGCTGCACTCTTGGTTATGACAATCCCGGGGGATATAATTAGGATAATTAAAATTTTATTTACAATACATGTAGGGATTTCCCTCCTACTCAAGATAATTATACTGGAGCTGGTGATGCAACTGGTGCTGATCAGCTTATCAATATGTTGGGAAAAATCACTCAGGTTATTAATAATAACCTTACCGGTTTGGAGCACCCTGATCCACAATGCGGAGTATCAATGTTAGACCTCTTCATGAGGAAACAACCACCAAAATTCAATGGGACTACAAATCCACTTGTAGCTAATCAATGGATATGTTCCTTAGATAAAATATTTCATGCTTTGGGGAGTAGCGAAAGGTAAAAAGATGTCATGGAAATTTATCACCTCACGGGAGACGCAGATCAATGGTTGTCATTAATTAAAAACTCACAAAAAGGATGTACAAGTATCAAATATGGAATATAGGGATTTTAATGATATTTTCATAAAAAAATACTTTCCTCGTGACCATCAAGAGGATATAGAAAGATAATTTCTGAGTCTGATGCAAAAGAAGGATAAGAATGTTGCAAAGTATGAGGCTGACTTTACAAGGTTAGTAAGTCATGTAGACGATTATATAAGAAACCAAATGTGTAAGATTTATTGATTATTTGATGGGTTAAAACCATTTATCTATCGAGAATTAGTCTCAGAATCCTTCTCATCATATGAATATATTGTCTCATGTGCTATCAAGACAAAAAAAAGTAATTATCTACGTCTGAAAACATTAAAGAAAAGAAAGAGAAGAAGAGATCTCGTGAACACTATGTAAATGTAAATAAGGGGAAGAAGGAAAATATTTTAATTTCCATCCTGTGGTATATGTAGGAAGAAACACCCTGATACTTTCCTGAATGGATTGGGAGTCTGTTACAAGTGTGGTGATAAAGGCCACCAAGCTCAGGATTTAAAGAGAAATAGAGAGGCTGTCAATGTTGAATGCTAAAATTGTAAAGAAAAGGTCATTATTTAAATGAATGTCCAAATTTCCAAGGAAACATGCCTCAGAAAAGGCCAAGGGAGCAAGGCCAAGCTTTTTCGATCACTACTACTGAGGTTGAAGCTCCGAAAGACATGGTGGCAGGTAATTTAATGGTTTCCTCAAGTTTATCCAATGATTTATTTGATTCTCGATCATCGCATTGTTTCATATCTTTCCAGTTTTCTAAAAAAATTAGATATTTCCAATTTGATTTAACAAGGGAGTTTTTAGTCAAAACTTTTAATGGAAGTATCATTCCAATAATGTTTTGTGAATTATCACCCATTAGGGAATATAAATGATCTTTATCTGCCGATCTCATCATCATACCCACGATGGAATTTTATATAATCCTCGGTATATATTGGCTTTCGAACCATGATGTGAAAATTTCTGGTAAGAAGAAGGAGTTTACCATTTTCAGTGATGATAAAGAGTAAATTATCTTTAGATCAAAAATGTCACCACCTGATTCTTATCTAGATCCACCCTCAGTAGCACTACTTAATTCAATTATTGGGGAGGAAGAGAATAAAAAAACTATGGGTGAGGAAAAGAGTATTAGAATAGGGGACGTACCTATTTTATAAGAATATGTTGATGTGTTTCTAAATGATTTTCATGGACATGCTTCAGAATGGGAAATTGAGTTTTCTGTTGATTTAATTCCTGGTTCAAGGTCCATATCGAAGACCCCATATAGAATGGCCACTATGGAATTAATGAAGCTAAAGAAACAACTAAAGTAATTGAGTAATAAAGGATTTATTTGAACTAGTGTTTCTCCATGGGGAGCCTTTTTTCTTTTTGTTATGAAGAAATACGGGTCTATGAGGTTGTGAATTGACTTTAGAGAGATCAATGCTATAAAAATAAGAACAAGTATCCCCTACCTCGCATTGATGATTTATTTGAACAACATCATAAAGCTCAATATTTTTCAAAGATTGACCTTCGATCGGGATATCATCAGTTTTGTGTGAAGAAGGAAGACATTCCAAAAGTATCATTTAGAACTAGGTACAGACATTACGAGTTTACTATAATGCCTTTTGGATTGACTAATGCACCCTCTATTTTCATGGATCTAATTAATAGAGTTTTCAAGGAATGTCTTGATGACATTATAGCGGCATTTATTTATGATATCATGGTATACTAAAAAATCTAAAAAGATCATGAAAATCACTTGCGCACTATTCTAGAATCCCTCGGAAGAAATGAATTATATGGGAAGTTTTGCAAGTGTAAATTCTGGCTTCATAAGATTTCCTTTCTTGGCCATATTGTCTCCATGGATGGAATCTCTTTTGATCCTTCTAAGATAAGAGTAATACAAGAAGTGCAAGCACATACAATTATAACTGAGGTACGTAGTTTTATTGGTTTAATAGGTTATTATTAGCATTTCGTCTAGAATTTTTCCTCATTCCCAAACCCATTAACCAAGCTCACACATAAAGGTGTTAAAAGTTTTTGAAAAAAAGAGTGTGAAAAATGTTTTTAAGAACTCAAGAGAATACTATTCAATGCTTCTATCTTGACTCTACCATCAGGTAATTATGGGTTTGTTATTTATAGTGATGATTCAAAGAAAGGACTTGGTTGTGTCCTTATACAAACTGATAGAGTTATTGACTATGCATCACGGCAACTAAAAATTCATGAACAAAACTATCCCACTCATGATCTTGAGTTAGCAGCTGTAATCTTTGCTTTGATGATATTTAGACACTATCTATATGGTGAAAAATGTGAGGTATATAACGATCACAAGATTTTGAAGTATATTTTCTCACAAAAATAACTAAACATGAGGCAAAAGAGATAGCTCAAAATACTCAATGATTATTATTTCACTATAAAATACCACCGAGGGAAGGAAAATAAGGTGTCTAATGCATTGAGAAGAAAATATCATGGAGTTTTGAACAATATGAGAGTTGAAAGGGTCATATATTCATGGATCTACTAAAAATGGATATGGGAATAATCATGGACGGTGAAACATCAAAAAAAATTCAAATGGTTTCTAAATCATCTTTACTAGAAAGGATAAAAAGTTATCAAACTGATGATGAAGAGTTTCAAAAAAAAAGTAAAGTTATGAATGATGGTAGATTGATTGACTTCGTATAGGAAGATGGAATTTTGAAATTTTGAAAGAGGCATTGTGTTCCTAATATACATGATCTAAAAAGGGAATTGTTGGATGATGCTCATAGCTCTAATTTCTCTATACACCTTGGTAGCACTATGATTTATAGAGATTTGGAGGAACATTTTTTGTGGGACAACTTGAAGACGGTGATTTCTGATTATGAGTCAAGATGTATGGTTTGTCAATATGTTACATCTGGAAGACAACATCCTGGAGGAGTCCTGCAACCCCTTCCCATACCTTAGTGGAAATGGGATTATATTACAATGGAATTTGTCATGGGGATACCAAAGACTCATAGAAGGAATGATGCAATATGGTTCATTGTTGATCGTCTTACCAAGTCATCACATTTTCTTGCTATAAGAGAAGATTTCCCACTTGAAAATTTAGCAAGACCATATATTAATGAAGTTTCAAGACTTCATTGAGTACCCCTATCGATTATTTGTGATCTTTATCCCCATTTTACATCACGATTCTGAATAAATATTCAGAAGGCCTTGGATACTGAACTTAGTTTGAGCACTTTCTACCACCCTCAAACTGATGGAAAATCAGAATGAACTATTCAAACCTTAGAAGACATGTTGAGATATTTCTCACTTGAATTTGAAGGTATGAGGGATCAATATTTACCTCTGGTAGAATATTCCTATAACAATAGCTTTCATTAAAGTATTTAGATGGCACCATATGAAGCATTATATGGAAAGAGATGTGGCACACCAACTTTTTGGGAAGATATTGGTGAAAGAAAACTTGTAGGCCCAGAACATATTGAGGAAACAATGGAAAAGGTGGAGATTATCCAAACCCACATCAAAGAATCTCAAAGTAAGAAAAATAGTTATGACAATAACTGAAGGAAATATTTGGAATTTCAAGTAGGATATCATGTTTCCTTGAAGGTATCTCCCTATAAGGGTGTTATACGATTTGATAAGACGGGAAACTTTAGTCACAGGTACATCGGAACTTTCGAAATTCTAAAACGAACTAGAGATGTAACTTATTGTTTGGAAATGAAGCCAAGTCTCTCCGAAGTTCATGATGTGTTCCACATATCACTATTTAGAAAATACATGCATGACCCAACAAAAGTACTCACTTATGACGAAATAGAATTGGAACCTGATCGGTCTTGTTGTGAAGATACTTTCAAGATTCTTGATACCAAAGAACAAGTGCTGAGAAACCGGATGACTTGTTTGGTGAAATTGCTTCGGAGAAACCACAAGATGGAAGCGGTAGCATGGGAACCTGAGGAACATATGATGATGAACCACCCAAATCTTTTTATGTTGTAATATTCTAGAAATTTTGAGGAAAACATTATTTGAAGGAGGGAAGAATGTAACACTACAAGCTTCCACGATACGCTTCTCTTTGAATAATACAATAGCTTGTGTTGTACGCAACTTCGAGTTCTAACACACCACGGACAATCAAACTAGCCGTTATTAATAGTAATATCCACTTTTTGAAATTTTATAAATTTTATTTTTAAAAATGGGCTTCATTTTTTGATTTGAAATATCAAAATTTTCTTAGGTTGAATTTTTGGTATTTTTATGAAAACTATCAATTTTTTATGAATAGTGAAAGCACCGCATTGTTGATTCAAACCAAATTTTTGTTTAAATAATTATTTATTTTATTTAAATTTATTCTAAGTCAAAATAGATACATAATACTGATATCAGTTCAATATAATCCATTGGAGTTATTTTATAAAAATATTATATATCAAAAAAATTATTTAACTTTTTACCGTCTTTTACCCACCTTCTAGGCGCATTTGCAAATTTGCATAAAATATAATTTTACCACTTCTGTGAATTGAGTTTCCAAAACTTGAGAGACATGGTTTACATAAGTATGTTAAATTTTTTTCGATAAGGTGAAAATAATTTTTGGTGAATAGTAACTTTTGGCTTTTATTTACCACGGTTAATAGTAAATAGGGTAATTAAAGGTAAAAATGATATTATAATTACCATAACACAAGTCCTAATTCTATTAGATAAGTGTATTTCGACCAAAATCAACCTTAGGAATAAAATATTTTCCTTTTAGTCTACATGGATTGGATTAGGACATTTATTATTATTTTATTTAAAGAAAAGTTAAAAGTGTAAAATTCAAAGATTAAAAACTAACCAATTTTTAATATAGGGTTACACATAAGATAAATTCAACTATAATTATTCATTAGAAAGATAAGAATATATAACACATAAGGGTATTTTATTTCTAATTTTAAGACATTAAATAATTAAATTTATTTATGACACAATGATAATGTAGTAATTACCGTATTAGTGAATGATTAAAATAATTGATATTATAAATATCAAAATAAATGTATGTTGAGACTTGTAATGAATTTCACTAATTTTTTTGGTTAATATTTCATTTTATAGCTGATTAAATAAAAAAAATTTAAAGGGATACAGTTTTTATGACTTTTACAAAAACAAAATACGAAATAGTTTCAAAATTGACATAAATGAGTTTTTAAAACAAATACTATATTATTAATTTATATAATATTCTATAAATTATAAGGTTCGGCCAATGGACTTATATAAGGTTAGATATATCAATAATTAACCACTTGGGGTTCTCTTTTCTTTTTATAGTTTTTTTATTAACCATTTATTATATTAATACAAGAATACATGGTAAAAGTTAAAGTAATTATCCAATAGTTAAATATAAAAGATAAGGTTAATATGGTGACCTAAACCTGTATAAAACCTATTGGATGATAGTTTTTTGACCCATAACCACCTTATCCTCTAAATAAATCATTTTTATCCATTATAAACTGAATATTATTGTATAATAAAATAATATTTTAAGCTTTTTGTAAAGTGACCCTCACCTATCTTATAAAAGGGCACTTCCCATTCTCTAAAAATAACACATCCAAAGCCATTTGGCTTGGCCAACCTCAGTACAAGTATCCTCCCAACTACCCTCCCATTTACCGAGAGTCCTTACTTTGATCAGGAAGCCAACCTATGGAACCCTTTTGATCAAATCAAAAGGAATCACCCGAGGAAGGGGTAATAATTTCATCACCTCTTTCAAATTTCTTTTCTTCTTCCACTTCCTATTTCATTGTTGTTTCCATAACAAAATAATAAATCAAGTACCTTAAAAATATTTTGTTGTTACTATTAATATTTTAAAACCATATTCATTATTCTATTATTCCTATAAATAACAGGTCACCATATGTGTGTACGTACATCTTACCGTCTCCACGTCGTGATGTAGTTTATTATTCAAACACTTTATTATTTGGATGGGTATAATAATGAGTATAACTGATGTAAATAATAAATATAACATGTTAAGGATTCTTTATATATTATATACCATCCAATTACATACTATTTCACCATCAATAGAATGATTTTGTCGCTTGTGTGTATGTTTGGATTACTGTCTCCACGAACGCGATAAAATTCATTCCCCATCAAAACCATTCAAGAATAATTTTCATTTTATGATTAAAAATAATTTTTAAGAACTTAACATCATTTTGGATATGAATCAAATAAATCCTATCCATAACAAACACGACTTACGTAACCAAGCATATAAAGAAAAAACAAATCAGTAAACACCCGAAACGATGATACTACTAAAATATTATTGACAAAGAAACATTAAAAGATATTATATGATGTCATATTTATGTATTTGGTTATTTTATAATTTAATAAAAATTATTTAACAATTATACAGGTTGTTAAATTACCCTCGATAAAGGAAATGTACAAGTTATGGGTTAATTCTACAATCTCTTCATTATCTGAGGTTGTTTATACGTGAGTATCTACTGGGACCTCTTTATCATCCACCTTCATGGTTCATAAAAATGTATTTCAAATCATTTTTACTATTTCCAAGACTATGATTTAAATTTATTTATACCCTTGATTTAATTTTAATAAGATTTTTATAATGGAATCTTTCTATCATTTTCTAAGTAATTTCATTTACGACCTTTTCAACAAAATTAAGGAAAGAATGTTTTTTCAACTTATAAAGTGGGTGCAGCTATTTTCCACCACTAGAACACTATAGATGGCCAAAAATTCTCAAGGTCTAAGGAAGGTTTTTGTAGATAAATCTAACATAGAGTTTGACTCGGCGATCAATTTTGGGAGGACTGGAAGGGCCGCGGAAAAAATCCAAGATATGCGCAAAAAACATTTCTCATTCGTGGAAAACCACAGGATCTGAGAGAGTTTTTCACACATGCATGGAAAATTATGTGCCACTGACGTCGGGTGTGGAATATTCCGCACCCCTAGCCTCGGGAACTGAATCTTGTGGTCCCCCAATGATATCGTGCAATCTTTTTCCCGGTCCAACTTCCGCGCGGACCCGACGGTCCTGAGCACCTATAAATAAAAGGCCTCCCCTTCAAATTCTGGTGGCTGAATAATCCGAACTATATCCTCCTCACAAACTTCCACTCTCTCATGTGAAAGAGATGGATTTCAAGTATGGTATTTTTTACGATAAGTCTCCCTGGGGTCCGCCTTCGTGCCAGACCACTAGGGTTTAACCCTCACCCAAATCCCTTTAAGTCACAACCCTTCCGCAAAATCCATTCCTCTTGCATGAAAAACTTCGATTGGTTGTTGAACATAACTATTTGAACTTTCACATCCTACCTTACACAGAATCCATTCAATTTTCACGCAAAACCTCAAATCCGCTTTACTCTCAAACCTCTCCAATTGTGCGCACATTGGGTCTCTTCTATGCAACTATTACAATTGTGTGCCAATTGCATGAAAACCACCCTAATTGAAAGAAAACCTCTGAAACCACTCACCTCGGCCTTTTCCATGTAGCTCCTCCATTTACAAGTGATCCTCCCTCCTTGTGCATACTTTTTCACACATGCATTATGTCTCTCTTCTGGTCATCATATTTTTTCACCTCTTATGCCCAAAACATCTACAACACACACCCTTCCTTCATACGGCTCTCTAGGCTCGCATGAAGTAACGTCAAAGTCCCTTGAGCGGTTCTTTCAGTTGAATTTCTTCATCTCATTCTTCTTCGCATAGGCTCGCAAACAGATATTACTTCCTCACATAGCCATGATGACGTGGACCCCTCAATGGATCGCTCCATAACACCCCCACACCACAGAATTGTCAATGTCTTCCTTCCCTCAAGGAAGGGTGGGTATCAGTTATGTATGTCCTAGGGGTGAGGAATGAACTCACCTCATCCGAGATACTAGATGTTAAACTGCCAAGAACCATCATCCCCATCACATGATGTTAAATTGTGGCCTCTCCCTATGCATCATATGCGGGTTTCCTCATCTCAGACACCCACTGGTCTCTACAGAAGTGAAATCATTCCTCGCATGGAATGAGATCCTCTTTATTGGAGCAGCGTTGGTCCACCGGGACAGGGCATCCACCTTGGTGTAAGCCCCTATCTTTTTTTTAGGAGGCAGCACCCCTACTCCTCCTATCTTCTTCCTTTCCAATGGCCAGAGGAGAGATGGGTAGCGGGACCTTCGTTATCATATCTCTCTCCCCATGAACTTTGTCGCCACCTGGGCCTCCATCCTAGTGTAAGTCCCAATATACATCACCATGGGATTCTAACCACACATAATCCTTAGTTTCCTCTTTGGGATGCTAACCATGTGTATTCCCCACTCCACTTCCCATGGATGCACCTTCTGTGACGTGATCATTAGGCCTTTTCTACCTCTTATTTCTCACACTGAGCATGACTCACATGGGCTAAGAGTAATCATCGACCATGAAATCCTCTTTGTGAAACCTAGAGAGTAATCCCTACGACCTCCATCATGAACTACATGGACTTTGATCCTTGACAAGTCAAGGTATGTAGGAATCCTCTCTAAGGTTCAATCCCAACACCAATTGGTCCCGACCATCTTCACGTTGATTCCCACTCCTCTAGAACTACATGGACTTTGATCCTTTCCAAGGTAAGGTACGTAGGAAGCCTCCCTGAGGTTCAAGCCTAACAACCACTGGTTCCGACCCCCCATTCTCATCCGACCACCTTCATCCTACATGACGTTAAACTGTATGCCCCCTTTTTATCCTGCACGACATTAAACTGTATCCTCCATCTAGAAATACGTGGGCTTTGATCCTTGTCTCTTATATAGGGTATGCTAGAAGCCACCGTGAGGTTCAACCCCATCCAGCGGTAAGCCGTTCTGATCCCCATCTAGTGGTAAGCCATTGTGATCCCCATCCTGAGGTAAGCCATTGTGACCCCCATCTAGGGGTAAGCCGTTGTGACCCCATCCAGCGGTAAACCGTTGTGACCCCATCCAGCGGTAAGTCGTTATGATCCCCATCACATGGTATGCCATTGTAATCCCCATCCCATGACAAGTCGTTGTGATCCCCATCCATTGGTATATCATTGTGACCCCATTCATTGGTAAGCCGTTGAAGTCTCTTCAATTGGGACCCACATTTCTGGTCTTCCTCTCAGGTGTAAAACCCAATCTTGGGCCGCTAATCACGTGTAACCCCCAACATGTCATCGGGTCATTTTCCTTTTCATGCATCCCAATTTCATGCCCCAACCTGGAGTTTCCACTTCCTTTAGGTACCATCTACACGGGTCACCTCTTTAGGTGTCCCATCGCTTCACTAACTACGCGGACTTTGATTATCTGCTACGGGGATACATAGGAGGTCACTTTGGGGCTCAATCCCAACATCACTGTTGTCCTCAAGTCGACTCCACCTCATTCACCATCCACTTCATTTAACAATCCATCATCCTTCCTGATTCTTATCTGGGCCGCCACATCCCAGTGAGATCATGCCAATTCACCGCTTAGCATCAGTGTTTCCCCCAGGGGTCAGACCTATCTGATCCACTTTAGTTAGTGTTCTAATCAGTCTAATCTTTCTCTATTAGACTTTAAACCTACGATATACCCTCTGGTAAACATGGGAAGATAAGTAAAACCATAGATACATGCCTGTGGAATATAATTCCCCGCATTCAATGTGGGAAGCCTCAGGCTTCTGTGCCCTCGAGAAGCCCTATAATAAGGGGAAGAAATCCAGACGTGCTAGTGTTCTAGTGTCCAAACATTCCAGTGATGTCCAACGTGACTACTCCCCTGACCGAAGGTTGATTCCCTAACTAGAACCCTTGGAATTTCCTGACATAAGATGTGTAATTAACTGGTGTCCATGAAGATATGGAATTAGGAAGTGTTTCACGAACAACATCTTAATTCAATAAGGGAGACCTAGGCTAGGCAACGAGCTCCAAGGAGGAATCCACAGAAGGAGGAACCGACATCCCATCATCTTGTTTCGATCAAGTATAAAACTTCCCTGAATGAGGAATGGATGTCTCCCACCTTCGTAAAGCAAGAATATAGGGTAAAAAACATCATCGTCATCCTCGAACATATGGATGTGCGTGCCCCGGAGAAAGCGTTGGAAAGAGAAATGGTAAAGCTGGCATGAAGGTCCTCCCCTCGATGTGGAGATTACTAGAGTCTGAGACATCAGTGGATTAGCATGTCACTGGATCTAGTTATCTGGCGTTGGGTTTTGCCAACAAAATAGTGGTCCTAGCATGGAACTCACCTGAAGTTGGGGTAGTCAAAACGTTGGACATCCCGGTCCACGACATTGTCAGCATGGATCTATATTACCAGCCATGGAAGAAGGAATGATGTTGGGTCACTGGTCGTCGATTCCTTTCCTTTCATCACTAATGGGTTAATCTCTATGTTTTTCCAGAACCAAACTGTTGCAGGAATTCGATCACCGCCCATCCATCGACGCAGGGGCAGGGGAAATGCTAATGTGGAAATCCCATGTGGATCCACTTCTTTGGAAAAAATATCCATGCCTAAAAATATTAGGCACCCATTCCCATCTCCGCATCTTAATTAACTCAGTGGAGAGGGATCAACGACCTCATACATTGGTACAAGGAGGAGGGAATTATCCTGACTCGGGATATGGCCCACCGGGATCCAGAGGCGTCTGCACCTCGTCACCACCACCACCCCTAAGGGCCACGTAGGGAGAAACTACTCCCCACTCCAACTTAAAATTGTTTCGAGCACCTATCTCCAGAACGCCTCGACCACTCTCTCCCCTACACCAATGAGGTAGGTGATTTTTTGGCCATCCTGGTCAGGTTCCCGTTTCAGGGGCCCCCAAACAGGGCTCCCACTAGGTCACGCCAGTACCGGCATCTAGTCCCATGAGTCGAGGAGCATGTAATCCATGTGCTTGCACCGTTGGCCCCAGTCTATTTGACCCGACACTAGTGTCGGAAGCATGCCGAGTAGGACGCCAGCCAAGGGGTGTCAACGTCAGCATCTACTATGGCTTGGGCCACCGTCGATGTGTATCATCAAACCCTTGTGTATGCTGAGCACGGGAACATGTATACTCATCCCGAATCAAATCCCCAACCACCCCAAAGGCAGGATGGGTCTACTCTCTCGGTCATCGGTGCAGGTAGTGGTCACTTCCAGTACGGAGGCCCTCCTTGTATGGCCACCATAGAGAACAAAGGTCTTCCCCACTTCCAAGATCGGCAAGGAGGTCTTCCTCGTGCTACCCTCAACCCAAATTAAGGATCTACCCACGATGGTGACACTCAGTACGAAAGCCTCTCGCGTGCTCATTACATCTAGTATGGAGACATCCCTCCAGTCACAGACCGCTGATGTGGGGACATTGCACATCTGATCCATTTCCACCATGGGGGAACTCCCCATGTTTTGTCAGCTACCATAGAAGGTCCTCCGCACCTCAGCAATCATAGGGGTGAAGTCCACCTTCACTTCACCAGCACCCAGCATGGAAGTCCTACCCATATACAGATCGAACAGAACAAGGACCTTCCTTGAACTGATGACACTAGAGGAAATAATCATGGAGGTCCTACTAGTGCTCCTATCAGCTCGAGTGGATTTTATACCTGCTCCATCACATCCCATGGAGGTACTCCCCATGTCCCCTTTGATATATGCCCTGGTTCCCCTCGCACCCTGACTTACTCAGGTGGAAGTCCTCTTCGCCCCAGCACCTGTATGGCTGAAGGTCCTCCTCATGCTGAAAATCTACCATGTCCTAAAGAACCATCTCGGGAAAGGAGGGCGGGTCATCACCGCCATAAAAAACATTTAGAAGATTCAGACTATGTTCAAACCGGTTTGCTTCTCATATTCTAAAGCAGGATACAACTCAGTGATGGAACCCTCGCCTAGATCCTTCGTGTCGATGGTTGGGCCAGGAACAAGGCACATCAGCCTAATAGTCCCAGAATGCAAGATCCATTTGATTCCCACCTCCCTCTGCATGTATATCCAAGAGGATGATAATTTGGAAACTCCACAGGTTATGGTCATGCAATCTCCACTATTATCACCAAAAGCACTCTCTACCTTGACAAGAGATCACATAGAGTTATTCTGGGGACCAATGGTGGATGTGAAATAGTGTGGTCCACCACCAACAATCGTAGTTTCCATGCCGTAAATTGCAGTCGTCAGCCCATCTTACTGGGATGTCATGGATAAGTCACTACACTCTTCAGATTATATCCCAATATGTGGCATTTTTTCAGCTTTCTCGCTGTATTCTCCTCCAGCCCTCCCACTGTCCCAACAGTCTACTTTGGTACTGCAACCTGTTCCCCAGCTGCCTCTGTTTAATGAGTGGGGAAATGAAGGGCCATACCCTGAATCCATGCCCAAGATCTTGTGGGATATCCTCACAGAAGACCACTTCCCATAGATGTTTTGGTTAGTTATCGTGCTGAATTTCTGTGCACTGGAATCCCCCACCCAGAAGGATGTCGAGTGCTTCTGCAAGACCCTCTGGGCAACTCATTTCCTTCTTCATCATCAGCAAGTGGCATACCCAAAGATCCAAGTACATTTCGAGGACATTGGTATACAATTTCGTCTGGTTGATTTGGCCGCACTCCCCATGGCTCGGTGCCCTAAGTCACTAGGTCATCGTGGGGCCCTCCAGCAATAGTGCATTCAGATTTTTAGGGTACTCCGTAGGATTATCAAAGAGGCTTCTCCCCCCATAAAAATATATGTCTGGGGGTATTATGTTGCCCTCCTCTTCAGTCCAATCCAGCGACAACCCGATTTTCCAAAAGACATAGAAGATATGCCTCCACATAGAGTCTCGGTTAAAATGGCCAACCTGCCAGAGGGCAAGAACGAGCTAGATCTTTTTGAAGAAGACCTACCCCCGATGGAGTTTCACACTTCTAGAATCCATCAAGAAGGATTACTCATCAGTAGAGGAATCTACTAGGTCTTCACGTACCCACAGAGGAACTAGTCCTCAGCTAGCACTCTAATAAGGGAATGGAACCCCTCAGAGATTCCAATCCCTCTAACCCATCTGGATCAGTGCAAAAGGTGGAAGATGACCCTGAAAGAGCCGTGTTGCATCAATAACTCGCCGAAAAGAAGAAGGTGGTCAATGACCTCCTTGATAAATTCATTGCAGAGTGAAGACCGGACTATGGTGATCCTAGGCTGGGGTAGTAGGGGTAGGCACAACTTCCCCCCGTCGAACTGCCTCTAGGTGACCCTGACCATCCTGCCTACGCAGACCGGGTTGAGGTTGGAACTTACAACAAGAGGGCATGGTATGTCTCACCCAATCTTCCTGAACAGTGTGACAATCCTCAGGACCCAGCTATAATTCCCCCAGTTTCCCCACATATTGTTCCACCAACCGCTTCACAAGCCATTGGGCCACCTTATCATGTTGAAGAACCTGCCAACGCACTGGTAGTTAGGGATCCCCATCAAGACAGGAACCCCCAGCCAGATTATCCAATGGTGGCACTCATTTCCCATCTTGAGGCATTAGAAACGTGACAGGTGGCCCTCCCACCCAATGCCAAGCCTTATCTGGCATGGGTGGATGATATTCTAGCACCCATGGGTTTCGGAAATCCCACATTTTCCCCCTTCAACGGGACAGGGGACCTGCCAAAGCACCTGTCCCACTTTATCTCAAGGTGCGGACCCATGTTGGGAACTCCCACGCAATATGAGGCTACTATGCTCCGATGTTTTGTATAGACATTGGAAGGGCATGTGTTTTTCTGGTACAACAAGCTCCCCATCGGATCAGTAACCGATTGGGAAGACCTCTGTATGCAATTTCTCTACCAGTTCATTTCCACCACTCAGAAGATGAGTATCACAAACCTCTTCAAGTGCAAGTAGAGGCCTGATGAGTGAGTTTTCGACTTTGTCGCTCGGTGGAATGGAATCACTTATTCCCTTGACATGCCACTGAATGAGGATCAATTTTTGATGATGTGTGTAGGGAATGTCAATATGGAACTGGTCCCCTCTCTGATCACCCAAAACAATCCCGATGGATTTTGATACTTCTCTGATAAGGCCCAATGCCTAGAGGAATCCTTACAGAAAGAGAAGCAGGCACATATGTTACCCCCTGCAATCCACATGAGAAGGGACTCCAAGGACGAGCCCTCCATAGTGGCCCAAATAGAGGCCCCCAGGTGACTAGAGTTGTTTCCTATGGAGCCACCTCCATAGCCACGCAGAGGCCCTCCACCTCAAGTGCAGCCACCAACCCGGCAATGCCCGCCTCAGAATCTGTAGGTGCCCCTGCATAATGTGCCCCCCCCCCCCCCCCGCCTAGGAAAGATAACCAAGTTCCTATTCCTCATCAGGATCTTCTATACCCCATTAGGTTCAGGTCCCAAGATCCCCTTTATAAACATGAGAAACCATACCTACTTGTTCAATGAGGCACATGTCCCCGGTTACTTTCGTAGTGCCATGGAGAAGGTGATTTTACATTTTCCTTAGTGCAGAAGGACAGAATAAGCAAACCACACTAATCACCCTAATTGCTACCACTATCACTGGATCCTGGGGAACACTCTCAAGTAGTTCTATGTGTTCATATAATGGATTCCATACAAGGTAGATAACAACATAGTCAATTTACATCCAGCTCTGGCATAGGTGGCATGCATCTTCGTGAGGCCAGACAGTACCAGCGACAACGAGGGCAAGTGGCATCAGGTTCCCAATCGTGGGTCCCAGAAGTATGAAAACTGGATGGCTCATAAAGCAGTCACTCATTCCCATGGTATCACCTGTGCACACTTGAGTCATCCATAGCCTTCAGAAGTCATAGCTGCTACTTCGGCATCATCGTTTCAACCGTCCTCTTCCTAGAAAAGCAAACCCTAGCTACGTAAGGGAAAGAAAATTCCACCATCGATGCCATCATTGTCCCATACTCTTGTAGATTCCATGCCTAATGAGATGTTGATCCCTCCTAGAATATGTCCAGTAGTGTATGACTCTTCAATTGATGGTCATGGGTATTCCTCGGTTAATACCATAGACCTGTTAAATCCCTACATGATTCCTAAAGATGAGGAGTGCCAGGAGGATCCTCCCAATTTCCCCAATCATCTTTAGTGTTAATGGAGCCACGGCTATGTGGGCCATCAGAGTGCCTCATTCAGGACTTCTATCCAGGCTGTGCATGCTACCGAAACCAGTCAACATGCTCAGTGCAGATCTCAGCATGTGATTCCTTCACATCTAGTGGCATCAAGCCCTCCTTCACCATCGTTCGTGTTGTTGGATCAAGGTGAGCCACCTCGACCAGGTCATGACCAGACACTATTTTCCATAGGCCAGTCTTAGTCATCTGACCCTCATCTGGTAGTCACTCTACTGGCTTCGACTAATGAGGAGCAGGATATTCCTAGTACTAGTCCGCCACCGGTCCAGTCAGCAGGACCCACCATACCTCCTATCATAGAGCGACCCCCTTTAAGAAGAATTTCATGCCTGGTGTGGAAGTATGATATTCTTATGCATCGTTATATTATTATAGAAAGTATATCCATCCTTGAGGCCCTTATCCTACTATCAGATATGAGTGAGGCCCACATTGAGGATTTAAGAAGCCCCCTCCAGTTTGAGATGGATGTAGCAGCTACATAAGCCTTTCATGCTAAGGCGGTCGAGAATCCTGAATGTCATACCATTATATTTTACTCTGGATAAGATGAAGGCTCTACCATACAAGGTAAAATTATACCATTGTACATCAACATCCATTTAAATGGAATGGAGTTTCATCGTTGTCTTGTTGACACTAGCTCGGGAATTAACCTAATCCCGACTCGGATGCTGTGAAAACTCAGACTTTCTAAAGATGATCTGAGTCCCTCTGACCTAAGAATCCAAGGTTATGAAATGATGGAATAGACACCAGTTGACAAGATATTCTTTAATACCAAGTTCGGTGGCTTACTTGCCAGCACCGAATTTATGGTTGTCTCACAGGACACCACCTAAAATGCATTGATAGGAAGTCCATGGCTCCACCAGCATACGACAGTTCCTTCATCATATCACCAATGACTCAAGTACTCCATTAATGGTTGAGTGGGAATACTTCAAGGTGACGCATCTCTCTTTTCCTCTTGTGAATCACACTATATAGACTCTAAATACCACAAGAGAAAAGACAATTAGATTCAAGATAACGAGGTTGAGCATGCCACGGCTGCGACAAACCCGTGGAAAAATCTAGATGATCCCTACATATTTCCAATCCACCGATTGGAGAACACAACCCCAGACATGGGACAATGCTTTGTTGTTTTTGGGATGAGGGTGGAATACATTCCCAAGTCTATGCAATGCTAGAAAATCACCTCGTACTCCTGTACAAATTTGGCTCAGGTGATCCCAGAACCTCCTACTCCCATAAGGTTTTGGGATGTCCACCCCATGGCAGCATCAATATGTCATACTTTCTTGTTCCTATGAGATGGAATTAACCATATAAAGTCAAAGCACCACTATTTCTTTGATATAATCATGTTTGGACCCTTGGGCCGATGTTTAGATGGGATTGGATCAACAGCCTTCATCACTATGGTCGCAACAACACATGAGTTACCTGATGCAGTGTCTGCTGCCGCTCAGGCTGGTACCAACCTCCCATCATGATCTTTTGGCTAAAAAGAAACTCCTCCCACTGATAATTCCCCCTCTATAATTGAATAAGAGGATTTAGATGATTCTCCCTCACCTTTGAGGAGGGTTTCTCTACTATGGTTGGTGAGTTGGTACAGGTGAACCTTGGTAGCAAGGTAGAACTGAAACCCACATTGATCAGTGCTTCCATACCCCTCGAGGAGAAAAAGCAGTACATATACTTCCTGAAACAAAATCATGATTTATTCTCCTAGATTTATGGTGAGATATTAGAAATAGATCCCCCAGCAGTCGTCCACCACCTCAGTCTCCCGAAAAATCATCACAGGTTCAAGCAGCCTCCCAAAAAGATGCACCATTCACACAGTGCTCTGGTTGAGGCGGAAGTTGATTTGATCATCAGATCCAATTTTTTTAAGGAGTTCCAGTACCCCAAATGGTTGGCCAACATTGTGACAGTAAGGAAGAAGAATAGATAGATCCAAGTCTGCATCGACTTCCAAGATCTCAACTATCACTGTCGAAAAGATGATTCCCCCCTTCCTATGACAGAATTGTTGATCGATGCTACAACTGGGTTCCAAGACCTATCTATCATGGATGGGTACTCTAGGTATAACCATATCATAATGGCCCCTACGGATGAAGAGTTCATAGCCTTCATGGACCCACAAGGTACTTTCTATTACCGATTCATGCCCGTTGGATTAAAGAATGAAGGTGCCACCTACCAGCGGGCCATGCATCACATATTTAAGTCGATCCTCAGAATGTTGGTGGAATGCTATGTGGATTATCTGTTATTAAAATCTAACCAGCGTCGGGACCATCTTAAAGACCTTGAGAATGTTTTTAGCATCCTCTGTTCATGTCAGTTGAAAATGAACACATTGAAGTGTGCCTTCGGTGTCACCTCTAGAAAGTTTCTCGGCTTATTTTTCAGATACTGGGGCATTGAGATTGACCCAAAGAAGTTCTAGTCCATTATCCAGATGTCTTTTCCAAGAAATATTTGGGAACTTTGAGGCTTCCAAGCGCACATATCATACATATTCTGATTCATCATGAATTTTCCCGGCAAGTGTATGCCCTTTTCTCGGATCATGAAGAATGTAACCATCTATGAGTGGGACGAAGAGTGTCAGACTAATTTTGAGGTGATCAAGAAGTATCTGATCCAGCCTCCAGTATTAATTCCAACCATATCTAGGAAGCCACTGGTCCTTTATGTGACTTCCCTGTAGTGAACTCTCGGCACCCTTCTTGCCAAGAAGAACAACAAGGGAATAGAGAATAGCATGTACTACCTCAGTCGCATGCTCCTCGATATGGAGACCAGATACTAACCCATCAAAAAGAGATACCTTGTACTGGTATTCTCATTACAGAAATGGTTACATTACTTGCAGTACCATGAGATACAGTTGGTGTCCCAAGTAGATCCACTAAAGTACATCTTGAACCGCCCCATGCTGATAGGCCGATTAACTCGGTGGGATGTAATCCACCTGTAGTTCGACATCAAGTTTGTCCTTCAGAAGGATATCAAAGGTCACACATTGGAAGACATCCTAGCTTCCCATCTAACTCTTGAAGATCAGTCCCTAGACCTCGATTTCCCTGATGAAGCGATTCTCTCAGTGGACCAAGACATGTCATGCTAGAAAATGCACTTTGATGGCGCTTCTTGCATCCCCACCAGCAGAAGGATCAATGATCCCAGACTCAACAGAGTAGGCCTGGGTAACATCTTTATTACCTCAGCACAAGGAATTCTTCCTTATTCATTCTTGTTGTCAGAAGGGTCCACCAACAATGAGGAAGAGTATCAAGCTCTCATAATTGGCCTCGAGCTGGCCCTTGAGATTGATGTGCCACATTTTCATGTGAAAGAGGCTTCTGAACTAATCATCAAGAAGATCAATGGTGACTACCTCATTAGAAAACCAGTTCTCATACCATTGTTGGAACGCTCTCTCTAGCTAATGGCCCAGTTCCTATCTTGGCCTGAAGTTACTCATGTGCCTCAATCTTATAATGGTCGAGATAACACTCTGGTTGGCCTAGCTGTATCAATTGCAGAGCCTGAGCAGGATGATTTGATTATCCACTTGGAAAATCAGAGATTCATTGCTCTTATCACCATAGATAATGATGAAATCCTGCAAGTAAACCACCTTACTGCCAGAGCCTCCATGTCAAGACCCCCAGGTCCCTTGTATGCAGTGATTTAAGTGACTCCCAACTAGAGATTCCCCTTTGATGAGTATCTTCAAAATAGTAATCTTTCTGTATATCGGGATGAACATGAGTGAATCTGACACTACCTATTACAATTTACCCTCCAAGATGGTCCTAGTCATGAGAAAATCCTCTACAATCACATGTTTGATGGATTTATCCTTCTTTTCATTCAAGGAATCAATATTTCCCAAGTCATGCAGGAAGTTCGTGTTGCTTCCTTCAGGGATCATCAAACTGGGCCAAAACTATCTCACCAGATTTAGAGACTAGGGTACTTTTGTCAGTCCATGATCCATGACTGCATCGAGTTTTCCAAGAGATACCATGCATGCCAAATTCATGTAAACTTTATGCATCGGCTGCCAGATCCTATTCACTCCACCAAGTACTCTTGGCCATTTGTGGTATGGGGACTCGATGTTGTGGGACCATATCCACTAGGGATAGCTCGTCAGTGCAGGTTCATCCTAACTGCTATGAATTTCTTCTCGAAGTGGGAAGAGGTAGTTCCGCTCAATGAGTTCAAGGCCCATTCCATCGTTGACTTTTTGATATCCAACATCATTTACTAATTCGGATTCCCTCACGCCATCCTCATCGATAACAGAACAAACTTCCAAGCAGGTGAGCTAAAGAAATTGTACGATAAGTACATCATCCATTCTAACCACACCTCTCGCTATCATGCACAAGAAAATAGAAAGATCGAGGTGTTCAACAAGACCCTCTCTAATATTATGCATAAAATGGTTGGTCAAAATTGAATGAGTTGGCCAGACAAGCTCCCCACTTCTCTCTGGGCTTATTGGAAGACAACTTGTAATTCCACCGAGGTGACCCCATATTCCCTACTTTACAGAACGGAGGCAGTCCTGCCCATCAAAATTCAATTGCCCTCATTATACACCACCATCTATGATCATAAAGTGCCAGATAAATTAGCCAAAATCCATCTGGCTAAGTTGAAAGTGCTAGATGAAAACAGGCTTCGTGCCCTACACATTCCAGAAAGGCATCAGAACAAGATAGCTAGAGTTTTCAACAAGAAATTTCACCTCCATTCCTTCTTGCAAGGCGACTTGGTATTGGCCCCGAGGGCACCAATGATACCTGGTAGGAAACCTCCCATGTTGGAACCAAAATGGGACAGACCTTACATCATTCGCAATGTTTACTATAATTGCGCATACTCGCTGGTTACAATGGATTGTGAGTGTATAAATCCTCCCACCAATGTCAATTTCCTCAAGTAATACTTTTCCAAAGTAACAAAGATCCTTCACTACCTTAAACTATATGGTCCTACATAACCCCAAACAACGTGATTGTCCAGCATGACCCTAAATGGAATTATGGTCCTACATGACCTCAAACTGTACGGTCCTACATGACCATAAATTTTGTTTCACCCTACAATACATTAAACCTCATCTTAAGAACTATGTATGGCTTGATTCCCATCCTCATGGAATACGTAGGAACACTTAGATTCTCTGTCTTGAGTCTAGCCCCCAGTTTCCTCTTTGGTTATCCCCTCCTAGGCATAGTTCTTTTGGTGGATCCCCCATGGTGTCGTATAAGATTTTTTGGCCCCACCAATGTTGAGGTTGTGATGATTGCACCATGTTCCCTTTTTCATTCATCTAATACTCCCATGTCGTTAATGCATGATGCTAAACTGCATGGCCCTTTCAGAACTACATGAGGCTTGATTCCCATCCTCATGGGATACGTAGGTCCACCCGGACATTTCATCCATAGGCCCAGCCCCAAACTTCGGGACCTCCCATTGGGACAAAACACATGGTGTGGTGTAGGATTTTTCCTTTATTCACATCATGTTCATCATGACTGTACCATGTATCCCTCTCCCCTGAAGATCTCTATCTCTTCTATTGTCTAACTTTATTTGAAATTTCACGGGCGCATTTATGCTCCAAACACCCCATCATTTGGGTTCCCATTATCTTTCACATCTGAAGGGTCCCCCGAATGATAAGGATACTTATCCTATAGTATCTCATATCATTTTGGGCCAACACCCTCAAGAGTTTTAGACATAAAATAGATACAAGTCCCACTTTGCGAATATGGTCAGAGGTCGATGCTCATTTTTTGATCCCATTTTAAGTCACACAATATAGATGTTGTGTTTCAAATCTAGTCAACAGCTATACTTTGTCATTTTCACCACCCCCATATGTCCCAAACATGGAGTGTAGTGGTTTATTATTCCCTTCCATCTCTCCAAATATCAATCTTCTTTGAGCAGAAGTGTAATTCCAACTGTTAGACTCTTATGTGATGGGGAGAGCCTAGTCCTACTCCTTGTTTCCCACACCGAGCATTGCTCATGTGGGATTAGGAGTTATGAAGGAAATTCTTGCATGAGAGGTCATGTGGATATAGTTGGTTAAGACGCCCATCCTCAGGTCCTTTAACCCCTTCATCCCCCTAGATTAAGTTCTCCTTTAGGACTGTGTGTTGCGGTATGGACTCACATCCTCATTCATGTCGGTCTATGTCGCCACGCCATACATATCCCCTTGAGACATCCCTCCCTTAATTTATCGTCTATCCCATGAGTACAGGTCCTTCCATGCTTTGCGAGTCCAATAATTTGGGCTTACATCACCTCCTATATCAAATAGGGCCCCAGAATGGCACAGGTGCTCATCCCAAGGGCCCTTCTACCATTACGAGCTAACTCCCTTGAGGATTTTGACCGAAAAGTTGTTACAAGTATCATGTTGTGAATTTGGTCAATGGTCGACGCTCAATTATTCTCCCCCCTTCTGGTCACACAAGGTTGGATATTGTGTTACAAGATTGGTCAATAGTTGTCCTATATCATTATTGCTACTTTTTGGTCTTCCATAGGAATGATGATTCGCCGTCTCTATCCCACACATATGAAATTAAACTAGGAATATACAGTCTATGTTCTATGACCCTAAACTAAGATCACATTCATCCTCCCTGCAAGATGTTAAACTAAAATTTGGTCGTGAATTTCTGTCTATGACCCAGCCTCGGGCCCCTTGGCCTTCTCGGGCCCCTGGCCCAAGTTCTCACTTAGGGTTTTCTAGTTTGGTGTAGGCTTTTTCCCTCATTCATGTAAGGTTACTTTCTGTGTTGTACACATCCCTAGAAGAGATACCTTGCCCCTATCTTCTTCCTTGAAATCATGACCTTAAACTGCATGACACCCCCAAAACTGCATATTTCTTGATTCACATCCTCATGGGATATGTAGGACCGCCTGAACGTCTGGTATTCGGGTCCAGCCCCATCTCTTAGAAACATCCCTATCATTTTGGATCCTCGATTTGTGTTCTTCATAAAGAGGGGTATACTGTGTGGTATGGGATTATGTCCTCATTCACATAGGTTTTATAACAACCATGCCGCATACCTCTCTCTTCTAAGTGGCCTTCGCTCCCTTTCTTGACTATAATCTTTTTGAGTTGGCTGTCGTTATGTCGGGTCCCTCAGCCCTCTTCAATGATTCACCAATTGGCCCACGGGTACTCTAGTGTAGAACCTAGAGTGTCATATTCTACCTGGACCTTCTTTCACCCATTTTTTAGGCTTCATGTTCCCCTTCATTTGGGCTTCCATTATCTTTCACATCTGAAGGGATGCCCAAATGGAAAGGATGCTAGGCCTAAAGACTCTCCTACCATTATAGTCCAACATCCTCGAGGGTTTTAGACAAAAAATTGATACAAGTCCCATGATGTGAATATGGTTAGCTATCGATGCTCATTTGTTGTACCCATTTCAGGCCACACAACATGGATGTTGTGTTTCGAACACGGTCAATAGTTATCCTCCATCGTCACGATAACCCCTTCATGCCTTGAATGTTGGTTATATGATTTATGTTGTTATTTTATTATTTTCACCCCATCATGTCTGAATGGAATTTTGACACTCCTAGCACTATCCCTCAGTGCGAATTTGCATGTTGGGGGGACAAAGCCATGGTAAGGAATCATTTGGGGCTCCGCACTGACTTCCCTTTGGTGGGAGTTCTAGGTATTGCAAAAATTTCTTCCTGCCTTGTTTCCCTAAACAAGTTCAACTCACATGGGCTTAGGAATTGGATTGACTTCTGCGCCTGCTGGGAAGGATTCTACCTCTCCTTTGTCTGAGCTTTAAGACCTTCAACTAAGATCTCTTTTAGAACTACGTACAGCTTGATTCCCTTTCCCATGGGATACATAGGAACACCTAGACATATTTTCTTTGGGTCCATCTTGAATTCCACTAATTTAACTATTTTGTTCTGCCTTCTAGGCCCCAGCACTTATATGACCACGCGATGTGGTGTGTGTAGGATTATGCCTTCATTCACGTCGGGTTTACAATTTCCACATCACATACTCCCCTTTCAAGGACCTAGTCCCTCCTATCTCCTACCCCATATTCTCTAACATTTTCTAGCCCCATTATCCCGAGGTTTATTTCTTCGAATTGCACACTGCATATGTGGGATTATGTTCTCATTCTCATCAGTTATGCTTTATCATGCCACACACATTAATTCTTGAACCCCACCTCTCTTGTATATGTATTATCCATATGACTTTAAACTATGTTTCCTAGTCCCACATGACTTTAAACTATTATGTCCATACTGCATGACGTTAAAATGCATGGCTGGACTCATCACATGACCCTAAATTCTGACATTGTCGCCCTGGCCGCACGATGAAAAATGGCACTGCAACGTGATATCCTCACTCGAGGGGACATCATGATTGGTATCGGTCACACACTATACCATTTTTCAACGCTTTCATACAGATTAATTCTTGGGGTGATGCATGGACTTTTGATCCTAATTCCATCGCTTCACAAAAAATAAACACTAGTTCATCCAAAATGACAAATAAGATCTATCAAATACTGCTTCATTTGGGGCAAGGTCTAGACCCAAAAAACCTTATTATCTCTGGAAATGGTATCTTACCATGCCATCCCTAGAACTACATATGGATTGATTCCCATCCTCATGGGATACGTAGGAATGCTCGTGCACTTTGTCTCAGGCCCAGCTTAACTTTCATTTTCAGTCCCTCAAACTAAAACCTCCCCAAGGAACATATGGTGATCTGGACTCTAGGTCCTCATTCACACCGAGTTTCATAATTACCTCACCATTTATTTTCCGCGTTCCTTACCATATTTGATCTGATTTCTATGACCATAAAATAAGATCACTCCTCCTCCTTGCTGCAAGATGTTAAACAGCATGATATCTTCCAAAACTATGTACGGCTTGATTCCCATCCCCATGGGATACATAGGAACACCCAGACATATTGTATCTTATTCTGGCCCCATGAATCTAAAATCTTGTCCACTCTCTTTCGTCCCCTCATCCAAAACCCTTTTGGGAGCCTATAGTGTGGCGAGTACCAAATGTGTTCTCATTCACGTCGAGTTTTGAAAAAGTCGTGCCATGTTCCCCCTTATCTTTTCCCAACCTAGTCCGAGTTCTATGACCCTAAACTAAGATCTCCCTTTGGGAACTACGCGTTGGGTTCGGCAACTTCACTTCCTTGCACCCAGTTCATTAAATCAATCGCCCTTAATGGGTCATCATATGACTATTAAGCTAGAAGCGAGCAATCCCAAGACCCTTGTCCGTGGAGGGGGACTCGACTCCCTCTATATGATACGTCTTATTATCGTACTCAAATGCGTTGTGGTAGTACCCAAAGTGTGGAATTTTTATAGGGACATTACCTCATTCCACATCCAAGCTTCGTGAGCTCATTATTTGGATCATCAAACTCTTCCACATCTGAAAGGACCCCCTTTGCGGCCTGGTCACATGCCACATTGGCTTACCAACCGTATTGGTCCAACATCCCTGAGGACCTCAGATGACATTTGTGATATGTCCTATGTTTCGAACATGGTCAGTGGTCGACCCTCATTTTTATGTCCCCATTCAAGGCTAACATGATATGGATATTGTGTTTTGAACATGGTCAATAGTTATCCCCTATCGTCACACCACCATCATTTTGGTTCATATCTCGAACCTCATGATTCACATATTTCCACTTTCTTATATACAAGTGGAATTCCAACATACTCAGCTTTACTCCTATATGCATCTCGGTGCATTATATAAGTGGGATAGAATTATTGGGATGTTATTCACCTTGTGTCCCATCGCCCCTAACATGTTCCTTCCTATGCTAGGAAAGTCCCATCACTACTTCTTGTTTCCCACATCAAGCAAGACTCACATGGGATTAGTAGTTCTGGTAGGACGTGTACTGGGGAAGCCATGTCTTGCATGCCTTCCTTCATCTCGCATGACATTAAACTATGCCCACAAAACTACGTTCATCTTGATTTCCATCCAAATGGGGTACGTAGGAACGCCCGTCCACTTTTCTATGGGCCCATCCTAATTTTTAATTTTGGTCCCTTGACCTAAATAACTTACTCCGGGGGTACGCAGTGTGGTGTGGACTCCTTGTTTTCTCATTCAATTTGGGTTTATAGCTACCGCACCGCATACTCCCTTCATGGGATCTTCCTTTTCTTCTGCTATCTTTACCGTACGATGTTAAACTATGTGTCTGTCACCTTAAGAAGTAGTTATGATCCCTGATCAGACCAATGTTCCCCCTAATTTGTTTCCACCACGGTGATGTGATTTCAAGAGTGTTGGACCCTATTCAAATAACCCATCACTCCACCATCCAGGATTTATAGGCCCTCTATTCGGACCCTTGTTCTCTTTCACGTCTGAAAGAACCCCCTAATAGTTTGTATTCTTAGCCTATGGATCACCTACTATCTTGGGCTAATGTTCCAGAAGACTAATAGATGACATTTTGAGCCAGGCCCCGTGTTTCAAACATGGTTAGCAGTCGGTCCTCATTTTCTATTCCCATTCTAGGCTAACATAATAAGGATACTATGTTTTGAACACAGTCAATAGACATCATTTATTGTCATGCTATCCTCACAATGTTCCAAACTTTGGGTATCGTGATTCACACTTTCCATTATCCTATGTTTGGATTAAGTCAAAATCCTCTGGCGTTACCCCGCTTGTGCACTAGAGAACATGGGAAAGACAGGGTGCCGATCACTCTGAGTTCCCCATCCCCTAGTCAGGCCTCTTCCTTTTCTTCCTGAAAATCTGAGTTAGTTGGTCAAAACTCGGTAGCCTGATGCTTGATTGGCACTCATGAATTCAAACGAAGTAATATTGTGAGAATCCCTTGTTTCTCACAATGGGCACGACTCACATGAGCTTGGGAATGGATTGCTATTTCTTTCAGGATTGTGATTGGAATGCATTAAACCAAAAAAACAAGTAAATAATCTATTCATACAAGAAGTTCGGAATAAGCGACAGTAAAGAGAATCAAGTTTTTGAGTTCGAACAGTACATGACTCTTAAGGATCAGCGGTTTGGATGGTTCGCTCCAATGTCACCAACATCTGGTTCGTAGCCTCCCACATCATTGTTTTTCCCCTCAGAACCCTCTCGTCATCTATGGACACAGAGCGTAGCTCATTGGACCATGCCTATGCTTGTGCCAATTTAGCTTGAAGTTCGGTCATTTGGTGACTCGCTTCCACTATCTGCTCTTGGTTGTCTGCCATTTGGGCCCTCGGTTGCTCAACGTGTTCGGAACAGTTTGCAATAAATACCTCCCTTTCTTTTGTTTTCCACTCAACGAATCGAACCACCTCCTATGCCTTCAAAAATGACTAAGTATTCCTTAACTTTGTCTGGCATCGAGCAATGTTGGAGCGTTGGTTGTCCTCCCGTATCTTCTCATCCATGTAGTCACATATTGTTAGATGAAGACGATGGGCATCAACCCCCCCCCCCCAGCGTAGAGGAAGCGCAACCAGGTGGCGATTGATCCCATCTGTTTCTTCCATTCTACTGGTGGCTGACTGAGGAAGCTTTTGATTCACTTCCACCCATTGCACTGCATCATCCATCTTTCATCAGTTGATTATGAATTAGAGTCATCCATCTCCTTGGGGTCTGTAGGTCGATAGTTAGGAAAAGAAGACAAGAGATCAACTACAGGGTCTTCTTTTAGTACTCTTGAGAGATTAGGCTCCTCAACATGTGGGAGGCCTTCCTCTCTTGCCTCATCCCTAACAGATTCGACCCTACCAACTTCAAACCTTGCTTTGACATTCACATCGCTAGTATCCATAGCTTCTTACTCATCAAGTGCTCGGGTCGGCTCGACTTGAGGAGTGGTTCCCGAGTAGGTCGATGCATTCTCTGCCAAGGCATCTGTATAAGGCCTAGATTCAGTAGCCTGATGAGCCTCTAAGGCTTTGATTACTGCATGAACAATGAACACCCTAATCGGATGATCTCTCTAATGATAAATACCGGCGTCTAAGTGATGAACTTACAAGTTCCCAAAGTATCATCCTCCACTATTCCATTTGTTGTAGGATCTATCATTGTAGGGGATCCCTCAGTGCTCGCTAGCTCAATGACGGGAGTCGGCTCCCCACCTTGTTCCATTGGAACCTCCCCCCCCCCCACTTCAGATGGAGCTTCTTGGCCACTGCCAATATTCACTTGAACAGGATAAAGAAATTTGACTGAGGATTATAATCAAAAAAAGATGAGGGGAAAGTTGGATAAGGGCTGAGGCATACCTCAAGTAGCTCAGTTATGTCTTCATCAAAGCCAAAAATCCTGCTACACTCCCGATAACTCCCTTGGTGGGAAGTCCCTTGAGACCCTCCACCTCCAAACTCTTCAGTAGATTCCCCCATTTCTTCTTTATCTCCTTCACCCTTTCATTCTCTCTTGTCATCTTCTGATTCACTGCCCTCCGTATCCTCATCGTTGTCATCATCCTCGGATGAGAGCTTTTTTTGTATCATGCTCCAGGTCGAGCATTACCTACACCAGGAAAGGTGGTTCCTCACACCGACCCCACTGGCGTGCATATACATCCATGGCTATCAAGTATGTGTTCTGATGATGGAAGTTCACCATGTCCTCAATCTGAATGAGTCCAACCTCTAGTAGTTAGATCCCATATCGTACAATCTTTTTCTAGAGAACATCGATGCTCATAGAATACTGCAGGGACAACCAGGCAGACCATAGAATGGGGTAGATTGCATCATCATAAGGCTAAAGAAGGTACCTTATATGCTTCCCAAGAAGCACCATGATTCCTCCATGAGGCTGTTAACAAAACCCTCTTCCCCTAAACTTTGAAGGAACAACCACACCATGCGATGTTCCTATTTTTGTAGCCCCAACGCACCCTGGCCGGATTTCCCAATTTACCCCAGATCATTCCTCCCCAACGACTCCTTTTATGCTCTCCCGCTACCCAGGTTCTACACTGGCCACTTTGAGTTGTCGAACTAACTTCCGCAGATGCCCTTCAGGGTATACCATAGCCCAAAGTTTGGTGTATTTTATTGAAAGGACAACATCCACTCTGGTGGGGGGAAAAGTAGTGACTTTGTCAGAGCTGAAATCTGTAAACATCAACCACATTTGGCGAAGAACAAAGGGGTGCCTCTCCTCTTGAACCTCTGCATACACTTTCTTTGGCATCTGCTAGAGGCATCCGAACAGCCTGTAAAATCTTGATGGAACATAGGGATCGAAAAGGATCTTCCTATCAACCTGGGCCACAAGAACCTCACCTCTGATGCTCTAAACGTATTACCTTTTCTCTAGAAAGCCTTTCCCATTGTCTATAATTTCACCAGCCGGGGTAGGGAATATACTAGAGGTAAAATTGGTGTGATTTACGATCCTGATTCTTACCCCCTCTTCTTTGAGCATCAGCAGCATGACCCCACCAATATTCAACAAGGAGGGGCACAGACCGTTACCTGGAGGACGAATGGCATTTGAAAATCCAAACCTACCGAAATGAGTCGCGATATATACATGAACGATTTGGAAAGGGCCACAGATTCTCCTCAGTGATCCCCCCCCCCTCTAGAAATTTTCCCCAGAATGGCATACAAATGGGCCAACACAGGGATTCGCAGATTGAACCTCTGATTAACAGCCATAATGCCAGCCATCTCCAATGTTGTTGGATGAACTCCCATCCTCATGTCCCTCACTGGAAAGGTCCACCCACTCAGGAAGGTGGCCAAAAATCCGGAATACCAAACATTCAGATCATGAAATTCATTTACAATGAATCCCCATGATTGATATTCGCCCGCCTCCATGATATTCCTATATGAGATGCTTTTTCTCCTCTATGCCGTAGTCAGACACCGTCTTCCTCCCCATGTCATCTTGGAATCCAAGTCTTTATAAAGAAGTATACTAAACCACTTAGAGAATGTGATGTCCTTTAGAATTTCCTTGACCACCAGCCTCTCCTTGTCCAGTTCCAATAGATTCCATGTCAAGATGGGTGTCTGTGATCTGTCTCCCCAGATATTCCACTTCGGGAGGAATTCATCCTACAGGTGCCCATCCAAAGGGATTCCCCCAATAAAATTAATGTACCAGAGGCTGATACCAACCTCCCCATGGTGGAGATGGAATGTGTTGGTTTCAGGGGACCACTAGGTAAACAACTCTAGGCTGAGTTCATGCAGGCGGTAGAAATGGAAATGCAATATTCACACGGCCTCGAACAACCCAATATGCTGCAGCTCAGCCCCAAACTGGTCACACGTTTGGCGTACCCAATACATACATGCCCACTCACATGTAAAGTTACCTCTAGACCTCAGGTCCCAATCTTGCAGCCATCCTTTAGTCTCATCAATAACACACTGTCAGAAAGTACTTTTTGTAATGGGCCGGAGAATCCTTCGTGACCGGGTCACTTCCCGGAATGGTCATGAACCTAGGGTTCAGGATATAAACATCCATATGTCTATTTTCTTGATCATGATGACCATTATTAGTAATATTATACCAATGGAGGTCATCCTCGCGGGTCACCCATGACTGCAGTGTGTGGACTTCAAATCTTGGAATGGGTACCTCCTCCAAAATACCAATGTCCCATATCTCTATGTTGTTAAACTACGCATAGTCCATCTGGGCTGGGGTCAACACGTCAAGGAGAGTTTGGTGTTTGGATACAATCTTTTGTGTGCCATAAACCTCAGGGTTGGAAACTATCTCATCCCTTCGTGCGGCAAACACATCTTCTCTCTCAAAATTAGTCCGACTAGCAGTCATATTCTTCCAGAAATATCAAAAGGATTTAGCACGAAAAGGATTTTATGGCGTGAAAAATCAGGAGATGGCATGAAAAAGCAGGAGGTGGTTTGAAGAATAGAGGCAGTGGTGCAAAAAAACGATCTTTCATGTAAAACTACGGCTAAACTCAGGGTATTACGCGGAACGAAAATATTTTTTGCCCAAGGAAAAGAATGTTTTTCGTGCGTGAGATCATTAGACTTATCATGTGATAAAAAAATGTATGGAATGAGGATCCCATGAGGGGTTTTATAGGCACATAGTAAGGTTTTAAAGTGCGCGAAAAATGGTTTACGCGCCTATGCGAGGTTTTACGCACTGAGGTAGGTGTTTACGCACACCAACCCTAGTAGGATCTGCATCTTGGCATTTCCCTCAGAATCTGACCTTTGCATCCCCTCTTCTATCCGATTCTGAGGGGGGGGGGTTTGTAGAGGCTGAAAAATTCTTAAGGCATAAAGAGGGTATTTTTCGGATAATGCCAAGACCGAGTTTGACCTGGTTATCAATTCTGAGTGGACCGGAAGGGCCGTGTGAATAATCTAGAATGTGGGAGAAAAAATTATCTCATGCATATAAAATCGCAGGATCTAAGGGAGTTTTCCATGCAATCATGGAAAATTACACGTCGCTGACACTGAGCATAGAAAATTCCTTGCCCATGACCCTGGGTTCTGAATCTTGAGCGCCCCTGACCTGGGTGCACAATCGTTCACGTGGGCGAACCTCCGTGCGGACCTGATGGCCCTGAGGGCCTATAAATAGAAGGCTATCCCTTCAACTTTTGACTGCTAAAGAATATGAACTGTCTCCTCTTCAGGAAATTCTCCTCTCCCGTGCGAAATATATGGATTTTAGGTAAGGGATTTTTCTCAACATGTCTCCCTAGGGTCTGCCTTCCTAGAGGACCACTCGGGTTTAACCCTCACCCAAATCCCATTAAGTCACAACCCTTTCCCAAAATTCATTCCCATTGTGTGCAGAACTTCGACTGGTTGTTGCACGCAATTGTTCGGACTTGAGTGCCCAACCTTGCGTGTAATCCCTTCAATTTGCGCACAAAACCTCAACTCCCCTTTCTGCGCAAACCTCTCCAATTTCCTACACACTCGGTCTCTTATGCGCAACTGTTAAAATTACGCACCAATTGCCCGCTAACCTCCCCAATTGAGCACAAAGCTCTAAGACCACTCACTTTGTCTTTTCTATGCAGCTGCTCGATTTTTACGTGAGCCTCCCTCCTTGTTCATACTTTTTCAGACCTGTTTGATGTCCCTCTTTCAGACATCATCTTCAGGCACCTATTACACCCAAAACATCTACAACACACACCCTTACCTTGTACGACCTTCTAGGCTCACACGAATTAATTTTAAAGTCCCCTGGGCGGATCTTTCCGTTGTGTTTCTTTGCCTCATTCTTCTTCGCATAGGCATGCTAATGGCTACTACTTCTTCACATAGCCATGCTAACGTGGACCCCCCAATGGATCTCTCCATAACACCCCCACACCACGGCATTTCTGATGCCTTCTTTCCATCAAGTGTGGGCGGGTATCAATAATGTAAGTCCTAGGGGTGTGGAGAAAACATGCCTCATCCGAGCTATAGGACGTTAAACTACCATGTTCCATCATCCCCAGTACATAACGTTAAACTATGGCCTCACCCTGTGCATCATACGCGGGGTGCCTCGTCTCGGACATTCTCTATGACCACCATTCTCTATGGGATTGAAATCATTCCTCACATGGAATGAGATCCTCTTTATTGGAGTGGCATTGGTCTGTGAGGATAGGGTAACCACCTTGGTGTATGACCATAGATTTTCTTGCAGGATGCATTACCACTACTCCTCCTATTTTCATCCTTGACAAAGGCTAGAGGAGAGATGGGCATCGAGACCTTGGTTATCATGTCCCTCTCCCCCTGGACTTTGTCGCATCCCGGGCCTCCATCCTAGAGTAATTCACAATATCCATCACCTTGGGCTGCTAACCACGTGTAAGACCATGTTTCCTCATTGGGATGATAACTACGTGTAAGCCCCACTCCACTTCCCATGGACTCACATTCTACAACGTGATTTTTGGCCCTTTGTTGCCTCTTTTTTCTCACACCGAGCATGAATCATGTGGGCTTAGAGTAAGCATCGACCATGACATCCTCTCCGGGTAGCCTAGAGTGTAAGCCCCATGACCTCCATCACGAACTACGTGGACTTTGATCCTTTCCAAGACAAGGTATGTAGAATTCCTCCCTAAGGTTCAAGCCCAACACACATTGGTCCCGACCATATTCACGTCGGTTCCCACTCCTCTGAAACTACATGGACTTTGATCCTTTCCATGGAAAGGTACGTAGGAATCCTCCCTTATATTCAAGCCCAACAACCACTGATATCGACCCCCCATTCACATCAGACCACCTTCATCCAGCATGATGTTAAACTGTATTCCCCCTTTTCATCCTGCATGACCTTAAACTGCATCCACTGTCCCAAACTACATGGGATTTGATCCTTTTCTCCTAGATAGGGTGTGTAGGAAGCCTCCATGAGGTTCATCCCCATCCAGTGGTAAGCTGTTGTGATCCCCATCCAGCGGAAATCCATTGTGACCCCCATCCAGTGATTACCCATTGTGACCCCATCCAGCGGTAAGCCATTGTTACCCCATCCAGCGGTAAGCCGTCGTAACCCCCATCCCGCAGTAATACGTTGTGATCCCCATCCCAAGGTAAGTCGTTGTGATCCCTATCTATTAGTAAGCCATTGTGACCCCATCCAGCGGTATGTTGTTATAGTCTTCACAATTGGGACCCACATTTCTGGTCCACCCCCCAGGCATCAAACCAACTCTCGAGCCGTTAATTGTTCATAACCCCCAGCATGACATCGGGACACTATCCTTCACACACACCCCAATTTCATGCCCCAACCTTGAGGTTCCACTTCCTTCATGTACCATCCATACGGGTAGCCCCATTAGGTTTCACATCGCTTCACGAACTATGTGGACTTTAGTTCCCTACCACGAGGATATGTAGGAGGTCTCTTGGAGGCTTAAGCCCAACATCACTATCGTCCTCATGTAAACTCCACCTCATTCTCCATCCACTTCATTTAACCATCCATCATCCATGTTGATTCTTATCCGGGCCTCCACATCCCATTGGGATCATGCCAATTCACTGCCTAGTATCTGTGTTTCCCCCAGGGGTCACACCTATGTGATCCACTCTAGTCAGTGTTCCGATCAGTCTGATCTATATCTGCTAGACATTAAACCTACAGAACACCTTATGTTAAACATGTGAAGCTGAGAAAAACCTCCGATACATTCCAATGGAATATAATTCCCTACATTTGACGTGGTATTCCTCGGGATTCCTGACCCTCTAGAATACCTATAATAAGGGGATAAAACCCAGACGTGCTAGTGTTCCAGCATCCAGACATGCCAGTGATGTCCAATGTGACTACTCCCCCGACTGAAGGTTGCTTCCCTGACCAGACCCCTTGGAATTTTCTGATAGAAGAAGTGTAATTAACTGGTGTCCATGAAGATATATAACTGGGAAGAGCTCCACGAACAATGTCTTAAGTCTATAAGGGATACCTGGACTAGGTGACGAGCTCCGAGGAGGAATCCACGGAAGGAGGAACTAACATCCCATCATCCAGTTGTAATCAAGGAGCAAACTTCCCTGAACAGGGAATCAATGATGCTCGTCTTTAGAAAGCTGAATGTGGGGAAATAAATAGCGTCATCATCCATGAATAGACGGATGCGCACGCTATGACAAAAGCATCAGAAACAAACACCGTCAAAGCTTCCCTTAGAAGATTATAAGAATATTTTCAAAATAAATGTTTTATTTTATAATTATATGAATTTTAAATTATTTCAAAATAGAAATAGTCATTTCTTTCAAATAGTTTTCATTTCATCTATGTCAACATCCTTTGATGGATTTTACACTTTTTTGATGTTGATTTATTAGGATAGAAATATTCCATATTGTATTGAAGGTTTTGTGATATATTTGACTGTGGATGTGTTATTTTTATACCATTCATGGTTTATAGAAAAAGTATTTACATTTTTATTCTAGTTTTAATATGAATGTTTATGTTATGTTATGTTTAAACCTTTTCATATGAGGATTGCATTGGACTTAGTAAGTAATGGGTGGAGCCTGCTATAGCTCCTCAATGCCTCGGTAGGTCTCATGAGACAAACTACTTTCTTGGAACAAGGCCTTGAAAAAATCTTATATGTAGTCTTGGCATGAGGCCTTGACTATTTGGTTATTAATTATGGCATTATGCATTCCATCATTATTAAATAGGCTATTGATATTACATGTGATTATTTGACTAGTAGAATATCCATGTGAATAAGTAAATGGTATTATTTGATTTATATTTTCCATATTATGATGAAGTTTAAATTTAAAAGGCTTTTGTTTTAGTCTTATACATTTCTTTAAATGTTTATTCTTATTTTTGAAAGTTTCTGCTATATTGTTCTCCTTACTAAGCACCAGAGATAACCCCTTTCTATGTTTTATTTTTACCAGGATGCACTGATTTATATTATGACTGACCTTCAAGGATAGTCTAATGGATATGAATGTGCTAAAATGAGACACAATGTTTTTGTTTTTTATTTCATAATGTAATGTAAAAATTATATATGTATCTAGTACTTCCAAGGATTCTAAACTGATACATATTTCAGGACATGATTCTTTGTATCATGCCAATGTTATGTAATAATGCCCCGAATCTGGGTAACTAGGGTTGAGGAATTACATTTATGATATAATTATAATTATTTAAATATAAAATAATTTTTTCTTTCTTTCAATTACGATCATTGAAAACTGTAAATGTTATTCATGTGTACGTATGGCCTACCGTCTCTAAGATTATAACATAGTTCATTTTTTATATCCATATTTAATGAATGGTTTTAAAATTATAATTTATGTATAAAAATTATAATTATTTCATTATTGTTATTATTTAAATTAAATATTAAAAGCCACATTGATTATAGTAAACCTACCAAATCCATTTTTGGACATATGAGCGGAATATCATCAAAACATATGACGTGAACCTAACTGATTAAATAAATAAATATTTCATTGAAATAATTTAAAAAATTGGTTTAATAATAAATTAATAAACCTACAAAGGTTTCTTAAAATATTTAATAATTTATATAATTTTATTATATAATATTTAAAGGACATACAAAGAAAGTCTAGACTAGGTAAGGGATTTCATCTCAATTACCTTTCATTGAGGAATATTTTATTGTTATATACCTAATTTATTTTATATGGTGTATATACTACCAATTTATCATCTTATATCATGAATAATTCATACTTAATTATTTTTTAAGTTTAAATGTAAAATATTTTATTCAATGATATTTGACATTAAAGTTACCAAGTGGTCAAGGGTTTCTTAACTCAATTTCCTTTATTTGGGTTATAACACTTCTTTATGGGCATTTATATGCCATTATTTTTTGTGAATTGATCACTAAATTTATTTATTATATATTTAAACTCTTTTTTTATTTATAATTTTTACACATAATCACACCCTTGATTAAATCTTAATTAAGTGATATGATCTCTAAAAGGGTTATTTATCTCAAATTCCCCTTCCTTGGGATATATGTTTATGATATGAA
The DNA here is from genome assembly GCA_963277665.1 of Viscum album. Classification (NCBI taxonomy): domain Eukaryota; kingdom Viridiplantae; phylum Streptophyta; class Magnoliopsida; order Santalales; family Viscaceae; genus Viscum; species Viscum album. The sequence continues at coordinate 458,440,735 of OY728120.1, read as the reverse complement.
CCTATATTATTTTATGAGGTTTATATAATTCCAATTTCTTTTGATATATCATGAATATCCTTATATTCCTTATATTTTATGTTTCATTAGATGTTATTTATTTAGGGGAATATGATTGAAAAGTTACCAAAGTGGAAAAGTCTTTATGATACAATATCTTTTCTTTTTTGGATTGTTTATACTCAAGGTTCCTTGGGGGAAAAATATGATATTATTTTCATAAAATAAATATATTTTCTTCTCATTTTTTAATTACCTTTTTAAATTTTAATTTCCCGGTTCAATCTTTATTGATTTAAAAAAACATTAGAAATGTTGTTTGAAATTGACATCGATCTTGTACCTTGTTTTAGATTAGGAAAATTTCTCTTCAATATATTGTTTTTATAAAAAAAAATTCAAAATGTTCTTTTATAAACATAAATTATTTACTAAATCTGTTTTACTTGATCTTTTACCACATTTTAAAAGGTTTTAAAAGGAAATTTCTTAACATTCTCTAAATCATTTATTTTTTTACTACCTTTACACAATGTTTGAAAAGAATGTTTATTTTTAAAATTTAAAACATGAATGGATTTTCCCATACTCATGAACATAATTTTCATTGAATGTTATTTTATAAGTTTATAATTCATTTTTAAAATAAAATTATTTTCAAGAAATATTTTTAATTTTTTAAAAAAATTATTTTAAAAGTAAATATCATATTTTCCTCAAAAATGTGTTTAATGATAATTTAATGGTATTTCCATTCTTCAACGTCAAAAACTCTTAAGTTAATTATGCTCCAAATGGGATAAATGGTAATTATACCACCCTCATTATTTCCTTATCTATAAAACTATTGTTCCAAAGAGATTTTCATGGAACCCATTTCCTTTACATGGGTTGATCATGTTATGAAAGGAATAATGGTTATTCCAATGAGTTTTATAATTAAAAGGTGAAATCATAAAAGCATTTATTTATGATATGGTCCTTGAACATTTTTTTTGATAATTGGTGAACCACATACATCTTATATGATAGATTGATCCCAATTGTAGCTCATTATGTGATGGGTTGAGACTCATTATAGCTCATCATATGATGGGTTAATCCCCAATATAGCTCATGATATTATGGGTGATCCCAATTATAGATCTCCAGTACATTGGTTATGGAATTAGATTTTATATTTACTCTGATTGTAAGGAATTTGTTAAGGGTTCTATGAAGATAATATTCCAATATAACAACATATTTAGTTTATTCTTGCTATGTGTTTTTAATGGTTCCATTGATAATTATTTATATCACAAGGCTCATGATTATTAATTCCAATAAATATTTATGTTATGCATCAAGATTAATGATCTAGGTATTTATGGGTATGAATTAACTTATGTTATGATCATTCAATTTAATTATTTTATCATGCTCTTATGATCATAATATTATCACTAATGAAATTCAATTTTTAATGGATATGTTTATCCTTACTTAGAATTTGAGCTCTCCCATATTATGTTCCTTTTCTACTGGGTAAGAGGGATTATATTAAATGTTTTCTTCCTAGAAATGTGTCACATGTGTGGAATTTTATGGGAGATGTTAAAGACTTATTTGTAAATAATAAAAGGTTGGTGTAAGTGGGGGAAATGATCACAAAAATACATGGGTATTGATATTTAAGTGTGTTTCCTAATTATCTAAAACTTTAAACCTAAAAGGTCATTGGGTATGTAAGTGAACCAATATTTCCTTTTGATGTAGTAATTTTTCATGTCTAAAATTGGGACATTTTTATCATTATAAATTTAAAAATGTAATGATTATATTTCTAGAACATGATCTAGGAGTGCGGGTTTGGGGCTATTATAGTTGGTATTAGAGCATGGTTTATATAAATTTAAATATTGGGATGTTTTTATGTTTGTTTAACTTAAGATTTATGGATACCATAATTGATTAATAAGTATAAGGTTGATTCCATGATTAAATGAATATAATTTCTTTTTTGTTTTAATTGAAGTAATTTTGAAGTTATTAATGATATCTTGGGAGACATTGTTTTAGGTTGTGGTATATATAACCCTTAGTTTTAACATGAAGAATTATTTTAGAATAATGTTGTTATATTTTTTTGGATTTAATAAAAATTTTATGAGACAAAATTTTGGGTTAAAAGCATTCTTTAATATGTAGGTATTTTTTTTATTTGGGATATAGGGTTATGAAATGATCTAATTTTATCTTTGGGTGTTTTTTAGAGGCTTTGGTGATTAATGTTGTGTTTCGTCATATGATGGTTTATTCATTTTGGGAATTATCTTACCTTATTATAACTATTTAGGTTTAGGATAATGTATAAAGATATAAGGAATACCATGTTATCATTTTTTAGAATTATTTTATCCAATAAAAGTTGTTTTTAGTGCTTCTAGAATAAAAATCATCTTGATTACTCATTATTTTGAGAAAAATTTGAGATTGTGGTGGAAATTGAATAAATTGTGAAATTCAAATTTTTATGTAATTAAATTTCCTTATGTTTTAGTCTATATGGTAAAATAATTCCTCAAATCTAGGGAAAGGGATCTTAAAACAAAAAATTTAACATATTACCTTTATTTCTAATGAATCAATGATCTCTTTACCCATCACAGATTTATGATTTGTTTGTCATTAATTTTCTTCTAGCCGTATTTTATATCACTCTATATCAGTCCTTGGGTGTGATATTTCTCTTCCATGTCCATATTTTCACTTCCCACTAGTTAATTTCTACTTATACACCTATTTATTTGTTATTTTATATTACCATCATACTTCTATTTCTCTCTTATCAAGAAGGTGTTTTATTAACCATTTAAATAATGTGAGATTTTAACAGAGGTATTTTCAAATTTCAATCCATTATTTATCAAGATCATGTTCAAATTTTGAGGTTTCATTTTATTAAAGGGATGAATAATTTAATATCATATGTTTTTTAAAATAAATTTATGTTTGATGTAATACAAGATATGAAACACCGAGCTTAAATAATCCCCAAAATATTATTATTTAAATATGGCCATTATAACTCAGATATTGAATTTTAGGGTATGTATAGGATTAAGTACATTATTAATTAAATATAAATTTAATACTAAATTTAAATTTATTGATTAATTTTTAGTAAACAAGACCTCAATTTTTAGTAAAGTCATTTTATTCTACAAAAAAAAATTTATTAAAATATGGTTTTTATTGATTTTTCTAAGAAAATATTATAATTAATTTATAGAACATTTTAAAATTTTATTTGTTAAAAATGATACCATTTTTTATATCATCATTTCATAAATTAAAATATAGTGAATGTTTTGTTTTTTTATGAAAAGATTGATTTCCCATTGAATAGTGAAAAATAGCGATTTTCATTGAAAACTGAAATTTTGTTTCAAATATTTAGAAAGTTACATTTTAATTTAAAATGGTTTAAATGTAAAATTAGTTCAATTATATTATTAATAGTCTATATTATTTCATTGAAATCATATTTTAACTTGAATTGGGTTTAAAAACATTTTTTATACTTATGGAGACATTCCTCAAATAACCCATTATTCACCGCATTGTCTGTTTTATTTAAAAATTAATTATTTTACTTCTGTGATTGAAATATTTAAAAATAGGTTAAATATTTAAAATTATTGGGTCTAAATTTTGTGAATATTTCACTTTTATTTTTTGAAATTATGAATTGTAACCTTAGTAAATTTTGTTACCACGGTAAAGAGTAAATCGGTAATTAATGTCAAAAATAAACTGATTAAATATTAATTAATTTCATTAGATGATAATATATCATCCATAATAATTCATAATTTTAATATATGGCCTTTTTTAATTTTTTTAGGATTCTAACCATTATAATATTTTATATCAAGAAAAGTCAAAAATTGCATTCTCCTTGTTTTATTATATCTGAATTTTTATAATAGGGATAAAAAGGATATGTTCAGTTATAAATATTCATTTTAAATATAAATTATTTTTTTCATCATGGTAATTTATTTCCAATTTTTATTAATTATATAATTACCTTAAATTTTTATGCAACACTAATAAGATGTTTGTGAAAGAAATAAAAAAAATCAATAACATGATTTTATAAAAAATAAAAATAATATTATTTTAGTGATTTATAGTTTATCACAATTTATTTATATAATTATACCATTTTTTGGTTTGTTAAAAGTTTATATTAAAATTCCATATTTTCCTTGATGTTTTTCAGGTCAAATTAAATTAATAGTGTCAAAATTAAATTAAGGATACTGTATATTAAATAACATTTTAATAAATGATTTAAAATTAATAAAACTATTATGTTTATAGAAATTAATTTTATATGGTTTATTTAATAAATAGTGGTCCATTTATCGTCTCTTTTTCTTTTTATAGTAACTATATTGACTCATAAATAGTAAAAAAAAGTGCAGTAATATTTAAAAAAATGGTTAACAAGGGTTAAAAAAGATAAGGGTAAAAAAACATCTAAACTTGTAAAAATTTTATTTTATGAGATTATTTTGGCCCATCCTTATCATATATTGTAAATAAATTAGTTTGGATCCATTTCTACTTGAATATTAATTTATATTAATTAAATATTTTATGAAATTCTAATAGTGGCCCCCTCTCTTATAAAAGGGTACCTCCTCTCCTATTTTATTGAAACTTTAAAAGAATTTTTTTTACCCAATATCTAATAAAATACCTTCCTAACATACTGAGATGCAATATTTATGCCTTAGTTTGGGTGGAATACAAACCTTAGAGGATTTAAGGTGCAAAGAAAATTATGTTGTCCAAAAAAGAGGTATAACTCTTAATCAAAAATCTTAGGTTAATTTCTTCATTTACCTCCTTAAAATATTTTTAAAATATGATAAAATAATATCACTAGTATATTTTTTATAATAATATGTTTTTATATTAATATAATAACCCATCTCTATCTCATCTTCCATCAAATGGGAAATTAAATCGTCATTCGTTTGTATTGAAAACTACAACCTCATGAACCAATGTAATTTATTTTCCAACACTCCCTATAAAAGATTGTTATAATGATGGATTTAATCTATATATATTATATTCATGAAATATTCATCATTATTAAAATATAATATATCATATAGTTTCTTACCTTTCAATTCACGTAAAAACGATAACGTCGTTCATGCGTATGTGTCACATCTATGATTTTGAATTGAGTTATTATTTTTTTGCTTTTCATTTATCCCTTAGGTTATCCTTGAGTTTTTTGGGAAAATAAGGATTTTTGCCTTGACAGTAGGTGGAACAAGGTTTTAACATTATTAGGGTAGACCATGCACCCTCCTTAAGGTAAGTGTGCGGCCATTTTCCATTTTGGAGAGTGGAGATCACATGATTGGAACATGGTTTGGAAAACCATGTGGGCTAACCGTATGGCTTGTGCCTCATAAACAATGAGGGGCACTCGGTTTCCGCATTTTTTTCCAAATCATGCAGGCTAACTGTACGACTTTTCCATTTCATTAAAAAGTGGGAATTTACCTTTTAATCTTCTTTGATATTTACCCAAAAACACCACCCAACTACCCCATTCAGGATATGAAGCTTGAGGAGCCTCCTCTAAGATTTCTTGGACCTCTTGATCCTCAATACATGGGTGGATTTTACCCCAGTTCTTCAAGTAATAATAAAATAAGTTCATTTCCTCTTGATGTATTCCTCTTTATAGGGTTGAACTTCCCTCTTTCTTAAGTTCCAATTTTCCAATGAGTTTTTTCACCTAATGAGGGTCAAATATTGTGATTTCAGGTGAAATCGTGATGTTTATCATTCAATATTTCTTTTGTAGGGTCTATTTGGTGGAACAGTTGTGGTTACACACCAATTTCTAAAATCTTCCAAGTGTGTTGTAGGTGGTTTCGTGATTTTACATTATCAGATGTTTTTTATATGCTTTATTGGTCTCTTAAATGTGTTTTATGGATTGTTTAGGTGGTGAGAAATATGTTTTCGAATGTTTTTGAGATTCACATGTGGTGAAAATAAATTTTATTAAGGAAAGTGGTTTTGTTTCATGTGTGATTTGTTATAGTGTTACTTGGCTATGTTTTATATCTTGTGTAAAAATTGTAGAACATGTTTTCAAATATATTTAAAGGATAATTTTTTAAGTGGATTTTCCAATGGAAATGGGTTTTTATTTCATGTTGGCTATTTTTTGAGCAACCTAAATGTGTATTTGAATTGTGAAAGTTATGTGAATTGTGTCATAAAATCAATTAGTTGTGAGCATGAATTTGAAACAATCTTTTTCCCATCGAAATGGTTTGATTCCTTATGTGTTCTTATGGTTATTTTTTTCAAAGGGGTTTTCATTAATTGTTAAAGCGGTGTGAAATTTATTTCCAAATGGTTTTGGTATAGCCGGGAAAGGTAAAGTGGCTTTGTTTATGGATAATTATGGTTTCTATGAGGATTCTAATCATTGGATCAATGTGAAAGTGTAAAATTTGTAATTTCCTTTTGTACTTATGATGCTTGGAATGTTTATATGAAATTGTTGATTTATGTGATATGTGAAATGAAATTTGTGCACAAATGGAATCTCATGTATCTAGGTGGGTGAACTAGAACTTGTGCACTAGTTGATTCAGAAGTGGCTGAGGCTCGGATTCCTCTAGTAGGATTGAAGATTGTAATACTAATTAAACATGTGAAATAATTGGAGACCACTACATATTGGGATGAATTATTCAATAGATTACATTAACCAAAATGGTGTTGGTATTGGATTATGTTTTGGTGATCACTAGACCTTTGGTAGTGTTCCCCTCTAGTGGTTCGTGCAAGGGAACATTGTTGGTAGTTGAGTTAGAGGATTTTGGTCACTGAATTATGAGGCTTATAGTATCCCACTTATGATAGTTATAAATAGATATTTACCCAAGGTTTCTATTGTGACATGATGCTTATGTTATATGGTGCTAGCGATCGGAATACAGTAAACCTTGTATAAATTTTTTTTTCATGAAATCTAATTTGTAAAAAGGGTTTTCCTTGAAAAGTGTTTCTTGGGATTGTTTTCCATAATATTTTTCCCTAAAAGTGATTAAAATATCCTTATATAAATATGCATGTTTATTTTTATTCTAATGTTATAGCATGGAATATTTCTTGGGGTGGAATCCTTCTAGGGATTGGCTCACACCCTACATAAAACTTTTGGTGTATATAGACTTTTTTATGTATGAACCAGGTAAAGGAAAGATGTTTTTTGGTGGCGGTGGTAGATCTGGTTGTTTTTGTTCCACTTCATTCAAGTGTGGGTGTTGGTGGATTTAGGTTGATGTACCTATTATTTCATGGAGTTTTTTGGAATAGTTTTTAATTCCCATTTTGTTATGCTTCTTTTGGTTTTTGTTAAAGTGGTCAACATTGAATTTGAAAATTGGTGTACCTTGTTTTATTATGGTCATCAGTTATTGTGATGTTTTTTCATTTGGTATTTTTATGGTTATATAAATGGGTTAAATCATTTCCAAAGTATATTTTTGTAACCCAGACACTAGTTTCCAGCCTGTGGGGATTGGGAATTCCCTTCAAGCCATGTCAAGGACTGGGATGGGTGTTGATATGGATGGAACTCTAGTCTGGTTCATGAAAAAATGGTATCAAAGCAGGTCACTAAATTTTGGGTAAAGTTATTTAGGTATGATTCTGGATAGACTGGAACTAGGATTGTTTGATTGTTAGGTTTTATTTGTGTGTGGGGTGTCTAGCCAACACACCTCATGAACGGATTCGAGTCACTATGGGATGCTGGGATCTAGTTTGACATCTCCTCTAGATGAGACATATAGTTTATAGACTGTATACGGACACTAGGTGGAGGTGAAGTGGCTTGGTTGTTCTTGTTATTATGATGGATTTGGTTATGTCTTGATTTATGTAAGTTCTTTAGATTTTTTTTTCTTAAAATTTTCATAATGTTTTTTTTTGTTCGTTATTAATTATGGTTATTGCTTATTATAGTATGATGCCTCCCCATAAGGATCCTTTACATCCCCGAGAAGAGGCAGGCGAGAGTTATCCCTCACCAATTGATCATAGGTTAGTATAAGTAGTTGTTCGGGTTATCCATGATTTGTCACAAGGAGCAGGATCTGGTCATGTTTAGGTTAGATAATCCAAACCATGACCTAGAAAGGAAAATCCACATGTGCTCTCCAGAACTAGCTTCCTTTGTTCTGAGGTAGCACATAACCTTAGGAATCAAAGGAGTGGATTAAGAAAATATATTGAATGTCTGTGTTTCTTTACACTCCTAAGGTAGTTATAGTGAAATGTTATTTGTTCTTATTGGAAGGTCTCAGTCAAAAGTTATGGGACTCAGTAGTGAAAGCTGGTAAGCATGAGCAGATGGGTTGTAATGACTATATGTTCATTTTCAATGAGTGGTAGTTTCTCAATATTTTGGCCTTCTCTAGGTCCTAAGAGTTTTTTTATTTTTGTTTAGGATATAGCTATGTTATTGAATATGGTAACCTATTTTCACATCTAGTTTGGTATTCACCCAAGATCATTTCCAATGAGCAAATGAAGGCTCAAAAGTTCAAGATAGGATTGAAAATAGAAATATGATATCTAGTTTTCTTATTCAACATGAAATATTATGCTATAGTGGTCGATCATTCCATGATGGTAGAAATTTATTATGGAACCATGTATGGTTTTTATGGAGCAGAATCAGTTGTGGGAATTAGAATTTCTTCTAAGAAGAAGTGGAAGAAGGATGAATTGGGGAAGAAGGGAGGTGGTAGTTCCAGCCATCCATCCTAGCTATCTTTGTATGTGGCTTATGATACTGGGTCAGTTGTGTAAAACCAATTTGGGAAAGAAGGGAACATGTGACTAGTGTGTTCATATCCACTTAGGCCTTTTAACTAGTGTGGAGTTATGGGGAACTTGTAGATATTGTGAAAAGTATTTTCCCCATATTAGAGTGGTGTAGGATCTGTAGCTTCCAAAGGGATTTCAGCCTAGTTAGAACCATCCATGATAATGGGTTCTTAGTTTGGAGGTCATGGAGTTAGAGATGGAGCATCTTCTAGGTAGATTCAGTTCAGGGTAGAGTCATAGGCTAGTGTTCATTATCATTATCAGTCTTAGATGATTCTACTTCATGTTGTGTATCGAGAACCAGTGGAATCAGATATAGGGAATGTAACAATTTTAGGTATCATTCTTATTGCGTAATCTTTAGCTATTTTTATGTTTGATACTGGTGCCTCTATTTATTTTATTTATAACCATATTGTGGAGATTTTAAAGTTTCTAACTGAGATTATGCCTTATGTTATAGAGTTGGTAATGCCACTTGGTAAGAAGTGAGATCAGGGTTTTAGGTGTCTATATTGTAAACTCACCCTATCAGGGGTTGATTTGGAATGAGATTTCCTGGTTTTGGAGATAGAACTCTTAAACATTATCTTCGGTATGGATTGGATGGTTAATTTTCAGGTGCACATCAACTAATATAAAAGGAAAGTGAGTTTTGTGACACCTGATTGATGTACCTAAGTTTTTTATGGTGAATAGGATCCTATGTCGGGACATTCTATACCTCCACATCCATTACTGGGAAATTTATTTTTATATCTCTTCGATTTCTTTTTAGGTTAAATATAGTTATCTGGAGGGTGGATTACCTCCTGTGCTGGATTTGTTCTTAGATGTTTTTCCATTGGATTTCTAATTTTTTCTCTGGAGCAGGATGTGAAGTTCTCCCTTTATTTGGCACCGGGAACACAGCTGATATCACTTCACTCATACTGTATATCTATCACCAAGTTGAGGGAATTAAAGGTATAGCTGGATGATTTGGGATCTAAATGGTTCATTCACTCAAGTGTCTCACCTTGGGTCTCCCCAGTTCTATTTTTGAAAAAGCCATATGGATCTCTCCAGTTGTGCATCGAACTCAAATTTTTCCATGGTCTACTTTGATTCCTTAGTTATGGGTCTTTGGTGTGTATTAATATAGGATAACCATGTGGTGTATTATGGATCTATTAAACTCTAACCGTGTGAAAAGAATTACCAAACCCATGACCTGAAATTAGTAGTGGTGATGCATGCCTTAAAAACATGGATCCATTATATTTTTAGGGTGAAGTTGGTAGTTTATTCATATCATAAGATCTTGGATGAAACTTTATACTATAAGGATCTGAATTTGAGGAAATTTTGTTGGGTTGAGTACCTTCAAGGGTTCTAATTTCATATAGTATATAACCCTGGTGTGTGTAATGTTGAGGTGGATTCCTTGAGTAGGAAAGCTCTACTGTAAGCATTAAAAGATTCCAGTGATGAGTGGATGTTGATGGGTCTTTTTGTGCAGATTCATTTAGAGACCAAGGAACATCGTGGAGGTGTGTTCTTGGAAATCATGTAGTTAACAACTTCTCTTATGGAGTATATTCTACAAGAGAAACCCGTTGATGATATATTCTAGTATTCTATTTAAATTCTAAATGGTGGGGAGGTGCCTTATGAATGGTTATTATCTCTTGAGGGATTTTTGTGCTTCAAGGGTCACTTTGTGGTGCCATTTTCATTGATGAAGGTGGTAATATAGGTTTTCCACCAGTCTCACAGGGTATTTCTTCATAGTTATACCAAGATTTACTATGACATGTTTCAACAATTCTTATGTCCTAGTATTAGGTGAGATGTATCTGAATCTCTACCATGGTGTTATACATATCATTAGGTTAAACTAGAGAACCAAAGGCCCTTCGGTTTTCTTAAGAAACTACCTATTCCTACATAAAAGTGGGATGATATCACCGTGGATTTTATTATTTTCTTACCTCGTACACCCTGGGGGAATAATTCCATTTGGGTAGTGATTGAACACCTGGACAAATCAGGAAAATCTTTTCTAATTAGGTATTCTTCCAAGGTGGATGAGTTGGATTGGTGGTATATTAAGGAGGTTTTGAGGATTCATGGTGTGCCGTCATCAATTATTTAAAACAAGGACCCCCGTTTTACCTCATGTTTTGGGAATTAATTTATAATGCTATGGGGTTATCGGTCAAGTTGATCATGACATAAAACCCTCAAATAAATGGTCAAACAGAGTGGGAACATTATATTTTAGAGGACATTTTCTAGTAATGTGTTTTTTATTTTAGTGGTTCGTGGATTATGTATTTAGTATTGGTTGAGTTTTTTTATTACATTAGTTATCAATCCTCAATTACAATGGATCTTGTTGAGGCACTTTATGGTCAGCTGGGTTGGTCCCCTTAATGTTGTGTTGAGGTGGGTGAGACCTTGTTGTTGGGGTTGAGCCTTGTGCAAGGGACTTATGATAAAGTAAAGTTGATCAAAAAACAGTTTTTAATGGTTTAGATTCATCAAAAATCTTATGTAGATCATAGGTTATGATATTTGAATTTTTTTATGGGTTACTGGGTGTTTTTAAAAGTGAAACCTCGCTTGGGTGATCTTTATTTGGGAAAGAAAGGGAAGATAACTCTGATGTACGTCAAACCTTTTGAAATTACTGAGAGAGTTGGTGAGGTGGAATACAGGTTATATTTTCCCTCTCAATTGATGTTAATTAATGATATGTTCCATGTATCTCAACTAAAAAGCTATAACCCAAATCTATCTTGTATCTTGAATTGGGAATAGGTGGAATTGGATTCTGATATATCTATGTTTGAGAGACCAGTGTTGATTGTGGATTATTAGGAAAAATTTATTCATGGGAAGTACATTCTATTGGTTTCATTTCTATGGCAACATGGTAGTGATGCACATAAGACTTGGGAGAAGAAGTCTTGGGTTGAGGATGAGTATCCTTTTTTGTTCTCAGGTCAAGCTTTGGGTTGACTTTCCATGGGAAAAAACTTTTCATGGTGGGGAAAATTGTCACATACATGAATTTTAATTGAGGTATTATTTCTTTTTTTAATTTATCCCTTAGGTTCCCCATGAGTTTTTAGTAAATAAAATGTAGATTTTGGGATTTACATCAGGTGGTGTACAGTTGGCACACAGTTAAGGGAAATTGTGTGCCCTCCTCCACGTAAGTGTGTAGCCAATTCCCATTTGGGACAGTGGTGACCGCAAGGTTGTAACATTGCTTAAAAACCATGCAGGATAACCATGTGGATTGTGCCCCTTGGATAGTGAGGGGTGTATGGTTGTCACACAGTTTGGAAAACCATGTGGGCAAAGAATTCAACTTGTACAGGTCATTAAAAAGTGGGAATTTACCTTCATTCCCACTTTTATTTTTTCCCTAAAACACATGCCATCCACCCCATTTGGGATTTGTATCCATGAGATCTTCTTCCAACCATTATCAGACTTCTTGATCCTCCGTACTTGGGTGGTTTTGCCCCTGATTTTTAAGAAATCATCAAGAAAGTCCCTTTCCTCTTAATTTCTCTTTCTTTCTGGGGTCCATCTTCCCTATTTATTGAGTTTCTATTTTCTAGTGGGTTATTTGAACTAATGAGGGTCTGACCTTGTATTATTGGGTGAAATCATGATGTTTATTATTTGATATTTCCTTTATAGGGTCTTGTGGTGGTGAGGTTGTGTTTTCTTACTGATTTTTGGAATTTTTCAAGTGCTAGGTAGGTTGTTCTGGGGTTTTACATTATTAAATGATTTTGATTTGATTTCTTGGTTACTTAAATTTTTTTGAGGATTGTTTGTGTGGGGAGAAAAATGTTTTGGAAAGCCTTTGAAATGCACATGTGATGAAAATATATTTTATAAAGGAAATTAGTTATGATTCATGAGTGATTTATGTGATTATTCTTAAATATGTTTTATGACATGTGTGAATGGTGCGAAACATTTTTTTCAAAGAAATTTAAAGGTTAAAATGTGTTGGAAGTGGTTTTTTCAATGGAAATGGGTTTTTATTGAATGTTGGCTATTTTTTTCACCTTAAATGTGTATTTGAATTGTGAAAGTGATGTGTATCACGTTATAAAATGAATTTGGAGTGATAAATAATTTTAAAGGGGATTTCCCATGGAAATGGTTGGATTCCTTATGTGTTATACTTGTTGTGTTTTTCAAATGGGTTTTCATAAATTGTGAAGGTGGGGGAAAATTATTTAATTTCTTTTTGGTGTGCTTGTGAAATGAAAAGTGACTTTGTTTATAGAAAATGATGGTTTCCATGTGGATTTTGATTGTCAGATCAATGTTAAAATGTAAAATTAATGATTTCCTTGTGTACATAGGATGCATGGAATGTGTGTGTGAATTTCATGATTTATGTTATATTTGGCATGTAATTTAATCACAAAGGGAATCATGAGTATCTATGTGGGTGAACTAGAACTAGTACACTAGTTTATTCAGAAGTGTACAAGTCTCAAATTCAACTAGAAAGATTAATGATTGCAACACTAACTAAACATGTGATATGATCAAAGACCACTAGACCTTGGGATGTGTTCCCCTCTAGTGGCACATGCATGGGAATGTTTTTGTTATTGGCTTATGTTTTGGGGACCATTAGACCTTGTTATGTGTTACCCTCTAGTTTCTCATGCATGGGAACACTGTTGGTAGTTGAGTTGGAATATTTTGATCACCAAGGTACAAGGGTTATAGTGTCCCACTTATTTTAGTTACATATTATGATTTTCACATGGTTATCTCTTGTCACATGATGTTTATGTGTTGTGTTTCTAGTTTTTTGGAATATAGTAGACCTTGTGTACATTTTTATTTCAAGATAGATTATCTGTAAAAAGGATTTTCCTTAAAATTTGTTTCTTGATAATGTTTTCCTTCAAATATTTTCCTATAAATGTTTCAAATATTCTTATGGAAATATACTGGTTTATTTTTCTTCTAATGTTATAGAGTGCAACCTTTATTTTGGGTTTCATCATAATGGGTATTATCTCACACCATATATACAACTTTGGGAATATGTAGACTTTGTTATGTATGGTCCAGGTAAAAGAAAATATGTTTCGTGGTGGTGATAGTAGATCTAGTTTCTACTGTTCCACTTCTTATAGGTGTTGGTGGTGGTGGCTTGAGGGTGATGTAACTCTTTTTTAATTGAGATTTTTGGGATAGTTTTTCATTCCCATTACATTATGATACTTTTGGTTTTGGTTAAATTTGTAAACTTTGAATTTGAAAATAATTGTACCTTGTTTTGTTATGGTTATTAGTAATTGTAAAGTTTATTCTTATTGGTTATTTATGATTAGATAAATGGGTAAAATCATTCCAAAAGTATATTTTTGAAACCCAACCACTATTTTATATCCCGTGGGGATTGGAAATTTTTTTTAGACCATGCAAAAAACTAGGTCAGGTATCTGGTTGGGTGGCACTTTGGTCTGGTTCATGACAGTATGTGTGGACTACCACTTTATTGTCTCTATGATTATAACGTAGTTCGTTTCTCAAAAAACTATTTCATGATAGGTTTTAAAAGTATAATGGATGTATAAAAATTATAATTATTTCATGATTATTATTCTAGAGATATTGTATTAATGACCTCTTTAACCATAGTCAACCTACCAAATCCATTTAGACATAAAAGACGAATATCGTCAAAACATCCTATATGAACTTAACTTATTAATTAATTAAATATTTCAATATAATAATTGAATAAAATGGTTTAATGATAAATTAATAAATCTATAAAAGTTTATTAAACAAGTAAATAATTAATATAAGTTTATTATATTAAATGTTAATGGAAATAAAGGGAATGTTTAGAATCGAGGTAAGGGATTTTTTCTCAATTTCCTTTCACTAAGGCATATTTTATTATTGTTCACATAATTTGAATTATATAGTGTATATATAGTGTATATATTACAACTTCCTCATGTTACATAATCAATCCTTCATAATTCATGATATTTAAAGATTAAATTTGAAATATTTTATCCATTTATATTTTACATGAAAGTTTCTAAGTGGTAAAGGGTTTTTTAATTTAATTTCCTTTCATTAGGTTATAACTCTTCTTCATTGACTTTTTTATGGCATGATTATGAATGAATTGATCTATAAATAGATTAATTATATATTTAAAAACTTTTTTGGATTTAAATTTTTAAAACACAGTCTTTCAATTGATTAACTCTCAATCCAAAGATATGATCTTTGTATGGGTTATTTGTCTCAAATTCCATTTCCTTGGGACATATGTTTATAATATACACCTATATTCTTTAATGAGGTGTATATAATACCCCTTTGACATGATATATCATGAATATATTAATTTTCCTTATATTTTATGTTTCTTTTTATTTTTTTTATTTCATGTGGATTATGATTTAAAACTTACCAAAGTGGTAATGTCTTTATGTTACAATCTTCGTTCTTTTTCGTATTTTTTATGTTCAAGGTTCCTTAGGGGGAAATCATAGGATCTTATTTTCTATAACCACATATATGTTCTTATCCATTGGTTATTAATTGTGATTACATTGGTATTTTATATTTCCTCCCTTATTTATTTAATAAATTTCAGGAAATTTGTTTGAAAGTGACATTGATCTTGTACTTTGTTTTAGATTAGGAATCTTTCTCTTCCATGTCTAGTTTTTCTAAAATGTTTTCAAAAATGTTTTTTTATAAATATAAATGGTTTACTAAATCTATTTTTAATGATATTTAAACGTATTTTAAATTATTTTAAAATTAAATTTCTTATCATTTTCCAAATGGGTCACTTTTTATTCCCTTTAATAAATGCCAGAAGAGAATGTTTGTTTTTAACACTTAAAATAACACCCTGAGTTATTATGGGCCTTTTTTAGAAAAAATTAAAATTTTCATTTATATATTAAGATGAACTAATTTAAAGATTACAGTCACATTGAACTTACTCGGTGTATGTTACACGCAACACCTACTTGAAAAAATTTACATACAACCCTGATTCGGCTAATAATGCACGCAATAGTGAGCTGGCATACGATACATGGAGCACTGAGTTTATATGAAATATATCATTTTATTGTTTTAATTATTTAAATAATATAATTATAAACTAGAAGTTAAAAATAATTATATTAATAGTAATAACTTCTTTTAAAAAAATTTATAATTGTTTTGTATAAATAAAACAATTGAATTTGGGTGAAGTCTTTTTTATGTTTAAAAACATCGTTTTCTCGAATGGACTGCTTATAATAATTAACGTAATTTTAGGCACATTTAGAAATTTAAGTTGATAAAATAAAAAATTAATTAATTCATAACTTTAAAATTATCTTAGTGTAATATTTTGTGATTTTTCTGAGAAACTTCATTTTTTGATGAATAGTGAAAAATAATGCTTTTTATTTAAAAACTTCCTTTTTATAATTAATTATTAATGATAAATGCTACTATAAATATTTTTTAAGGTTTAATTAGAATAATATTTCATCTTATAATAAAAATAAATTCATTTGGATTAACATCACTTTGAAACTGAATGAAAATTTCTTAACAAACCTCTGAACTTTTTCCTACTTTAAAACCCCATTATTTCTTCTCGTCTGTATGATTAGCACTAATCTAAATTTTTCCGATTCTATGATAGGAATTTTAAAAATCAAACATATTACATTTTATTCAGTTTAATATTTATATTATAATTATACCATATTAATTTTGGACCAAAATGATTAGTAAAAGTGATTAAAATTTATCATAACAATTAAGGAAAAATTAATCTTTATTAGGGACTAAACCTTAAAATTAAAAGCCCAAATTACCTATAAACTTGTATAAAACCTATATTATGTCCATATTTCGTAACTAAACCTTCCATTATTGTGTTTTTGTTTTTTTTGAAGTCTTTTTTAGCTATGAACATGTGCACACCTAATTATCTTCTAAAACTTCCATGTGAGTCCTTTTCCTTCCCTACAAAAGGCCACTACCTATACCCATTAATCACACCTCTCAAGCATTTTAAGTTCATCCAAGATATTCCCAATTAGTCTCCCAAAGATCCCCCCTTCTACGTTTAATCCTCCCTTTGGGTAGAAACCCACTAAAAGAAAAACCTTTGGCATAAACCAAAAGGAGTTACCCAATTTAGAGGTTACGTCTTCTTTCAAGATCCTTTCCTTTATTTTCATTATCCACACCCTACACTCTATTTATTTCATTACTGTGTGAAAAAAATAGTATCTTCCATATAATATGATTTTATTTATAGAATTTATTGGACCTACACTTACACACACCTCTATATAATGGATTTTGAACATAAAGTTATTTTGTACGGTGAACTACTGCCACACAAAACGATGATTGTTCATTTCTCCTTTAACACCAATAATTGTGGCCATTATGATGGAAAATATATTTATATATGTAATATATTATATTTATTATTTATTTAAGATATTGTATTAATTTTTTAACAAACATATTTTTAACTTCCATTTGGTGTTAATATGATAATCTCGTTTGAGGAAGTGAGGACTACCGCCCCCTCAAAGCAATGTGATTCATTCACACACCACATGGAATTTATTAAGGATGGGTTAAATGAAATTATATAATATATTAATTATACTGTAATAATTATATAAATTTATATATATATATATATACAAATATATTTCATTGACATACTTTCTTTCAATACGACAATAAAAATGAAAACAACGTTCTTGCATACGAACAAATTACATTCTCCATTAAAAGGTATATTAATTTTCATAATTTATTCTGAAATAAATAATTATAATATAAATATAATTTATATAAATGATATTTATATTATTTTATACATTCTGTAATGATGATATATTTATAAGGACCGATGATACGACAAATTTAGACACATGTGAAGAACAAAGAAAATGATTACCTGAAGTGAAACGTTAACAAAGGATTGTTAAAAAGTGAGTAATATAAGGTCATAATAAAACAATATATGGTATTATGTATAAGAATATTATTCTTTAAAATATTTATAATAAACTTATATATATTATATCGTAATCTTGTACGAGTATGGAGAGATTCAAGACACAAGGTAAGGGGAATTTCATCTCACTTTTAATTTCTTGAGATTCGTGTAATGTTCACCACTCTTTTATTTTGGGTGGTGTATGTATTAACATTATTGAATTATATGTATATTACACCTAAATTAATGGGTATTTACTAATCCAATCTATGATTCTTCTTTTATTGGGTTTAACATTCAAAGTTACCAAATCGGTAAAACTGTTTTGTCTCAATTTTCCTTTTTTGAGACCATGTTTTGTTATTAACCTAAACTATTATTCAAGGTGCGTATAATTTAACTTTAAATGTTTTATAATTAATATAATTATTTTTATTATATATTAAACTTCAAATAATTTTATTTTCTTACATTGATAGTATGATCCCAAGTATCCATGTTATAAGAGTTTATTGAGACAATCTTATTGTTCTTCAAGATTGTTTATGTTTATGCTTAATTTGATGAAATATATCAAGAATGTTGAAAAGTTTCATTATCCTATATTTATTAAATATATATTGTTTTTTTATTACCATTTTTTCACTCTTTGGTTATTAAGATAATGCTTTTATTGAAATCTGACCATCTCTCTCTTCGGTCATAAATCTGTTGTATTCAAAAACCATGTTTTCAAAAATGTTTTCAAAATATCCTTGAAGATAATTTTCATGGAAAAGGATTTTAATAATGTTTTATTGTTTTCAAATCTTCATTTATATGTTTTAAAATCTGTTTTCAAATAAAAAAAATTCCAAATGGTTTGATGTTATAAAAATTATTTTTCAAAGAATAAATTATATTTTTCTCAAGAAATGTTTTTAAAAGAAATTTAAAAATTATTTACCAAATAAGATTACATAAATTGGTTTTTATCATAACTTTATGGGAAAATTATTCAATTTTTTTATTCATATTCTTTCTCTGAATGGATTATCTTTTTATTGCTTGATTTTTATGAAGCTTGTTTCTCTTCCTTGGGTTATATGCTTTCAAAACATGCTTATTTTCACGAGTTATGTTTATGATGAAATGATTATGAAACCTATCACTTTCCATAGGTTATGATATGTTTACATGTTTATGAAACCCATTTCATTTCATGGGCTATGATGTTCTTATTTATGATCTTGTGGAACATGTATTTATTATTTCATTATGTGATGGGTGGGACCTATATCTCCCTCCAATGCATTACGTAAAGATTTATATCTCATGATATTGACATATGGAATGAGTTTTTACTCGATTTATTAATATAGGGATGGAATGAGGGTTTAATCAGTTCATTAATATGGGGCTGGAATGAGGGTTTACCTGGTTCAGTGATATAGGGATGGAATGGGGGTTCACTCAATTCAGTAAAGGACTCTTTCACCTAAGATGGTCTTGGAATTGATTCCTTGGATACTATGGAAATCAGTATATTTTTATGTGTTGCAACAATACCATGTCCTAATCCTATGTTTTTATTTCATGTATTATTTCCATTACATGCTTTGGATTCATGTATTTTCAAATACTAAGCTTTATGCCATGATTTATATATATGATCTTTGATATGTAGGGTATGATATTCTATTTTTGTGATCATGTTCTCATACCATATTCATATTTTTATGCTTACATGTCTCCCTTCTTTACCCTTACTTGGAATTTGATATCACCCCATTCTATTTTTCTTTCCACATGTTATGAAGAAATGTATTATGTTTGATGTGTCTAAGAAGGGTGATACGCATACTGAAACTAGTGGGAGATAATGTAGCTCACCTATGTACTAATGTTTATGTTTCCATTTTTCCTAAGGCACTATAACAACTATGATCTTTGGGAATATTTTTTTATAATATTTAAGTATTCCACAAATGTTTTGTAATTCTTATGTTTATAAAGAAAGGGTCTCTATAGTTGGTATTAGAGAAAAGATATAGTTAACATTTGGAAACTAGCATGAGAAAACCTTAGTGAGAACCTGAAGGAACATGTCTAGGGATAGTTGAGAGGACCGAGAAAAGTATAAGAAAATGCCCTGGAATTTTGGTAAAGGATAGAGTGAGTGGTTTCCAAGAAATAAATCCATGTCTGGATACTATAAGTGGATGTGTCTCTGGCATAGACACACCTAGGGTAACAACTCTGACAGGATGTTCTGGGAATGACTTGAGGTAATCTGGTACATGACAGTGGGCCTTGTTTCTCACCTCTATTGATACTCTCGGGGGATATGCCTTGCTAATTCACAAACTCTTCATGAACCATTAGGAATGATTTAAACCTAAGTTCACTATTAATAACCTATGATAAATCTATGGTGTCATTGATTAAAGATTATGTAATAAGTTATACATCCTATAAGTGATTTTTCATGATTATGTGGTTCATCATTATGATAACTATTTATTAATCTATATTTTTGCTTTTAGTAAATGTATGGAACCAAAATGAACTGCATTAATGGAGATTGTGATGGAAAATTCAATGATTTTTCACTGAAGCAACTAAATGCTAGGGGAGATGGAATGAAAAACATCATTTTTATGTTCATACAGATTTATCAAGATATGAACCAGGGTGGACTTACAAATGAGAGAAGGAGGGAACAAAAAATTTTCAGTCTTTGATGAGGAAACATACACCATATTTCATACAGTATTCTGATCCACTTTTTTATGAAAAATTTATTAGTACCAATAAAAATATATTATCCGTTCATCAGTGTTCGGAACATGAGAAAGTTATTCTGGTGGTTTATCACTTAGAAGGTGAAGCAGACCAATGGTGGACTCTAATCAAGAATATGAGGCAACAAGATGAGATTGAATCCATGGTTTGGATTTAGTTTATGAACCTATTTTTCAATAAGTAATTTCCTTTAATTATTCATACCAAGATGGAGAAAGAGTTCATAGAGTTGAAGAAAAGGATGATGAGTTTGTTAGTACCAATGAGGCAAATTCCATGAGACTTGTGAGGTACGCTTCATGAATTATCATCCAACCAGAAAGTAAATTTTAGAGGTTATTTGGTGGTTTAAATCCATTTCTCATAATGGCATTGTCCATAAGAGACATTAGTAGCTATGAAGAGATTGTGCATTATAAAATCAAGGTTGAAATGGAGGTGGGAGTCATGTATCAATCTCGTGGATTTGACAAGAAGAGGAATATGGAGTTCAAAATATATATAAGAACCATGGAGAAAAGAAGATGAACTTTCCTTTATGCTCTAATTATGGGAAGAATCATGGAGGAAATTTCCTTTAGGGGTCAAATTAATTTTTTATATTTGGAAGGGAAGTCCATCGGGAAATTTATTATAGAGGTGATGGGAAGACATTTGCTCAAAATTATAATGCAGAAAATGCCACACATAATGAACCTCCCACTGTTCAGTGCTACAAGTGTAAGTGGAATGGAAATTTTACTAACAATTTCCCAAACCATAGGTTTGGTGATGATGATCGATGTCAGCAACCCCATAAGCTGAGGGATAAAGAGAAATACCATTAAATTGTTGTATCGGATGAGGGGTGTGATAATGATGTGATGAAAGGTACACATACAATCCACTCTATAACTGTTAAGGTCATATTTCATTGTAGATATACCCATGATTTCATATCTAAATAATTTTTTAAGGGTGTTAAGATTCCTTCAAAACAATTTTATGTGGAATTAACAGTTAAACCCCATAACGGTAATCTGATTTCATCTCAAGTCTATGATTCCTCTCTGGTTGAAATTTGTGTGAATGTGCTTCCTACAAGTCTTTTCATTATTCATTTGGTAGAATTCAATGTCATATTAGGCATGGATTGAATTTCTCTAGATAAATCCAACATCAATTTTAAAGGAAGGGATGTTACATTCAATATTTCAAACCATCCTATTAAAATACATCAATATGATGATAATTATGAACTTCCTATGGATATTACATCCTATTTATGGGTATTATTTACCATTAAAAGGGGTTGTTTGTCTCAAATGGTTGGGGAGAATATTGATATTGATGATATGACTATTTCTCAGGATTTTCTGGATGTCTTTCTGAAATATTTTCCTAGTCTTCCACAAAAACGTAAAGTTTAGTTTTGAATAGAACATGTACTTATTTCCACATGAATTTCAAAGACTCCTTACATAATAGCCCTAATTGAGTTATAGGAATTAAAGAAGCAACTGCAAGAAAAACTTGATAAGGGACTCATTCACCCAAGTGTGTCACCTTGGGGTGCACCGGTTATTTTTGTGAAGAAGAAAGATGGATCAATGTGACTCTAAATTGATTATCGAGATTTAAAAATGATCAAAATTAATAACAAGTATCCTCTTCCTTATATTTATGACTTATTTGATCAACTGTGTGAAGATAAATTCTTTTCCAAGATTGACCTTTGTTCTGGATATCATAAATTGAGGTTCAAGAAGGAGGATATACCTAAGACGGTATTCCTTACAAGGTTTAGTCATAATGAATATATAGTGATTCCTTTTGGTCTCACTAATTCCCCTACAATCTGCATGGATTTGTTGAATAGAGTCATTAGATATTACCTCAACCAGTTTTTGGTAGTCTTTATAGATGATATTATTATATATTCGAAGAGAAAAGAAGATCATTAATATCACTTGATAATTGTACTAAAGACCCTAAGGAAGGAAGAGTTATATGAAAAATTTACAAAATATGAATTTTGTCTATAAAAGTATTCTTTTTTGGGTCACATAACCTCAAGAGATGGTACATAATTAGATACATCAATGAAGGAAGATATTGAAAGCTGGAATAGACTAACCATGGTGACGGAGATCTATAACTTTCTTGGTTTATCTAGATATTATCAACTATTTTTTGTAGAATTTATCATAACTATTCAATCCTCTAACCATGTTAACTTGAAGGGGTGTGAAGTTCCTCTAGACAAACGAATGTGTGGAAATTTTCAAGGAACTCAAGAAAAGGACAGTCAGTGCACATGTGCTTACATTACCCTATAGTGGTGAAGCTTTTGTAATATATAGTGATTCCTCCATGAAGGGATTGAGATTTTTTCTTATGAAAAATAATATTATTATATCCTATGCCTCATGACAGTTGAATATTCATGAGAAAAATTACCCAACTCATGATTGGGAGTTAGCGACGGTAATATTTGCATTAAATATATGAAGGCATTATATTTTTGGTGAAAAGTGTGATATATATATATATATATATATTGATCAAAAAAGTATGAAATATATATTCACATAGAAGAAGTTGAACATGAACCAGAGAAGATAGTTAGAGTTGATAAAGGATTATGATTACTCAATACATTACCATCTTGGGAAAGTGAACATGGTGGCTGATTCTTTGAGTTGAAAGGATCATTCTAGCTTATCTATGATGAGGATGACAAAAGATCCCATATTTCTGGATTTTAAAAGGATTTATCTAGATATCCAGAAGGGGGAAAAATTTATCTTTCTCAAATGAATGTTCATCCTTCTATCCAAGTGATGATTAAGGAAGTGTAGAAGGAAGATGAAGAGCTACAATAAAAGGTTAGAAATATTCCTAAGTTTAACCTTGATAAGGGTGGAATGGTAAGGTTCAAGAACCATGTATGTGTTCCTTCCATGCCGGATTTGAAGAAGGGGATATTAGAAGAAGCTCAAAGTTCTTCATTCTCTATTCATCGTGGAAGTACGAAAAGTATAGAGACTTGAAAGAATACTTCTATTGTGGTGGAATGAAGAGAGATATCATAGATTTTGTATATCGGTGATTGGTATGCCAACAAGTTATGGATAAAGTACAAAAGTCTAAAAGGATATTGCATCAATTACCCATACCAAAATGGAAATGGGATAACATTACTATGGATTTTTTCATTGGACTTCCTAAAACTACTAAAGGGTTTAATGTTATATAGATGTTATTAGATCTCCTCACTATTCTATAAAAGAACATTGTAATCAGAGAAGACTTATATCTTGATCGGCATTCCATAATATACATTAAGGAAGTGGTAAGGTTTCATGGAGTACCACATTCTATTGTATCAGATCAGGATCTAAGGTTTACCTCAATGTTCTAGAAAATTCATCAGAAATAACTCGATATAGAATTGATTTCCATCGCTGTTTATCATCCTCAAACAGATGGTCAGTCTAAAAGAACAAGTCAAACCCTAGAGGATATGTTGAGATCTTGTTCTCTTTATTTAAAAGTTTGTTGGGATCAACACCTACCTCTGGTTTATTTTTCTTAAAACAATATCTTTCTATAAGAATTAAGACGAAACCTTATGAATCCCTATATTGGAAGAAATGTAGAGATCCAATGTGTTGGGATGAGGTTGGAGAAAGAAATCTATTAGGGCCTAAGATCACTAATGAAGTGGTTGAGAAGGTTAGAACCATTCAGAAGAATATCAAAGAATCTCAAATCCAGTATAAATGTTATTCTGATAACCATTTCCATGATCTAGAATTTTAAGTTGCTGAAAATGTGTTTTTATAAATATCATCCTGGAAGAAAGTTATGAGATTCAGGAAGAATGGAAAACTAAACCCTAGGTATATTAGCCCCATTGAAATTCTTGATCGTGTCAGGACGGTATCCTATTTCTTGGAACTTCCTCAAAATATCTCTCAAGTCCATGATGTGTTTCATATATCACTCATGAGTATGTACATACCTGACCCTTCACATTTACTAAACTTAGAGGTCATGCCACTGGACCAGAATTTTTCTTATAAGGTGTAACATGTTGAAATTCTGGATATATCCGAGAATGTTCGACAAAACAAAAACACTTGTGTGGTCAAAGTTTTGTTGAAAAATCACCAGTTAGAGGAATCTATGTGGGAACTTGAGGATATGATGCATCTGAATTATCCTTACTTCTTTTTATATGAATGATGAATTTTGAGGGATAAATTCATTATAAGGGGGGTAAAATGTAACACCCTGAGTTTTTATGGACCTATTTCTTTCAAATAAATTTAAATTATCATTTATATTCTGAAATGAACAAATAAAAAGATTCATTTCACAAGGAAATTACTTTGTGTACATTACAAGAAACACCAACTTGGTGTACGTAAGATGCAACACTGACTTGGCGTACGATGCACGCAACACTAAACTGGCATACGATAAACACAACACTAAGATTCTATGAAACATATATTTTTATTGTTTTAATTATTTAAATATGATAATTATAACCTAGATTTTAAACATTGTAATATGAATAGTAATAAACACTTTTCATAAATTTTTTATGATTGTTTTATATAATTAAAACAAATTATTTTTGCTAAAGTCTTTTTATGTTTAAAATGTCATTTTCTTGAATGACCTAATTCTAATAAAAATAGTAATTTTGGAAAAATTTAGAAATTTAATTTGATAGAATGATTTTTTTTTTTTTTGAATTTATAATGTGGAAATTAGCTTATGGTTAAATTTTTTGATTTTTTTGAGAAACTTCATTTATTGATCAATAGTGAAAAAATCTGCTTTTTAGTTAAAAACTACCTTTTGGTATATCTAATTATTATTGTTAAATGATATTATAAATATATATTAAGGTCACATTATATGAATATTAAATATACTAATTCAATTAAATTCATTAGGATCAACTTCACTTTTAAAACTAAATCCAAAAATCATAACAAACTTTTGTACTTTTTCTAACTTCAAAACCCTGTTATTTTATCTTCTCTACAGGTTTATAACTAACGTTATGTTTTCCAATTATGTGATTAGAATTTCAAAAATATGACATAATCCATTTTATTCATTTATATATGTTTATATATTCTAATAATACATTGTTAATTTTGACCAAAATGATTAGAAAAAGTGATTAAAATTAATCACAGTAATTAAGGAAAAATTAATCTTAATTGGGGACTAAACCTTAAAATTAAAGTCCCAAATGACCTAGACACTTTTTAAACACCCATTGGATTTCCATATATCTTCCATACTCCTTCCATTATTGTGTTTGGTTGGTTTTTTAAGACTTTATTTAGGTAAGAACAGGTGCACACCTAATTTGTTTCTAAAAATTCCATGTGAGTCCTTTTCCTTCCCTATAAAAGGCCACCACCAGTACCCATTCCTCACACCTATAAAGCCTCATAAGTACATCTATTATCTACCCAATTAACTTCTGAAAAATCCTCCTTTCATATTTGAAGCCTCCATTTGGGCACAAACACTCTCAAGGAAACCACTTGGCACAAACCAAAAGCAGTTACCTGATTCAGAGGTAATGTCTTCTTTCAATCTCTTTTCCTTTATTTTCCTTGTCTACACACTCCACTCTATTTATTTCTTTATTGGCTGACCAAACCAGTATCTTCTATATAATATTACTTTTTTATTCAATGGTTCTTTCTTAAACATACCCACACCTCCATCTAATAAATGTTGAACATACTATTTCTATGTACGGCAAACTACTGCCTCACGAAAATATGATTGTTCATTTCTCCTTTATCACCAATAATGGTGGTCATTATGATGGACACTATATTTATGTATTTAATATAATATATTTATTATGTATTTCATCTTATTTATTCCTTTTTTAACACACATATTTTTACCTTCCATTTGGTGTTAATATGATAATCTTGTTTGAGGAAGTGTGGACTACCACCCCCTCAAGGGATGTATGTGAGATATGTCCTAGACATGATTTTAAATAGATAGAAATACAAAATAAAAATGAAATTAATAGAATACACATTTTGTACTTACTCGAAATTTATATGGATCCAATCAGAGATTTTGGGAGTGTGGACTTGATGAGCATGGAGGAGGCATTGAATTGCACTTATCTTGACATTAATGCATTATACTTCATAGCTTACCCTCTTTTTTTAGCTTGATTTTAACTTTTTACCCACCTACCCACATCCTCGGTGTCATTGGATCCCGATTACTGAAGCCCTCCTGATTAATTTTGTACTTGTCTTTACAAAGTGGAGATGATATAACCAATGCTAGCCTATGGTTATGATCATGTACTTTGGGTATGAGAATCAGCCCAATTTCATTTTACCCTTAGTGATGAGAGAAAATTAATTATTAAGTAAATTAAAAATGGGTATACAATTCAAGGAATAATTAAAAGACTATAATTAAAAGATTACAATTTTTTTAAAAGAAATGGGCTATGAGGCATTACTGATATCCTATGCAGGGATGATTCTAGAAACTAACTTTTCTTGCTTATACTTTGTTTTATTTTTCTGGACATAAATAATTTTTTCAGTTTCAAAAATTTCTTATCTTTTGAAATCACTATTGAGAGATTTTTTCTTGAGGATAAGAAATTGATCAATTTTGGGTGGATTTGATATGTTGAATTCATATATACTTTTTTCTTCTATTTAAAAAAGGATTTTAATTGTTTTATTTGATAATACACTTGGTATGTGATTAATTGTACATGAATAAGGTTTTATAGGGTTTCAAAGGAAGAAATGTAGAAAAGTGTAGAATTCAACTATTACACCTCATGAACCATCATCACACATCATGTAATAGGATTTCATAGCATCTTGGAAGTTGTGATCCAAGTCATGAACTAAGTTGTGAAGAAAGAAGAAAATAAACCATTACACACCATGAATGTACAATACAAAATCTGATCTCATTCAAACCCATTGAATGAGAAATATACTCTAGAGATATAGCCAGAAAGCCAGTACACATCGTGAGTCATTATTACATGATTTGAAATCAGTCGAACCGCATATTTCAGACAAGATACACATGAGATACATGTCATATTAAAAATCTGTGGAGAAGTACCCATATTTTCATTAAATGTCGTGTAATATTTCGCCTATATATACAATAACCCGACAGAAGGTTTTGGGGATCCCAGAACATAATTGCTTTTTTCTTTTGTTCCATTTCAATTTTCCTTCGACTTCCTCCCCCTCTAACTAAAACATTTTTTCTATTTCATTATTTTATTTCAATACAATATTTTTGTATTTTGTTTTCATCATTTCCTTTAATTCCCTTTTGGCATCGCTTTCCTTCATTCATCAAAAAATTCGTGTTAGATTAATTTTTGTTTTTATCACAAGTAAGAATTTCAATAAGTTGTGGTTTAGATATTTTTGATCCCCATTCCATGATTATATTCATTGTAAATCTAAATCGTTTCATGATTGTAAACAGTCTTTATTTAATTATTCTAAGAATGTCAATCTCAGTTTCATTTATTTATTTAATTTCCTCCTAACCTTCCATGAGTGGCTAAACCACTAAGGGGTAAGGATCGAGAGTAGGTGTATATGATCATTTCTTAAATATTTAATCCTAAACTTGGTAACCATAAGGATTTTTAATTAGGATAAATATTAAATTTTTGTCCAATTCATTTGAAAATCCCTCACCGCAGAATCTTCAAGTGAAGGACCCTATCCTGTTTGATTAGATTAGGATATGACCACTAGAATGTGATAATTTCTACCATAGAAGCTAAGCCTAAGGAATCTAGGTTGTTAATATCTCCTGATCAAGGAATAATGACCTCCTAGGTAGAACTATGTGACTTGAACAAAGTCAAATAGAGACTTCCACTTTCTTCATAGCCTATACCTTAGTACCCTACCAAGATTTGAATTAAGATCATTTTTCTATAGATACTTGAAATTGATCCTAACCCTCTATCTCATTCTTGAAGAAATCATCATAGATCTTGTACTTTACAAACCAAATAAAACTAGAAAGAACACCTATTCCAAAATCTCTTCAAGCCATTAACTTTCAAGAACCAGCTTCCTCTTCATGGGATCAACCCTAAATTATTTCTATATTATGTCTGAGTAGTAATTAATGTTTAGGAAATCAATAATTATAATTAGGACAAGGCCCATACAGATATCAAAAATGCATGCAGGTGTGTTAGTTATTCTAATAATAAGGGTTCTTATAACCTTTCTATGTAGATAATTTTCAAAGATACCAACACATTTTCTTGATTCTTTCAATGTGTTTTTAATGATTCCATTGATCAATATTTACATCACATAGATCATGATTATTGATTCCAATAAAGATTTATTACATTTTTAATGATCGATAATACAAGTATTAATGGGTATGAATTCCATTATGTTATGCTGATAAACTTTGATTATTTCATCATACCTTTATTCTCATCTTATTCTCACTGATGATATTCAATTGTTAATGATTCTGTTTACCCTTAATGATCATTTGAGATCACCCTTATTATTTTTACTTTTCCATAGGTTATAGGAAATTATTTTAAATTTTTTGCGTTGATAAAGGTTTTATGTGTGGAGAATTATATCTAAGATGTTAAAGACTTATTTTTGAAATAAGAAAATATGGGTTTAAGTAGGAAAATTTATAACTTAGAGACATTAGTACTGTTACATAAGAATTTTTTCTAATTCTCTAAAACTCTAAAAATAAAAGGTCATTGGGTTTGTTATTTAATCAATATTTTTTATGTTTTATGTTTTTTATGGCTAAAATTTGGCCATGTGTATCGGTATTAATCAGAAAATATAAAGATTAATTTTTTAGCACTAGATCTGGGAGTGCAGGTTTACGGTTGATATAATTTAAATAAATAATTTCTTATTCGAAAGTTAAAATAGGATAATGATTCCATATATTCTGTGAATTATTTTCTAAGATTACTGAAATTTAGAGATATTTTTTGGGTTAATGTTTTTTGGTTGACGAATGTTTCACATTTTATTCTAATAAAGGTAATTTATAAATTTGATGAATTGGGGAAGATTTATGATTGAGAGATGATTTTACTTCCTGGAATACCCAATAAGACTATATTTTATCCTGATGTGGTGTTTATATCTCAATTCTGTTAGGGATTAAAAAATTATTTGGTTACTCAAGTGAAATTAAATATGTATTATCATCTATAGACTGGTGGAAAATCTGAGCACACTAGACACATACTTAGCGATATGATTAATGCATGTATCCAAGACTTTTGTAGTGTGTAGGATGAACATGTATATTTAGTAGATATTTTTATAACAAAATCTATTAACATTCTATTGAGATGTATCTATTTTTAGAATTATAAATAAGGTCTTATTGGTGACCTTTATGTTGGAAAGAAATAGGTGAGGTGTCTATTTTTAGGAACAACATGGAAAGGGATACTTTTGTAGGTTCTGGTCATAGTGGAAGCACGGTTCGGTGGGCACATAACATTAATTTTTACCATGATCAATTATTATTCTGGTATCAATAAGATAATGAATTTCAGTCTCCATAGAATATTATCAAAGATTTAGATGAAGAAGGAAGAGGCTAGAAACCTTTAGAGAGGATCTCCACATCATGTTTAAAATTAATTTAATTTAATTTCTAAAGAAATAAAATACCTGGTTCTTAGGTAATTTATTCGTTGTTGATGTTGATCATCTGGGATGACCCTTTCTGATTGTCTCATTGGTATTTCTAGGATCAAAACCATAATACCTCTAGCAGTGATCCACACATTCTCCAATGTTCTCTGATTGATGTCACTCACTTTCTGGGTGCTAGCACGGAAAAGTGAATGTCTTGCGTTGATCTATCCTGATCGTCTATTATTCGATATTGAAGAACATATCTCATTCTAAATGGGGAGAGAGGATATGAGTCGAGAGAAAATTCCTAACATGGAATTTCACTTACGTCACAGGTTTTCCATACCTGTCACAATAGACATACATGTCTATTTACTGACATGGGGATTCAATTATAATATTTAATTGTGTACCAGCAATTAAATACATAGATAATCTTATAGAAAACCCATTCTACATAATAATAATTAATAATTAATTATTTGTGAGGGGCCAACTTGTGCAGAATGGAATCATAAATGAAATCTCAGGCCACGTAATTATAATAGAACTATTATTATTTTGTTTTGTGACAACTAGTTAAATAATTCATTTACCATCATGAAAATAATTATTTTACTTCCGGAGTGACCTTGGTCCACTTGAACTCCACTTCCATTTATTGAACTCCTAAATAAATAAATAAATAATTTATTTTCTTAAATAAATATTTTATTTCAAAAAATTAAATAAATATTTATTAAATGTTAAATAAAATAAATAAATTTATTTTTATTCACAATCCCATGAATAAATATTTATTTAATTTATGCAATAGATTTAACTTGAATAAAATTATTTAACTTCAATAAAATTATTCCACTGTCTTGAGAATAATATTTATTAATTAAAATCAAATAGAATTTAACTAAGACCACCAGAAAAACTTAGTGTGCGAACCTCTAGGATTCATTATAATTGGAATTTGGAGGCTTGCCGAAATTCCAAGAGTATTATTTAGAAATGTGTTAAGGAACCCAATAGAAAGAAATTAATTTCGCAACAACGACATCCACATAAAGATGCTCTTTGTGTAATATATTCCTTTTATCTCAATATCTCATCAAGTTGGCTTCATGATAGTGTCATTAACCATTTTTCTTGATTTTTCATTGTTTGACTATCAGAAATATACTCTTCATTACACCATAGATAGGTAATTTCATGTGACAGTTCTATTTCAATCAAAGGGTATAGATATCTAATTATATAAATGGAAGGGACAAATCCTTACTCGACTTATCCATTAATTACATGTCATTCATGATGCATCCAATGTACCCTACTTCCCATCAACAGTCTGCGTGACAGTTTTCCTCAATAAATCAAAGTGCTTGATTAATGACACGTAATAATGATAATATTAAATTTTAAGGGCCATTACACAAACCTGTAGATAAGAATTTCCATTGACACCAAAACATGCAGAATTCCTACTCGTGGTTCTATTCTCATAATCTCCCATCTTGTAGATTACCATGTGTAAACTTCATGAAAAGAAGTCTCATATGATTATGAGTACTTGAACCTAACGGTATGTATACTATGCATCCCATCATAGTATGTCATCCAACCGCAGAACTAAATTTAAGAATATTTTCATATCCCTTCATGGTTTTCATCATAGTGGGAATGTTTTATGACATTGACAATGTGAAAATATTCCATGACATTATTACACTATAGTCATGAAGAACAATGAAAAATATGTAACAATATTTTTAATATTTAAATATATTAAATATGAATGTAATCAAAGTACATAAAATTGGTTCTAGGACACCATCTCTTACTAACTCTCACTTGGACTAGAGCCAACTGGAAATGACTTTTAGTGGTATTTCAGTCATTTTCTTAGTATCATGGTATCTTTACTTCTATGTGTCATATCTAGCTCCTGGATGAAGCATCCCATCCAAAATGATTCTTTATCTACCTCAGAAGCTTTGATATACTGGGACTCTACTGTAGAATCTGCAACCAAACTCTACTTTGAGATCTTCAATCTCACTGAACCTCCATTCAAAGTGAATATGTTTCCCGTTTTGAACTTCATATCATCTTGATTAGTCTGAAAACAAGCATCTTCCTATCCTATTATGACTAGTTCCAAATATCCTCTATAAACCAGGAACATATCCTTAGCACTCCTCAAATACTTTATGATAGTCTTGATTACCATCCAATGGTGGTAACCTGGGTCATCTTGACATCTACCTACCACACTCAACGTGTAGGCGACATCCAACCTAGTAAATATATCATGGAATACATGACTAACCCAATCATTGATGCGTATAGAGTCCTTTACATTTTTATTCCTTCCACATGTGTATGAGGAGACATTTTCTTTTAAAGATGAATTCCATGTGATGCAGGAAACAATCCCCTCTTGGACTGTTCTATAATAAATCTCTTTATTATCTTGTCAATGTATGTACTTTGACTTAGGCACAACAATCTCTTGGATCAATCACAATGGATCTTGATCCCAATAATATATGTTGAATCGCCCAATTCCTTCATGGGGAATAATTAATTCAACCTCAACTTATAGATTGTATGACCAGTATCTCATTTCTATTAAGTAATTTTTCATGAACATATACTATTAATAAAACAACTGAACTCCCACAAAACCATTTACAGACACAATGCTTACATTCATTCTGGATAAAACCAAATTCTATTATGGCTTCATCAAAATTAATGCTCCAATATCTGTGTAACACCCCAGGTAAATAAAGAATATGACATTTTCATATTTATCCATATTTGTGAATAAATTATTAATATGAATTTAAAGGGGACGCTATGCCCGATGGCGTACCGAACACACAACAACGAGTTTCTTGGGAATCTTACGTTGCACTCTAATAATAAAATAATATTTTTTTAAATGGTAGTTAACATGTAGCCTTTGTATTGGCGGGAATGGATAGAAATAACTAAAATATGATTATATATGTTTTTTAATGTTTTTACATTTATCCAATAAAAGATAAAGGCTTAAAATACGAAAAGAATTCAATTTTAGGCGTATATGCCCTAGTTTTCACTAAAGGTTCACTTAACGCCTTTTGATGGCGAACCGTCATTAAATATAGTTTTTTTCACTCTTATAAATTCTATTGGACCAAATAAAACTCTTCTTAAGAATTGGGGCATCAAAATTTACTTTGTGTAAATTTTTGGTATCTTTTCGATAAAGTTCATTTTTTTAATGAATAGTGTAAAATGTTGTATTTTAATTCAAAACCTCTTTTTAATCTAATTTATTTATATTATTATATTATCTTTTGAATTGGTTTTAAAGTAAAATTTGAATATATTTTTACCATTAAATCCAATAGTAGTCTTTGGAATTAATTTCACTTTGAAATCAGACTTAAACTGGTGTCAATCTTTTGATACTTATTGTTTCATAAAAACGCGCTATTTGATCTGACAGCGGGAATTAATTATTAAATTAATTAATGTGACTTATATGTTTTTAATTTTTTAAAATAGACTTCATTTTTGAATTCGGAATATCAAATATAGCTTAGGGTGAATTTTTGGTATTTTTCTGAAAAACTTCAATTTTTGATGAATAGTGAAACCACTAAGTGGTACTTATAAAAACTGATTTTTCCATATAAATGAAATTTTTTTCCATCTTTGTGTTTTGAATTTCAAAAATCCGACATACATGGTTGTCGTTAAGAAGTAAAATGTGGTTCAATGGGATAAAAATAATTTTTTTGGTGAATAGTAACTTATTAAGTTTTTAATCGCGATTAGAGGTAATTAGTGTAGTTTAAGGCAAAAATAATGTTTTAATAATATGAAATGAACTTGAAACATGTCCTAACCTCATTGGATGTGTCATGGCCGACCAAGACAACCCATGGGTCAACTTGAGGACCCCATGAATCCACTTTTATTGGAAAATGACATTAATATCTTTTTATTTAAAGTTAAAGTAAAAATGAGACAAACATGAAATGTTTTACTAAAACAATTTTTACATGGGGTTATACAAATCATATTTTTGACTATAAATATTCATTAGAAATCTAAAACGATTTCCTACATCATAGTATTTTTTTTTATAATTTTTAGACATTAAATAAATTAAATTATTTATGACATCATAATGATGCAGCGATGACCAAATTATTTAACGATTTAAATAAAATTGAAAGATAATGTAATATCTCAAACCTACACATGTACAAAACCTATTTGATGAGTGGATTTCGAACCCTTATCATCTTATCCTCTAAAAAAAATCAATGTGGGACCTCTTAAATCTGAATACCATTTTAAAATAAAGTGACTTTTCTTTACCTTCCAAGAGTGCCCCTCCTCTCCTCTTATAAAAGGCCCCCACCTCTACCTCCTTACCCACACTCCCAAACCCTTGGGCTCGGCCAACCTCTGCCCATTTTGTCTCTCCACTTCCCTCTCTTACTCCTTTAAGCCTCACTTTGGGCATAAGTCTTCCCAAGGAAGCCTTTGAGCTCAAACCAAAGGGAGTTACCTAATTTTAAGGTAATGTCTTCACATGAGTACTTTTGTTTTATTTTGCTTCTCCAACACCCTAAACTCTTTTTATTAATTTCTTTTGTGAAAAATCCAGTATCATAAATATACTAGGATGTTTTTATAAGAAGTATTTGAGCTAAACTTTCACACACCTACATCTAATGGTTAAATAACATACTGTTTCCGTGGATGGCGAATTTCGGCCTCCCGAAACGATGATTGTTCAACATTCTTTTAACACCTTTAAAGGTGGCCATTAAGATGACACTATATTTATATATGATATATAATATGTTTATTATTTCCTTAAGCTTCTGTATTTTTTCATTTTGGGCATACCTTTATGATTTCCATTATGGGTAAACGCGATATCTTCATTTAAGGAAGTGCGGACTACCGCCCCCTCAAAGTGATTTGATTCGTTAATACCATATGTGGTATGTATAAAGGATATATTTAATGATATTATATATGATACCATACTGGAATTAAAATACTATTATGTACCATTATGTTTTAATTCCATTGAATATGAAATAGAAATGGAAGTAGCGTTCATGCGTACGTACGGCTTACCGTCTCCATGAACGGTACATTTCATTTCTTATCTCAAAATGTTATGTAATACTATAAGTACATATATATAATGGATATATATGTAATATATTACATCAAAATTATGTATATCATTTCCAGAATTATAACATATATATATCTCTCTCATTTTGTTTTAATTCCATTAATATGACAAAAAATGAAAGTAGCGTTCATGCGTACGTACGGCCTACCGTCTCCATGAACGGTGCTTTTCGTTTTTTTATCTCCAAATGATATGGAATAGTATGAAATAAATATTTACTGGATATATATGATATTTTAATAATTAATTATATTCTGGAAATTATTTACTTATAACTACATGGGCAATCCTTTTTCAAACAAGTTCATGTTTGACTCATGTACCAAACATCGCCAAAAACGTCTCATATGAACTAACATTATTAAACAATTATTATAACATTATAATATGTGATATGACCTTAATAATAATCTCTAAAGGAGTTACTTAGGCAATTATTAATTGACCAAAGTTTATTATTCAGGAATATAAATAAACGAACAAGACAAGTTGGACTTGAGGTAAGGGATCCTACTCCTCTCTTTCTTTTTAAGTACACTCTTTTATGTCATTCCCTCTAAATCTCATCTTTCTTGTTATTGGGATGTTATTTTATATTACACTTACTGTAATTTTTATGTTCATCTGATGAGAGACCCTGTTCTCTCTCATCAATCCATTTTGGAAGTTTTGAGTGGCGCCGTTAGGCTGCCGAATTTTCGTAAGAGATCTAACCTCTCTCTTTCTCCTTAAGTACTCTCCTTTATGTCACTTATTTTAAGCTCCTTTTTTTATGTTGGGGGATGTTCTTTTATATTACTCTTTATGTAAACTTTAAGTTAATATGATGAGATGCCCTATTTTATCTCATCAATCCTTTTTTGTAAGTTTTATGTGGCGTCGTTAGCCTGCCGAGTTTTCGTAAGGGATTTTTCATCACAATTTTATTCCCGTGAGATTTCTGCTACATTTTCCACAATTTCCTTTGAGTCATGTATTTACTTCCCATTATTCTACTCTTTGTGTAATATACTTTCATTATGAGTATTTACATCAATGATTTATTGTCCTTCTTTCATGGGGTGTATGTTTTAAAAGATACCCAAGTCGGTAAGGGAACCCTTCACCCTCCTCTTTTTTAAAAGACTTCTTTTGTTGGGTATTTTAATTTACATATTGTTATGTTAGGATATGTTCTCATATATCATTATTGATTTAAATTTTATGTCCAGGTGATGAGATACACTTTTTATCTCTCATCAACTCATTTTGATGTGACGTCGTTAGGCTGTCAAGGGAACTTCTTAACCCAATTTCAATTTCTTTGGGTTCAACATGTAGTTATTGAATATGTCACCCTTTGAATATGTGTGAATGACCTTTGATTATTTTACACTTAATATCCACTTATATTTGGTGTATTCGTTTGTCACACATAATTATGTAATTGATTTATCCTTAAACCAAGGATACCGTCTTTGTATGGGACTTCCTCTCAATCTCCATTCATTAAGGCATATTTTATTTTATACACAACTTTCTTTTATACGGTGTATAAACCCCTTTAACTTTTATGTTTATCCGAAAGGAATCTTTTCTAGACGAATCGTTTTACAAAACGACAAAAGGGAATGTTTTTGTCGTACGTATGCGGCGACAACGACTTCTCTGCCGCTGTGACCGTTATTTGGGTTTCGGCTTCCTCTACAAGCCATACCTTCTTTTTACAAGAAAAATATATATCATATTTTACTTTTCATTTATTTTGGTATTGAGAATGGTTTTCATAATGTTTTTATATCAATATGTTGTACTGATATCTTGTGATTGAAAGGTGGAAATGTTATGTTTCCTTTATGCATGTTTTATGAGATACAATTATGTTGAGGTTCTTGGGAATTATTATGAAGATGGGTGGTTCCGTGATAAACTAAGGGCGGGTGAGCTCGATATAGCTCTCCAATGCATTGGGTAATGCGAAGTAATGAAACATTAAGGTTTCTCCAAAGAGATTTAGGGAATATACTGTGATGGGTATTCCAAATGTAACCAAGAGGGTTACTCCCTACGTAAGAATGTTATGAATGCCTCAAGTTACCTTTATGTCTTATGATTTCTATGATTTATTCATGATTTGATGAGGTATGTTAATGTGCCTATGTTTTATGGGAAAATTATGATATCATTCTTATGTATATATGAACTCATGTTTCCTTTCCATATTTTTATAACCCTTACTGAGCTTTTTATGATCATCCCATGTTTTCTTGAAATGTTTTTCACAGTTCAAGGGAAAGGTACATGATGTGATGATAGTGTCAAGGATGTGTCAAGAAAGAATCCATGTTTTATTTTAAATATGTTTCCGTTGATGGGAAGAATGAATACTGTCTTTTTTGTAACCACTTTATTTAAATGTGGAAAGTAATGCAAGTTTCATGATCTAATTCTCTAAAACTCTAAACCTGAAAAGATCCTCAATGTGTAATCTTGTAATAAATCAAGATTAAGTAAGGTTTAAGGCTGGGGCCTTATAGTTGGTATCAAAGGTCGGTTTAGATAACTTTAGAGGTTAGGGTATTCCTTAAGCATAAGTGTCCTTACCATAATGGTTAGGATTTTAGAAAGAGTCCTAGTTTTAGATAAAGTGAATGAGTAAGTGTATCTTAGTGTTTACCTTACTCATTAGTACATGTTGGTTTTGTTGATATACTCGCACTGACATTTCTGTTTTTAGTGAATGGATGGATCTAGCAGGCACCAAAGAGACAACAGGTTTGAAGGAAACTGTGGTGGTTCTATGATTAAGATACTAGATAAAATGGGGGATTCAATGAGGAAACTCGTGGTTTTTCTAAACCAACTATCAAGGAGTCATGATCAACCACTTGAACCTTGGTATGATCTTTAATGCATCATGTACGAGATGACCAATCCATGTAGAAGTTCAGGTAATAATTATAAAGGTAACCATTAGAGTTTATATGATCCTTACTTTTGAGGTAATTATGGGTTATTATATGATATGCTGGAAAATGAAAGGCATGAGATAAACATGAGGTTAAAATATGTTATGATCATTTTAGATGATTTTATCTCTTTTTGGGGAATTATTTAAGAATTATATAGTTTTGGAAAAAGGACAACATGCAGACCGTGTGACAACCCGTTGCGTCGGACAAAGCTGCGGGAATCGAACCCACAACCAAAGTGCGACTGGTATTTATCGCCTACCACTGGACTACGTGAAGTCCCTGGTTAGTTTGACCGATTATTTTTAGTTAGATGATTTTATGAATTAAGATTAAGTTGATTTTGGGTTATTTATGAAAATTATTAACCTATCATGGAGGATATGTGATTAGGTTAATTAATTTTCAATACGAGACTTTAGGAGCAACTGATGTTGATTGGAGATAAATTTTACGATTTAACTTGGAAGACTATGTGACTAAATCCTTCAAATATTTGGGTTTAAATATTATATTGGTTTACTTTGAAGAATTTTATGGACAAATTGTTTATCGGATGGTCCTCGTTGAACTTTGGGTTTTGTTGGACAAATTTTGAGATTAAGAATAGATTTTCTTTTTATAAAGGGTTATCCTTTTTTGGATTATCTGACCATGTACTAACCTTTATAGTTTTGGTTTTGGTTAAAGCCTAAAGACATGGGATGTATATAGTTCTATTTTGTGGATTAGGTGATTCTATAGAAGTTGACTATAGTACTCTTAATGCGAACAAGTCTCCCTAAATACTCGTCTTTTGGAACAAATATTAGCTTGATTAAGGAATCTAGTAAAATTTTAAAGTCAACATGATAAGTGATTATGTTTCCTTATGAATAAATTCCTCAATAAAAAGTAACTTAAAACAAAAATTGTGTCTATTAACTTTTCCTACTGGGGAACCCAACACTGTTTAACCCATCACAAGTTTGTGATTTTCTTATTGTTAACTTTCTCCTAAACAGGTTTTCTATCACTCTCCATCAGAACATGACCCTATGTTTTCTCCTCCATGTCCATGTTTTCTTACATGGAGTCCTAGTATGGGTTAACTCGGGTGACCTCTGTACTTATCTTTCTTTATTTTAAAGTGATTGTTTTACCGACTCTTGTTCCGATGTGGTATTTTCAAGGATGTTTCCAAGCTCAATTTTAAAAATTGCGAGGACGCAATTCCCAAAAGGGGGGAAGGATGTAACACCCCAGGTAAATAAATAATATTAAATTTTCATATTTATCCATATTTGTGAATAAAGTATTAATATGACTTTAAAGGGGACGCTATGCTCGATGGCGTACCCAACACGCAACAACGAGTTTCTTGGGAATCTTACGTTGCACTCTAATAATAAAATAATATTATTTTAAATGGTAGTTAACATGTAGCCGTTGTATTAGAGGGAATGGATAGAAATAACTAAAATATGATTATATATGTTTTTTAATGTTTTTACATTTATCCAATAAAAGATAAAGGCTTAAAATATGGAAAGA
This sequence comes from Viscum album, assembly GCA_963277665.1. NCBI lineage: Eukaryota > Viridiplantae > Streptophyta > Magnoliopsida > Santalales > Viscaceae > Viscum > Viscum album. The sequence continues at coordinate 458,400,577 of OY728120.1, read as the reverse complement.
ATTCAATTTTAGGCGTATATGCCCTAGTTTTCACTAAAGGTTCACTTATCGCATTTTGATGGTGAACCGTCATTAAATATAGTTTTGTTCACTCTTATACATTATATTTGACCAAATAAAACTCTTCTTAAGAATTGGGACATCAAAATTTACTTTGTGTAAATTTTTGGTATCTTTCTGATAAAGTTCATTTTTTTAATGAATAGAGTAAAATGTTGTATTTTAATTCAAAACCTCTTTTTAATATAATTTATTAATATGATTATATTATCATTTGAATTGGTTTTAAAGTGAAATTAGAATATATTTTTACCATTAAATCCAATAGTGGTCGTTGGAATTAATTTCACTTTGAAATCAGACTTAAACTGGTGTCAATCTTTTGATACTTATTGTTTCATAAAAACACGCTATTTGATCTGACAGCGGAAATTAATTATTAACTTAATTAATGTGACTTATATGTTTTGAATTTTGTAAAATATAATTCATTTTTTAATTTTTAATATCAAATATAGCTTAGGGTTAATTTTTGGGATTTTTCGGAAAAACTTAAATTTTTGATGAATAGTGAAACCACTAAGTGGTACTTATAAAAACTGATTTTTCCGTTTAAATGAAATTTTGCCATCTTTGTGTTTTTAATTTCAAAAATCTGACATACATGGTTTTCATTAAGAATTAAAATGTGGTTCAATGGGATAAAAATAATTTTTTGGTGAATAGTAACTTATTAAGTTTTTAATCGCGATTAGAGGTAATTAGTGTAGTTTAAGGTAAAAATAATGTTTTAATAATATGAAATGAACATGACACATGTCCTAACCTCATTGTATGTGTCATGGCCGACCAAGACAACTCATGGGTCAACTTGAGGACCCCATGAAGCCACTTTGATTGGAAAATGACATTAATATCTTTTTATTTAAAGTTAAAGTAAAAATGAGACAAACATGAAATGTTTTACTAAAACAATTTTTACATGGGGTTATAAAAATCATATTTTTGACTATAAATATTCATTGTAAATATAACAAGATTTCCTACATCATATTATTTTGTTTTATAATTTTTAGACATTAAATAAATTAAATTATTTATGACATCATAATGATGCAGCGATGACCTCATTATTTAACGATTTAAATAAAATGGAAAGATAATGTAATATCTCAGACCTACACATGTCCAAAACCTATTGGATGAGTGTATTTAGAACCCTTATCATCTTATCCTCGAATTCACATCAATGTGGGACCTCTTAAATCCGAATACCATTTTAAAATAAAGTGACTTTTCTTTACCTTCCAAGAGTGCCCCTCCTCTCCTCTTATAAAAGGCCCCCACCTCTACCTCCTTACCCACACTCCCAAAGCCTTTGGCTCGGCCAAAATCTACCCATTTTTTCTCTCCACTTCCCTATATTACTCCTTGAAGCCTCACTTTGGGCAGAAGTCTTCCCAAGGAAGCCTTTGAGCTCAAACCAAAGGGAGTTACCCGATTTTAAGGTAATGTCTTCACTTGAGTACTTTTGATTTATTTTGCTTCTCCAACCCCCTAAACTCTTTTTATTAATTTCTTTTGTAACAAATACAGTATCATAAATATACTAGGATGTTTTTATAAGATGTATTCGAGCTACACTTTCACACACCTACATCTAATGGTTAAAGAACATACTGTTTCCGTGGATGGCGAATTTCGGCCTCCCGAAACGATGATTGTTCAACATTATTTTAACACCTTCAAAGGTGGCCATTAAGATGACACTATATTTATATATGATATATAATATGTTTATTATTTCCTTAATCTTCTGTATTTTTTAATTTTGGGCATACCTTTTTGGTTTCCATTATGGGTAAACGTGATATCTTCATTTAAGGAAGTGCGGACTATCGCCCCCTCAAAGTGATTTGATTCGTTAATACCATATGTTGTACGTATAAAGGATATATTTAATGATATTATATATGATACCATACTGGAATTAAAATACTATTATGTACCATTATGTTTTAATTCCATTGAATATGAAATAGAAATGGAAGTAGCGTTCATGCGTACGTATGGCTTACCGTCTCCATGAACGGTACATTTCATTTCTTATCTCAAAATGTTATGTAATACTATAAGTACATATATATAATGGATATATATGTAATATATTACATAAAAATTATGGATATAATTATAGAATTATAAAATATATATATATCTCTCTCATTTTTTTTAATTCCATTAATATGACAAAAAATGTAAGTAGCGTTCATGCGTACGTACGGCCTACCGTCTCCATGAATGGTGCTTTTCGTTTTTTTATCTCCAAATGATATGGAATATTATGAAAAGAATATTTACTGGATATATATGATATTTTAATCATTAATACTATTCTTGAAATTATTTACTTATAACTACATGGGCAATCCTTTTTCAAACAAGTTCATTTTTGACTCATGTACCAAACATCGGCTAAAACGTCTGATATGAACTAACATTATTAAAAAATTATTATAACATTATAATATGTGATATGAACTGAATAATAATATCTAAAGGAGGTACTTATGAAATTATTAATTGACCAAAGTTTATTATTAAGGAATATAAATAAACGAACAAGACAAGTTGGACTTGAGGTAAGGGATCTAACTCCTCTCTTTCTTTTTAAGTACACTCTTTTATGCCATTCCATATAAAGCTCATATTTCTTGTTATTGGGATGTTATTCTATATTAAACTTACTGTAATTTTTATGTTCATGTGATGAGAGACCCTATTCCCTCTCATCAATCCATTTTGGAAGTTTTGAGTGGCGCCGTTAGACTGCCGAATTTCCGTAAGAGATCTAACCTCTCTCTTTCACTTTAAGTACTCTCCTTTATGTCACTTCTTTTAATCTCCTTTTTGTTATGTTGGGGAATGTTCTTTTATATTATTATTTCTATAAACTTTAAGTTAATATGATGGGATACCCTATTTTATCTCATCAATCCGTTTTTGTAAGTTTTATGTGGCGTTGTTAGGCTGCCAAGTTTTCGTAAGGGATATTTCATCTCACTTTTATTCCCATGAGATTTATGCTAAATTTTCCACAATTTACTTTGAGTGGTGTATGTACTTCACATTATTCTACTCTTTTTGTAAAATAATTTCATTATGAGTATTTACATCAATGATTTATTGTCCTTCTTTCATGGGGTGTATGTTTTGAAAGATACCCATGTCGGTAAGGGAACCTTTCACCCTCCTCTTTTTTAAAAGACTTCTCTTGTTGGGTATTTTAATTTACATATTGTTATGTTGGGATATGTTCTCATATATCCTTATTGATGTAAATTTTATGTCTAGGTGATGAGATACACTTTTTATCTCTCATCAACTCATTTTGATGTGACGCTGTTAGGCTGTCAAGGGAACTTCTTAACCCAATTTAGATTTCTTTGGGTTCAACATGTAGTTATTGAATATGTCACCATTTGAATATGTGTGAATGACCTTTGATTATTTTACACTTAATATCCACTTATATTTGGTGTATTCGTTTGTCACACATAATTATGTAATTGATTTATCGTTAAACCAAGGACATCGTCTTTGTATGGGACTTCCTCTCAATCTCCTTTCATTGAGGCATATTTTATTTTATACACAACTTTCTTTTATACGATGTATAAACCCCTTTGAAATTACGTTTATCCAAAAGGAATATTTTTTATACGAAGCGTTTTACAAAACGACAAAAGGGAATGTTTTTTTCGTACGTATGCGGCGACAACGAGTTCTCCACCGTCGTGACCGTTATTTGGGTTTCGGCTTCCTCTACAAGACATACCTTATTTTTAAAAGAAAAATAAATATCATGTTTTACTTTTCTTTTATTTTGGTATTGGAAATGGTTTTCATAATGTTTTTATATCAATATGTTGTATTGATATCTTGTGATTGAAAGGTGGAAATTTTATGTTTCCTTTATGCATGTTTTATGTGATACAATTATGTTGAGGTTCTTGGGAATTATTATGAAGACGGGTGGTTCTGTGATAAACTAAGGGCGGGTGAGCCCGATATAGCTCTCTAATGCATTGGGTAATGTGAAGGAGTGAAGCATTAAGGTTTCTCCGAAGAGATTTAGGGAATATACTATGATGGGTATTCCAAACGTAACCAAGAGGGTTACTCCCTACGTAAGAATGTTATGAATGCCTCAAGTTAACTTTATGTCTTATGATTTCAATGATTTATTCATGATTTGATGAGTTATGTTAAAGTGCCTATGTTTTATGGGTAAAGTATGATTTAATTCTTATGTATATATGAACTCATGTTTCCTTTCCATATTTTTATAACCCTTACTGAGCTTTTTATGCTCATCCCATGTTTTCTTGAAATGTTTTTCACAGGTCAAGGGAAAGGTACATGATGTGATGATAGTGTCAAGGATGTGTCAAGAAGGAATCCATGTTTTATTTTAAATATGTTTCCATTGATGGGAAGAATGAATACTATCTTTTATGTAACCACTTTATTTAAATGTGGAAAGTAATGCAATATTCATGATCTAATTATCTAAAACTCTAAACCTGAAAAGATACTCAATGTGTAACCTTGTAATAAATCATTATTAAGTAAGGTTTAAGGCTGGGGCCTTATAATCTGGATTCCTTCTTTAATCCATAAATGGATTTCTACAACATGAATACCTTGTTGGCATCCTTTGGAGTCATAAACCCTTCTATTTATGCAATGTAGACATCTTCCTGATGGTTCCTATTAAGGAAGTTTGTTTTGAAATCAATTTTAAAAATCTCATAGTCATCTAAAGTAGAAATAGAAAATGTAATTTTAATGGATTTTAGTATTTATACTGGTAAAATGGTTTCATCATAGCCAATGCCTTGACACTTCTAGAACCCATTTGCAACTAGTCCTTCCTTATAGGTACAGACTTGTCCTTCCATTTCCTGTTTCTTCTTGAATACCCATTTGCAACCAACAAGATTTACATCAACTAGAGGATATACTAAAATCCAGACTTTGTTTTGGTACATGGAATCCATTTCAGAATTCATGGTTTCTTGCCACCTGGCAATGTTTTTCCAACTTACTGATTTCTTATAGGTTAAACAATACTGTTTCAGTTCTCTATCCTTTCTTGTACTCCTATACAGATATTGTGTCTTTGGAATAGTTCTTTCATCCATAGGGTTTGTGGAATCTATTCTTATACCAACTCTTGTGTACCTTGATCCACAACTTCATTAATATATGTCTCACACCCTCTATCTCTTTTGGATAAGTGATCCTTCTCAAAGAATATGGCATGTCTATCCACTATAACCCTTTTTATGAGGGGTTTTATAGGTAATATCTCCTTGTTTTCTTAGGTTATCCTATAAAGGCACACTTTGTGCATTGGGGTGCAAGTTTGTTACCTAAATAGGCCTTAACAAATTCTTCACTTCCCCACACATGTAAATTTGATAACATGGCTTTCTTTCCACTCCAAAACTCGTATGGAATACCATCTATCAATTATTTTGGTACTTGGTTTAGTATGTGTGATATTGTTTGTAATTAATATCCCTAAAAGGATAATGTAAGACTTGCATGACTCGTCATTGATCTCACCAAGTCCAATAATGTGTGGTTCTTCCTTTTTCTCACATTATTCCAATGGGGCTTGTAAGGAGGAGTGATTTGAGATAGGATCCCAAACTCTCATAATTATTCAATGAATTTTGGGTTAAGATATTATCCACCTCGATCTGAGTGGATTTTTTTAATCTTCTAACCAAGCTGGTTCTCAAATTCATTCTTGTATTATTTGAACTTATCAAAAGAACCCTACTTATACCTCATTAATTATATATATCCATATCTACTAAAATCATCAGTAAAAGTTATGAAGTATGAGTACCCACCCCTTGAATCAACTAGAAAGGGTCTGAAGACATCAGTACGAACCAATTCAAGAATCTCTTTAGCCCTTTCACATTTCCCACAAAATGGAGCTTTGGTCATTTTTCTTTGTAAACATTCATGACATATGCCAAGTGGTTTTAGTTCGAAATAATATAAATATAAATTTTTATGTAACTTTATCAAGTGTTTATAGTTTACGTGACCTATCCAATGATGCTAAATTTGGGTGTGGTATGAGTCATTTGAAGTATCTTTGTTATCGATTCCCATTACTCGGTTTGTGTAATCCAACACATAAAGACCGTTGTATAAATATTCCCTTCCAAAAAAAATGCTATCATTGTAAAATAAGAAATATTCATTTCCAAATTTAAAAAAAATCCATCTGTATCTAATATAGATATAGAAATATTGTTTTTTGTAACAAACAACACATAATAACAACCCTTTAACACCAAGATCATCTTAGTTGGTAGCGTGAGGTGGTATTCCCTAGTAGCTACAATAGCAAGTCTTGCTCCATTTCCTGCTCATAGATCTACCTCCCCTTAGTCAATCTTCCTAAATCTACATGTTTCTTGTATTTGGATACATATGTGATCACCACAAGCTATATCTAATACCCAATTTGTAGAAACAGATAGATTTCATTTGATAACAAATGAACTTCAATATTCCCCTTACTTATTAGGTTAGGAACAGTTCTTCTTCCAGTGGTCCTTCTTTCCACATGAGAAACAAACAGCTTCCTCTTCCCTTAGAGCCCCTTTGATCATCCTTTTATTGGAAGGGTGTGAAGAATATTTCGTCTTAAAGCTCTTCGTCTTCCCTTTCCTCTTATTCTCTATAAGGATAGAAGGCTTTTCACGCTTCATATCTTTGTCCACTTGGAGAATGGAGATAAGTATATCAGATAAAGACTTCTCAATGTTTTTCATTTTGAAATTGGGAACAAATCTAGAGAATATATGATGTATTACTTCAAGAATGAGATTGGTACCCATTTCATTAGGGAGTTTAAACACTAGAACCTCCAGGCGCTCAATGTAGCCAATGATCTTGACTACGGCCAGCTCAGATGGGGTACCCTCTCCAATATTACTCTGAAAGAGTGCCTTGGAGATCTCAAACAGTTCTTATCTTTCTCTCTCTTAGTAAAATACCACAGAGGTGATCGATCAGGCTATAGGCATCCATATTTTCATGATACTTCATGATATCACTAGATATTGAAGATAGCATCAAATATTTAACGTTGAAGAGATCGTTAATATGATTCTCATAGACCACGAACTCTTTTCCACTCACCTCTTGGGAAGAAAGATTAGGTAATGTTGACTTCCTCACATAAGACTTCCGTTCATGGTGTAGAATAATCCAAAGGTGTCAAAACCATTCATGGAAGTTACTACTGGTGAGGATGTTGTCTTTATCCATAATTGATCGTAGAGATAGTGGGGTTGACGAGCTTGTAAATTTATTCTAAAATGAAAAGAGAATATGATGATTACTTTCTTGATTAAATTTTATGAGAAATAATAAATTAATTTTATTAAGTCTCTCATTATTTTATCAAGTCCCAATAACCCTCACCATTGAACTAGAAATGTCCAGTTGCCCTGAAATTCTAGTGGAAAGGATCCATATTCCACTTCACATAAACCCAAAAAGGGTTTATCAAGCTATTTAAAGGTATTTAAGAAGTTAGGTATTTTCTAACATGGGGATTTCATCACCTTTGTAACACCCCAAGCTTCCACGATATGTTCCCCTTTGAATAATTCAATTGTGTGTGTTGTACGCAACTTCAAGTTTCAACACACCATAATCAATCAAACAAGTCGTTTTTAATAGTAATACCCACTTTTTGAAATTTTATAAACTTTATCTTTCAAAATGGACTTCATTTTTGGATTCGAAATATCGAAGTTATCTTAGGGTGAATTTTTTCTATTTTTCTGAAAAAATTCAATTTTTTATGAATAGTGAAAAACACTGAGTTATAGTTTAAAACTGAATTTTTATTTAAATAATTATTTATTTTATTTAAATTTATTTTAGGTCAAAATAGATATATAATACCTATAAAGGTTCAATGTAATTCATTGGATTCAGTTTATAATAATTTTAGATATATAAAAATTTTATTGAAATTTTTACCATCTTTTACACACATCCTAAAAGTATTTGAAAATTTACATAAAACATAATTTTACCACTTCTTTGAGTTGAATTTAAAAACTCCAAGAGACACGGTTGATATCAGTAAGTAAAATTTGGTTTAATAAGATGAAAATAATTTTTTTTGCAAAGTAACTTTTTATTTTTATTTACCATGGTTAAAAGTAAATAGGATAATTAAGGGTAAAAATGATATTATTATTACCCTAACACATGTCCTAATTCTATTAGATAAGTTTAATTCGACCAAAAACAACCTTAGGAATAAAATATGATCCCTTATGTCCCCTTGGAATATATTAGGACATATATTATTGTTTAATTCAAAGAAGGTTTAAAAGTGTTAAATTCAAAGTTTAATAACTAAACCATTTTTAATATATGGATATACATACGATAAATTTGACTATAAATTATTCATTAGAAAGATAAAAATATTTCCTAAATAATGTTATTTTATTTATATTTTTAAGACATTAAATAATTGAATTTATTAAGACACAATGATGATGCAATAATTACATAATTAATAAAATATTAAATTAATTGATATTATAAATATCCAAATAAATGTAATTTGAGACTTTTTATGAATTACACTAATTTTCTAGGTTAATATTACATGTTAGGGTTGGTTAGATGAATTTTTTTCGAATTAATAATGCTGTTACGAATTTAGAAAAAAAAATACCAAATAGTGTCAATATTGACATAAAAGATTTTTTAAAAGAAAATACCATATTATTAATTGATATTATATTCCTAAAAATCTAAGGTTCATCCAAAAGACTCATATAAGGATATTTGTATCATTAATTAACCACTTGAGGTTCACTTGGAGGTATATAGTATGTTTATTAACCATATAATATAAAAATACAAAGAGACATGGTAAATGTAAAACTATTTAACTAAAAGTTAAATCTAAAAGATAAGGTTAATATAGTGACCCAAACCTGTCTAAAACCTATTTTTTGAGTGGTTTTTGACCCATCCCAACCATATACTTAAAATAATACATTTTGGAGCCATTAGAAACCGAAACTTTTTTTATTATAAAATAATATTTCTAGATTTTCCTAAGGTGCCTCTCACCCCTCTTATAAAAGGGCACTCCCCCTTATCTCTAATTCATACCTTAAAAGCCATTTTTCTCAGCCAACCCCTTCCCAAATACCCTCTCAACTGTCCTCCCTTTATCCTAGAGTCCATATTTTAGTCAGAAAGACAACCTAAGCATCCCTTTTGATCAAATCAAAAGGAAGAACCCAAAGAAGAGGTAAATATTTCATCACCTCTTTAAAGTTCCTTTTTCTTCCACTTCTTTTTTATTTGTTGTTTCCATTATAAAATAATAAATCCAGTATCATATATTTACTATGATGTTATTATAAATATTGTACAACCAAATTAATTATTCTATCCATGCTTTGAAATACATGTCACCATATGTGCATACGTACGGCTTACCGTCTCCATGTCGTGGTGTAATTGTTATTAAATAAATTATTATTTGGATGAGAATAATAATGATGTGTAATTGATGTAAATAATAAATATAAAATGATTATGATTATTTATATATGATATAACATCCAATTATATATTATTTTAAAATCAAAATAATGATATTGTCGCTCGTGCGTACGTATGGATTATAGTCTCCACGAACGCGATGAGATTCATTCTCCATCGTATCCATTCAAGACTAATTTTCATTAGATGATTAAAAATAATTTTTAAAGACATAATATCCTTATGAATATGAATATGATATATCCTATCCATAATAAACATTACTTAATTAACAAATAATATAACGAAAAAGGAATCATTTAAAACACGAAACGACGATAATACTAAGATATTATTAACAAATCAATGTTAAAAGATCATATATGATATAATATTAACGTATATGAGTCTTGTTTAATTTAAAAACAATAATTTCACCATTATATATTAGTTTAACTTACCCTTGACCAAGGAAAAGTACAAGGTAAGGGTTAATTTCACAATCTCTTCATTATCTGAGGTTGTTTATACGTAATTATCTACTGGGACCTCTTTAACATCGACATACATGCTTCTTAAAAAGGTATTTAAAAACAATTTAACTATTTACTAAAAAATGGGTTAAAGTCATTTATACAATTATTTGACCTTATATGTTTTTAAAGGAATATTTTTGTCGTTTTCCAAACAAGGTACTTTATGACCTTTTTGAAAAAAAATTAAGGTCAGAATGGTTTTTTTAAACTTATACAGCGAGTGAGACTATTTTCCTCTATTATAATATGGTCAAAGCATCCATTAAAATATTATAAGAATATTTTAAAATATAAATGTTTTCTTTTATAATTATGTGACTTTTAAATGATTTCAAAATAGAAATATATATTTCTCTAAAAAGGTTTTGATTTCATCTATGTCGACAACCTTTGATGAATTTTAAGTTTTTTTGAAGTTGATTTATTATGATACAAAACATCCATATTGTATTGAAGGTTTTGTGATATGTTTTGACAGTGGATGTTTTATTTCATACCATTCATGGTTTATGGATAAAGTATTGACATTTCTTATGCCAATTTTAATACGAATGTTTATCTTATATCTAAACCTTTTCATATGAGAAATGCATTGGACTTAGTAAGTGACGGGTAGAGCCCGCTATAGCTCCTCGATACATTGGTAGGTCTCATGAGACAAACTAGTGTCTTGTCACAATGCCTTGGAAAAATCTTATTTGTAGTCTTGGCATAAGTCCTTGACTATGTGGTTATGAAAGTATGTCATTATGCATTCCATAATTATGAAAGTGGCTATTGATATTGCATGTGATTATTCGACTAGTATAATATCCATGTGAATAAGTAAATGGAACTATTTGATTTTATCTTTTACATTTTATTCTGAATTTAATGTTTAAAAGGCTTTTGTTTTAGTCTTATACATTGCCTTAAATGATTATTCTTATTTATGAAAGTTTCCACTATATTATTATCCTTACTAAGCATCTGATCTCACCCCTTTCAATGTTTTATTTTTCCCAAGATGCAAAGAAGTATATTATGACTGACCTGCAGGGATAGTCTATGGGATCTCACTGTTGTCTATGAAAAAATGTTGTTGTAGTTTTCCATTTTATGATGTAATGTAAACCTTATGAATGTATTTAGTACTTCCAAGGCTACTAAACTAATCGGTCTTCTGAGACATGATCTTTTGTGATCATGCCAATGTTATGTAATAGTGCACCGAATCTAGGTAACTAGGGTTGGGGCGTTATAGTTGGTATCAGAGAAAGTTTTGTACAAACCTTGGAATCTAGATTTAGATAAACTCTGATTAGAGAACATTACCCTAATATAGGCTTTGAGGATTAGTATAGAAGAACTTACTAGAATTTTGGTATTGAAGAGATATTATGAGTTTTCCAAGAAATACATCCATGTCTAGATATTAGCAGGTAGAGGCTACTCCAGCATAGATGTACTTAGGGGTAAAACCCGAAAACACCGGTTTGAGCTAGACTCGAACGGGAACTACTGCACGACAACAGGCCTTGTTGTAATCTTGGTTACGACACTCCCGGGGGATATGCTTAGGATAATTCTCATTTTCATTACAAACCATTATGAATGGTTTATGAATATATACTACCTCAAAGAAAAAAAATTATGATTATGGATTATATCTATAAACTGTTTAGTTTAGGTTAATTGTTTTATAAGTTTGTAATTATGTATTTCGATTCATAAAATAATCTAGTTTATTCCATTGTTTAGAAATGGTGCCTAGTAGAAGGAAAGTAAATCATATCAATGCACGCACTCCATGTAGGTATTTTCCTTCATCTTAAGATAATTATATTGGAGCTGGTGATACAACTGCTGATGATCAGCTTATCACTATATTGGGAAAAATCACTCAAGTTATGAATAATAACCTTACCTGTATTGAGAACCCTGATCCACAGTGTGGAGGATCAATGTTATATTTCTTTATGAGGAAACAACCACCAACATTAAATAGGGGGTACAAATCCATTAGTAGCTGACCAATGGATAAATTCCTTACAGAAAATATTCCATGCCTTGGGGAGTAATGAAGGGGAAAAGTTGTCATGGCAGTTTACCGCCTCACTGAAGATGCTGATCAATGGTGGTCATTAATCCAAAACTCAAAGGAAGATGATGAAGTATCAAATATGGAATGGAGGGAGTTTAAATATATTTTCTTAGAAAAATACTTTCCTCGTGACCATCTAGAAGATATGTAAAGGCAATTTCTGAGTCTATGGAAAAAGGAGGATGAGAATATCGCAAAGTATGAGGCTAACTTTACAAGGTTAGCGAGGCATGCTACAGATTATATACTTAACCCAAGAAGTAATATTGATCATTTCTTTAATGGGTTAAAACAATTTATGCTTCGAGAATTAGTCTCACAATCCTTCTCATTGCATGAGGATGTTGTCTCATGTGCTATCAATCCATAAAAATAATTATCTATGTCTTACGACCTTAAAGAAAAACAAGAGAAGAAGAGATATGTTGAACACTCTAGAAATGGAAATAAGGGGAAGAAGGGAATAGTTGAATATTCATCCTGCAGTAAATGTGGGGAGAAACACCTCGGTACTTGCCTCAAGGGAATGGGAGTCTATTACAAGTGTGGTAAAAAATGCCACCAAGCTCGTGATTTCAAGGTAAAGAAAGAGTTTGTCAATGTTGAATTCTACAATTATAGAGAAATGGGGCATTATGAAAATTAATTTCCTAAGAGTCATGGGAGCATATCTCATAAAAGGCCAAGGGATCAATGCCAAGCTTATATTATCACTACTGCTGAGGTTGAAGCTCCGAAAGACATAGTGGCAGGTAATTTAATGGTTTCCTCAAGTTTAAAAAATGATTTATTTAACTCTAGATCATCACATTGTTTCACATATTCCCAGTTTACTAAGAAAATTATATATTTCCTATTTGATTTAACAAGGTATTTTTCAGTCAAAACTCATAAGGGAAGTATCATTGCAACAAAGTTTTGTGAATCAGTCCCCATAAGGGCATATAAATGTTTTTTATCTACTGATCTCATCATCATAACCATGATTGAATTTGATATAATCCTCAGTATTGATTTTCTTCTGGACCATGATTCTAAAATTTAATATAAGAAGAGGGAGGTTACTATTTTTTATGATGATGATAAAGAACACCATATCTTTAGAGAAGAATCGTCACCACCTGATTCTTATCTAGATCCACCCCCAGTAGCTCAACTAAATTCAATTATTGGGGATTAAGAGAATGAAATAGCTATTGGTGAGGAAAGGAATGTTCAAATAGATGATGTACCTATTGTGAAAGAATATGTTGATGTGTTTCCAGAATATTTACCTAGACATCCTCTAGAATGAGAAATTGAGTTTTCCATTGATTTAATTCCTGGTTCAAGGCCCATATCGAAGACCCCTTATAGAATTTCCACTGTGGAATTAGTGGAAATAAAGAAACAACTAGAGGAATTGAGTAATAAAGAATTCATTCTCCCTAGTGTTTCTCCATGGGGAGCCCCTGTCCTTTTTGGTAAGAAGAATGATGGATCTATGTGGTTGTGCATTGACTACAGGGATATCAATGCTATAACAATAAAGAACAAGTATCCCCTACCTCGGATTGATGATTTATTCGACTAACTTCATGGATCTCAATACTTTTCAGAGATTGACCTTTGATCTGGATATCATCAATTGTGCATGAAGAAGGAAGTCATTCTGAAGACAGCATTTTGAACTAGGTATGAGCATTACGAGTTTACAGTAATGCCTTTTGGGCTGACTAATTCACCCTCTATATTCATGGATCTAATTAATAGAGTTTTTAAGGAATATCTTGGTGACTTGGTAGTGGTATTTGTTGATGATATCTTCGTATACTCCAAAAGCTACGAAGATCATGAAAATAATTTGTGCATTATCTTGAAGGATCTTACAAGACATGAATTATATGGGAAGTTTAGAAAGTGTGAATTCTAGCTTCAGGAGATATATTTTCTTGGCCATATCATATATAAGGATGGAATCTCCATTGATCCATCTAGGATAAGAGAAATCCAAGAATGGCCAGCACTAAAAAGTTTAACTGAGGTACACAGTTTTATTGGTTTAGCAGGTTATTATCGGTGTTTCGTCCAAAACTTTTCCCGATTGGAAAACTCATTAACCAAGATCACACGTAAAGGGATTAAATTGTTTTGGACAAAAGAGTGTGAAGAATGTTTTGAAGAACTGAATAAAATATTACTCAATGCTCTTATCTTGACTCTACCATCGAGGAATGATGGGTTTGTTATTTATAGTAATGCTTCAAAGAAAGGACTTGGTTGTGTCCTTATACAGAATGATATGGTTATTGCCGATGCATCAAGATAGATAAAATTTCATGAGAAAAACTATCCTAATCCTGACCTTGAGTTAGTAGCTATAATATTTTCTTTGAAGATTTGGAGACACTATCTCTATGGTGAAAAATGTGAGATATATACCGATCACAAGAGTTTGAAGTATATTTTCTCACAGAAAGAACTCAACAAGCGGAAAAGGAGACGGCTTGAACTACTCAAGGATTATGATTGCACTATAAACTAACACACAGGGAGGGAAAATAAGGTGGAAGATGCTTTGAGTAGAAAGGTTCATGGAATTTTGAACAAGATGAGAGTTGAAAAGGATCCTATCTACACGGATCTAGTAAAGATGGATATGGGAATCACCATGAATGGTGAAACATCAATACTTTTTCAAATGGTTGACAAATCATCTTTACTAGAAATGATAAAGAGTTCTCAGAATGATGATTAAGAGTTTCAAAATAAGATTAAAGTTGTGAATGAAGGGATATTGAGTGACTTTGTGTATGAAGATGGAATTTTGAAATTTGGGTATAGACTTTTTGTTCTTGGTATACCTGATCTAAAAAGGGAATTGTTGGATGATGCTCATAGTTCCAATTTCTCTATACACCCTGGTAGCACTAAGATGTATATAGATTTGAAGGAACATTTTTGGTGGGACAACATGAAGAGGGAGATTGTTAATTTTGTTTTAAGATGTATGTTTTGTCAACAAGTGAAAGCTGGAAGCCAACCGCCTGGAGGAGTCATGCAAACTATTCCCATACCTGAGTGGAAATGGGATAATATTATGATGGACTTTATCATGAGACTACTAAAGACTCCTAGAATGAATGATGAAATAAGGGTCATTATTGATCGTCTTACCAATTCAGCACATTTTCTTTCTATAATATAATACTTACCACTTGAATGATTTTCAATAAAATATATTAATGAAGTTTTAAGACTTAATGGAGTACCACTATCAATTGTTTTTTATCGTGATACATGTTTTAAAGCAAGATTATAGAAAAGTATTAAGAAATCCCTAGATACTGAACTTCGTTTGAGCACTACCTACCACCCTCAAACTGATGGACAATCAGAATAGACTATTCAAACCTTAGAAGACATGTTGAGATCTTTCTCACTTGACTTTCAACGTATGTGGGATCAATATTTACCTCTGGTAGAATTTTATTACAACAATAACTTCCATTCAAGTATTTAGATGGAACAATATGAAGTGTTATATGGAAAGAGATGTCGTACACCAACCTGTTGGGATGATGTTGGTGAAAGAAAACTCGTAGGCCCAAAACTGGTGGAGGAAACGATGGAAAAGGTGGAGGAAATCTAAAACCACATCAAAGAATCTCAAAGTAGACAGAAGAACTATGCTGATAACCAAAGGAAATATTTGAAATTTCTGGTAGGAGATCATGTTTTCTTGAAGTTATCTCCATGGAAGAGTGTTATACGTTTCAGAAAGAGGGGAAAATAAAGTCCCAGGTACATCAGACCTTTCTAAATTCTAGAACGAATTGGGGATGTAGATTACTGTTTGAAAATGCCACCAAGTCTCTCCAAAGTTCACAATGTGTTCCATGTATCACTAATGAGAAAATACATGTCTGGACCAACGCATGTACTCACCTATGAGGAATTAGAACTAGAACCGGATCTGTCTTATTGTGAAGAGCCTTTCATGGTTCTTGATACAAGAGAAGACTCGTCTGGTAAAAGTTTATGGAGAAACCACAAGATGGAAGAGGCAAAGTGGGAACCTGAGGAACCTATGAAGAAAAACCACCCATGTCTTTTTATGAAGTAATATTCTAGAAATTTCGAGGACAAAATTATTTAAAGGAGGGGAAAATGTAACACCCCACGCTTCCACGGTACATTTCCCTTTGAATAATGCAATAGGATGTGTTGTACGCAACTTTGAGTTCTAACACACCACAACCAATCAAACTAGCCGTTATGAATAGTAATACCCACTTTTTGAAATTGTATAAACTTTATCTATAAAAATGAACTTCATTTTTGGATTTGGAATATCGAAATTAGATTAGGGTGAATTTTTGGTATTTTTCTGAAAACTTTCAATTTTTGATGAATAGTGAAAAACATTGAGTTATAGTTTAAAACCAAATTTTTATTTAAATAATTATTTATTTTATTTAAATTTATTTTAGGTGAAAATAGATACATAATACCTATATAAGTTCAATGTAATTCATTGGATTCAGTTTATAATAATTTTAGATATATAAAAAATTTATTGAACTTTTTACCGTCTTTTACCCACCTCCTATGAGTATTTGCAAATTTACATAAAACATAATTTTACCACTTATGTGATTTTAATTTCAAAAATACTAGTGACACGGTTGATATAAATAAGTAAAATGTGGTCCAATAAGATGAAAATAATTTTTGGTGAATAGTAAGATTTTCTTTTATTTACCACGATTAAAAATAAATAGTGTAATTAAGGATAAAAAATATTATTATTACCCTAAAACATGTCCTAATTCTATTGGATAAGATTAATTCGACCAAAAACAACCTTAGTAATAAAATATGATCCTTTAGGACCACTTGGATAAGATTAGGACATTTTTTATTATTTAATTCAAAGAAGAGTTAAAAGTGTTAAATTCAAAGTTTAATAACTAAAACATATTTAATAGAGGGTTACACATAAGATAAATTTGACTATAAATATTAATTAGAAATATAAATATATTTCCTATATAATGGTATTTTATTTATATTTTTTAGACATTATACAATTTAATTTATTTATAACACGATGCTGATGCAGTAATTACCTAATTAATGAAATGTTAAAATAATTGATATTATAAATATCCAAATAAATGTAATTTGATACTTTTTATGAATTATACTAATTTTCTAGGTTAAAAAGACTTGTTATGGTTGTTTAGATTAATTTTTTCGAATTAATAATTTTTTTATGAATTTAGAAAAAACAAAATATCAAATAGTGTCAAAATTGACATTAAAGAGTTTTTAAAACAAATATTATATTATTAATTGATATTCTATTCCTACAAATCTAAGGATTGGTCAAAAAACATATATAATGATATTTTTATCATTAATTAACCACTTGGGGTTCTTTTGGAAGTATATAGTATGTTTATTTACCATATAATATAAAAATACCAAGAGACATGGTAAATGTCAAACTATTTAACTAAAAGTTAAATCTAAAAGATAAGGTTAATATAGTGACCCAAACCTATCTAAAACCTAATTGTTGAGTATTTTTCGACCCATACCAACCTTATACTTTAAATAATTCATTTTGGAGACATTATAAACCTAAAATGATTTTATTATAAAATAATATTTCTAGCTTTTCCTAAAGTGCCCCTCACCCCTCTTATAAAAGGGAACTCCCCCTTCTCTCAAATTCATATCTTCAAATCCATTTGGCTCGGCCACCTCAGCCCAAATACTCTCTAAATTTTCCTCCATTAATCCTAGAGGACTTACTTTATTCATAAATCCAACCTATGAATCCCTTTTGACAAATCAAAAGGAAGAACCCGAAGAAGAGGTAAATATTTCATCACCTCTTTGAAGTTCCTTTCTTCTTCAACTTACTCTTTATTTTTTGTTTCTATTCTAAAATAATACCTCTAGTATCATATATATACTATGATGTTATTATAAATATGGTAAAACCAAATTAATTATTCTATCTGTCCTTTGAATTACATGTCACCATGTGTGCGTTAGTACGACTTACCGTCTCCATGTTGTAGTGTAATTGTTATTCAATACATTATTATTTGTATGGAAATAAAAATTATGTGTAATTGAAGTAAATAATAAATATAACATTATAATTATTCTGTATATATGATATAACATCAAATTATATATTATTTTAA
Source organism: Viscum album (assembly GCA_963277665.1). Taxonomy (NCBI): domain Eukaryota; kingdom Viridiplantae; phylum Streptophyta; class Magnoliopsida; order Santalales; family Viscaceae; genus Viscum; species Viscum album. The sequence goes on along the minus strand of OY728120.1, from coordinate 458,382,131 downwards.
TATCAAAATAATGATATTGTCGCTCGTGCGTACGTACAGATTACCGTCTCCACGAACGCGATGAGATTCATTCCCCATCGTATTCATTCAAGACTAATTTTAATTATATGATTAAAAATAATGTTTAAAGACTTAATATAATTATGAATATTATTAAGATACATCTTATCCATAAAAATCATTACTTACTTAACAAATCATATAAAGGAAAACGAATCAGTTAACACCCGAAATGGTGATAATACTAAAATATTATTAAAAAGAAATGTTAAAAGATCATATATGATATCATATTAATGTATATGATTATTTTATAATTTAATAACAGTTATTTCACAATTATATAGGATTTTAACCTACCATAAACCAAGTAAAAGTACAAGGTAAGGGTTAATTTCACAATCTCTTCATTATCATAGGTTGTTTATACGTAATTATCTACTGGGACCTCTTTATCATCAACATCCATTCTTCTTAAAAATGTATTTAAAAACATTTTTAATATTTACTAGACAATGGTTTATAGTCATTTATACCCTTATTTTACCTTATATGTTTTGAAAGGAATCTTTCCGTCGTTTTCCAAACAAGGTACTTTATGACCTTTTCGACAAAATTAAGGTAAGAATGTTTTTTTAACTTATACTGTGAGTGCGAATATTTTCCGCCATTATTACATCATCAAAGATTCCATTATAAAATTATAAGAATATTTTCAAATGTAAATGTTTTATTTTATAATTAGGTGACTTTTAAATGATTTCAAAAGAGAAAGAGATATTCCTCTAAAAGGGTTTTGATTTCATCCATGTCAACATCATTTGATGGATTTTTAGTTTGTTTGAAGTTGATTTATTATGATACGAAACATCCATATTATATTGAATTTTTTGTGATATTTTTTACTATGGTTGTGTTATTTCATACCATTCATGGTTTACAGATAAATTATTGTCATTTTGTATGCTAGTTTTAATACAAATGTTTATGTTATGTTTATACCTTTTCATATGAGGAATGAATTGGACTTAGTAAGTGATGGGTGGAGCCCGCTATAGCTCCTCGATGCATCAATAGGTCTCATTGGACAAAATAGTGTCTTGGTAAAAGGCCTTGACAAAATCTTATTTTTAGTCTTGGCACAAGGCCATGACTATGTGGTTATAAAGGTCTGACATTATGCGTTCTATCATTATGAAAGTGGATATTGATATTGCATGTGATAATTCTACTAGTAGAATATCCATGTGAATATGTAAATGGAATTATTTTATTTTATCTTTTCCATATTTTGCTGAAGTTCAAGTTTAAAAGGATTTTGTTTTATCCTTATACATTTCCTTGAATTTTTATGCTTATTTGTGAAAGTTTCCACTATATTGTTGTCCTTACTGAGGATCTGAGCTCACCCCATTCTATATTTTATTTTTCTCAGGATGTGAAGAAGTATATTATAACTGACCTGCAGGGATTTTATATGGGATCTAAATGTTTTCTATGGAAACAATGTTGTTTTAGTTTTCCATTTTATGATGTAATGTAAACCTTATGAATGTATCTAGTACTTCTAAGGCTACTAAACTAATCGGTCTTCTGAGACTTGATCTTTTGTGATCATGCCAATGTTATTTAATAATGCACTGACTCTGGGTAACTAGGTTTGGGGCATTACATCCTTGATCCATTGAGTGGACTCCCCAATCCTTAAATCCTGACTTGTATTTCCTCAACACTTACTTCCATGTTACACCAAGTATAGAAAGGGATACTTCTCTTGATGAAATATGGTTAAGTCTACCCAAAACCTTTCATAAGTGCTTCCTGTATAAAAGTAAGTGTCCCAACAAGAGTTGGTCAAACACATAGTTTTATTAATTCTTGGCCTTAATCAAGTAACAGAAGGCTTGGTCTGAAAAAATATTTTATTGATGGATTTTTATCTCGTATGCATATATTGCCTTATTATCTTTATCAATATCTTGTTAATATTAAGTGGAACTTACTTAATTGATTAACCTTGTATTTATAATGTTCATGCACAGGTCGGTTTTATTTTAGTTCCATCTTGCATGCTTGTTGGTTCATCAATTATGTGATCGTGACAAAACATCCATAATGAAAAACCATGCAAGTGATAGAAATAAAATAAAGGGAATGATCGTGAGATTTTTTATAATGGTTATTTTATCTTTCAGTCGATAAACTAACCCTACCCTAGGGGAGAAACACCTTCGTGTTTACATATATCTGCATGTCAACCTTTGTATCTCCTTAGATTTTTTTTCCTTGACTCTTGACTTGGAACACCTCCACAATCTTAGGAGATCCATCCATTACATATGCTTTGTTTAACTAGGTGACTGTTAAAAAAGGGTGTTTACATAAAAGAAACCATGGGCACACAAGCCTTACATATTAATGAGGATAGATTGCTCGCAAGAAAACAATTAATAAATAAATTAAAATTAAACCAATCACATACAGAGGTCTTGATCTATCTCATGATCACCCACATACATGCAACGATTTACGCATTTAATAAAACTAGAATTCAATTCTTTAATTGTTCTTGTTAAGAAAAATTTCACTTTGAATAGATTAATTATTATATTTAATTAATAAATCCTTTTATATTAATATTTTTTTTAATACCCTATAGATTCTCATCCTAGTACATAAATTCACCTTGGAGGTGTCCTAGTGAATACTTGTTCGATCTACCCAACATGTATTATATTCATATAATGTTTTACTCTGATGAAATATGGCATAAAATAGGTTTCAATGGATAGATTAACAACCTATAGTATGATTTATACATTATATGTAGTTCTGAACATTACACAAACATTAAAGTTTTAACTTTTTTTAATTTTCTAAAGTGCACAGAATCTAGTTCCAACTACATAGAGTGTACTACATTCACCATTTGTCATGAAGTACACTCCTAGGTACTCGGCATGTGAAGCATACTTCATAAATTTCAGAGTACACAACATGTATAGTGAGCTACATGCCATAGTGTCTCTGTGTTACCTAGTTACCGGTCAGTTTATCCATGTATGGGATACATGGTTTACCCCCTGGCCCTAAGAAACTACACGCCTTGTGCAGTGGGACACACAACATGTAATCTTGTAAGCATGTGCTTATCTATCTCATTCAACACACGGTGTAGAATTAACTACACTGCATGTAATAAATTCACATGGACGGAGTAATTTCCGAATTACTCTTGATGTGCTAAACATGACTACACGACATGTATTCTAGATTACATGGCATGTATGGAAAGGAACATGGTATGTAAGTCTGAACACATGGCCTATACATTCGTATCACCTGGGCAGAATCTTCGGTGCCTCCTAATGAGTTCTCTATTTTAATTTTAATAAAAAAATCATGAATTTCATTGAAATCTATGATAAAGGAAAAGAGGGAGAAGAAATCTCAAAATACATATTACAAGAATGATTAACTTTCAATTGAAAAACTAAATTATTAAACTATAAATCATTGAAAATTTATTTAAATAATTATAAACTATGATGACCTCCCTTGGATACTACTTGTAGGTTTTCAGCATAGCGGAAGTGCGGTTGGGCCGGTGCCCAACTTTAATTTTTACCATGATCAATGATTATTCTAGGATCAATATGATGATGAATTCTATTCTACATGGAATGGAATCAAATAATTAGATAAATAAAGAATAGACCTAAAACTATTAGAGAGAATCTTGCACATCATGTTTATAATTAATTTAAATTTAATTTCTAAAGAAATAAAATACCTGGTTCTTCGGTACTTTCTTTGTTGATGATGTTGATCATCTAGGATAACCCATTCATATTGTTTCATTGCGCTTGTGAGGATCCAAACCAGAATCCCTCTAGCGGTGATCCACATGTTCTCCAATGGTCTTCGATTGACGCCACTCTCTTTCTGAGTGCTAGCACGGAAAAGAGAATGTCTTACGTCGATCGATCTTGATCCCTTATTCTTAGATCTTAATTAACATCTCTCATTATTGAGAGGGATAGAGGACATGAGTCAGGAGAAAATTCCTAACTTAGAATTTCTCTTGTGTAACAGGTTTCCCATACCTATCACAATATATGTACCTATCTATTTATTGACATGGGGGTTAGGTTATAATTTATATTTACAAAACAACAATTTAATATATTTGAAATCTTATAGAAAACCCATGCTACATAATAACGATAACTACAGAATTATTTGTGGTGTGTCAACTTGCACAAAATGGAATCATAAATCAAATCCCATGCCACATAGTTATAATAGTGTTATTATTATTTTTTTTTGTTCCAACTAGTTAAATAATTATTTACCATTTTGTAAATAATTATTTTACTACTAGACTTACCTTGGCCTACTCGAACTCCACTTCCATTTATTGAACACCTGAATAAATAAATAAATAAGTTATTCTCTAAAATAAATATTTTATTTAAAACTAGTAAATAAATATTTATTAAACATTCAATAAAATAAATAAATATATTTTTATTGACAATCTTGTGAATAAAATTTTATTTAATTTTTGAAACCATTTTAATTTGAATAATATTATTCCACTGTCTTGAGAATAATATTTATTAATTAAATTCAAAAAGAATTAAATTGAGACCACCAAAAACACTTAGTGTGTGACCCTATGGGATTATTTCTCATTGGCCTTAGGTGGTCTTGCCTATAGTCCAAGATTACTATCTAAGAATGGTTCAAGGCACCTGAGAGAAAGAACTTAAAGTTATAACAACAACATCCACAAAAGAATTCTCACTGTGTAATATAGTCCCTTTATATCAATATCTCATCCCGATGGTTTTATGATAGTGTCATCAACCGTTATTCTTGATATTTATTTCTTTTAATACGTGAAATAAACTCATCGTTACACAATATCCATGGAATTTCATTTGATAATTCTATTTCAATCAAAGGGCTGAGATATCAACTTCTATAAATGGAAGGTAAAAATCCTTCCTCAACATATCCATTAATAGCATGTCATTTGTGACGCACCCAGTGGACCCTACTTTCTTCCAACAGTTTGCATGATGGTTTTCATCAGTAAACCAAAGTGCATGAGTCATGACACATTTTAATGATAATATTAATTTCTAAGGACCATTACACACACTCGTAGATAGGGATATCTGATGACACCAAAACATGCAGAATTCCTAATAGCGGGTCTATTATCATAATCTCCCATCATGGAGATTACCAAGTGAGAACTTCATGAGAAGAAGTCTCATATTCATACAAGTAATCGCACATGATGGTCTGTATACTATGTGTCCCATTATAGTATGTCATCAAACTGTAGAACTAAATTTAATAATATTTTCAAAGAACTTCAAGGTTCTCATCATAGAGGGAAACTGTTATGGCCTTGTAAATGCAAAAAATAATCCAAGACATTATTATACTATAGTCATGAAAAATAGTGATCAATATGAAATAAGATGTTTAATATTTAAATATTTTAAATATTCATGTAATTAAAGTAACAAAAATTGGTTCTAGGACACCAAATATTACAAAATAACACTTGGACTAGGGCTAACTACCTATGAATTTCAGTCCACTAGACCTCACAGGATGATCATGTTTCTGCTAGGTTAAGGCTTTAGTCAAGGGGTCCAACATATTGTCTTCCATGGAAATATTGTTCACGGCAACTTCACCTCTCTGAGAAAAAACCCTCAAGATATGATAGTTACAAAGTATGTGCTTCTTCCATTTATGTGACCTTAGCTCATTTGCGAGGTCCACCACTTTAGTATTATCACGGTACAGTGTGATGGGATATTTATAACTAGTTATAACATCTAGATCATGAATGATGCTTCGCATACAAACTGCTTCTTTATCTGCCTCATAAGTTGTGATATACTCAAACTCTACTATAGAATTTGTGACCACATGCTGCTCTGAGCTCTTCCAGATCACTACACCTCTATGTAAAGTGAAGATGTGTCCCATTGGCAACTTCATGTAATCTTGATCAGTCTGAAAACTAGCATCTGCATATCCTTTGATGACTAGTTCCTCATCTCCTCCACAAAGATGGAACATATCCTTAGTACTCCTCAGATACTTTAAGATAGTCTTGACTACCATCAAATGGTGGTCACCTGGGTCAACTTGATATATGCTTACTATACTCAATGCATAGGCGATATCCAGCTTAGTACATAGCATCACATAAATGACTGACCTAATCATGGATGCGTATAGAGTCCTTTTCATTCTATTTCTTTTCTAATGTTTCTGAGGCCACATTTCCTTGGAAAGATGAATTTCATGTGGCACTGGAAACAATCCCCTCTTGGATTGTTCTATACTAAATCTCTTCAGTATCTTGTCATTGTATATACTTGGACTTTGGCCAAACAATCTCTTGGATCTATTCTAATAGATCTTCATCCATGGAACATATGATTCTTCACCCAATTCCTTCATGGGGAAGCATTGATTCAACCACACATTAACAGACTATAAGACTGGTATCTCATTTCAAATAAGTAATATGTCATCAATATATAATGTTAAGAAAAAGTCTTCACACCCACTAAACTGTTTGTAGACACAAGTCTCACATTCATTATTGATAAAACCAAATGTTAATATGGATTCCTCAAAATAAATATTCCATGTCCTGGATAATTTCTTTAATCCATAAATAGATTTATGCAACTTGAATACCTTATTGGAATCCTTTGGAGTCCAAAACCATTCAGGTTGTGTCATGTAGACCACTTCCTGAAGGTTCCCATTAAGGAAGGTTGTTTTGACATTCATTTTCCAAATATCATTGTCATGGTAAGCGTCATTGGCCAACAAAGGTCTAACGGATTTCATCATTGTAACTGGTGAAAAGGTTTCATCGTAGTCAATGCATTGACTCTGTATGAACCCTTTTGCAACTAGTCATGCCTTATAGGTACTGAATTTTCCTTCCATGTCAAGTTTCTTCTTAAATACCCATTTGCAACCAATAGGTTTTACATCAACTGGAGGATCTACCAAAATCCATACTTGGTTTTGGTACATGGAATACATTTCAAATTTTATGGCTTCTCTCCACTTGTAAATATCCATGCCACTTAATGATTCTTTATTGGTTAGATGATCATTATTATCAATTAATAATGTGTCACCATCCTCGGTAACTAGAAAACCTTATCGTTCCATTTCTCTAACCTCTCTTTTACTGCTACGCTCTTCTTGTGTCTCTGGAAAATTTCTTTCTTCCACAGGGCTTTGTGGAATCTATTGATGTAGCAAATCTTGTGCACCTTGAGCCTCGACATCGTTGACGTCTATCTCGCTCCCACTATCTCTTTTGGAGATTTTCTCCCTCTCAATTAATATGGTGTGTATTCCCACTATAACCATTTTTTATGAGCTTTTTGATAGGTAATATCCCCTTGTTTCCTTGGGGTATCCTATCAAGGTACACTTTGCGCCTAGGGGTGCAAGTTTTTTACCTGAAGAGGTCTTAACAATCACTTTCCTTCCCCACACATGTAAATTCGCTAACATGGCTTCCTTTCCGCTCCATAACTTGTATGGAATACCATTTATCAATTTTTTTGGTACTTGGTTTAGTATGTGGGCTTTTGTTTGTAACTCATATCCCTAAAAGGATAATATAAGACTTACATGACTCATCATTGATATCACCATGTCCAACAAGGTGTGGTTCCTCCTTTCGCTCACACCATTCCACTAGTGCATGTAAGGAGTCATGAGTGGGGATAGCATCCGAAACTCCCATAAGTAATCTATGAAGTCTTGATTAATATATTCTCTACCTCGGTCTAAGCATAGTTTCTTAATATTTTTACCAAGATGGTTCTCAACTTCATTTTTTTATTCTTTGAACTTATCAAAAGAATTTGACTTATACCTCATTAAGTAGATATATCCATATCTACTATAATCATAAGTAAAATTTATGAATAATGAGTACCCACCCCTTAGTTTAGTTGGAAATGGTCCACACACGTTAGTATAAACGAATTCAAGAATCTCTTTATCCCTTTCACCTTTCCCACTAAATGGGGCTTTGGTCATTTTTCCTTATAAACATGTGTGACATACGCCAAGTGGTTTTAGTTCGAAATAATCTAAATATCCATCTTGATTTAACTTTATCATGTTTTTCTAGTTTACATAAACTAGTCGGTGATGCCAATATTGGGTGTGGTACGAGCCATGTGAATTATCTTTATTACCAATTTTCATTACTTGGTTCATGTAATCCAACACGTAAAGACCATTGTATAAATGTTCCCTTCCGAAACAAATTCTATATTTGTAAAAGAAGCAACATTAATTTCCAAATTTGAAAATAAATCCATACATATCTAATTTGGATACATAAATAATGTTTTTAGTAACATATGTCACATAATAACAACCCTTCAACACCAAGATCATCCCAGTTAGCAATATGAGGTGGTAGTCCCCGATAGCTACAACAAAAAGTTTGGATCTACTGGCTGCTCGTAGATCTACCTCCCCTAAGTCAATCTTTATAAATCTACTTGGTTCCTATATTTAAATTCATATTTGAGCACCAAAATATGTTTCTAATACCCAATTTTTAAAAATAGATAGATTCCATTCAAAAAAATGGACCTGAAGATTCCCCTTGCTTCTTAGGTCGGGTGAAGTTCTTATTCTAGTGTCCCTTCTTTCCAGATGTGAAACAAGAATATTCTTATTCACTTAGAACTCATTTGATCTTCCATTTCATATAAGGGTGTGAATAAGCTTTTGAATTAAATCTCTTCACCTTACCTTTCCTCTTATTAACCATAAGTATATAAGGATATTTTCACTTTATATCTTTGTTTACTTGGTGAATGTTGATAAGTAGATCATATAGAGACTTCTAAATGTTGTTCGTATTCAAATTAACAACAAAGCTGGAGAATCTATGAGGGAATGATGCTAGAATGAGTTCATTACCCAGATCTTCGGGGAGTTTAAACCATACAACCTCCAGACGCTCAATGTATCCAATGATCTTGACAACAGGAGGCCCAGCTGAGGCACCCTCTCCAAGATTACTCTGAAAGAGTGCCTTGGATATCTCAAACCATTCTTGTCTTACTCTCTCTTGGTAAAGACCATGGATGTGATTGAACATGCTATAGGAATCCATGTTTTTTTGAGACTTCATGAGCTCAACTAGACATTGATGATAGCATAAAAATTGAATATCAATTGCTTCATTCATATGTTTCTCATAGACCAAGAATAATTCTTCACTCAACTATTGAGAATATGGATCAGGTGATGCTGAATTCAGCATGTAAGACTTCTTTTCATGGTGTAGAAAAACACGAATGCATCTAAACCATTCCTAGAAGTTACTACCGGTGGGGATGTTGTCTGCATCCATAATTGATCATAGGGATAGTTTGTATGATGAGATTGTCATTTTATTCTACAATTAAAAGAGTAGATGATTAGTACTTTCTTGATTACTTTTTTTGAGAAATAATAAATTAATTTTATTAGGTCTCCCACTAAATTATAAAGTCCCAATGACCCTCTCCATTGAACTTGAAATGTCCAATTTCCATGAAAATATAGTGGAAAGAATCCATATTCCCCTTCACATAACCCCAACAAGGGTTTTTTAAGCTATTTAAAGGTATTTAGGTAATAAAGACATTTCCAATTGTCGGCTTGTAGCTCCTTGATCAGTTTAGTGGACTCCCCAATCCTGAAATCCTGACTTGGATTTCCTCAACACTTGCCTCTATATTACAACAAGTTTACCAAGGGATACTCATCTTGATGAAATATGTTTAAGTATACACAAAACCTTTCATAACGTCTTCCTGTATAAAAGTAAGTGTCCCAACAAGAGTTGGTCAAATACCTAGGTTTATTAAGGCTTTCTCTTAATAAATTTATGGAATTTGTAGTCTTACTTCATATTTTGTTGAAGGATTTTTATCTCTTATGCATAAATTGACTTATTATCTTTATCACATGCTTGTTAATATTAACTGGAACATATATAAGTGATTAACCACATCTTGATAATTTTATGAACAATCATGGTTTATTTTAGTTCCATCTTTCATGCTTGCTAGTTCATTAATTATGTGATCGCAACAACACATCCATAATGGAAAACCATGCAATTTACAGAAATAAAATAATGAAAAGGGCATGATCATGAGATTTTTTTCTATTGGTTAGTTTATCTACTGGTTGATAAACTAACCCTACCCTAGGGGAGAAACACCTTCATGTTTATAGATTTCCAACTATCCACCTTTGTATCTCCTTGGATTGGTTTTTCCTCGACTTGTAACGTCCCGGTTCTTGAAGCCACCCAGAGGCGCCCCGTACCCAGTTGGTCACATGGCCTCAAGCGAATTTCCCTGAACACCAGAGGCTGCTGACAAGAAGAGAGGGCCTTGGGTGTGATATTGGGGAAACTATGACATCATTGGCAGAGTACACAGCAGAATTAAATAACATGCAATAGCGGAAGCAGTAAATATCCCACAACAATGCACAAGTAAACAGTGGAAGACTAGAACAATAAACCATTAGATCACATATGTATATATGAAATGATGCGTGATACATGTCTATGAAAACATCCAAACATGTCAGAATGATGGAAATACAAACAGTACTAAAGAAATTACAAAATAAAAGACAAACATCCCCTCAGCATCGCAAGCCTAAGCTTGGTCCCATGCTCTCTTATGCAAAGCAATGAAGTACCAGAAGTCGAAGGGTGATTACCCTTATCTATACCAGTAACAACATAGTCTGTTTGGGCCCAAAATCCTCACCCAAATAGTGTGTAAGACTAAATCCCAGTAGGCAACCACCTGAAGATGTGTGCCTAATAGTCAGTGAGCATATGGCAGGTAATCGTACAGTAAGAAGTAAATAGTAATTGAAAATAGCAGGCAATAATCAGCAAGCAGTAACAGGATGATATACAATAGTAATCAATCCACAGAACAACAAGAAGTAGTGAGGAAAATAGCTAACCTCAACAGGAACCCCTCTGGGAAGTACTCGCAGCCAACCCGTCTGGTCATATCCAAGAAGTACCACAACCCTCTGGGCTGTGCACTCAGCCTAACCGCTCTAGTTTGGTTATACGAAATTATAAGACTCTCTGGGGAAGCTCACTCGGTCAATTCCCCTTATAGTCTAGGGTAGTTTGGGACTCTCTGGGGAATATCATGCGATCTAACCCTCTTATAGCCCCAAGGTCTAGAAACTCTCTGAGGAAGCTCACTCGGTCAATTCCTCCTGTAGTTTCAGGTCTATCACAGACTCTCTAAGGAAGCTCACTCAGTAAATTCCTTCTCTAGCCAGGAAAGGTTTTAGGAAAAGTCAAAAAAAAGTAAAGACTCTCTAAGGAAGCTCACTCGGTTTACCCTCCTATAGTATATAATATCCAAGACTCTCTGGGAAGATCACTTGGTCTATACCTTATAGTCTATAATAACCAAGACTCTCTGAGGAAGCTCACTCGTTCTACCCTCATGTAGTCTATAATATCCAAGACTCTCTGGGAAGCTCACTCGGTCTATCCCTAATAGTCTATAGCACTAGGTTCTCACAGTCATGTTCCAGTCAATGCATAATAATGCTATAAGGCCAAAATACACCAAAAGAGTTACTTGGCTAACCATTCTACAGAACATCAGCATGTCAATAATATCATTCCATCCTACGGTCACAAGGTATGTAAAACAGGTATAATGGCCAAAGGCTAACAAAACCCAAAGGTTATAATAATAACAAGGAATGGGAAAAACATCCAATCATAGAAATTATCCTAAAAATGATCAAATTACCTCTACACAATCATACAAGCAATGCAGGAACACAACTGGGAAAAACGGTAACACGCAATACCCCGTTCACGAGTATTGGTGGTAATTTTCACATAAAAATCAAAGACTTTGAATGGTAAGGTACAAACCACCTACCTTGGCGCTTGGAGATCAATATAATTGAACCACGAGGCTCTATTCTCCATAGAATGGCGTAGATCTACAAAAATGCACAAAAATATCAACCCACAATATCTCGAGAAAGACGAAAAATCATGGAATGAAACTTAAGAAGAAGAAATAGCTCACAATTGTGGTTCCAATGCAATCAGCGGTGGTCGATTCAGAAAATAGACGGAGGCTCGGCGGCTTAGAGTATTTTTGCGGTCGTACAGGTGCTCTCGGTCGAAGAACCTGGAGAAGAAGGTGTTTCTGTCGATTAGGTGCGACCCTGGTCTTTTTAATGAAAAAAATAAAGTACACGGTGTGTACTTAGATTTTTCGTACTCCACTTTAAGAGGCCTCCACATCTCCCCTACACACTGTGTGTGTGGCCTGGACACGGCCAGCACACAGCCTTACGCGGCATCAAAGTACACAACGTGTACTCTGGAAATTTCCAGATTTTCCTCTTTTTCACAAAAACGACCAGAAAAGGAAAAACATACATGAAACTAAGATCCATGTTCTTAAAAACTTCCCCCCTTAAAGAAATTTTTCCAGAAATTTCCCTAGAGGGGCGTAGAAGAAGAAACCCCAAACAGCTCCAGCCACTGCGATCATACATCGGCCTCCCTCTCCTAGGTCTCGTCCTGTACCCGTCTGTGCTATCATAGCCCCCATACCAAAGGACCATACCGGTCACAGAGAACCTTTGTACTGTGATCGACAATCCGGATAGGATTCCCCTCAAATGATGCATTTTCTTCAAGCTCAACCTTCTCGTGTTGAAGGATATGAGACGGGTCTGAAAAGTAACGTCGGAGTTGAGAGATGTGGAAGACGTCGTGCATAGCTCAGTACCTCTAAGGTAACTGAAACTTATAGGAAACTAGACCAACTCTCTCCAACACCTCAAACAGCCCGACGTACCACAGTAAAATCTTACCCTGTCTCTGAATCCTCTTGTGTCCCAACCTCGGTGTGACATGCAGGAAAACCTGATCCCCGACCTCGAACTCCAGAGGTCGTCTCCGCTGTTTAGCATAAAATTTCTATCGAGACTGTGCTGTATCCATCCTCTTCCAAATCAAATCTCTCTTCTCTGAGGTCTCCTGAACAAGATGAGGTCCCAGAAAATAAGCCTCTTCTGTCTCCATCCAGCACAAAGGTGATCGGCATGGCATACTGTACAAAGCCTCGTAAGGTTCCATCTGAATAGTCGCCTGAAAACTGTTATTATAGGAAAAATCCACAACAGTAATATGATTCTCCCAAGAACCGCCAAAGTCTAGAATGCAAGATCTGATCATATCTTCAAACACCTGGATCATACACTCAGACTGGCCATCTATCTGGGGATGGTATGTTGTACTCAAAAGTACCTGTGTACCCAAAGCCTTCTAAAGCCCCTGCCAGAACTGAGAAGTAAAGTGTGCATCCCTATCTAAAAAAATGGAGTGTGGAACTCCATATAGACATAAAATTTGAAAGATGTACAATCATAATAGATCATCAACACTAAAGGTCTTCTTGATTGGGTACAGATGTGGTAGCTATTAGACTCAGAAGGCCTAGTCCTACGGGATAGTGTGTCAGGATAGGAACCTACTCCTGTATGGATAGTGGGAAAGGATGAGATCTTGCATTTCCAAGGACGCGTATGGGTGCCGGAAGATATACGTGAGGAGCTGATGCGGGAATTTCATTCCTTAGTTTGGGCAGTTCATCCTGGCATCACCAAGATGTATCACGATCTACACTGTCAATATTGGTGGATAGGTATGAAGAGGGATGTTTCTTGTTTCATCATGAGGTGTTATAATTATCAGCAGGTAAAGTCGGAGCATCAACAACCGACAGGTATTTTACAGCAGTTACCCATTCCTGAGTGGAAGTGGAGCGATGTCGCGATGGACTTCGTGACCGTGTTAATCTCCTGATTTTGGAAGCCACCCAGAGGCGCCCCATACTTGATCAATAAGCATAGAGGTAACAGCTACAAAAGATAGGAAATTCTATCCTTGTCTGTTGTGAACCTCCAAATGCATCTCAGAGAATAGATCCATAAGCTACCACTCACTTTTGGCCTCCTGAACTATCTGTACTAAGTTCTCCTACTCAGTGCAACAACAACTGCATTGGCCTTCCAAGGCATATAGGAAAGCTCAAAGTAAAAGGACTGAAGATACTCGACCCACCTACGTTGTCTCAGATTTAAGTCCCACTGAGTGAAGATGTATTTGAGACTCTTGTGGTCGGTGAAAACCAAAATGTTCTATCCTAGAAGATAGTGTCTCTAACAGTATAAGGTGTGAACAACAGCTGCTAACTCCACATCGTGCGTCAGGTAGTTTCTCTAATGTGGCCTTAATTGCCGAGACTCGTATGCAACAACTCCATATCCCTGCATAAGTACAGCTCCCAGTCTGATACCTGAAGCATCAAAGTAAATGGTGTAGCTCTTTCCCAGCTCTAGCAAGACTAGTATCGGTGCTAACATCAACCACCCTTTCAGCTCTAGAAAGGCTATCTCACAAGAATCTGACCATAATAACTTCTCCCCTTTCTTGGTCAGACCTGTAAATGGTACTGAAAGGCGTTAAAAGTCCTAAATAAAGTTCTTGTAGTATTCAATAAGACCTGGAAAACTCTGCACTTCAAAGACATTATTTGGCTTCTCCCAGGAAACTATAGCTCTCACTTTCTCTGGGTCCACTCATACTCCTGCCTCCGAGATGACGTGACCCAAGAAATGAATCTGATCCATCCAAAAGTGGCACTTAGAGAGTTTAGCATAAAGATAATGCTCTCTCAGTGTACTCAAAAATATCTCAATATGGGTAGCATGGTCATGTTGAGTGTGAGAGTACACCAAGATATCGTCCAAAAAAACCACCATGAAGGAATCCAAGTATGGGTGGAAAACTCAGTTCATGAGCACCATGAAAACTACAGGCGTGTTCATGAGACCGAACGACATAACCATATACTCGTATAGACCATACCATCTCTTAAAGGTTGTAAGAGGTATATCTGGTGGTCTAACGTACAACTGATGATAATCGGATCTCA
Source organism: Viscum album (assembly GCA_963277665.1). Lineage (NCBI taxonomy): Eukaryota > Viridiplantae > Streptophyta > Magnoliopsida > Santalales > Viscaceae > Viscum > Viscum album. Next base: position 458,367,024 of record OY728120.1, on the reverse strand, counting down.
TGTCAATATTCGAGAACACTCCGGCTCCTAGAAGCTGATCAAAGAGGTCATTGATCCTCAGAAAGGGATATCAGTTCTTAAACGTCAACTGGTTCAGATTCCAATAATCCACACAAATCCTAAGGCTATCGTCTTACTTCTTTGAAAAAAGGACAGGCGAACCCCAAGGAGAAGTATTGGGTTGGATGAAACCCTTTGCCTGCAACTCCTCCAACAGCTTCTTGAGGTCCTACAACTGAGGTGTAGCCATCCTATAAAAAGGAATAGACACTGGTGCCACTCTTGGAATGAGCTCAATCGAGAATTATACCTCACGCTCTAGAGGAAAACCCAAAAATTCCTCTAGAAAGACATCTCTAAAATGGTCCACCACTGGAGGAAAGTCTAACTGTGAAGTCCCCTGGTCATCCAGATAAAGACTGGAAATCTGGGCTATAACTCCTCCTAGACCATGATGCTTTGGTCCAGCTCTACCCGCCTGGACATCCCACTCGCCTCTAAGATGAAAGGGTCCTCCCTCTGGTGATATGAAACTCACCTGGTGGTGATAGAAATCGACGACTTCCTGGAAGGGAACTAACCAGTCCATATCGAGAATGACATCATAACATGTCATCTCTAAGACATAGAGGTCTCATAAGAAGTGACACCCTGCAACCTCAATAGGACACTCTTTGCATTGACGTACGCTAACCGCTCTGGTCCCCAACGGTGTGTCTAGAGTCAAAGTACCGGCAGAGGAAAATATAAAGAGCCCAAGGCTCTCCACAATAGCAACTGAGATAAAGCTATGCGTAGCACCGGTATCTAAAAGAGAAGAATATAAAACATAGGCTACTAAGATCGTACCTCGAACTGTAGAAGGTCCGGGATCTTGCTCCTAAAGGGTCGGCTCCATAGAAAAATTTTGGCCTATCCCACAGCCCTACGTCCCTGGATGACCACTTTGAGCTGATCCACTCTGATGTCGCTGGTAACCTGGTGACTGGCCACCACGGCCGCAACCTCCACCTCGGCCTGAACAGCCTGAAGAACTCCAGTTCCGAGACTGGTGAGAAATTGGAGATACATCTCCTATACGCAGGGTCATAGAAGAACCCCTACCACCAGCTGTAGGAAAGAATATCTGACAAAAACGTTGAAGATGGCCCATCTTGCCGCAAGATCGGCACTCCATCGGGTCTCTCTGACATTGAGGCCTAGTATGCCCACTACTACCACACTGGTAGCATGCAACCTGGCTAACCAAAGATACATTCCGCATACCATGATCTCCTCGAGAAGACTCCCTACCGCACTTCCTGCTATCAGTAGGAGGAATAATGACTCTGGATATCGAACCACCCTGGCTCACTACCCCAAAATATCTCAGATTGCACTCAGTGATCAGCGTCTGGTTGACGATCAAGGATCTCGAAGTCAACCTGAAGATATTCTCCTGGGAATGGATCTCCTGCCTGAGACCATCCTCAAACTTCCTACCAAGGAACAACTCATCACCTGCTAGAATCGGCGTGAAGCGCTGCAGCTTGGTAAAATGAGATGATTACTCCATAACTGAAAGAGTACCCAGCTCGAGACTCATAAACTCATAGGCTCGGCCAGACCTCAAGGTCTCTGGATAGAATTAATCATAAAAGATGCACCAAAACTCATCCCAAGTCATACTATGTTGGTCCACTGACTATGAGATCACCTCCCACCACCTCTTGGCAGTGACTAGGAGAATATAAGTAGCTAGATTTACCCTTTTCTCTGGAGGTATCTTCAGATGCTCTAAGATCATCAATGTGGCCTCTAGCCATGACTCTGCAGCCTGGGGTCCTCCATCCCCTATGAAAGTAGGAGGAAGCTGCTGCTGGAAAACCCATGTCAACTCAGCCATCAACGGGGTAGGAGGCGGCGATCCCAGAAAAGTCTGCATCATCCTCAGGAAGTCCTCCCTAAACTGTACATCGGCGCCTACAACGGGTATAACCAATGGTTCCAAGATTGGAACAGCAGGAGGATCTGCAGGAGGTCCATGATCGGCCATATCTGGTGTCTAATCACTGTCTGGCAGCTGATGTATAATCAGAGGATGTCTTGGAGGTATAGATATGAAAGATAAAAAAGCACACATTAGATCAGGATTATCAAAGACCGAGAACACAAGAGTACAAAATGGGAACAGGAGAAGGAAACACTCAAGTTTACAAAACATGACTACACGGAATGTATAAAAGCTACATGGCATGCTCCTTAAGACCATGCACATGGGTGTGTACTTCTACCAGCTTTGGTCATGTAACACCCCAGACTACATGGTGTGTTATCCCCACACACGGTGTGTGGTTCATCTCCATTCCCCTTCATGGGTCTCTGTAAACGGCCGACTCACGCAGTCCTCTTAACCCTAGAATACACGGTGTGTTCACTAAGCACACGGCGTGTACTAGATAAGGTTTAGGTGACCCGTGTTGTTAGTTACACGGCTGGCTACACGACTGACCCTTTACATGGCATGTTCCGAACAAACACGGCATGTATATGAGAGATAACATCATCTCGTGTTGTTCATGACATGGCCGAGTACCTAGAACAAGACTACACTGTGTGTTCGTACCCAACATGGTGTGTACTACACAAGCTTCCCAGACCCGTCTTGCCAGTGACACGGTCGGGTACACGCCTCACTACTACATGGTGTGTAACGACTGTACACTACGTGTTTCTGAAAACTTTTTCACCACTCTTTGTTTTTCTCACACAGTTAGTGACACAGTTTAAAACTACATGGTGTGTAGTCAAGTACACGCTATGTATTCTGGGTTTTCCTGGGAAGTATCTCAGAAACTGCATCGAAGCCCAGAAAACACTAAAAAACAAACATGAAGGTTCCAAATTATGATCTGTGAGGGCCCATACTCCCCACGAACCAAAGCTTGGAATCTGCCACATATCATATACAAGGGAAAAAATTCAATGATCCACCATGTTATAACTCATAGGGGCCCATAACACCTCAAGAACCAGAATTTGGCGTCCATTCAAGAAAGGCACAGTACAAACAATTCCTTTATCAAACTGCAGGGATTCTATCAAAGCATCTATCACAACAGCATGCATAATCTACACAATGTCTATCACAACAACATGAAATCGTTAATGCACCCTATATGTCATGGAAAGAATGCATGGAATGTGATTCTAACAAGTGCCTATATAATGCATGAGATGGCATACCCTCATCTCATCGGGTTGCGACAAAAATAGAACCGCACTAGCACAACAATAACCACACAAGGCATGTGAATCACTCTAGGTGAAATCGTATCAACCGTAAAATCTCAAAACTAGATAAATGCAATAAGGGGTAGATTGGCTTTTCCCTGTACACGGGTTAGCTACTCTTGGGCACAACTTATTACCAAGTACCGAATCTGTCCTCTCCCTGGCTAAAGGCTCCAAACAGTAAAACAAGAGAAAATAATTCCTCTGATACCACTTTGAAACATCCCAGTTATTGAATCCACCTAGAGGCGCCCCGTACCCAGTTGGTCACATGGCCTCAAGCGCATTTCCCCGAATGCCAAAGGTTATCAACTAGCACCAAGGGCCTTAGGTGTGATAGTGGGTAAACTATGCCCTCATTGGCAGAGTACACAGTGGAAGTAAACAACATGCAATAGAGGAAGCAATAAATATCCAATAACAATGCACATGTAATCATTGGAAGACTAGAACAATGAACCATTGGAGCACATATGTATATATGAAATAATGCATGATACATATCTAGGAAAATAGCCAAACATGTCACAATGCTGGAAATAAAAATAGTACCAAAGAAAGTACAAAGGAAAAGATAAACAGCTCCTCAGCATCGCAAGCCTAAGCTTGGTCCCATGCTCTCCTAATCCAAAGAAATCAAGTACCAGAAGTCGAAGGGTGATTTCCCTTGTCTATACCTGCAACAACATATTCAGTTTAGGCCCAAAAGCATGACCCAAATAGGGTGTGAGACTAAATCTCAATAGGCAACCACCTGAATATTTGTTCCTAATAGTCAGGGATCATATTGTAGTTAATAGTATAGTAAGCAGTAAACAGTAACAGTAAATAGAAGGCAGTAATCAGAAAGCAGTAACAGGATGATATACAACAGTAATCAATCCATAGAATAACAAGCAGCAGTGAAGCAAACAGCTAACCTCAACAGAAACCCCTCTGGGAAGTACTCACAGCCAACCCCTCTGGTCCTATACAAGAAGTACCACAACCCTCTGGGCAGTGCACTCAGCCTAACCCCTCTGGTTTGGTTATATAAAATTATAAGACTCTATGGGGAAGCTCGCTCGGTTAATTCCCATTATAGTCTAGGGTAGTCAGGGACTCTCTGAGAAAGATCACGCTGTCTAACACTATTCTTGCCCCAAGGTCTAGAAACTCTCTAAGGAATCTCACTTAGTCAATTCCTCCTATAGTCTCAGGTCTATCACATACTCTCTAAGGAAGCTCACTCAGTCAATTCCTTCTCTAGCCTGGAAAGGTTTTAAGAAAATTAAATCAAAGTAAAGACTCTTTGAGGAATCTCACTCATTCTACCCTCCTGTAGTCTATAATATCCAAGACTCTCTGGGAATCTCACTCGGTCTATCCCCTATAGTCTATAATAACCAAAAATCTATGAGGAATCTCACTCGGGCTACCCTCTTGTAGTCTATAATATCCAAGACTCTATGTAAAGCTCACTCGGTCTATCCCATATAGTCTATAGCACTTGGTTCTCATAGTCCCATGCCAGTCAGTTCATAATAATGCTATAAGGCTAAATTACACCAAAAGAGCTACTTCGCTAAGAATTCTACAAAACATCAGCATGTCGAGAATATCATTCCATCCTATGGTCACAAGGTATGGAAAATAGGTATAACGGACAAAGGCTAACAAAACCCAAAGGTTTTAATAAGAATAAGGCATGGTCAAAACATCCAAGCATAGAAATTATCCTCAAACATGATCAAATTACCTCTACACAAGCATACAAGCAAGGAAGGAACACAACAGGGAAAAACGGTAACACACAATACCCCGTTCACGGGTATTGGTGGTAATTTTCACATAAAACTCAAAGACTTAGAAAGGTAAGGCACAAACCACCTACCTTGGTGCTAGGATATCAATATACTTAAACCACTAGGCTTGATTCTCCTTAGAACGGTGTAGATCTATGAAAACGCACAAAACATTCAACCCACGATATCTTGAGAAAGAGGAAATATCATGGAATGAAACTCGAGAAGAAGAAAGATCACACCGCTATAGTTCCAACTTAATCGACGACGGTAGATTCAGAAAACAGATGGAGGCTCAGAGGCTTGGAGGATTTTCATGGTCGTACGGGTGCTCTCGGTCGAAGAACCTGGAGAAGAAGGTGTTTCTTTCGATTAGGCATGACCCCAATCCATTTAATGAAAAAAAAATAAAGTACACGACGTGTACTTAGATTTTCTGTACTCTGCTTTAAGCGGCCTCCACATCGCCCCTACACACCATGTGTGTGGCCCAGACATAGCCAACACACGCCATTACGCGGCATCAAAGTACATGTAATTTACTTATAAAGTACATGGCGTGTACTCTATAAATTTCTAGTTTTTCCTCCTTTTCTCAAAAATGACCAGAAAAGGAAAAACATACCTGAAACGAAGATCCAAGTTCTTACATGACTCTTGACTTGGACCACCTCCAAAAGCATTGCATCTCCATCCATTGCATATTCTTTTTTTTAATTCACACGTAGGTGAGGGGTAAAAAGGGGGGTTTTCATAAAATAAACCATTGGCACTTAGTCCCTACATATTAATTGGGTGAGATGGCTCACAGGACAACATTTAATAAATAATTTAAAAGGAATCCAATCACATTCAAAGGTCTTAGTCTAGCTTATGATCACCCACATACATGAAATGAGTTATGCATTTAACAAAACTAGTATTCAATTCTGTAATCATTTTTATAAAGATAAATTGTGATTTTAATTGATTAATTGTTATCATTAATTATTCAATCCTTTTATCTTAATCCTTTTCTGAATTTCCATGAGATAATTATCCAAGTACATAAATGAACCTTGGAGGTATCCTGGTGAATACTCATTCAAATCTACCCAACATTTATTATATTCTCATACTATTCTACTCTTATGATATATGGAATACAAGATGTTTCACTGAATAGGGTAACAACCTGTAGTATTATTTATACATTATAAGTAGTTTTGAACATTACACAAACATTAAAATTTGAACTTTTTGGAATTTGATAAAGTACACGGCATTTATTTCAAACTACATGGTGTGTACTAACTTCACCATTTATCCTCAATTACCTGCCTTAGGACTTGGCATGTGAAGCATACTTCAGAAATTTTAGAGTACATGACATGTAAAGTGGGTTACACATTTTGTTGTCTCTTTGTTACATGGTTACTGGTCAGCTTAGCCATGTATGGGATACATGGTTCGGTCCCTGACCTGAAGGGATTACACACCGTGTGAAGTGGGACACATGACGTGTAATCGAGTAAGAATGTGCCTATCTGTCCTGGTTAACATGTAGTGTAGAATTAACTACAACACATGTAATAAATGCACACATCTTGAGTAATTTCTTAATTACTCCCAATGTTTTGCGCATGAATTCATGGAATGTAGTCGAGATTACATGGTGTTTATGGCAGAGAAGATGGTGTGTAAGTCTGAACACACAGTGTGTACTTCCATGTCACCTGGATAGAATCGTTGGCGCCTCTTGATGAGTCCTACGTTTTAATTCTAATCAAAAAAAACATTTATTTCTATGAAATCTGTGAGAAATGAAAAGATGGATAAGAGATATTGAAATCCGAATGACAAGAAACATTAACCTTGAATTGAAAAACTAAATTATTAAACCAAAAATCATTCAAAAATTATTTAAATAATTATAAACTATGATGACCTCCCTTTGATACAACCTGTAGGTTTCAGGTGTAGAGGAAGAGCGGTTGGTTTCAGTGCCCAACTTTAATTTTTACCATGATCGATGATTATTCAGGGATCAATACGATGATGAATGTTAGTCTCCAAAGAATGGAATCAAATATTTATATAAAGAAGGAAGAGTCCCAAAACCATTAGAGAGGATCTTGCACATCATATTTATAATAAATTTAAATTTAATTTCTAAATAAATAAAATACCTGGTTTTTGGTACTTTCTTTGTTGATGCTTTTGACTGCCTAGGATGACCCTTTAGGATTGTATCGTTGTGCTTATGAGGATCCAAACCAAAATCATTATATCAGTGATCCAAATGTGCTACAATTGTATCTGATTGAGGCCACTCACTTTCCGAGTTCTAGCGCGGAAAATCCAATGTCTTGCGTCGATCGATCATGATCACCTTTTCTTCGATATTAAAGAACGTCTCTCATTCTTGAGAGGTATAGAGGAGAGGAGTCGAGAGAAAATTCCTGACTTGGAATTTCTGTTGAGTCATAGGTTTCCCATACCTATCATAATAGGCGTACCTATCTATTTATTGACATGGGGATTTAGTTATAATATTTAAAACATCAATTAAATACATTCATAAACTTAGAGAAAAAACATGCTACATAATAACAATAATGGGGTCATTATTTTTGGTGTGCCAACTTTCTCAAAAAAAATCAAAAATGAAATATCGTGCCACATAATTATAACAGCATTATTATTATTGGGTTTTTTTCAACTATTTTAATAATTATTTACTGTATTGCAAATAATTTTTTTACTACCTGACCGACCTTGGTATGCTCAAACTCCACATCCATTTACTGAGCACCCAAATAAATAAGTAAATAATTTATTCTCTTAAATAAATATTTTATTTTTAGACTAGTAAATAAATATCTATTAAATGTTCAATAAAATAAATATATATATTTTTATTCACAATCCCACGAATAAATATTTATTTAATTTATAAAATCATTTTAACTTGAATAAAATTATTCCACTATCTTGGGAATAATATTTATTAATTAAATTTAAAAAATTGAATTTAATCAAGGCCCCTAGAAACACTTTTTGTGTGACCCCCTAGAACTATTACTTGTTGGGGTTGCCTAAAGTCCAAGAGTACTATCCAGCAATGGGTCAAGGAACCCAAGAGAAATAACTTAATGTCCCAAAAATGACATACATATATGAAGGCTCACTGTGTAATATAGTCCCTTTATATCAATATCTCATCATATTGGTTTCATGATAATGTCATCATCCATTATTCTGGATATGTTGATCTTTGAATACCTGATATAAACTCACCGTTACACCATGTCCATGTAATTTCATGTGATGGTTCTATTTCAATCAAAAGTCCAAGATATCAACTTCTATAAATGGAAGGGACAAATCTTTATTCGACTTATCCATTAATAACATGTCATTCATGACACACCTAATGTATCTTACTTCCCACAAACTGTCTGAATGATAGTTTTTGTTAGTAAATCAAATTTTTCAAGTCATGACATGTATTAATGATAATATTAATTTATATAGACTATTACACATTCTTGTATATAGGAATATCTGATGACACCAAAACTTGTGGAATTCCTAGGAGAAGGTCTATTCTCACAATCTCCCATCTTGGAAATTACCAAGTGAAAACTTCATGAGAAGAAGTCTCATCTGCTTACGAGTACTTGCACCTGACAGTATATATACTATGTTTCCCATCATAGTATTCCATCCAATTGTAGAACTAAATTTAAGAATATTTTCATCGCACTTCAAGGTTCTCATAATAATGGTGAACTAATACAACCTTATCAATGAGACAAATACTCTTGGACATTATTAGAATATAGTCATGAAGAATAGTGAACAATATGTAAAAATATTTTTAATATTTAAATATATTAAATATTCATGTAATCAAATTACAATTATTTGGTTCTAAGACACAACTCTTAAAACATTTTTTCGAGTGTGGGTGATGACGAAGAGATTGTACATGAATCAAAATAGGAGGAATTAATATGCCAATCAAAAGTGTCTACCTCTCAAGATTATTATTAGGGATTATATATTTCTTTTTGTTTCACCTAGATAATGACATTAATGATTGGGAATGAGAAGAAAATTTAGGATCCTAGTGAGGATTGGAGAGGTTTTTAATTGATCTGTGTTACCTTTAAAATATAGCAGTATACATGATGTATTGAATGTATCTCATTTTAGGAAATAAAAACCAAATATGTATCATATTCTTATATGTGATGATGTGTAACTATATTTTGATATAACATTCATTCAAATATTGTTCTGTATTTTGGATTATAGTAATATGAGATTTTAGGGGAAATTTTTTCCACATGTTTATATTTTATAATAACATGGATGTGTAAAAAAGGATACTTAGGAGTGACAATAAAAAATGAGGTCTTAATGGATGGAATTAATCATTAGAGACACTCAATAATGCTTCTCAAGGATTAAAACCCTTATGGTGGGGAGTTTTTAACAAATAATAGTTTTCATTTTGAATTTTAATTGAATTAATTTTTATATATATTTAATTGGTAATGAAATTTAGGGTTTTGGTGATGGAAGGATAAGGGAGGGGAGAATTTAAGGTGGTGTTTGTGTAAATATTGTAATAAGTACCACTGGGTACATGATGGTGATATACCAGGTACTATAGAAGAGGTAGATGGTATGGATGTTCAAGAACCAACCACTAGGTGGTCAATAGGATCACATCAGGTGGATGATAGCCAGCAAGTGTTTAGCGGAAAAGAAATAGGTACTCTGTGGGTTACCAATGTGTTTTTTTAATATGGGTACACTTATAAATGTGTTTTAACTAGATTTAATAATTTAAGTGTTTCCCCTATTACCTTAGGAAATTATTATGAATTTCTTTCCCTCTGAAATCTCTATCACTATCTCTAATTTCATTTCATGATTTTCTCTTTAATTCAAAGAAATTTTTTAGATCTTTCAGTAGAATTGTATTTATAGTGGTAAAATCTTTCAAATCTCTATGTCTGTTCAATGGTGTTGTGGCTTGGATGTTACAATATTCTAATTTTCTTTTATCCTTCTTGTTTAATAAAATCAGGGATTTCAAGTATATAAGAATGAATTATAGATTTTTTTCTCTCTTTATTTCTTGATAAATAATAATTCAGTGACCTATCACTATTCTTGGTGTTTAATTAGGTTTTTAAATATAAATTTTATACATATATTGTTTTTTCATAATGTGTGTGAGCTTAATTGGATGAAAAATAATTTAAACCTATTGAGAATGATTTTAAAGGAATTGTTATGTGTAAAAAATTTATTTTTCTTACTATTCATGATTTAAATTGTTATTTAAAAATGTAAAAAAGTTAAATAAATGGAAGAATAAGTGAATAGATTCATGTGTTTGATTTTATCATTATTAATTAAATAAATAATGACTTTAAATTGTTTAAAACCATTGTTTTATTATTATGTTGTTTCTATAAAGTGTTTTTTTATTATATTAATTTACATTATTAATGGGTGAACTTGGGTGGATTATAGGAAATAAAATGAGTGGAATTATTGGGAATAAAACTAGTTGAATTAGATGTTTTGATTCACGATTAAGTTCTATAATATTTGTTTCTCGATATAAAAAATGTAAGTAATTTGGTTAAGACACATGTAAATATGTTCGAATAATTAGTGGTGTATTATATTGATTTTAAGATAAAGTTGATGTGTTGAGAAATGATATATGGTTTCTAGTAATTATATTTTGAATAAGTGTAAATGAAAAATATAATGGGGATACCAGGTTATTCTTGATTAAAAGGGGAAAATGTTATACTAAATTTAAAATGATAATTTTATAAGAAATATGCTTGTTCTATTTTTTTACTAAAGTAAAAAAAATGATTTAATGATATTTGATTATTTTCCTAACTATTTGAAAAATAATTGATCTATTAGATTTAAGGGAAAGGGGAATAAATTTGGGATTTTGTGATGAATTTGAAACTTTTATTTGGGATTATTGTGACAAAACTCTTTAGTCCTGTAAAATATAGATGTTTGGATAAAATTTAGTGATCATAGGGTTAATCTAATATATGATATGAAGATATGTGATCCATGGGTTTGGTTATTCCACATGATAGGAATGATATTATTTGACATGCCAAATTTTTTTTGAAGACATACAATATTCCATGTATTTTTTATAATAATAAATAAATCGAGTGTTTTGATACCATACTTATTAGTTGGTGTTCAAAGATTATATTGAAAATAGTTGGAGTTGATATATAAAATTTTGGGTGTCTTGGTTAGCACCTAACTTCTTAATATTCATAATATCTAAGAGTTTATGTCAAGAGACATCATGGATCATATTTATTATGATTTTTGGATTTATATAGAGGGGTTGTGTATGTATTGTTATTATTGATATTTTAGATGTATTATCGTTGTAATTTACCATATTTGTGTATTTTTTACCTTATTTGATGTAATATTTAGTTTTTAATTTATGAAATACCATTTAGATTTTATGGTGTATGTTTTCATTTATTTTGGTTTCTTGTGATTACTGACATGTTTATTTTTATATTTTATTATAACGGTCCATTGAGAGAAAATTTCTCCCTTAGTGATACTTATATACTTTGAAACTAGTCATAATCAATTAGTGTTCTCTAAGATAGATTTTATGTTATATTAGAGAAAATATAATATATAAAACTTTTATCTTTATTTGATAATGATTTTAAAATTCCGATTCCAATCAAAAAATGCATTATCATCTAGTTTTAATCTTTATAGTTTTGATATAAATGATATATTTTAGGTAGTGTTAATATATATTTTAATCTACAATAGAATAATTTTTTAGATTAGTATTAGGTTTTATAAATATTCAATGAGTTTTATTATTCAATATAATCCAAATAAAATAATGATCCATTTTACTTCACATTTATTAGTGGGGAAAGATCCAAATATCACTATGACTCGGTTTTACTTTATCACTTATCCCACTGTATAACTATTAATATGGATAACCATATCAACTGTATCATATATAAATTTTGGATAGTTGAGTACACAAAAACATTCCCTAATTCATATTTTAGATATTTTTAACATCATTCCTCTTGAAACATAATCCTATGAGGGTAATTTAGTCATGTGTATCCAAAATATCACTTTTCATGACCCTCCCCTAATGGGAACCCCTCTTATTTCTGTATTTAAGACGTCGGTAACCCTAACATCCCACCACCAATAGGTCATGGGTTGGTGAAAATCACTGAGGGTATAAGACAGACAAATGGGAGGAATTACCTTTATAATTCCTAGAACAAAAAAATAAAACCACCAATAAAATATATAATATAAAATAAAAACCAATATCAAATAATTTATGTAATATCATACAAAAACAAGTCTCCAAAAATGAAACACTAAAATAAAAACACCTATGACAAAAACTTTGATGGTAACTCTAAGACTCAAGCTTTTAATGTCTATATAAAACACCAAATACCTCCAATAAATCAAAAATATATATATATATATATATATATATATTATCAGATATATATATCATGATCATTCTCAATACCTATTATGTGAATATAGAAGAAACATATTAATGACTTTGTGAATAAATAACAAAACCAACCCACAATTAATATTGATCAACCATCACCCAACCACCACAAGGATCACTCACCCAATATCATATCTAAGTATAATAACATTATATTGAATGAATATATTAAGAAGGTATCCCAAAACCAATTATCTACTAGTTTATCTCTATCACACCCTAATGAAAAATTCCTTATGCGTCCATATATTCCACACTTATTCCATTGCACATAATATTCCATATTACAACTATATATCACATACCACTTCACATCCATAACCACATATCCATATCCAAATTTTATAGCACATTATCTTTATAGTAGGATATTGTGAACATAAAAGACATCAACCCTCTCCCCACTTCCTAGCATGAATGACAACCATCATGTATCAACATCACAACCAATTTAGTAAGTTACATAGTATATTACATACCAAAAACCTTAATTCATTATCACCTATATTCATAAACCTACCATGAACCATCACATATTGTACTAAACTTGGAAGGGAGAGAGGTGTAGAGGTATTAGTTTACAAACTATTCCCTCACTAACCTGGATTTTGGAGAAATCACTCATAACCCAAAATATTTGGGTATTGATAAGGTTTTCTGACTCGTGTGTGGTTCATAAGAAATCAAAATAAATTACAACATATAATATAGTCATACATAAACCTAATAGGAAGTTTTATGCAGATAACACTATTATGGACCAAAACAGTCACCACATCAACATTACTATCCACTAATTACCACTTCCATATCTATAACATAAATATCCTCATATATCCAAATAGAGAAACCATAATAGTACCCTTAATTTTTCATTAATCACATCATTAATCCATTCTCATATTTACCATTTTACTGAAAAAATTACATTATTTATGCCATTCCTTTATCAATTTTTTATTTCAAACCATTCTTTAACCATATACCATGTTTATCCCAACAATTACCGATTAATTTCAACCATTAACAGTTCGTTGAAGGTATAGTGTTCATTAAATTCCAACGCACCACCCATTATAATTTTCATTATTAACAACCATATTCTATAATCCCAAGAATATATAAAAAAACCACAAAACAATAAATAATCATCACATGAACTACCCCACAACACATGAAAAAATCCTCCATGATTTCCAAAAAAAATTCCTTTCCACACAACTAGTTATTCCATATTTCCAAACTACAAAACATCCCATCAACTACTATTGCATCAATAAACACATCACCCCATTCTAACCTAATAAAACCAATTTTAACACCCACTAAATAACTCATTCCAACACTTTAAAACTAGCCACAAAAATCCCCAATTGAGACCATTCTAACCATAACAAAGGTAACACAACAAACAACATAAAACCACATGAAATCAATATAAAACCACATCAAGAGATCACTTTTTTCAATATTTCCTAAAAATTATTTATTTAAATTTTAAATATAATTACAAAAAATTTATATTTCCAAGAAACTATTTCATTACACTTTTAAAATACTTATCATTTTATGATAGTTGATTTCAATAATTGAATAACAACAACAAGACATATTTTACAGAAGTAAACAACTCTCATCAAAAACATCAAACAACCATAAATCACATTAAATTTTATAAAATCATATAAAACACATGTGAATCACCCATACCATTTTAATTTTTTTATTATAAATAATTATCTCTGTTAGGATAGTCCTTATTGTCCACATAAATAAATGAAAATCATAATGCTCCCAAAATTTACATAAAACAAGGACTGAGAAGTCTTGAATATCCTACCTCAATAGGAGCTTCATCAATCACAATGCAAGAAAAAATATAGTGATATGATCATTAGTCCATGATCCTTAGAGGAAAACCTCAACGTCCTAGATCACTATATCCTCCATCAAAACCATGAACCAAAGTAAAAATATCTGAACTATTTTCATAGATTAACTTGGTAAAAGGTTTGGGATAAAACTAGTAATATGGGAATAAAAACCAATATTTTATAACAAATTTTTTAATATCTTGAAGATAAGAGAAAAATAAAATCAAAGGGTTATAAAAAGTATCCAAATTCACACCTAGGGACACATGGGGTTTTTAGAAAAATTAAGAAATCTAGAACAATTTGAATGGGATTTTTAATTTATGCTAAAATTGGAAATTAATGAAATCCTATCGTGAAAGTCATGGTCACACTAGGATGGGGATAAGTCTGGAACACCATCAAAAATTACACCAAAATCTCCCTTATCCCCCCTAAATATCATAAAAAAACTATTAATATTTGTGTATCCAATGAAGTTCAGGACACAGCCAAGGTAGTCACATTGTGATGCATGATACACCAAAAAACACATTGAAACCCCAAACTAATCACTGGATAAATAGTAGCACATGTAGAAATGATACTCTAGAAGGTATAACCCTGAAATCAGCTACTAATGGCTTCACACAGGGGTAGATGTTGTTAGAAATAAGTTGGTTGTAAGAGTTTTTTATATAAGTTTGCTGGAGGGTTTTTCTTTTATTGTCTATATAAAAAACCACACCACTTTGTTTTTCCTATTAATCAGATATAAGAGTATTGTATGTAAATGATCAAACATATATTTCTTGAGAAATTACATCAATTAATTTTTTCTATTTTGAACATTTTTTCGGAGTTTAGTTTTTATTAGAATTATCTTTTTTTAACGAAAATTTTCATAATAGAGAAGAATAATGTCCTAGAGTCAGAATATTGTAAGAGATGTTCGAAATATGAAATGTGAAAATTATTTTTTGATCATATATTGTTACTAAGACATGAAGAAGTCATGAAAAAGTTAATATTTTGTTATATAAAATAGAAATTTGGGTTATTTATATTTTTACAAAGTTGAAATTTTATAGATGAAGATCGTCAGTTTGAGAAGTACCGGACACATAAATTGTTTGAAGGCTGGTTGTTTGAATTATCTGATGTTATAAGATTCAAAAAAGTGTTGATAAGACAATCCATTGAAAAGTATAAAAACATTGATCCATATAATGGGATATAAACATTAATCCATCAAATGGGAGGAAACATTGATCCATCAGACGAGATGCAATCACGGATTCATTGGATCGGATGTAGACACTAATTCATCAGATGGGATTAAGATGACAATATATTAGAAAATATCTATATAACAGTTCAATGGATGATATATTTGACACTGAAAAGTCTTCAAATTCTTAGTTTTATCAAATTAGATTTCATCAGTCTGAGGAGAAGTTGAAGAAATGAAGAAAGTGGTTGAAAAAGTGAGACATGTAGAATTTTCTACTAAACTATTGTTGTTGGGTTATAATGTCTTTAGAAGTTGTAATGAATTTTATTCAATACTCTTTCAGTAGGTTTGGAGCATTAGAGTGAGAAGTATTCCATTTTACTTGATTTTAATTGGGACAAAAGAACCTGAATGAAAATAGTGCTTCGTAATGAGATGTTTTGGGATTTCATTTTCCAGACTGATCACTTATAATGTTATCTTTAATTAAGGTTTATAATTAAGGAAATTATTAAGAACTATTGAATATTCAAGAAGAATATAGAATATTTAATAGGTATTTAGATGTTTTTAAATGAAGTTCCAATTTCTAAATAATTCAAATTGTGAATTTTGTTAAGTGGGAAAACAATATTTAGTTCCCACCTATTCGACTTACAAGGGACCTATATAAAGGGGTGAAAGTAAAATTTACTATAACAATTTTCACTTTCTCAAGAGGAAGAGTTTTTGAGTTTTGGTTTAATATTTTTATCAGATAGAGTTTCCTAAGGAATTTTTTGGAACCAAAAAAAATGATTGTAGCAATGGTGGTCATGTCACATCAAATCAGACTGGGAAATCGGAAAAACAGTTTCTAAAAGAAAATAAATAAGGAAAGTGTATGGTTCTATTTTTCTATAGGTAAATAAATCAGACTTATATATAGACTGAAGAATCAGATAGAGGAAAAAAATTGAGGGATCATAATGAGTTCTGTACAAAATCCAAAGAATTTTTTCCTACCTAAAACTAAGTAAGAAAGTAAATAATTATTTTTAAAGAATTACATAAGTGGAATTTATTTAAGAAGTATAATGAAAATGTTTTTAACCTATTAGTGAGGGTTTATAAACTTGTTACAACATCTTCTTTACATATTTCATGCTGAAAGAATCACAAGCATCATTTTGTAGATCATAGTGTTAGATAAGTGTAAGGGTATTTCCTAATTTTTGTATCCACACAAAAATCTTTGTTTTATAGTGGATTGTGTGGTATTTTATTATTTCCAAACCATGCCAAGTAAGAGCGACTCCTATTAAGTAGTGAACCTTTTAAATACTTTTATTCCTATGGATATGGGATTTTTTTTTGTTTTTAGTAAAGTGATGATTCTTTAATTGTATGTGATGTTTGTTTTGAAATAAAGATAAAATAAAATAAAAATATAGTAATGATTCATTCCTCCCCCTTTTAGTGATTGCATTGATCCTACATGGGCCTTTTCAACTTGAATTGGAGTGAATGACCCCTTCATTTACTCTTTACTGAAGTTTTAAGATAAGTTCTTATGGATAATTTGAATTGTGTGAATAATAAGGGGATTATAGTTTTTGATGGAAATAACTATCATATATGGAAATACATATTGTTTCTATCTCCAATTTATCTTGTTTATGATGTTCTGGATACTACTACAAATTCATTTATTCTTCTTTCATAGTATTATCCTATTACAATTATTGGTATGAAAAATCTTGAGAATGACAGAAGGGAAAAACATATTTACTTTCATCACTCTCTAAAAGTGAATTTATAAGAGTGAAGTGAGTTATAAATTTCAAAGTTATTTATGATACTTTCAAAAATATCTATGAAGGAAATATGAATGTGAAGTATGATGATTAAAAAATGGTTGACTATGAATATGTTTGATACTTCTTTACCAGGTTGAATGATATTGATAGAATGATAAGATTTCTTGGTGAGAATCTATACGACTCAATAGTGGATGAGAGGATCTTAAAAATTCCCCATTTAATGTTTTATTCCAAGGTTCTATATTTTTAAGATCTATATCCTGAAATATTATCTTTGGATGACTTACACTCAATCTTGTTACATATAAAATGGGAAGATATAAAGTTATGAAAGGAAAAGAAAATTTTTATCAAGAAATTTTCATAAAACCATAAAAGAATTGAAAATATAAGAAGATTATCTAAGATAAATTAGTTACTGACCCCAATAATTAATATGAGGTTAGTAACAATGTTGGAAAATTCTTTTCCTTGTTTTATAAAAATTTAAAAATAGGAAAAAGAATATACAAAGGTAAGTTACCACTAAAATGCTTTAACAATGAAGCTATTGGGGATTTTTCTGCAAATATTTCATGAAGAAAAGTTTAAGAATAAAGTGATAAAGATTTTGTTGGTTATAAAATTAGTATTTATAAATAAGAGATTCCGATAAAATTTTCTATGAAAATAGATTTAAAGGAATTCCTTTGAAAAATTATAAGATTTGAAAGATAAATCAAGATGTTGAAAAAGGAAAGTTCCTTATAAAATAGTCAAAATACTTTATTGAAGATAAATCTAATTTTTTGGAAGAGATTGCACATTTGAATAAATATTTCATAAAAGAAAATATTCAAAATCAATAAATTGAAATAAAGATAAAATTAAAGGAGGAAGATATGGAACTTGTTTAATAAAAGTTCTCTAATACTGATCCTTGAGTTATGAGTTTCAAGAAATATATTTTTAAAAATAGAGACTATTTTGATAAGTTTTAAATTGGGAAATATCAAAAAAATATGGTCAAAGGTTGAGGAAAAAAAATTAATTTTTTCCTAATATTAAAAAAGGTGAAAAAATTGTGTATGTATCCAAAACTAACAAAGCCAAAAATTCAAAAGTTTCAAAAGTTTCAATGTCGAAATAAAATATTTCTACTAATAGTGATTCTTTTAAATATGGGAAGAAACTAAACTTTAAAAATAATATGTTTAATTATAACAAATCTTCTATGGCACAATAATGTCTTAATGTTGAAAGAAATATAGTTATTGAAAACATGATTTCAACTCTATGCAGTATGGAAGTTACATAGAAAAATATTCTCTCTATGTATACTGCAAGTATTGTGGGGGATTTTCCATACAAAAAAATGTATTGGTTCAAATAAAAACCTTGAAATTATCCAATGAGTAATAAGAAGAAAAGTTTTAGGGGGAGTTAATACTCTCAAAGATGGAATCCAGAGAAAGTTGTTACGAATTTTTAAAAATGATTCCAACCTTTAGAAACTATTTTTGAAATATGTGAATGGAATGAACATCATGAAAAATGGATATCTTGTTTTATTATCAGAAATAAAAACATATTTATAACAATTATCAAAAAATTTAGGTGAATAAAGATAAAGGTAAAGAAAAATAAAATGTTTTAGAAACTCCTCTCAAAGCTATAAAAGTAGAATTATTGTGGATTTTATATAGTAGGTTCCCTTTATATATGATATAATATTTGAAGATTTTTAAAAATATAAAATACTTTAAAGAAGTAATAATGACATTTTTCAATGACAAATCACTCAGAATCAAAGGTGTTGGATCTTCTATTATTGGGGAAGAAAATTTTAAATCCAAAAAGGCATTGTTTGTTGATGGGATGAAATAAAACTCTTTAAGTTTTTCAAAACTTTTTTATGAAGTTAATAAAGCTATTTTTTTAGAAAATGTGTTTTTTATGAAAATATATTGAGAAGGAAAAATTGTTATGAGAGGCCAGTATACCAAAGGGAACATGTTTCAAGTTGCTAATGTCCAAAATTCATGTTATCTAATCTTGATAGAATAAAATAAGTTATGATACAAAAGGGTGGGACATATGTGTTAGAGAAATTTGAGAAAGTTTAAAAAGAGAGATATTGTTCATGATATTCCTGATAGGACAAGAATATGATATTGGCATTGTTTAATTTTTCAAAAAGGTAAGATTACAAACACAATGTATAGTAAAGTTGAAATTAATTCATCTCATCCCCTAGAGCTAATTCATTCTCATATTTTTGTGTCAATACACAAATAATCAATTCTTGTAGATAACTACTTCATTTATTTCATTTATTATTTTACTCGCATGACTTGTATTATGGATTTGAAACATAAATCGTAAGATCTAAAAATGTTTAAGAGTTTTAGGATTATAGAAGATAAGAAATGTGGATATTTTGTGAAGAAGTTACAAACTATTAATGGTAGTAAATAAAAAAATTAATAATTCAGAATTTATCTTTGAAAAACATGGTATTCTTCATGAGTTCATTTCACCATAATGAAAACAACAAAATGGTCTTTCAAAAATAATGAATATAAGTTTGGTGGATTTGGAACAAACTATGTTAATAAAACATGGTATTTCTCACTATTTCTAGAGGTAGAAAATGAGTACAATATTTTATATTCAAAACTGGGGTTTCAACATAAAAATTTCTAATATGAATCTTATAAAATGTTATATAATTAAATTCCATATTTAAAACACTTGAGGGTTTTTGGGTTTCACTGAATCATAAAAAACCAAAAGTGTAAATCATGGAAAATTTTATCAAATAGGTAAAGATAGAGTTTTTCGTAGATATACTCTTAATGGTATAGGATACAACTGTTTCAAAAAAGAAACAAGAAATATAGTATATTATACTAATGTAAAATTTCTTAAAAAAGTTGAATAATAAGTTTCATGAACACATGATGATAACGAAGCTGAAGAATATGGATTAGTTTTTTATGAACGACATGAAAATAATTCCAATAATGGTGATGCTATTAAAATAGAAGAATCAGACTTGGGTATTTATTGTGGTGAGAAATAACTTAATACATTTCATCCTAGGATGAGGAAATTGGTATAAGTAAAAAAACATCATTGGTAATCAACAAAAAAAAGTTAAAATAATAAGAACATCAAATTTTTTTACATACTTCCTTATATTCAAAAGTTGATACAAAATTTAATAATGAAGATTTCAAGAATCAGTTGTGGATTCTTTTTTTTCATGTAAAATTAGATCAGATTGAGAAGAATAATACTTTGGGACTTTTACCCAAACTAGATAATAAAAATGTGACTGGTACAAAGTGGGTGTTCTGAAAAAATTTGAATGAAGATAATGAAGTGATAAAAAATAAAGAAAAACTGGTTCAAAAAGGATACTCACTAATTGAATGTATTGATTTTGATGAAATTTTTCTTCATTAGAAAAGTTAGATATAATTAGAATATTTCATGTAATTACTACACAATGAGGTTATAAATTTTTTAGATGGATGTGAAATTAGATTTTATCCAAGGAGAAATTCATGAATAAGTTTATATTGTAAAACTATATGGATTTGTAAATTGAAAAGATAAATTTTATATGTATAAATTGAATAAATATTTGAATGGGTTGAATAAAGAATCAAGATCATGGTATTCCAAATTGTATTTCTTCTTAAGGAAGTTGAACTTTAGGAAATTAATATTGGAGAGTAATTCCTTATCAAATAAAATAAGGATATATATCTCATCATAATTGTTCATGTTGATGATATTATATTTTCTAGAAATGATGAAAGAACTTGTGTAAGTTTTTTTAAATATTTGAGGAAGTTTTTTGAAATTTCCAAACCTGGAGAAATGAAATATTTTCTTGATTTAAAAATCTAACAAAATAAGAAGAATATATTTCTATCTTAATAAAATTATGATAAATAAATTATTAATAATTTTTTAATGGAGAATTCAAAAATATTTTCCACACCAATTTCAGTGGGAACCAAGTTTTCTAAATATAGAGAGGAAATGGACATAAATTCTAAGGAACTTCAGAAGCTGATTAGAAGTTTTTTATATCTAGATACTTTATATAAAAGATAATTTTTATGCTGTTACATTATTTGAAATATTACAAAGTACTCCAAAATAATATAATCTCTTATAAGGAAAAAAATCCCATTATATAACATAGGCATAATAGTTTTAGGTATCAAATATGACAACTCAAGAAGAATTTATTTGTTTGGATAAACATATGTCGATTAGGCTAGATGTTTAGATGATATAAGATCTACATATGGTGAATTTTTCTTTCTATGGAATTTTTTTTGATTTTTTTTACTGAAATAAAAATTATGTAACTCTTAGAATAGCTAAAGATGAAAATGCTACCACCACTCATGTTGTAACACAACTTATGTGGATGAAGATGCGATTGAATGATTTTATATTTTAAGTAAAGCTACCATTTTTCTTGGTTTTTTATTATCAAAGTTCTATAAATATCACTATATATTAAGTGAAACATTATTATTCAAGTTAAATTGATATCAAATATCACTTCATCAAAAATTATGTGGAGAAGAATGAACTCAGGTAGGAATATATTCCTATTATGGAACATGTTGCTAACATAACCACAAATCCTTTACCAAAGGATCATTTTTATAAATAGAGGTAGAAAATTGGAATCCAACCATTTTCTATCCATGGTTGAGGTATGTTTTTCTATCTCCTCTCTCATCTTTTATTTGGATATATTTTTCAAGGGGTAGAAAAATATTATTTTAACAAATTCATCCATTGGTATTGCTAAACCTTTTAAGGCAGCATTTATTTAGGGGGATTTAATAAAAGGGGTAAGTTTTGAGTTTATCATCTGAATTTTTGAACTATTATAATAGTTTTTTTAAGTGCTTGTAGGAAAATTTGGTTTTATAGGAAAATAGAAGATGTTGGGAAGAATGAAATGTTTGATGTTCAATAAGAATTTTCTGAAGTCACTACTTATGGAAAGCATTGTTTTTTTTCAATGATTCTTATTTCTTATATTGAGTTGACTAACATAGGCTTATAATTAATTATAAGTGATTTATATCTTGATTTTACAAAGTTATAGGGATTTTTAATCTTGTTTCAAAACAAAATCCGAAGGGGATATTGTTGGAACGAAGTTGGCTGGAAGAGTTTTTTAAATGATGTTTTTTGGAAGTCTTTTCTTTTGTTTCCTTTATAAAAAAGTCACCTCAAATTTGTTTTATATGGTTATTAGATAAAGCAGTGTAAAATAAAGATAATATAACATGTATTAATTTAGAAAGTTCATCGATTAATGATTTCTATTCTGAATATTGTTTTCTGAGTTTATTTATTATCATACTTATCTTTCTAGAATGAATCTTTTCGAAATATACCAGGAAGATATACTAGAGAAAAAATTTCATAAGATACATTGGAAATAAAAAATATGGAAATGTTTTTTTATTGTTTATTATTACTAAATCATAAATACGTAATGATACAAGTGGTAGTTTTTTGTATAAAAGTGAAATGTGAATTTATGATGTTTTTATAAAGTTGAATTTTTTTCGAACATAGTTCATTAGTTTGAGAAGTACTAGATGTAGAATTTGTTTGAAGTTTTGTTTTTTAATTTTACTAAATTCATAATATTTGAAAAGGTGTTTATTGGATGATCCATCGGATGAGATGCAGGCACTGATCCACTGGACATGATATAGACATCGATTCATTGAATGGGATGAAAACACCAATACATCCTATGGTATACAGACATTGATCCACCATATTGGATGTAGATGATGATCCATATGATGAGTTTAAGACACCAATTCATTGGATGTTCTATTTGACAATGATAAGTCATTGAATACTGAATTTTATCAGATGAAGTTTCATCGGTTTGAGGAACATTTTAACAAATTAAAAATTTGTTGAAAATTTGAGGAATATAGAACTTTCTAGTAAACTATTATTGTATTATTATAAAGTATTTTGAAGTTTCAGAAAAAAAATTTCAAAAAAAATTTAGTTGTTTTTGAGCATTGTAGTTTGAAGTCTTCTATTTTATATAATTTTAATTAGGATAGGAGAACTGGAATAAAAAATAGGGTTTCAAAATGAGATGTTTCATAATTTCATTTTTCAGACTTAGCACTTGTAGTTTTCTCATTCATGGGACATTGATAATTAATAAATTATGGATAATTCATTAATATTCAATAATAATCTTGAAGAGTTGAGAAAATTGATAAGTTTTCAAATGATGTTTGGATTTCTGAATAATTTGAATTGTGAATTTCATTGAGTGAGAAGCCAATTTAGAGTTCTTTACTTTTCTATTTCTAGGGATCCTATACAAATGGATGAAATTACAATGTACTCTTACATTTTTAACATGTGCAAGAGTCGGAGCACTAGAGTTTTGGTTGTCAATTGGTTTCTAGACAAATTTTCCTAAGGAATGTTTTTGGACAGAAGTGATCAGATAAGTGGTGGTTAGGTCTCATTAGATCTTACAAATAAATTAAACTGAATATTTCTGAAATATAATGATGATATAAAGAGTAGGTTTATATTTTTCTATAGGAAAATCAATAAAAAAAATTATGTACTAAAGAATCAGATAGAGGAATCAGAGTGAGGGATTGGATTGAGTTTTGTATGAAGTCTAGAGAAGTGGTTCCTTCGTGCTTCTTGGTAAGAATGTGTAGAATTATTTTCAAGAATAAAAAAGTAAAATTCAATGAAGAAGCATGAAGACAATATAATGAACCTATTATTGCTGGTTTCTAAACTTTTTACAACATGTTATTTACATATTACAAGTTAAAATAGTCACACGCATTGTTGTATTGATCATAATGATATACAAGTGTAAGGGTATTTACTACTTGTTGTATCAACAAAAAAGGATTGTTTTCAAGTGTATTTTTGGGTATTGTATTATTTCCAAACCATTATAAGTACTATATAATCTTATTGAGTAGTAAAACTTTTAAATAATTGTGTTTCAGTGTATGTTTGAAAGTTTGGTTTTTAGAAAAGTGATATATATTATATAGGGGAAAATATTATTTCAAAATAAATATAACATAAAAGAAAAAATATATCACTAGTTCACCCCTACCCAACTCAGTGATTACATTGATCCAACATGGGCCTTTTTATCTATGACCATGTCATGATGTACAATCATGTAAAATTAATCAATCTCTCTATTGGAACCAAGGTTTTTAATAGTTGGAAATGGATTTTATTTTTTGTCTCTTGTCAATCTACACTTGGTTGATCAATGAGATTTCAATCCAAGTAATTTTATGGTGTAGGTGGCTTCACTACTGAAGGTGGTATCATTTTCTAGTGTGTTTGAAATTTTTTGTGCTTAAAATCCAAAGGAAGGGACAAGCATCATGAGATATGTATTTCTAGGACCGAAACATTTAAAATATGGTAAAGGCATGGATTTCATGAATATTGTAGTTTCATGAATTTGTGATGATTCATGAAGGAATATGTTGTCACAAGGGTTCGATGGTTTTTGAAAAAATGCTTCATAAAGAATGGATATGGTGTGATGTAAATATGGTAAGCTACACAATAATGATAAACCTCGAAAATGGGAAACTTTCACTGTAGGTTCATGAAGGAAAGGAATTTTGAGAACATGATTGAAGAGGTTCAAAAAAATTACATGTTGAACTTTAAAACTCCATGAAGGAGGAATTATCTATAAATAAGTGGCTTTCCATCCATTGATATATAGAGATAATTTGAAAAAAGTGTGAATTTCTCTGATTTCATGAAGGTTATACATGAAGGTAATACTTCAATAATAAAGAACTCTTCATGAGAGGAATCATCACAAAAAAAATAATTCTTAAGAACAAATTAAATATAAACCTTTTTAAAAAAAATGGGGTTTCAAAAAACTGAGATTTCCATAATTGGGTTGTGTTATGAAAATGTTGTCATCTTCACAAAGGCTAGGAGTTCTGTGAAGGTTGGGAGTTTCGTGATGGATGGGAGTTTTTTGAAGGCTGGGAGATTCATTATAGAAGGGATATTTATGAAAGTATGTCGTTTTGTGAACTCTAAAACATATTCGAAAAAAAGTGGGTTTAATGAATGATGGAGTTTCACAAAATGTACTTACCCAAATGGCTAGTTTTGAACATTTGTTTTGAGTTAATAGTGCATTCAAGTGCATTAATTTAGGACTATGGTGAAATAAAAGTCTTTTGATACTCAGGGATAAATATTTCAGTGCCTAATCAATTGATTAAACCGTAAAGTCAATAAAATGAGTAAGGATTCACCCAATAATTTGATAAAGGGAGATTCTATGAAAGTGATTTGAGGGAGTCAGTGTGATATCTCTACAGTAATTGTAAGGTCGGTGACCCTATCACGGAGTGATAGGGTCTGATCTTTTCTAATATAAAAAAATCTAGTGGAATTTAGTAGATTTTGGTATGACTGACATCCTATAGACTTTTTATTCTTACACTAGCCCATAGTGTTGAACCATGTAAAATTTTCATTTTGTGTTTTTATTTCTACATATGGTTGTTTAATATTTTCATGATTCCATAAGACATTTTTAATTATTTCCTACCAATGTGGGGATAATATCCATATCATTGACAAAAAATTGACACTGTGATTCTCCTGTACCCTCTCAGGGTATTCCAAGGTCCTACAATTGTTATCATATGGAGGTTGTAGGTGTTAAATATATCCTCTATTATTGTTTTCATGGAGAATTTAGTGAATATTAGAGGAATTCCCTTTTTGAAAGAAGTAACTTCTAGATTATGAATAATGTAATAAGATCTCATTTTTGATCTGTTGGGTTGTAATTTATCTTTTCCATGGTTCAAGGGATTCCATTCAGTTATGTTATATGTCCTTCTATGACTAAAATGGTTAGGAAAATGATTGATATATATTCCAATGATTAAAATTATCATACTATAGCACTATCTGATCAAATATATTTGAAGGTGATGAGCTACACTATAGCCAAGTCCATGTGAGGGAAACTTGAAAGTATTTATAAAGGTTATAAAATAGTGAAGGAGGAAAAAAATTAAGTTTTTAATAATCAGTTCGATGATATGAAAATGTATCCATATGAAAATGTGGATAGTTTCTTTAATTGCATTACTATATTTTTTGGAGATATTCAAGTACTTTGGGATAAAAAAGGATATTAAAATTTTGAAGAAAATATTAAGAATTTTACCACCTCTATACAATCCAAAATTTTCACCCCTTTATAAAAGATATTTTTTTAATCTTTCTCTTAATAATATAGTAAGAATTATGGTGGCATATGTAATTAGAGTCAAAACAGAAGATAAAAAAAATATGAGTAAGGAAATGGAATTAAAATCCATTTCAAAACATGACATATTGAAAGTTATTAACGAATGATATGAATTGGATGATGAAATTATTTCACTTTTTAAAAAAAATAAAGAGTGGAAAAGGTAAATTTTAAGGAAATATTCATTTTTCTTGTTTTGGGTGTGGTAAAGTAGGTCACATTGTATCTGGGTGCTCAAGGAGACTTGATGATGTTGAAAGTGATTAATAAATCATGTAGATACCTCATAAGAAGTTTCCATAAAAGGGATACTTAAAATAAGGAAATAAATTACAAAGAAATAGATTTTCCTGCAAATAGAAACAAGATAATGATGAATTTTTAGAGGATGTAGAAACAGAGTTTAAATTTGATATTGAATATTCCATGATGGATATAGTTGAAAAGGAAGAACCTAAGAAAGATGAATACAATCAATTGAATGGGGTTGTAAAACTCTAGGGGATACTTAAGGGTTATATTGATGATCGTGACATTTAAATAAGGAAAAATATAAAGATGGGAGTTGTGTTGAAAGAGCCATTAGAGTATGTGGAGAAGCTTGAAGAAAATATTGATTGACTGTTAGGAGAGGTAGAAGAACATTTAAAAACTATTAAAATCTTAGAAGAGTTTGTATACAATCGGCATCGAAGAGAAATAAAAAATCACCAATGACCATACATTAAGACTGGGGGGAATGGCTAATATAGTTGAGATCCTTGAAGAAGATGTCATTTCTTTAAGACGTAAAATGAAAACTGATTTAAAATCGAGGTAAAATATAAGAAATTATAGTATGGAAGGTTTTTAGATGAAAATATTTTAAAAATAGTTAAACATGGATATTAAGGATTAGATAAATCCTTGAATGAACAATGATCTAAATTTATGAGATATAGTGGAATTGGTAGTGAGTAGAAACATCAAAATCAGAAAATGGGATGAGAGAAAGACAATGGAATTAGAAATTTGGACATATCGAAAAGAAACCTGATTTCCTAATTGAGATTGATTCAAACAAAACAGAGAAAAGTGTTGAAAATTATCCTCAATTATTTATAGAGGATTTTTATTCAAATACATATAAAAAAGGATACATGTAAAGGATAGGAAGTGAGAAGATATTTCCAATTATGAAATGTCAGTTTTTTGTCTTTTTTAAACATACCATGTATTACTCTGAAGATTCAAGGAGCTATATGGATGGGGACACACTTGTAATTAATAAAGGAGAATGATAAAATATCCTTCATTATATATAAAAAATAATTTCTAAGGATATTTTTTTCACTATTCTAACTTTTTCTATAAATCTATTCATTATGGATAGGGGAAATGTGGTAAAAATAACTACCTAACTCTAAGAAAATTCAAAAATGGTCAACCAATAAGAATTACCCTTAAAATAGGTATTCTCTTCTAGATAATTAAAATGAGAACGATTCATCCAAGCAGGTTGAAAAGAGATTATAACAACCAAATTTTTCTTCCACTCAATCATGTATCTCATGGAAGAAAAAGAAGAAGATAGAGAAGGAAAACCATGAAGAAATCACTCTCAAAGCTATGAAGAATAGTAGAAGTTGGATTCTTGATAGCGGATTATCATCCCACATGATAGGAAATGAAAATTTTCTGAAAGTTTTTAAGAAAGGGGTTTATAGGACAGTGAGATATGGGAATTATTGTTTTTTAAAGATCAAAGGAAGTAGAAATATATAATTACAAAATGATGAGATAAAGAAAATATAAGTACTCTATATATATGGATTTTATCAAAATATCATCAGTGTGAGTAAATTATAGGAATCAAAAATGGTAATTTCATTTAATCAAAATAGGTGAACAAGCAAAGGTAATATTGGTGATTCTATCCTGAAAATTTTGTAGGAAAAATGGTAATTTATACCAGGTAGATAATGAAAATACTTTTTTCTTAACAATTGAAGTGGAAAAAACTTATATAATTGGAGGTCGAGTCACATTAATCTTCATTTCATGGAAAACATATCCAAAATAAAGGTTATTTTCAATATTCCCAATCAAAATCATGATTTAGAAAATACATTTGATGCTAGAATGAAAGGAAAGAAGGTTTTGAATTCTTGTTAGATGAGTATTAAATGGGCCTCAAATCTGCTTCATATTGTCTACAGATATTTTTGTGTTCCAATGAAGGTGGATAGAACATATGGAGAGAGATACTTCATTATTTTTATTGATGATTATTATAGAATGGTATGTTTTATTTTTATGCAGTGGAAATGAATAGTGATTGACTACTTGAAGAGATATCTCCAAAGAGTTGAGAATGAGACTGGACACACAATCAAGATATTACGATCTGAAAATGGAATAGAATTTACATGTATTGATTTAGATAAATACCTAAAAATGTGGGATCAAGTAGGAGGTTTTATTAGGGAGAACACATTAACCAAATGGGGTCCTTGAATGAATAAAATGACAGGTGAATAATATAGTCAGAACTATGCTGATTGAGAGTTGTGTGTCTTATCATTACTGGAAAGAGGTTATTCAAGTTTTTGTATACACTCAAAATAGAATAGGGACATTTATAGGAGAGGACAGAACATCATATGAGATATGGAATGGAAAAATCCCTCACTAAAGTATTTTTGTGTTTTTGAAGGAACTGTTTTATCTCAGACAAAGAATAAAATCAAGGAAGGTATGGTGTTGTTAAAGATGATGGAATATTCTTAGGATACTCAATAAATAGTAAGAGATAAAATTTTTATAATAATCACCTTAGAAAGATTTTGAAAATTAATTATGTCCATGTCATTGAGGATAAAACAATAAATAACATGAGGAGATCATATGTTGATATGATTGATGATTAAGAAGAAAGTGGAAAAGGGATAGATTCGAATACAAAAATTGTGAAAGAATTTCCTAATATTCAAGGATCTCAAAATGATGATGACTCAAAATTAGAAATATAAGACAAAACCATTACTGAAGAAAATATATTTGAACTTCATAGCTGAAATATAAGAGAAGAAGTTGATCAATCCAACATCTTTGGGTATTGGATTGTACCTACAATTAAAATGATAATGAAGAATGAAGAACATTATAATCTTCTACAAATTTTGGAACCAACCTCATTTAAATAATTATTGAAGGTTGAATCATGGATAAAGGATATGAATGATGAATTGGATCAGATTGACAAAAACTAGACTAGGGATCTTTTCAGGATTTCATAAAATCACAATGTTATTGGAACAAAATGGATCTTCAAAGACAAATTAGATGAGCTAGGAAATGTGATTAGAAATAAGGAACACTTTTTGTGAAAAGGATACACACATATTGAAGGAACTAGTATTGAATAACAATTTTCTTCAGTAGCTCGACCAAAGTTTATTAGGCTCTTTCTAGCCATGGAAATTCAAATATGGTAAATAATTTATCAGAAGGATGTCAAAATAGAATTCTTAAATGGTTTTCTTTAAGAATAAGTCTACATTGAATAACCAGTAGTATTTATAATTATAAATGATGAAACATAGTTTTATTGATTAAAAAATCTCTCTATGGTCTAAAATAGGCACCAAGATTATGGTATTTTTTACTGGATGATTATCTGAAGAAGATAAAATTTAAAAGAGGAGGTTTAGATCATAATCACTATGTAAATAATTCTCATGGTGATCAATATATGGTGCTCATGTTTTTGGATGATATCATTTTTGGATAAATAAAGAACAAATCAGTGGAAAAAGTTTCTAATAACATGGAATCAGAATTTGAAACGTTCATTATTGATGAAATCACATTCATTTTGAAGAAACAAGTGATTCAACATAATGAATACACCTTCATTTCTCAAGAAAACTATGCATGGGAGATTCTGAATAAATTACAAATGCATGAATCCAAACCTATGTTGACTCTGATTTTGGTTGAGACAAAATTTGGAAAGAATGAGGATGGTAATTATATGTATCCCACCTTATATAGTAGGATCATTGGAAGATTATTATACTTTACTGTAACACAGACAAATATCATCTTTGTAACATGTTTTGTGACTCACTTATAAAGTAATCCAAAGGAAGAGAATTTTGTAGAAGTTAAAAGAATCATGGGATATATTCAAGGTACTCTCAACATTGGATTATTTCTTACATTAGGTAGAGAGATTGAGTTGTCATCAATTTCTGATGCTGACTCCATTAGAGATATGGTGGATCAAAAGTCCACAAGTGGGGATGCATTCTTCATTGGAAATGAATGTGTGGGATGGTTGAGAAAGGAACATGAAATAACCACTCTTAGTATGACTAAATAAGAATATATCTCTACAAAAAAGGAACGCACTCAGCTATTTTGGATGAAGAGACAACAAACTAATATTGGTGATGAGGTGAAATAGCTGATGGTGATTCACTATGGAAAAAAGAATGTGATCGATCTTGTGAAAAATCCAGGTTAACACTCTTATACCAAATATATTGATATTATATATAACTTCATAAATGAAAAATTTAAACATGGTGTTATTAAAATAATGCATGTTGGAACTGATGATCAAGTTGATGACATCCTAACAAAGCCATTAGTAGCACCACTATTCAAGAAATAGCGATTGAACTGCATTTTTCGTCCACCTCCCAGTGCATGATGATCTTATGGTTTATCCCCTCTCCCCATATGTGTTAAATATTAAAACCTAATGTTGGATGTGATACATGTCTATGTGGGATATACAATCTAGCTGTATTTTTGTTTCTTGTACAATTTCATTTTGTTTACTCTCAAATGGGGAGAATGAAATTCAATGATTTGGTGGTCTCTCGCCACATGATATTCTATTTTTTAACTCTTTTTTCTATAATAATATTTTCCCTTATCGAATTAGAGTGATGGAAAAGTTATTTCAAGTCTGATAAGTTCTTTTTAGGCTGGTGATTTATTGAATTTTTCTGCAGACTTCCAACAAACCCAAGGCGATAGATTATTGGAACCAAGGTTTTAAATAGCTACAAATGGATTTTATTTTATTTTTTTAAAATATATATTTGTTTGATCAAGGATTATTCAATCCAATTAATCTTATAGTTCAAGTGAATTTAGTGTTGAAGGTGGTTTCATTTCCCATTGTTTTACAAATTTTTGGTACTCAAAATCTGGAGTAAGGGACAAGCATAATGAAATATGGATTTCCATAACCAAATATTTCAAAATATGGTAAAGGAATGGATATCATGAATGTTTTATTTTCATGAAGATGTATATCCTTTTGATGTAATCTTGAGTCTTGAATGTTTGAAGATTCGTGAAAGAGGTTTTATGAAGAATGACTGAGGTGTGATGGAAAGATTGTATGCTTCATGATTATAAGAAGCTTCAGGAATTGGAAAATTTAATTATATCTTTGTGAAGGAAAGGATAATCACAAAAAAAATGAATATGTTCAAAAAAATTGGTGTTATATTAAAATATTCACTAAGGAGGTTTTTTCTATAAATAGGAAACCACCCATCATTTGAGACATGGATAGAATTTATAAAGAGAGTGAATCACTCTGATTTCACAAAGGTCTTACATGAAGGTAATTACTCTAGAATCAACAACTCTTCATGAGAATAAGCATCAAAAAAGAATGGTTAAGAACTAATTGACACTAAGGAATTTCAGAAAAGGGAGTTTTGTGAATACTGGGTGTATTTTGATAGGGTTGGGTTCTATGAAGTCTATGAGCTTCGTGAAGGATAGGAGTTCTACAAAGGCTTTGAGTTATATTAAGGTAAAGAGATTTGTTATATGTAGGAGCTTCAAAAAATTATGTGGGTTTACAAAGGCTGAATTATATTTGAAAAAAAGGGGTCTTGAAAATGATAGAGTTTTGAAAAATGTACTTACCCAAATAGATGGTTTTGAACATGTAGTTTGAGTGAACAGTTCATTCAAGTGCATCAATTCAAGACTATGGTGAAATCAGAGTAACATGATAATGAGGGAAAAATAATTACGTTCTCAATCTATTGAGCTGACCTTCAAGTCAATAAACTGAGTAAGACTTAACCCAAGGTAGTGAGAAAGGGGGAGTCAGCAGAAGTGATTTGAGGGAGGCAGTGTGCTTTCCGTAAAATTCTTGTAAAGGTTGTAAGCATGTCATATATTGACCATTTATGATATTTTTTAATCAATAAAATCTAGTGAATCTTAGTGGATTTATGTATGACTAGAACCCTTTCGGTATATGATCCTTGAAATATTCCATGGAGGTAAACCAAGTAAAAAAAATTTGTTTCGTTTATATTTCTACATGTGGGTGTTTAATATTTTCATGATTCCATTAGATAGTTTTAAAAAGTTAGTACAAACATGGGGATAAGATCTGTCTCATTGAAATAAAACGTTGACACTGCCATGACCCATCCCTCAGGGCCCGTTCTGTGACTACCCCAAGCTCGTCTTCAATAGGCCAGGGATTGGCGACTAGCACCGGAATGGTGTATCCCGAAAACGGGAAGGCATTATTTTTAAAACTATACAAAACATAATCCAAGAACACCACAATATGCAACCATGAAATAAAACTGAAATAGTAAAAGTGTGTACTGAAAGTAAAGGGGCCAGAATACAAGCCAAACTGAAAGATACAACTACAATATAAAATAGTAAACATATCATGGGATCGCCCACCAAGGTTCCTACATGAATGGTAGGTACAGCTCTCCACATAATTCGGCATCGTCATCCACCGGCAGGTCCTAGCTCTCTGATTCTCAGTCAAGGCTTCCCATCATCTACACAAGACACAACAAGGTGCCGGCGAAGCCTCAACAGGGGTGAGTATAACAATATCCAGTAGGGACCTTAAGACCCCTGAAGTTCTATCAAAATTCCACAATTAAAAACCACAAATCTTGATCTCAATCACAAAGCACAAAGCAAAAGACTCAACTCAAACTAGGTATACAACTCATAGATCGTGAATAAAGATTATTAGTCATAAGCTATATCCTTTTATTCCACTAGGAAGTTCCACAACTGAACCATGAAGAATTTCTTCCATTGTCGATCCATAGAGGATCCTATGTTGCGGATCCATGGCAAAATGCTCCAAGGTTGGTCCTCTTCGGTTCATGCATTGTTGATCCACATAGAGTCACTATAATTTTGATCCACACAGGGTCTCTTTGATGCTGATCCACACAAGTTTGCTATGATGCTAATCCACACATGGTCTCTAGATGCTGACTGACGTAGGGTCGCTAGAGGTTGATCCACACAGAGCCGCAATGATGGTGATCCACATAGGGTCGCTACATGTTGATCCACTTAGGGTTTCTAGGATGTTGATCCACATAGGGTCGCTATATAGTGATCCACACAGGGTCTCTATGATGATGATCTACACAGGGTCTCTAGATGTTCATCCACATAGGGTCTCTATGATGTTGATCAACACAGGATCTCTAGATTCTAATCCACATAGGTTTGCAATGACGTTCATCCACACAGGGTCACTAGATGCTGATCCATATTGGGTCGTTAATCAGATGACAGCCAACCACAATATTTCCCCACACCCAGTGCACTTGAGTTCCATAGTATCATCTCCTATAGATATCGGTCATTCCTCAACTTCCATGAATTTCCAAAAAGGAGTAACCCAAAGGACAGTCATGTCATAAGGGTTCAAATGCAATAGACGGCACGTCAACCGGATGCCCATCTTGTGAGTTATAGGCATTTTTGTGCCGAGGGCCCAGTTGGATTCGGGTACAATCCAACCCAGCCATATTAAAAATATTTTTTAAAACCCAAATTAAGTATCTCAAATTATCGTCTCACTCCAAGGATCCAAGCACCATAGACAGTTCGTCAAACAGACATCTGGTTCGTAAGATACGGTTCATTAAGCAAAACTGGGCCCAAATGGGTCTAGGTTCGGTCCGACTCGGTTAGACCGACCCAGCCTGACCCGACCCGATTCGGGTTGACCTGGACTAGTTCGAGTCGACCCACCCGGTCCGAGCCTGACCCGGGCTGACCGGATCCAACCCGGTTGTGTTGGGTCGTGGCAGGCTCGGCCCGCTGGGCCATGGACTGGATCATCCCATCGGTTGGGCACGTCTCGCTAGTCGGGTGGCCACCCACCTCCTCAAATGGCTCAAAGAGCTATTCGGATCATTAATCAACGGTTTTATGTGGTACCTCTACATGGTCTGTGGGTGCGGGTCCCCTCCACCATGGCTTCGATGTCGTGACCCCTGCACCACGGTGCGAGACAGTGCACCGCCTCGCAAATGTGATCAGCCGAGTGTGAGCCACCCCTTTGGGTCTACCGCGGCGCCAAACGGCGCCGCCCTCTTCCGTGGCTGGTGAGTTTCGGCCACTGACATTGCCGCTAGTGCTGGTCATCGGTGAAACCGCGCCAGTGTCATGCCGATGGATCTTCTGCAGGCCACTGGGTGAGATCTGGTGGTTTGTTCTCCCTTCCGCTTGCACCTACGGGCCTCTCGTGATGCCTTCATCGTTACGCAGCTCCTAGATTCATGGTTCTTCTGGGTTGGAGATTCTTACCCCAAAGAGTGTGATAATAACAAAGTGGCGCAGGGTCTAGGAATTATTAGTTTGGCTTACACCCTCTTCATTAACATCATAATAGGTGGTAGAAATTTAATTCATCAAAGATAAAATTTAATAAAACCCCCTACCTCGAGATTCGATGGAGACATCACGGTGGTGGAAGAAGATTCTTTATTTGATGAAGCAGTTGGAATTCATCATTCCCGGTTCATTGTCATCCAAGCCTCCATCCTCCATTAGTGGAAGTTGTTGGGTTACTTTGCTAGAGGCTCCTCACAGCCGTTTCGAAATCCCATGCTCGAGATTTAATTAAATTGACAGAAGAATCAATTGAGTTTCACAACATTAATACAGTTCATTTATTAACCGCATTTAATGTGTCAACATCATGGTTACAAAAACCAAGAGTCAAGCCATTAAATGGATTGACAACTCAGTGGTCCTACCACACCTCTCAACCATTGGAGAGAAAATAAAATAACATTTTCATGTTATTTTATTATTCTTTTAAAAGTATGAAAAAATATATTTTTTTCCCGACCCACTGTGGTCAAAGTGAAGCCTCCCTTAAGCGAATCTCAGTGCTGAGGATTCAATGGTGTCCTCAAATTTCAATTTTGAGCACTAGTTCAAAATTTATAAAACACATCCTTCACATTTACTGAAAATACCTTTAAAAGGTTAAAAAATTCATTTTGGGCACACCGGGCCTCTGAATCACATGCCATCGATTTTTGAAGACTCATAATAATCCTAAATAATTTTAAAAAAATTACATGGAATTTATGTATCTTTACATTCTCCACACCTGAGATATTTTTTTCCCAAAAATCTACAACAAAAATAGGGTAAAAAATGGGGGTATTGAGCACCTATCTGAGCCTCCTGGTCCCATGTACTCTCCTAGAGATTCTCGTGATTCCAACTAACTCACACCAAAAGAATAAACCACCCACAAAGGACCTACTCCTGTCCATCCTCTATCTCCACTAGGAACTCCACAAACATCTCCCCACCGTCGATGTCCAGCTCACCCCAGTCAATAACGTGTGATGGATCATGCAAGTACATCTTCAGCTGTGACACCTGGAAAACATTATCCACCATTTGAATCTGTGAGGGAAGATCTAGATGGTACACCACCTCACTTACTCTACTGCGGATCTATAAAGGTATGATGAACCTCAGAGATAGCTTGCTTCCATATCCAAACCTCTGTAATCCTCGTCAGGGTGGGACTAGTAGGAATACATGGACTCCTTCCTCAAACTACAAGGGTTTTTATATCCTATTAGCATATGACTTTTTTCTACTCTATGTAGTATTCATACACTCCTGGATGATCTACACCTTCTCTGTGGTAGCCTTCACCAACTCTAGACCCATAAGTGTTGACTCCCCTGGTTCTGTCTAGCATAGAGGTGATCTGCAAGGTTTCCCATACAGGGCCTCAAATGGAGCCACGCCAATGTTGGAGTGATAACTACTATTGTAAGCGAACTCAACCAGTGGCAAGTGGTCCCCCCCAGCTATGGCCAAAATTGAGGACACAAGCACAAAACATGTCCTCAAGTGTCTGTATGGTCTCCTCCTTCTGACCATCTTTCTAAGGTTGAAAGGTTGTGCTCAAGCATAGTTGAGCCCCGAATGAATCCTGCAATCCCTTCCACAAATTGGATGTAAAACTTACATCACAATCTGAGATGATTTTTAATGGAACCCCAGGAATTCGCACAATCTCCTACACGTAGATACATCCCAAGCTCTCTACTGATCCCTATTCTCAGATGGTTAGGAAGTGGGCTGACTTTGTGAGTCAGTCAATGATCATCCAGATGGAGTCGTGGCCCCTGGACGTGCGTGGTACCCCTGTCAGGATTTCCATGGATATACCATCCCAATTCCACTCTGGTACCTCATGTGGCTGAGTTAAGCCTACTGGTACCTGATGCTTGGCCTTCACTTGCTGACGAGTCATTGGGATACAAACTCTACCATAGATTTCATCATCCCTGGCCACCAATAATGACACTGGAGGTCCTGGTACATCTTTTCCACTCTAGGATGTACCTCCACAAAGGTGATGTGTGGAACTCCCTCAACACCTCCTCTCGTAGCATCATTGGTACCATGGTGCACCCTCTGAAGAGGATGACGTGCTCCCCACTTTAGAAAATCCATCAGGAGCCTATCCTGAGTATATCTGAGCACGTCGGGCCTTGCATTCTACATCCCCAAGATGAGCCTCCTGAACTCACTGAAGAAGTGGTGGATTGATAGTCATATACTGGAGATAATATGATCCACCTCTATCCATAAAGTATATTTGCAGTGCAGCTAGCTACTCTGTTTCCTCACTCTACAAATGTAGAGCAAACCTCCTATTGAGTGTGTCTGCTACTACATTCCCCTTCTCAGAATTGTATACTATCTCAAAATCATATTCCAAGAGGAACTCCATTCCTCGCCATTGTCTTAGGTTCATGTCCTTATATGAGAATATATACTTGAGAATCTTGTTATCAGAGTAAATAGTAAATCGTTCACCCAACAAGTAGTGCTACCACATATCAGTACAAAGACCACTGCTGCTAAATCTAGGTCATAAATAGCATAGTTTTGCTCGTGTTGTCTCAACAATCATGAGTTGTAGGAGATCACTGCTCGATCCTTCATCAGGACACAACCTAGTCTGTTTCCTGATGCGTTGCAGTAGACTACATACCCAACACCTTCTTCTGGTAGCCTCAATATGGTTTCACTTGTCAATCTCTGCCTCAGCTCTTGAATACTCCATTGGCACTTCTCCATCCACAAGAAAGTCTTCCCCTTCTTCATCAAAGATGATAAGGCTTTCACTTCCATGGAGAAGTCAGGTACAAACCTTCAGTAGTATCCAACCAATCCAAGGAAACTCTGCACCTCAGTCTCACTCCTAGGTGGCTCCCAAGAAAGCACTACCCCTATCTTTACAGAATCCACTGCAACTCCAGCCTTTGAGATAGCGTGCCCCAAGAAGTGGACTTCCCATATCCATAAATTTCACTTCGAGAGCTTACCATAAATTTGGTGCTCTCTGAGTGTATCTAGAACTATCTGTAGGTGTGTGGCATGCTCCTCCTCCGACGTTGAGTATATCAAGATATCGTCAATGAAGACTACCACGAAGTAATCGAGGTACGAACTCTACCTTGAAGAGGGTCTCGAAGTCCAACTAGGAGAGTGTGGCCTCCTCATGCATCTGGAGTGTCAGACTCCACCATCTCCCTGCTATGACTTAGAAAAGGCTGGCAGCAAGGATAACCATATGCTCTGATAGTGTCTAAACTCGGTGAAAAACTCTAACCACAACCTCCAGCAACTCCTTAAATTCATAGGGATTTGTCTTTCCATGAAACCTCAAAGGCCTATGTCACTGGAACTTGTGCAACATGCTCAGTCGAAATGCACCATTTGCTTGTAGGGTTGGTGGTAAATGCTTCCCTTTGAGTGGTGGTGCTTCTAGTACACAACCTGAAGGTTCCACCACAGTAAGTACACTAAATCCACTTCACTCTGTGGGCCATCATCGTGAACTTTATTATGAATCCTGGTTGTCTATCTACGTGGTGGTATCCTGAAAGGAAACAGGTGTGCCACTCTCAAAAAGTTATAACTGGTGAGATGAATCCAAAGAGATCAAAAGTAAAACATATCCAAAACACACGCAATCAGTGTTTTCGTGCACTGAGTTGGAAATCAGAATTCATGGTCCTGGTGTATGGATACGTCAGCCGATGCACCAACATTGGACTCCCCAAACTAAAAACCACACTCAAAACACTTAACACTATTTCTTCATTGGAAAGGTCTGAGTCCTAGTTATTTGGTAGAACTGACTCCTCTGATACCACTTTGTCATGACCCATCCCCCAGGGCACATGCTGTGACTACCCCAATCCCAACTTAAATAAAAAACTACAATAGAAAACAGTAAACATCTCATGGTTTATTCCACCAAGGATACTACCTGAAGGGTAGGTAGAGCTCATCTCTATAGCTCTCCAAGTCAACAGTCGCGACCATACACCATCAGGTCCTAGCTCCCTGACTGTCAATCATGGCTACCTGTCATCTTTACAATACACAATAAGGTGTGGGCGAAGCCCGTGCAGGGGAGAGTATAACAATACAAAATTGGGACCCTGAGTCCCCCAAACGTCTCTAATAATTCCACAATGGAATACAAGAAATCATGATCTCAATCACAAATTACAGAGCAAAAGACTCAACTCAAAGCATGTATAAAACTCATAGATCATGAATAAAGATTATTAGTCATAAGATATATCA
The DNA here is from genome assembly GCA_963277665.1 of Viscum album. Taxonomy (NCBI): domain Eukaryota; kingdom Viridiplantae; phylum Streptophyta; class Magnoliopsida; order Santalales; family Viscaceae; genus Viscum; species Viscum album. The sequence goes on along the minus strand of OY728120.1, from coordinate 458,327,178 downwards.
TTTTATTCCAATAAGAAGCTCCACAACTGAACCACGAAGAATTTTTTCCATTATCGATCCACACAAGGTCGTATGTCACTGATCCATGATAGGACTCTCTAAGGTTGGTCCTCATTGGGTCGCACACTGCTGATCCACACTGGGTCTCTAGAATGTAGAACCACACAGGGTTGCTTTAATGTTGATCCACACAAGGTCGCTAGTTGATGATCCACAAAGGGTAACTATGGTGCTGATCTACACAGGTTCTCTAGATGTTGATCCACATAAGGTCACTAGATGTTTATCCACACATGGTCTCTATGATGCTGATCCACACATGGTCGCTAGTTTCTGATCCACATAAGGTCTCTTCTCAGAGGACAGCCAGCCAAAGGATTTCCCCACACCCAGTGTGCTTGAGTTCCATAGTATCTACTCCTATGTATATTGTCCATGCCTCAACTACCATGAAGTTCCTCAAAGGAGTAACCTAAAGGATTGTCATGTCATAAGGTTTCCAACTCAACAAATGAAACATCAACTGGATGCTCGGTTTGTGAGTTATAGGTATTTTAGTGTCGAGGGCCCAATTGGATTTTGGTATGATCCGCCCGAAAATACTCAAACTGTATCTGAAACCCAAATTGAGTATCTCAAAATGATAGTCTCTCTCCAAGGATCCCAATTTTGTAGATGGTTCATCAAACAGACATCTGGTTCGCAAGATACGGCTCTTCAAGCGAAACTGGGCCTGAATGGGTCTGGATATGGTCTGACCCAGTCAGACCAACCCTCCCAAACCGACCTGGTTTAGGCCCTACCCAGCCAGGATTGGATGGGCCGTGGTGGGCTCAGCATACTGGGTCGCAGACCGGTCCGTCCTGGCTAGGATGGGCCACGTCAGGCTCAGTCCGTTGGGCCATAGACTGGCCCGACACGCCCTGGATGGGCTGGCCCATGGGGGGCTCTGCCCACTAGCTGGGAACGACCCACCGGGCAACATGGACTGGTGCACTGGCGTGGATCACCAGCCGAGTTTCCGCCCAGCTCCCCGAACGGCTCAAAGAGTCATTCTGCTCTTCAATCAGCAGTGCCACGTGGTTCTTCGATGTGGTCTGTGGGACCCATGGGGTGTGGGTCCCCCTCCACCATGGATTCGATGTCGCGGCCCCTTTAGCATGGCATGCCAAGGCATGCCGCCTTTCCAAGGTGGTTGGCCGCACCTTTAGGTCCATCGTGGCGCTAAGCGGCACTGCCCTATTCTATGACTAGTGTCATCGGGCCGGTGCCATGCCGACGGATCTTCTGTGGGCCACAGAGAGAGATCCAGTGGTCTGTTCTCCCTTATACTCCCGCCTATGGTCCTCTTAGGATGCTGTTGTCACTGCACGACTCTAAAATTCAAGGTTCTGTAGAGTTGGAGATTCATTCCCCGAAGTGCGCGACAAGAACGAAGCAGTGAAGGGTCTAGGCCTTATTCCTTTGGCCTGAGCCCTCCATGTTAACATTATAACAGGTTGTATCAATTTAATACATCAAAGATAAAATTTAATAAAACCCCCTACCTTGAGATTCGATGGAGACGTCGCTGTGGTGAAATAAGATTATGCATTTGATGAATCCGCTGACATTCGGCGTTCCTGGTTCGTTTCCACCCAAGACATCATCCTCGGTCAGTGTAAGGTGTCATGTTACTTCACCAGAGGATCCTCAAAGCTGTCCCAAAATCCCATGCTTAAGCTTCAATTAAATAGACGGAAGAATAAACCTAGTTGCACAACATTAATTTGGTTCATTTATGAACTACATTTAATGTCTCAACATCATGGTTACAAAAACCAAGAGTCAAGCCATTAAATGTCTTGAAAACTCAGTGGTCCCACCATGCCTCTCAATTGATGGAGAGAAAATAAAAGAACATTTTAATGTTATTTTATAATTCTTTTAACTGTCTGAAAAAAATATCTTTTTCTCCCAACCCACTACGGTTGAAGTGAAGCCTTCCTTAAGCGAATCCTAGTATTTCAGATTCAATGGTGTCCTCCGATTTTAATTATAAGCACCGGTTCAAAATTTAGAAAACATTTCTCATGCATTTACTGAAAGTACCTTAAAAAATTTCAAAATTTCATTTTGGGAACATTGAGTCTTAGAATCATGCACCGTCAATTTTCACAGACTAGTAATAATCCCAAATAATTTAAAAATAATTACATGGAATTTCTGGGTCTTTACAGACCCCATGATTCTCCCCTCCCCTCTTAGGGTGTTTTAGGTTCCTACACTCTCTAAGATCCTTTCACATCGCAACTGATGCTCCTCGAATCAGGGGAGAATATTATGTAAGGGTAAACTAAAAATCCTAAAATCATTATATATCATTACGAGCCACCACACCATGACCAACACCCCTCGCATCATAGATAGGATTCCAACTCAAGATTGAAAAACAGTTAATTTTCATGTCTTACACCACTGATCGAGGACATAACTCCCCAACCAACCACTCACAGCACAACACAAACAATAAAACGATAGAAAAACTCATAGAACATAAATATAAACTTCAATAAACATTACTCTAACCTTATCCTAACTCCTTTAAGACCCAAAATATGCAATGTAAGTCTAGAAAATTTCTGGTCATTACACTAACAACCTTTCAAATTATTTTAGTTCTTAAGAATCAATACTAAACCTAAAAGAAAAACATAAACCACCAATCCCAAACACCCATGGGAGATACATCACAAATAAAAATGGTACTATCAATGAGACATGATACAACACTGAAAATAAACAATTTCATTTGAAGTATCACTAAACAATCATCTTAATAAATTAATCATAGAAGAAAAATCTCGACATCATTATAAAATAAGGCTAAAAAATATTTGGGTTTTTGAGTGCACATCTACGACTCATGATCCCATTTATATTCCTCTAATCCACCATGAATCCAAAAAACATGAACCAAAGATATGAATTCAATGTGAAAAAACCTTCTTCTGATGATCCTGAACTTCAATTGGTCACTTTATGAATGTTGTGTCATCCTATAAATTCAACTCTCCTAAATCAAGGACATGGGAGTTGTGTTGTAACCATGGTCTTCTATGTATGAATTGGAGTATGGTTTGTGTTTTTTTTCAATCCTCAGTGCAATTTCAGAATGTGTACTAGCAAAGAGATCATACAGTTCAAACAGACAACAGTATTGAAGGTGGCGCCATTTCCCAGTGTTTGCCAAATTTTTGGGCCTGAAAATCCACAAATGGAGAAAAGTGTTTTTGGAAAAAAGACTTGAACGTCGTGTACTTGAAGGATAGGAAACTTGCTCTCCTATTGTTTTTCAAGATCAGAATGAGGAAAAATGGAAAATGGATACGTGTCTTGCAAGTATTGGTTGGGTCGCGCAAGTGACCTGCGCGCCGAGAAAGGACTTACGCGCTGGTGCCTAGGAGGCTTGGAAACCTGCTCGCCTATTGTTTTTCATGATCAAAACTTCAAAATATGGAAAATAAAATAGGGTCACACAAGTATTGGTGTGGTCGTGCAAGTGAGCAGCACGGCAGAGGCTAGGGAGAATGAGATGTGCACCGGAACCTGCACGCCGGAACCTGCACATCGAGGGAAGACTTGCGCGCCACCGCGTAGGGGGTCCAGTATTCCTATAAATAGAGGAACACCCCTCCTCATTTGTAATGAAATTGAAGACTTAGAGATTTTATGAGCCCTCGTCGTGCAAGTGGTTGAGTCGCGCAAGTGGTAGTTGGATCACGCAAGTAGAGGCTGGGCATCGGTTGTTGGTTGTGCGACCAATGCGGTTTGGGAGTTAAAGGTGCAAAGCCACGCAAGTTTGGAGTTGGAGGAGGCAGTGTCGCGAAAGTGTGTTGGTATCACATACATGCTTATTTTGTACCGCGCAAGTGACTTGCACGCCATTCTTGATACTTGCACGCCGGTCTTGGAGAAGCACGCCAGGTGACTTTGTTGTACGCCAGTCCTTTTGAAGCTGCACGAAAACTGGAAGATTTCCCGATACCTTTGGTGAAAAGGGGGATTAGTATACGAGTTAATGTTGGACTTTAACAGAGCATATACATTCAAAAGATGATGCATTCTTTTGAAATAATGAAGAGACCTTCACGTCTATAAACTGAGTGTGACTTCACCAAGGGTAGTGAGCTAGGGGGAGTCAATGGTAGTGACCCAAGGGATGCTGTGAGCTATCCCTGAACTTTTGTAAAGGCAGTGATCCTAGGACAGAGTGACTGTTCTCAAACATTTGTAATCCACAGCTAGTGAAGATTAATGGAATTTGGTACGACCGAAAACTTGTCGGCGTATGCTCCTTAGACGGAGCCCTTAGTGGTGAACCAAGTAAAAAGTGAAGTGTCCTCTCTATGCATGTGAATGTTTTCTTTCTGTTCATTTTCATCATACAGGTTCAACATGTTCCTACCAATGTGGGAACAAGATCCATCAAATTAAATGAAAAAGTTGTCACCCTGATTCACCCCTCCCCTCTCAGGGTGTCCCGGGGTCCTTCAAGTTGTTTTAAAGATATTGATGATGCTACAACCCATAAAAAACATCATTGATCTTATATTGGTTTGGGGAAATCACTAACTTATATAAAACCAAAATGACACATTTCAACAACTTAAAAGGATCGATAATATTTTTGGAACCACTTTTGTGTATGATTTGTATTTGTTGTAAATGATTGTCAAATATTGTCAAAGGTTTTCAATGTTGATCAATATAAAGGACCTCCATAGATAATGGATAATGGTTGAAGTGATTATATCTAGATAATTGTTAGTGATTCATATCATTGGATTCCACACTTGTGAAATTCTCCATGTTGTTAAATCAGATGATTGTTGAACTGGTTCTATGTTCAAAATACATGTATCAAAGGTGATACATTATTTAAAATAAAGAATAAATATTATTGGAGTATGAATAGTTATTTGGAATTCATATTCCAAAAAGATTAGAATAAGACAAGGAATTAAGGGTCTTGAAATATTACACTATTTCAACAAAAAACATGGAAGAGCTTAAAGAACATTGGATTCTGATTTTCATGATGTGAAAATAGATGATTATTTTCTTATTTTTATTTCACAAATATCATAATATTGGATAAACTTTGATGAAATACTTATGAAAGAAAGGGGGAAAAGTTTGTTCCAATCATATTTAGTTTTGATGGGAAATAATGTTGTTGCTGGAAGATAGATAATTTGAAATACTTTCCTTTGATAATATAATGATGCTAAAGATGATCAATCAAAGACTATATATCATGGTAGATAAGGTTCACAATGAAAGCAGCTATTTATTAAATAATCAAGATGATCGTAAATTATCATGGGTGTTCTTTTCGATGTATATTTTTTAGGTGGCACTATTTCCCAGTGTTTTCAAATTTTTGTACCTCGAAATAGGGAAATTGGAGAATTGTTATTTTATTAAAGGAAGTTGCATGCATGATTGAATATGAATCTAAATTTTTCACACAAGTGGTATTCTGGGATCAGAACGGTGAAATATGGAAAATAAAGAACCGCACGAATGATTGATTTTTGCATGCAAGATTGAAGGTGGCTTGGAATGTTGTGCATAAGTCGTGTTTCAGGATAAAAACATAGAAATATGGAAAAATCATGAAGTTTGTGAAATATATGGATTGTGTGTGAAGGATTAGGTTGCATGAAATAGCCTTACGCTCCCAATGTAACGTCAAAAGTGGATTTTCATTCTTGAAGGTGATCTTGTGCAATGCGTCAAGATCTAGCGCGTAGGAGTCGGTGATGCCTATAAATATGAGGTGACACCATCTCATTTGATAAGCTCAATAATTAGAAGAAATTTGATATCTGAAGAATGTAATAATTTTAAGAAAATGGAGTTTTATGAATGAAATATAGTTGCGCAGAATAATGAGAATTTTCGCACAGGAAGTAGGTTTCACATAAGAAATAAGTTTCACACAAAATTTCTTCCATGAAAAAAGTTAATTGTTGCGCACAAGTCATTATTAAAGACACCAAAAAAGGGTGCATGAATGATTGGAGTCCTACAGGACATCGAAAAGTATAAATCACTCTTGAACAAGATTTTCAAATTACACTATTCTAGAAAGAAAACAGATAGAGCAACAGATCTCCCTCACTTTTTTGATGATCTGAGATCCACGAAACCCTCCTGGTTCAAGAAGGATCCATAGAGTATGGTGATCCATTATATGGGTCTTAGAATCCCACTGTGCTTCCCGAAGACATAGACCTATGAACCTTATGGTTTGCATGGAGGTGATCGTGCTTCCTATTGGAACGTTAGAAAAGAACAGATACAACACTCATTGTTTATATTGTGTATCAAAGAAGAAGAATTAATTGTGATGATGCTAAGTTGAGATAATCTTCATTTATTTAATAATCACAAAGGAAATTTGTGATTCCAGTAAGAATTAGAAGAAGAAATATTAGTGCAGTTGGATTTTTATTGAAGAAGAAAGTGAGAAGAAGAGTTGTGACTGACCAAGTTGATATTAGTTGGTTATAATTTGGGTTAAGTAGAATTTAGTTCATCATTCTACCACACATCATATTATTGTGACTGATAGAAGAAGAAGATTGGGAAGCATTATGTTTGATGTTGAGAAGAAGAAAGAGGAGTTACTTTCATGCTGCTAAGCAAGTGACAATTGAAGGTTGTGGAAGAACAATGAAGAACTGTGACATTAGACAACACTCAATATGTGGAAGACTTTCTTGGTGTTACAAATCCTTGTAAACAAGGAGAATACTATCTTGGGAGGCAGTATAAAGATCCAACCAAGTGTTCTAAAAAGTACTTTCTTGGGAGGCAGTATAATTATCTAGCCAAGTGCTAAAAAACATTCACTATTGGATTGTTTTCATATTACCCCATGAGTTTAAGGGTATATTCTACTCGTTTTAACCACAAAAAAGGATTATTTTCTCGTGGTTGTGTAGTCAGAATTATTTCTGACCATTCCAAGGATTTATCTTCTCCTGTTGTATAGTTAACCATGATAAAATATCATGTGCATATTTTTATTTCTTTCATATTATTGCATGTGATATGGAAATGAGACAAAGATAATAAAGATCCTAATAGTTCAAGAGGTATAGGGATAAAAAGTGGGAATTGGTATAAAAAGTCCCTAACACTGATTCATCCCCCTCTCATTGTTAGGAATATCCCAAATTGGTCCTCTCAAAACTAGGGTAAAAAACTTACTCCCGCAACCTAGCCACTTCTTCCCATAATGAGGGGAAACCCTCAGTAACACATGATCATTGACCTTAAATTATAGTGGTCTCTTCCACATAGCATCATAAGACTTTTTATAGTCATATTACACCTGTATCCACTCTCAAAATATCTAGACCTTCTCATCCATGCTCAATACCACATCTGTTCTAAGGACCCCTAACTCATCAACCTCATCCAAGTGCAATGGAGATCATAAAGGTCACTCGTAAAATAGCTTTAATAAATCCATGTAAATGGAAGAGAAGTGTCTATTATCATATACAATCTGAACCAAGGGTGGGTAATTCACCCACAATCCACCAAATTCATAAAATTTGGCATACAACATATCCTCTAGCATCTAGATAGTATTCTCCATCTAAGAGTTTTCCAAAGGGTGGAAGGTGATGTTATGGAATATTTTAGATCAAAAATCATGTTTACGTCCTACCTATACTCAATAGGTAAAATCAGGATCTTCGTAATAGATAATGGTCTTTGGTACCCTGTGAAGCTTTACTATCTTATCCACATAACTCCCCACCAAACATTCTACAACACTTAACTCCTTGGTCCCCAAGAAATGATATGACTTCAATAATCAATCAAAAATCACCAAAATAACATCATATCATCTATAATATTGGGTAAACCAAGTAAAAAACATCAAAATTTCCTTTCACTACAACTCTAGGAAATCCAGTGGATCTAAAAAACAACCAAGAACACAATACTCTATTTTCACCTACTAAAAATCCAAAACATTAATACATAAACTCTTCTATAGATCACTTAATTCCCAAACACCACACCTTACTCCCCAAAGCATAATAAATCTTGGATATGAATATTTTGGAGTATAGAAAAAGTGTTTAGGAAAGTTCCCAATAATGGTATTTCATTAACTCCTATGTAATTCTTTATGAAACTTGATGAAATAGAAACCCAGAAATCCATAAGATAGGATCATAACATATAATTTATAATTAATTTGAATCAAGATAAATAATGAACTCTCATTATAATTATTTCTTTTTTGATGATTTTATCGATATCCCTTGTCATATATTTTTTGAATCATAAGAATCAAGGGTAGATTCCCTCTAGTAGTGATCAATATATGTTCCAAGAACCTATAATAATAACCGTAGAATTATTTGGGTTCTAGAATAGATGATTCTATAACTTGTGTCAATTATTTTTGATCATAAATGAATCCTTCAAGGTGAGAAGGAATTACTATAGTTCTCTCTAAACTCAATAGGGTAATGATGGATGATATATATTTTTTCTTGAGAGCAGTCCAAGAGAAGAGCTCTCAAGGTATTGAGAGGATTATTTCTGAAAATAATTGTGCGTAATGGTTTCTAGTCTTGGTTACGGTTAAAAATGAAATAATCAGGTATTTATAAACCAAATGTTTGAGAATAAATAATTTCAAATGCACCATTATTATTCTACAAATACTTAGAGAACCCCATCACTAAATAATAATCATATTATTATTATTATTTATTTGAAAGTGATAAACTTGTGAATAAAAAATATCATATCCTTTAATAAATAAATTAATATTTACTCAAATAATATTTTTAAATATCATTTTTCAATGGACCATTAATCTCAGTCGTCCAATCCTTTTTTATATTTATTGGAATTTTAATAATTTTTATTTTTAAAATAATTAAATATTGTTGAATTATATACCAATAAATAGATAAATATTATATTCACTATATCAACGAATAAATATTTACTAAAACTTTTTGTAACTAAATAAAAAAATATTTTTTACCTTGATAATATACCCTAGATAAATAAATATTATATATAGCATAATTAAATATATAATTATTATGAAAATAAATATTTATTTAATATTCAACTCAAATTATATTCTCCTGAATGAATGATGACTAAATATATTTGATCTAGTAAAAATGAATAATTATTAAATCATGTACATAAATAATATTTATTCAACATGTTAAATACATAATGAACTTAACTGAGGTTCTAAAGACACTAAGTGTGTGACCCACTAGGTCCCTTTCTCATTGGCATTAGGATGCACTACCAAAAGTCTAAGGTTATCATCCAGAAAGATTCTAAGGCTCCCATAGATAAATAATTTAATGTCGTGGTAAAGTATAACATCATATGAATGAAAACTATATAATATATTCTCTATTTCATGATATCTCTAATCAACCAAGTTGCATACTAGTGTCATAAACATATGTTATTTTTTCCTCTTTATTTAGATTTTTTGAAATGAAATTTCCCATAGAACACCATGTAAATTGATTAAATTAATATATTCCTTTCCCATTAATGGTTCTGAGATATAGACTTCCACTAAAGAATAAAAGGGATAAATATTTTTTCCTATTATTAATTAAAAACGTCACTTATAGTGCACCCATTGTATCATACTTCACTGAGATCATATGTCATCATGATTTTCATCAATACATCAAATTACGTAACTTATAATATATATTAATAATAATCTTCATGTCTAAGTGAAATTACACGCATCTATATATAAGAAAATCCATTGACACATATAGATGTTGATTTCCTATTGGCGGGTCATATTCTCATAATCTCCAACTCTGAAGATTACTAAGGGAATGCACAATGTAAATATGTCACAAAGTATTATGAGTCTTCACCCCTGATAGAATATATCATTTATGTCCCATAAAATGATATCATCTCGCTATAGAACATATATTTAAGAATCTTTTCATTGAACTTATGGGTTATAATCTTAGTGGGGATCTACTATAACATCTTAGTGAAACATATAACCTTATAACATTATCAAATAGATTCCATGCAGAAGAACAGTCATCGTTTAATAAGATAAAAATTAATATTAAACACTATGAATATTATGAAAATTGAATAGTAGCTAGTTCTAGGCCACCAACTCTAAAAAACATCTACTTACACTAGATTGAACTACTAACAACTTAAATGGTTATCTTGATATGATAAACATGCTTCTGTTGAAATATTTTTATATTTTTTGATCCCTCCATGCTACTTATGGTTGTTCTATTTATCATTTCCTCAAATATCTAGTAAAATCCTTTATGATATGATATCTCTTATTTTATACCTTTTTTAATTTATCAACCCAAACTTCTTGTATAATTCTATAGTTAAAATTAATGATTTCATGAATAATTTTTTAATATCTGGCTATAACTGCAAAATATGGGAAAAATAATTATTGAACATGCTTATTAAGATTCATCATAATCCAAAATATAAACAAAATAATATAGATATGGAAACTACTAGATATAATAATTTTACCCTTTTAATATTATATTAACCTAACTCTAATAAACTAATCTAAATGAGACTAGATTTATATTCTCAGAAAACTAGTATTCTCAGTTCTCTTATTACCAGGAACTCATCCATTTTTCTTCCTCAAGCACTGTTAGATAGTTATGAATGTTATCTAATGTAGTTATCCCAATATCATTTGATATTTTCATTATATTATTTATTCATAAGAAAGATAAACGTTTTTTACTTATCATGGCATGTTGGAGATATTTCAAAATCACTCTTTTTAATATGTATTCTATAAATCAAAAGAATATCATGTTCCACTGGAAACCTTATAGGTTTATTATTCAATCTCATATTTTACAATTCAATTTCAATCAGGTATTATGACTTGAATTTTAGAAAACCATCAATCTAATATAGTATATCATGTTCCCTGGAATATGGGTTTCTACTTAATTCATTTTTGGATAAATTATTTAGTCTTATATAACTGTAAGACTAATAAATTTTTTCCATATGTTTTCAAACATAACTTCCTTGAATACTGTAGTAATCTCACTAATAACTTATAGATACATGGAAATATTTCATTTAAACAAATATACTATGACCATTATACTCATTTAGACTCATAAATGGATTCTTGAAACTTATAATCCATATTTTATTTCATTGATGCCACTTACCTTTCTTATCACAACACATACAAATTTTCCATAAAGTTACATCCAAGGGATGTGGCCTTGACATTTTATAACTAATATAATGATAATTTTATCTCTAAAAAGTACAATTAAATGGGAGTTAAACAAGATGGATAGGTGTAACTAGTCAAGATGTATTGGTACCTTTCTTGTGCCATCCATTTATTTCATATGTTGAATACCCACCAATGAATTTACATCAACCACCAAAATACATAATGAATTTTGACACATGAATTACAACTTTGAATACATGTGAAGTTTTCAATCATATCTAGTTTTGACTTATTTATCTCTATATGGTTTATTATTTTTATCAAATATATCACCCACCATGGTGAATATAAAACCACCACAATGGTTTTAACTATCCTTTATAGTATTCTCTTTGGAATAATTCCTATCACTAACACTTTTAGAGTTTGATGTTCTTATTCCAAGTTGTGAAATTAGATCCAATATTGTATAGAATTATTTCTTTCAAACACTATCTAAAAATATATTTTATTCTCTCATAAAAATTAATTTGGTATGATTAATACCTTTTATATTTTTGGGATTTTAATATCTTTAGTGGCAATATTATATTTATATGATATGAACCTTGTGTTTTCATGATATACATTTAAATATTTTACCATATTTACAAATAGATCCCGTAAAAAACACCTAATGAAATGATATAATGGATTTCCTTTATATCATATCATTAAAATATATCTATTATTAAATATAGATGGTATATGTTTAGTTGTTACACTTATCTTTCAAAAAACATTTCTATAAAGGAATCATGGGTGAGTCTCAATGTTTATAAGTAACTTCCTAGATCTACCATATTATATCACCATATCTATGTTGTGAAAATGGTAATGTGAGTTTAGGAAAAACTTTAATCTATATTTACTGATAAATGGATTATTTTTTAAGATAATATTTGACATACTAGCCCATAGGATCTTGTATCTTTTAACAAGTGCATTCATTAATTTCATTTATCATTACTAAAATTTATTATAGGAAACAAAACAAAAATCATTCCCTAAATGAAATATTATATCATTGTGTTTTAATGTAAACTATGATAATTTTTTTAGAATACTCTTTACAAACTAGAATCAATTTATTTTGGAAATCATGATTCATGTTCTCCCCTTGGATAATATAGGAATCACCCTTTCTTAATTCCTTTTGATTTCACTTTTTAACCATCATATTAATTCTTGATTATTATTTTTAAATACATTTATGTTGTAAGAATAATTTATTTTAATATAAAAGTTTTGAATATACCTAAATTTGATGAATATTTGTGCTTATTCAACCCATTTAAATATATTTTCTTGTGTCCATTCTTTCCATATAAGAATAAAATAGTATTTTGTTTATTCTTCTTCATATAAGTAATTTTTCTATTTGAATGATTTTGTAAATGATCCTTTGTATTTTTATTATCCATGGGATCTCTAGACTTTTATTTCAATATTTTTTCCATAACGGGTAGATAAATAAGTTTCAACCAATCTTTATCTTCTTGGTAAAGTATAGTCAAAATATTCTTGAATAACTTGTCCATTTAATTATTTCAATCTTGGATAAATAAGGATAACTTTGGTGGTAAGGAGAATAAAATAATAATAATGGATAATTTATCATCTATCTATAATCCTAAATTATCTTACTAATCCGTATTGCCCAACATTTTGAAACCATGATCGGTTGTTGGATTCCCTTATTTTGCTTTACACTAATACAATTCATTGACAATCTAATTTATTTTAACAATTTACTTCTCCTTCTCAAGTGATAGAAGATGAGATATTTCATTATAAGTTTTCATGTCCTTATATTGTATTATAAATTCTTTATACAAGGTTTATAGAATAATACAATGGAAATAAGAAGCATCCTTAACATATCTATAGTAGGAATCCTTTTCACCTTTACTTACATACAAGGGTGTCTGAAGAGGAATAAGATATTTCAAAAAAAATTCTGATAATAATGTATCATATAATTTTTTGTACCATATTTAATAAATTGTATTTTTAAAGGCATATCCTATGTAAAATAATATACATGGGGTTTTCATGGTTTTCCTTTCCATTCATCATACAATAACAAAAGAATGATTTTATTTTTATCTTGATTTCCAAAAATATGGAATAATAAATTTTATTTATTAGTCTCCCACTATTTTATAGAATCCTAATATCCCTCTCCTTTAGTTTTAGAATATCCCATTACATGAATATCCTAGTGGAAAGGATCCATATTCCCCCTCTCAAAACCCAAAAATAATTATGACAAGATACTCGAAGGTATTTAGGTAGGTTTAATTTTATGACTATATTAAAATGTAGCTCCTTGATCCATTGACTAGATTCCCCAATCCTAAAATCCTAGATTAGGATTTCCTCAACACTTTTCATGTTAGTTATACTATTTATCATATAAGTTATCAATACTTAATGTATGGTAGGTTAAGTTAACCCAAAACTCAAGATAGATATTGATTTATAATTAAAAACACCTCAATGGAGGTTTTTCAATAACTATAAACTATGGTTTGATTTCTACCTAAGTAGTGAAAGGATATTCCAACTTAATATTTAAATTTTATTGATTTTATCATTTGTGCATAAATTTACCATTTTATCTTATTACAAGCTTGTTAATATTAATTGGATTTTACATAAGTTATTACCCATATCTAGATAAACATTATACATGATCCAACTTATTATAATTATATACAACATGCTCATTAATTAATTTATTAATTAATTGAGATAAATAATTATAAATAATTAACCATACATCTGATAGAAATAAAATATTAAATGTGGCATGATCATGATCTTATCTAATGATAAATTTATCTAGTGTGTGACAAACTAACCCTTGGCATAGGTAAAACTCTTTAAACCACAACTTGGTTCGAGAAAAAACAATCAATTTGTACTATAATGTAACTCCTAGGTTGGTTTCAACCCAAATCCATATTGAACTTCCTTCACTCACCTGGGATCTCTATCTATTACATAAGATTTTTTCAAACTCATGTGAGGGGAAGAATAAATTGGTTAAGGGGGTTTTATGAAATAAATCACAAGATTGTAGGAATTAACATAATTGAGGAGGGGATGAATCATACTCCATCTTTAAATTTAGTAAAATAATTATTAAAAAACCCATGAGATGATAATTAAATTAAAAGTAACCAAGCATATACATTGGTCATCCAAGTTCAAGATCATCCACACAAGAAATGAATACATATTTTTATAATAGATATAATTCACTTAAATTAGTTATTTTATTAAGATAAAATCACCTCAGATTAATTCAACTAACTATCTTATTAATCCATTCCTTCTTTCTTTCTTTCTTTCTAGTACCAAAAGGCCTTAAAAACTACCATTTTAATTTAAAATTTTAAAGAAGTTATTTTTATATAAATATAAATAAGTGTAAAATGTGTAATTGGATGAAAAAAACATATAATTAACATAAATATTTTTATATGTGTGTTAAATAATCACATAGAATTTTGGTTTACACTAAAAGTCACTTGGTTAAGAAACATGAAATTATATATGTCGTAATATCACATAATAAATTCTTTATTAATGATAATTAGACACTCATTAACCAACATGGCATGTACCAATTTAAATGAATGTATAAATACATTGACCACTATGGTGAATTAATTATGTGGAATCAATTAATGATTTAAATACTCTTAAAACCCTATTATATTGTAGCACACCTGCTGATAGTTTTGAAGTTTGGTTTTAATGTTGTAATTAATCATTTCTTCATGAAATTTAATTTTTCTGATTATTGGATGATTACAAATCATGTATTAGCATGATAAAAATTGTGTATATTTCATTATATATCCCCATGAAACACACTTGGGTAGTTGGGCATGTGCAATTTGTGGGAATTAATGAGTTATATAGGGTTTATGTAGGCTACATAGCATGTAATCTCTTTAGATATGGGTTTATCATCTTTAATTATTTACACATCATTTGACATGTATGTTGACCACATAGTTTCCATGAAAATCATTGGGTGAACCCTATAGTACTACATGATTTCTAATAAGGTTACATAGTCTGTAGTCCCTAAATTCATGTGTTGTTCTAGTTGGTTAACACATTATGTATTAATTACTCCATGAGATGATTTCTATGAGGTTATACATGTATCTTGTGACTCATCCAGATGTGGTGAACCTTATTACATGGTGTGTACATTTTATTTACATGTCATGTAACTATATCATCTATCCAGAAATTTAATCATCTCTTGATGGAACCTATGTTCAATCATTATTTGTTCTTCAGGTGTTATAAATCATATAAAGGTGAACGAACATGTAATATCAACTATCGTATTAAAATAAAAAATAAAAGAAAATGAAATTATAAAAATAAACATTTATATAATTTTATTAATAAAAAATAATTATAAATTAGTATGTGACCACTCTAATACAACATGAAGGTTTTGGGGTGCAATAAAAGTGGTCGGTCCCGTGCCCAATGATGGTTTTTCATCAACTCCTTTGAATTTATCTTCATAATTAGATGAAATAGAAACCCTAGAATCTATGATATGGGATAATCACATATAATTTATAATTAATTTGATTCAAGATAAATAATTACCTACTGTTATAATTCATTATTCATTGATGATTTGGTTGAGATATCTAATCGTATCATCGTTGTGTCAGAGAAATAAAATGTGGATTCCCTCTAGAAGTGATCCATGAATCTTCCAAGATATTCTATTCATCACCATAGAATTATATGGGTTCCATAATAGATTGTTTTAACACTTCTATTGATCATTTTGGATTGCAATAGAATCCTTTCAGGTGAGAAGGAATTAATTTTCTTCTCTCTAGAGTTGAGATCAAAATTTTAAAGGATCACTCTCCATTCTTGAGAGTGTTCTAAGAGAATATATCTTTATTTCATGAGAATATTATCTCTATAAATCATTATAAAAAATGGTGTATGGGTTTGTATAGGGCTAGAAAAATAATATAATATAGTATTTATATACCTAAGGTTAGAGAATAAATAATTTTACATGATCCCTTATTATTCTCATAATACTTAGTGAACCTCATGTCTAAATAATAATACTATTATTATTATTTATATGAAATGTGATAAACTCATGGAAAACTTATATTATTTCCATTAATATTTAAATTAATATTTACTCAAATAATATTTTTATGTATAATTTCTCACATGATAATTAATATTGATCAACCAATCATCCTTAGTAATTATCATACATTTAATAATTTATATATATTTAAAAAAATAAATATCACTGCATTATATCCTAACAAATAGATAAATATTATATTCACTATATAAGTGAATAATTATTTTTTAAATGTTCATTTTACCAAATAAATAAATATTTTTTACCATGTGAATATACCTTAGATAGAAAAATAGTATATATTCACATAATTAGGTAAATAATTACCTAGTGAATAAATATTTATTTAAAATTCAGGTCACATAATATTAACTAGAATAATAGATGACTGAATATATTTGATCAACTAAACATGAATAATTATTAAATCATGTATTTAAATAAAAAAAATTCAATATTTTAAATTTATATTGAATTTAACTATGGATTTTGATACAAATAGTTTTCCAATGAGCTTGTACCTGAGTTGTAGATGCACTTAGCTTGCATCCAAAATAACCATGATCAAATATGAGTGGGGATGAATTTTTAGGTTACAATAGTTGTAATGTAGTAGTTACTGTAGTTGGTGTTATGTGGTATTGTAGCATCAGGAACTATTCATAAAATTTGGGTCTTCAGGCCATCGGTTTGGGCCCACTAGTCTTAGGGCCTTCAAGCTAACTCGATCATTTGGGACACCTCAGGCCTTTGGGCCATGATATTTGGTGCCACATGGACTTTGAAGAATCCCAGGAAGACCACACAGAAGCAGACCCCAGAATAGGATTTAGAGAAAGTAGCATCCACCAAAGAAGAGCTGACCAGATTGGAAGGATGGGAAGGTATGGAAATAGTCATTAGTACAAGGAACCATGCCAATCTATATGGGGAAATTCTAGTTGATCATAAATGTGGGGTGGGGAGATTTTCCCACAATGATATAGATGTTTTGGATCAGTAGTTCTAGTGTAGTTCAGTTGGGCCTTTAGGTCATGTATTGGGCCTTATTTCTATGGGAATTTGGGTAATGTACTATGAATTGTGTTATTGAGACTATGGGTTATGTAAGGGTTCCCTCTCAACCCAGTTAAAAATTGGATTATCCAAAATAAATAAATAAAACTTAAGACCGTTGGTCTATTCTAGTGGATACACTTAGTGTGTGACCCTCTATTCCCCTTTCTCACTGGTATTATTTTACACCACCTAAAATCCAAGGATAGTATATTAAAACATTACAAGGATCCCATATAAAAATAATTCAATATCTCAATGACATATAACCTCATACAAAAACACACTTTATAATATAGTATATTTATAATTATTTCTCTAATCAATCATGTTGCATACTAATGTCATCAACCTATGTTCATGATGTATCTTTCTTTTAATTTCTGTAAATGAACTTTCCCATAGAACATTGTGTCCAAAGATTTAATTAAGAAGTTTTATTCCCATAAAATGGACTAAGAAATCAACTTCCATTAAAGCATAAAATGGAAAGTTATTTCTCACATTATTCATTAATGAAATATTACTCATAACACACCTAATGTATCTAACATCACTATGTTCATATGTCATCATAGTTTTAGTTAATACATCAAAGTAAGTATCTCATGATATTCATTAAAAATAATATTCAATTATAAGTACCATTACACTATCCACATATAGGAAAATCCAATCACACGTATAAATATTGATTTCCTATTGGCAGATCATGTTCTTGTAATCTATTTTTATGAAAATTACCAAGGGTATACACCCTAAGAAAGAGTCTCAAAGTTCTTTGTGTATCTACCCCTAATATTATATATAATTTTTCTATTACCAATTGATATCATCCAGCAATAAAACATAAAATTAAGAATATTCTCCAGGAACTTCTGGGTTCTCATCATACTAGGAAACTGATGTGACCTTTCAGTGAGACATATATCCTTTAGATAAAATCACATAGATGTCACACAATGAAAAAATCATCATGTGACAAGATATAAAATAATATTCATCACTATGAATATTCCAGTAATAAAATAGCAGTTGTTTATAAGGAACTAACTCCTATAAGATATACTAGGATGCATGACCAATGGTGAGTGGTGAAACTCATGAAGAACCTTCCCACTCATCATCAGCAACACAAAAAACCTCCCTAAATGAAAAACCTAATTTCAATTATCCTTGGACCATCCCTTAGGAGAATCCCCTTGAAAGATATGATCTTATTTCCCCTTTAACTACAATACTTCATGCTAAGACTGCTCAAGCTTCTACAATAAGGATGATTTTACTATCATCTAGTACAGGGAACCTCTATCACCAACCTCCTCCATATCATGATTCATAACCACAACCTCCTTTATCACTCTCCAAGAATATATAGACTCTATAAAAATATCTCCCTATGACTTTTAACTTGTACGATTAGCAACTACATTACCTTTCCTAGGGGTGTAAGATATCATGATGTTATAGTCATGTAAGAACACAATCCATCTTACTTGGCATAAATTAAAATACCACTAAGAGAAGATATACATTAGTCTCTTGAAATATGTAAAGACAAAAAACCATTTTTTGATAAGGAAATACTTCTATATATTTATAGAAAACACCATTACTACCAAATTGAAATCATGGGTGGAATAGTTATGCTCATGAGGATATAAATTCTAAAACCCATATAAGATCTATTCACTCTACTATATTAATTTGAAACTCAGCCTAAGATTAGAAGTGTCATAAAACCCCTCTAACATAACTCCTTCTTATGGTAACTAAAGAGAAGGGATACTAATAAAAGTCCCATTAGAGAAGTCAAATGTTTTCTAGAACTGATCAATCTATAAAACAATCATTGTCTTTCCTGATAAATGATGTCCAATAGGTTTCAGTATAACATAAAATATGCATGAAACTTTGATAATATCCTATAATTCCAAGGAAACTAAATATATCTATAAAATTCATGGGTACTTCAAAATAAAAAAAAAACTCCTCTGTCTTCAAATTATTGATTTATACTCCTTATTAATACACCAAATATCATAGAAAATGAACCCCATGCATACAAAACCTACTCTTAGAAAAAATCCCAAAAAATTTGTAGTGTTGAAATATTGGTAAAAAAACCCTAAAATTATCACTATGATCCTCCTTTGACATAGAGTACCTGAGGATTTAATTGATGAAAACCACCATGAATTGATCCAAAATCTCATGAAACATAGATTTCATGAGTCCCATGAAAATAGTTATTTAATTCATAACAACGAATGGTATAACCATGATCTTAAGTGCCTATAAAGACTCCAAAATGTAGTCTTTTGAATATCTACCTCCTTCACCATCATCTAATGATACCCAACCCATAGTTTTATATTAGGCTATATATTTATTATTTTAATAATAACAAATCAAGTTTATTTTTTTATAATAAATTTTTGTTTTTTGGATGTAAAATATTTTTTGATAAATTTAGAAATTTTCCAAACTCTAGAAGAGACCATATAACCAATCAAGACATACTATCAATGAGACAGAATGAGTCAAATTTATCCAATTTCTCAAGAGACCATGTCAGGACTCTCTATCATTCATATAAAATAATGCAGATATGTTACTTTTTAAAAATTACAAGAGTGACCGCATAGATAAAGAATCAACCATATAACCATATAATTTTCCATGATAGAAATCTAATAAAGTAATCAAGAAACTAAAAGACCAATGATAGTGAACACACATTATATCTCAGAGCAACCACAGTTGTCTTGTAATTTTTTGTAAAGTTTTGAATTGATTTATTGATAATTAAAGTGACCACATACCTATTTGATCGGTCATGGTGGGTTTCTCACCAACTCCTCAGTCAACTACATGTTTCTTTCCAATTGACCGTATAATGAATTTAAAGAAATAATATAAATTTTTTTGGATTTTTAAAAGATATTAGTGGTATCATGAGACTTCAATCTACCTCATGTTGAAGTGAAGTGACTATGTGGGAGAGTTGGATTATGGATAAGTGAGCAAACAAAAATACATACTTTAAGTGATTGAATGGTTAATTGAAACCACTATTTCAGGTAGTCAATATATTTAAAAGTACTAGATTTTCTAAAATTTCAAATTAATTGACTATATTCCTTTTAAAATTATCCAATCAAAATTTTCTCTAATTATTGGAGCTTCCATGGTTGATCTGACATGGAACACTTCAAGTGACCATGTCTAACAGTGGGAATTATATTTTAATATAATATATTCCAACCACTTTTGTACAAAATTAAATGATTTATTAGAGACACTTATTTCTATTATATTTCATGATGAGTGTGAGTATTTTTAATGATGATTTTCCAATGGATATTTTTATAGGAAATTTTCTTTATATAATAGACTGATATCAAAGAGAAATTTTTAAATTTATGGAAAATTTGAACTATTATGTTCTATGAAATATGATATTTTTTCATGAGAACTTGATTGAAAAATATGATAACATCCTCCTATCTTCAAATCTCATCTCCAAACTAAAAAAACGAGAAGAGAAGAGCCATCTTTAGAACAACCAATATTCAATCTTTTGTTGCATCAAATTCTTTTCACGTATATTTATATCTTTTTTTGTAAATTTATGTTGTGATTAAATCTTATGTAAGTAATTTAAATTACAAACTCTTGTATATAATAAAAGAGTAATCATATACTATTAATTTATTTATTTTTAATTTTTCTCCCACCAAAACTATGGAAGATGTTGTGTATTATCCTAGATATCCTTTTGTGTAGTTATAATATATATACAATCTAGGTTGTGGATCATATATTTATTTTTAATAAATGTTTATGGAAATTAGTGACTATCAAGTAGAGAGGATTAGGTCTTAGATTGAGACTAAACCTATAGTATTTTTTTATTTCAATGTCTATTTCAATGTTTTTCTTACTTTATTTTAAAAGAAAAATATTTTAAAATATCATTGGAAAAATATACATTTATAGCTAGCTTTTACATGTGATATTAATAATATTTGATGTAAACAGAGTAATCTAAAAATATTACAATAATAATAAGATTTTTCTAACTATGTTTTGATCAAACTTTTGAGAGGTTGTTTAAAATAATTAAATTAGATATGCCTATTTCATTAGTTAATTGGGTGAATTTCAAACTAGGGGATTTTGTTTTAAAAAAAATTAATGAAAATTTTGATTAGATACACAATTCACACCCCTCCCCCATAGTAATCCATTCTATCCAACATTTGGTATCATTGGTTTTTGTCACTTACTTTATTTATCTAGTTTTAACTTTGGTCATGTTTTTTACCCAAAATATCTCAATTTATATTAATTATAAATTTCTATCTTCATGGATAATAATAGACTTGTGTTAAATTCTACTAAAAGGACTCTATATTTAATGTTGTTAATTTTTCTCAATGACATATTAAAATGAAAATACATCTTGAAATTATGGGTTTTGAAATATAGACAGTAATAGAAGATCAATATGAAAAACATAAATCTACTAAATCTTACAAGAGTGATGCCATTAATGATAATTATGACTATAATTAAAAATATATTAATACTTTATATTTTGAACCTGAAAAAGATTAATTTAATAGAATATTTTCAAGTGATACAAATTTTGAAATTTTAGATACTTTATATATGACTCATGAAGGAACATCGATTGTTAAAGAAATGAGATTAAATACTAATACAACTAAATATGATAAAATTAAGTTAACTATTTATGAGTTTATTTCAAAAAATTATCCTAGGTTCGATGCGATTACAAATATGATGAATGCACTAAGAAATAATATTTATGAAAATTCACATGTTCTGAGAATTCAAATATGATTACCAAATAGATGGATAGGCAATTATGTATCAATATAAGAATTTTGTGATGTTATAAAGTTTCTAATAAAATATTTAATTGGAAAAATAATGATGTATGAGGAAGAGTATAATGTAAAAGATGAAGATCCTAGACTAAAATAGCCAATTTCACTTAAGGCATATTATCTGAAGGTCAAAGAAGTAATAAAAGAAGAGATCATTAGTGAAACTTCTAATGACACTGATAGTAATGAATATATGCATCAAATATCCAAAATATTCATGAAATTACATAAAAATAAATGTTTTTAAGAAATCAATCTTCAAAGGGAATGATGATATTAAAGTTGACTAGAATAAAGATGGTAATTCTGATGTTACCTACTATGAGTATAAAATAAAAGTATATATCAATATATATTTTACAAAGTTGAAATATGAAAAATGTTTTGAGGTGTAACACCCCAATATTTCATGGTATGTTTTCTTAAATAATTTCAATATCTTGTGTTGCACGCAACATTGAGTTTGAGCGCACCATGATCGATTAACCTAACTGTTTAAATAGTGCTTATGAATAGTATTCACCCCTATATTAAATTCATGTATATTATATATAATTTTAATATTCATATTATGTGTTTCCTGGATAATTATAAATTAACAAATAAAATTTTAAACATAAAAACTATATTTTTTTAAATGAAAATTTTACCACCTTTTAATGGAGTGCCTATTTTAAAACAAAAATTTGGAAATTTTATAAAAAAAATTCAAAATTGATTTAATTTTTTAATTTGTAATGTCAAAATCAACCTAGTGTGAATTTTTAGTATTTTTTTAAGAAGTTTTATTTTTTTATGAATAGTGAAAAATACTACATTGTATTTAAAAACTATGTTTTTATTTAAAAATTAATTATAATTTATTTTTATTTTTAAAATCACAATAGATAAATAATACATATATTAACCCCATTTAGATCATTGGACTCATTTTTATATTGAAAATAGATATCAAAACTAATTGAACTTTTTAACATCTCTTTTACCCATCTTCTCGCTATATATACAGGATAAGTGTTAAACTCAATTTAGCCACTTCTCTGAATTAAATTTAGAAAAAAAGAAATACATGGTTGTAATAAGTATGATATTCAAAGTCTAATTGGATCAACTTAATTTTTTATAATGTGAATAATAACTTTAGTAAATTTTTATTTACCATGGTTAAGGGATAATCGGGTAATTAATTGTAAAAAAAACATTATAATATTTTAGAGTTACCCAAAAACTTGTCCTCATTTCATTTTATGAGTTTTTTTACCAAAATAACCCTTAGGCCTAAATTATAGTCTTTTTATGCCAGTTGGGTAAGAATATGACATTTATAATATTTTATTTAAAGATAAGTTAAAAGCTGCATACTCACATTTTTAATAACTGTAGGGTTATAAAAATATAAATTCAACTATAAATATTTATTTGAAATATAAAATGTTTATCTACATCATGATAGTTTATTTATAATTTTTATTGATTAAATAATTAACTAAAATGGAGACACAATGATGATACAATAATTGATTTCAGAATGGAAGAATCAAATAAATGATATTAAAAATATTAATATTAATATAATTTGAGTGATTTATTGTCATAAAATATTTTTATTGATGAATTGCACAATTTATTAATGTTTAAGAAGTCTTGGATCAAATTTATCTTATTGTTTTAATTTTTTTATGGGAAAAATAATGAATATTTTCAAATTTGATATTTAAGATATTTTAAAATAAATAATATTTTATTAGATTGTATAAAATATCAAAAAAACTAAAATTCCTAACCATAATTGGAACAAGTCTTAAAATTTCATTAATAACTCATTTATTGATCGTTTGGAATTTTATAGTAATTGTATTGACACATAATGTATAAGTTATATGATATAACACAAATAGTTAAAGGGGTTAAATAAGGGTTAAAAATAGATAAGGATTAAAAAAAACTTGTCAAAGAATTATTAGATGAATAATATTCAACTCTTATCACATTATGATTTATTTTGATTTGTTTAATTGACAGTTTCCATGAAGATAAATTATATAATATTTAAATCATATATATTTAAAAAATATCACTCTCTTTTCTTTTAATAACTTTTATGTGTCCACATGAGGACAAAATCAAGATATGAATGATCCTAAATGTCTATTTTTATCATAATCATATTAGTGTTATTATATAATTTTATTTTTATTTTTTAAAATTATAAAATTTCCTTAAATGCTTCTTCAATTCTAAAATAATATTTATTTAATTAAAATACAAACAAAATAATTGATAACAAAAATATTAATTTTGATATATTTGAGATGATTTAATATGTATAATTAATTTTATATACCAATAGGATATAATATAAATGTTATAAATCATTTTATTTTAATTCCCACTCGTCTTGATGTATTTAATGTCAAATTAAAAGAATAATATCAAATTAAAAAATAATGATATCTTATTGAATTAATTTATTATTAAATTATTTAAAACCCACAAAAATTTTAAATAATAAAAAGTGGATAGTATATGGTTGAACATGACTTCTAATATTCATTTATGATAAATTTTCAAGTATTTTTATCTGGAATACCCTTATTATATTTAAATATTTTTGGGATTTCCAAAAGTGCCCCTCACCTTAATTATAAAAGTGCACATCCTCCCTCACTTCCTCACACCACTTTCATTCTTCTAGATTGATCAAAACCTACCCATTACCCCTCACAACATTATTATTTACATTCTGGAGTTCCTTCTCTTCCAAAAATTCCAACCCTAGTGTTCCTAAGAGGATATCCAAAGGAAGTCCACCGAAGAAGAGGCAATTGGTTTACCCATCCATTTAAGTTATTTTCTTCTTTTACTACCTCTTGCTATGTTTTTCTGATTATAAATTAATATCTAAAATATCATATATATTATGAGATGTTATTATGATTATGTTACAACCATATTCTTCCTTTTATCCATCCTATGAAAAACAAAATCATCATGCCTGTGTGCATACAACTTACCATCTCCATGTTGTGGTGTAATTTCTTTTCTTAACCACTTTATTTGGATGGGTATAATGATGGATATAAGGGATATAAATAATATATATGGAATGATATTTATTATTTAAAATGAATATATCATCTCATTCCTCTCCCTTTTACCAATAATTAAATGATACCACTGCTTGTGTGTATGTACGACCTACCATCTCCATGACACAATCAGATTCATCTTCCACATTAATCATTCAAGAATTATTTTAAAAATGAATATGATGAATAAATATGAAATATATGACATAATAATTATACATTAATAATATATATATATATATCATTTACTTTATTCTATTAAATAAGATAAGAAACCTGAAGCAATGTTCACACGTACGTACGACCTATCGTCTCCATGAAAGGTATATTCCATTTCATATGTCTATTTTTATATATATTTATATACTTAATATATGTGATATATAAATAATTTTTTACATTATGTAAGTAATTAAATCATGATCTAAGTAATAGCATCAAGAATAAAGTTTCAAAAGATGAATGATAAACACAGTGGTTATTACCCAAAAAAATGTTCTAACATGGAATTGTTAATAAACGGGTAATATAAAGTCATAAATTAATCATATATGATATTATAAATATTATTAAGATTCTATAAAAATTTAATAATATGTTTAAAACTATTATACATGATTTTCTTACTCATGCGGAGGGAATTGTACCTCAAGTAGCGGTAAATTTTGTAATTTCATTATTATCTAAGATTGTTTTTAAGTTAGTATTTACTGAGACATATTTATCATTCATATCCATGTTTCATTAAAAAATCTAAATAAATGCTTTAAAGGATTTATGTAAGGTACTCTTTAACTAAAAAATCATTTTAAAATTTTATAATATTTTTTCTTCTAAATATTTTCATTCATGTACATGTTTTCAAAATGGGTTTCATGGATTTATTTATATGGACATGAATATTTTAAAATGTTAATTTTTGAATTTCCCTCAAATGTTTCAAAGTTTTATTTGACACTTTGATTCAAAAATAATTTTTTTTAATTTATTCTTTTATAAATTCATGAATTTTGAATAAATTATTTCAAATTAAATAGGGAATTTTTATCAAGAAATGTTTAATTATTTTATTAGAATGTTTTCATCTATCTCAAAATCCTCGGTTGGATGTTATGTTTTATTGAGGTTGATCTCATATGATACCATTTACCATATTTCATTTAATGTTATATTATTTGGTTTGACTGTGGATGTTCTATTTTAATACCATTCATAGTTTATGGTTACAATATTCAAATTTTGTATGCTAGTTTTAATATGAATGTTTATATTGGTTATATTTTACCACTACATAAGAGGAATGTGTTGGAATTAGTAAGTGATGGGTGGGGCCCTCTATAACTCCTCAATGCATCGGTAGGTCACATGAGACAAACTAGATATGGACTTGACCAAGTCCTAAACCATTTATTTTAAAATATGGATATATATAAGGCCTTATCAATTTATTTTTAGATTTCTTGGATAGGGCCTTGATGGTGTGTTTCAGATATCCAACGCTATGCATTCCCTCATAATGAAATTAGTTATTAATATTTCATATTATTATTTGTCTATTTCAATATCCATGGTTAAGTATCTTTATCATGTGATTATTTATATAACATTATTTAATCATCTTTTTTCCTACTATATTACACTCAAGATTATGATTTAATGGAATGTTTTGTTAGTTACTCACCTCGCCTTATTGTTTATATTTATTAATGATTTTTTTTTGTATTCTTACCCTTACTGAGCATTCGATCTCACCCTATTATTATGTTTGATTTTTCCCAGGATTCCAAGATATATATTATGACTGATATACCAGGTTAGGCTAGGATAATATTGATACTCTCAAATTATTGACTATATTATATTTTATAGTTTCAATTGTAATATTAGGTGTATGTGTGTAATTTGACTTTCCAGAACTATTAAAGTTCTCATTAATTTAGAATTTTATTCCTTATAATCATGTCGATGTATTAAAATAATTCATTGGCTCTCGAATACTGGGGTCGGGGGCATTACAGTTAGTATCAAAGGAAGTTTAGAAGTAACCATGGAAATTATATTTAGAAAACATAGATTATGGAACATAATCTTAAGGCGGAATTTGAGTATAAGTGTAGAATAATATCCCAAAGAAACTGTTTTATTGTTATTATACTAGATACACAAAGAAATTTCAATTTATTCTTTATTATTATATAATATTATCTTACCTAGTGTATGTCATCATTTATAAATGGTGCCTAGAAGAAGGAATGTATACCTCACAAATAAATATGATCCAAAGAGTAAGAAGAATAATATCTTTCATGGTCTTAAGTTAATATTTCAAATGGAAATAGTCTTCCAATCATTCTCATCATTTGAGAACATAGTATCATTTAATGATGAGATAGGTAATGATTACTCAAATAATTATAGATTTGGATGGAAGTATAAGAATAAAAGGATAGTTGGGAAATATAAGGATAAAGGGATTAAGGGAAGTAAGTATTTTACCACATGTAATAATTATGGAAATAAACACCCCGGTACTTGCTTAAAAGGAATGGGAGTTTGCTATAGGTGTGGCAAAAAAGGCCATTGTTCTTGGTATTGTAAAAATAATAAAAAGGTTTCTAATAAACAATGATTTAACCAGAAGGATAAGTGATAATATGAAAATAAATGTCTCATGCATCAAAGTAATATACCCTAAAAAGAGGATAATGGATCATGGTCAATATTATGCAACCGGTTTGGTCCTAGGGTCCTGCAAGGCTTTTGGGCCACCCAAGTCCTTCGGGCCAGTTGATTCTTAAGGCCTTCGGGCCACCTTAAGGCCATTGGGCCACCCCAAGGCCTTCAGGCCACATGAATGAAGATGTACCAGTCATACTACATGGGACAAGGCTTTATAGGAGGATTCAGGGCAGGCACATCCACTAGTTCAAAGCTAACTGGAATTGGAAGAATGAGAGGGTATGGATTTTTCATCTGTATCCGACTTGTACAGCTTTGCATAGGGCAACTAGGTGACCAGCCCTGCGAAGATGGAGTGCAGATATCATGACACATACTGGGGAGGAGCAGTTCCAAGTTGTCTTATCTGGGTGATTCCCTCAAAAACCTACAGGTCATGTAATTTTATCTGAGTCTTCGGGCCTTGTAAGGGTTCCACCTCATCCCTTCAAAGGTGGATTATCAAAATAAAAAAAAAATGAAGGCCTTCGGGCCATTCCGACTGAGATATGATGTCATAAAAAAGATATTATTATTTCAATAAGTCTTTGAACATTGGATATTATTTTTGGATGTTAAAGTATGAATTTTTGTATACTATGTTCTGACCACTTTGGTTTTAGTAAACATTTAGAGGATGAAGGAAATACTTTTGGACCTTATGATTCGTCAAAAGTGCTTTAGTCATAAAAATTCATCTTTAATGTCCATATCTTTGTGTATGAAATGAAGTTAAAATAGATCAAATAAAAACAAAGGGATGATATTATGCTTGATAAAGTAAGTATTTATTCTCATGAAAAAAAATCAACTCTAAGAAAAAGATCTTGAAACCAAAATTTTTTTATCACAGTACCTTCTTTTCTAATGAATCAAATTTTCCCATACACCACCATAGATTTATGGATTTATGAATGCTAAATTTCTCTTGACCATATTCTCCATTACTATCCATTAGAACATTATAGTTATATTTATCTTACATTTCCTTTTTTCACTTTCCACCAATGTTATCAAATTCTAAATCCTAATTTTGTAATGACCTTCGCATTTCCTTTTCCCTCTTATTAAGAGTATATTTTATTGCCCTATTTCCAATGTGGATTTTCCAAAAAGTTATTTTTGAGTATCAACCTTTTATTTTCAAAGTGAAATTTCAAATTAAGAAGACAAAATTTATTCAAGTAGGGGAGAATGTAAGACCCCAAGATTACACGGGTATGATTTATTAAATAAATTTAATATCTTGTGTTTCATGAAACACCGAGTTTGAGTGCACCATGATCGATTAACCTAGATAATTAAATAGTGGTTGTCAATATTATTAACCAATTTATGAAATTTATGTACATTCTATATAATTTTTCCATTAATCTTATGTGTTTCGTGGACAATTATATATGAAAAAATCTAATTTTACTCATAAAAACAATATTTTTCTAAAAGGAGAATTTTAAAAACTTTTAATTGCATACCTATTTTAAAAATAAATTTTTATAAATTTATAAATTTTATTTTTCAAAATATTCCTAGTTATTTAATTCAAAATTTCAAAATTAACTTAGAGTAAATTTTTAGTATTTTCCTAAGATGTTTCATTTTTTGGTGAATAGTTAAAAATAGTACATTATTGTTAGAAAATGTGTTTTTCATTTAAATAATTATTATACATAAATTGATTTTCAAAGTAACAATAGATCAATAATAAATATATTAATCCAATTTAGTTTATTAGAATCATTTTTATATTGAAATTATATATAAAAACTTATTGATCTTTTGAATGTCTCTTTTACCTGCCTTCTCACCACATCTGCGGGATTAGTGTTAAACATAATTCAGCCACTTATGTGAATTGAATTTATAAAAATAGATATATTTTTATTTAATAAGTGTTATATTTAGATTCTAATAGGATTAACTTAATTTTTTGTATTTTGTGAAAAGTATATTTTGTAAATTTTTATTTACCACGATTAAGGGTAAATCTGGTAATTAAATGGAAAAGGTAGTATTGTAATTTTATAAATTTTACCTAACTCTTGTCCTAAGATCATCGGATGAGTGGGGTTCAAAAAAAATCAACCTTAGTCGAAAATTATATCCTTTTTAATCCACTTGGGTAAGAATATGACATTTATAATATTTTATTTAAAGATAAGTTAAAAATGTCATACTAACATTTTTAATAAATATACAATTTCTATTATAGGGTTATAAAAAAGATAAATTTGACTATAAATATTAATTTGAAAGATAAAATATTTATCTACATCATGATAATTTATTTATAATTTTTAATGATAAAATAATTAACTTAAATGGAGACACAATGATGAAGCAATAATTGTTTAAATGATGGAAAAATCAAATAAATAATAATAAAAATATTAATATAGATATAATTAGAATGATTTAATGTCATACATGATTTTTACTGATTAATTTGAAATTTTATTAATGTTTTATAATCCTTGGTTTGAATTTATCTTGTTATTTTGATTTTTAGTATAAGGAAAAATAATGAATAGTGTCAAAATTGGTATTTAAGATATTTTAAAATAATAAAATTTTATTAAATGATATAAAGTATCCAAAAATCTAAAATTTAGAAAAATAATTAGAATAAGTCTTAAAATTTCATCAATGAATCATTTAGTGGTCGTTTGTAATTTTATAGTAATTATATTAACCCATAATGTATAAATTATATAATATCACGATAATAGTTAAATGGGTTAAATAAGAGTTAAAACAAAATGATAAGGATTAAAAATAATAAAAATAACTTGTAAAAAAAATTAATTGATGAATAATATTCAACCATTGTCCCAATATTATTTATTTTAAGTTGTTTATTGGTCACTTGTCCAGGAAAATAAATTATAAATTATTTAAATCAAAGATCGTTAAAAAATATCACTCTCTTTGTTTTTAATATCTTTTATGTGTCCACATAAGGAAACAATCAATATATGAATGAACATAAATATTTATTTTTATCATAATGATATTTTTTTAATTATTTAATTTTAATTTGGTTTTTTATAAATTATACAATTACCTTAAATGCTTCTTCAATGATAAAACACTATTTATTTAATTAATTAAAAAACAAAATATCTGATATTAAAAAAATTAATTTGGATATATCCTGGATGATTTAATGTTTATAATTAATTTTATATACATATATTATATTATATAGGTGTTTGAAAGAATTATATTTGAATTACCACTTGTCTTTATGTATTTAAATTCAAATTAAAATAATAGTATCAAATTTGACAATAATGATATCTTATTGAATTAAATTATTATTAAATTATTTAAAAATCACACAATTATTAACTAATAACAAGGGGATGTAATAAGATATAAAATTTCTTCTAATTTTTATTTATTTTTCATTTTTAAGTATTTGGATCTAAAATAGTCTTATTATATTTTAATATTTTGAGGATTTCCAAAAGTTCCCCTCACCTCAATTATAAAAGGGCACCTCATCCATCACTTCCTCACATCACTTTTAGCCTTATTTATTGACCAAATCCTACCCATTTCTCCTCAAAATATTCTTATTTATGTTTTGGTGGTCCTCAACTTCCAAAAAGACCAACCCCAGTGTCCCTAAGAGGATATCCAAAGGAAGTCTGTCGTAGAAGAGGTAATTATTTTACCCATTCATTTACATTTTTTCTTCTTCTACTTTATATTCCTTTTTTGTTTTCATAATAAATTAATAAATCAATTATCATATATATTTTGATATTTTATTATTATTATGGGACAATCATATTCATCTTTTCTCCATCCTATGAAAAACAATATCACCATGCTTGCGTACGTATGACTTATCATCTCCACGTTGTGGTGTAATTTGTTTTCATCACCACTTTATTTAGATGGGTATGATGATGGATATAATAGATATAAATAATAAATATGAAATGATATTGATTCTTTATAATTAATATACCATCTAGTTCCTCACCCTTTTACCTATAAGGAAATGATATCATTGCTCATGCGTAAGTATGACCTACCGTCTCCACGACGCAATGAGATTCATCTTCCACGTTAACCATTCGAGAATGATTATAAATATATATATATATATATATAATATTAAATATATGTAATAATAATTCTATTGTAATAATATATATATATATATATATATATTTCATTTACTTTCTTCCATTCAATACGACATGAAAACGGAAACAACGTTCATGTGTACCTGCGGCCTACCATCTCTATGAATTATGTATTCAATTTCATATAACTATATTATATATATATTTATATACTGAATATATATTATATATAAATCATCTTTTTAAATTCTATAATTAATTAAATCATTGTCTATGTAATAGTGCCAATAATAACGAGTCAAGACATGTAAAATAAACAAAGCGGTTATTACCCGAAACATTATTTTAACATAGAATTGTTAACTAAAAGGTACTATAAAGTCATAAATGAATCGTATATAATATCATAAATATTATTATAAAACTAGTAAAAGTAAATAATATTTTTAAAACCACTATACAGGCTTTTCATACACGTATGGAGGGAATCACACCTAAGGAAAGGGTTAATTGTTCAATCTCATTATTATCCGAGATTTTTTATATGTAAGTATTTACTGGGACACATTTATCATCCATGTCCATGTTTCTTAAAAAAGTTTTCAAAAATAATATTTTAAGGTTTTATGTAAGGGAATATTTAACTGAAATATAATTTTAGAAGTTTCTAATATTTATTCTTCTAAATATTTCTCATTCATATCCATGTTCTCAAAATGGGCTTTATGGATTTATTTATAAAGAAATGTATATTTTCAAATGTTAATTTTCAAATTTATATCAAATATTTCAAATTTTTATGGAACACTTTGATTCAAAAATCATTTTTTTAATTTATTCTTTTATAAATATGCATCTTTTGAATAAATTATTTCAATGTAAAAAAAGGGTATTTTTCTCAAGAAATTTTTAATGATTTTATTAGAATATTTTCATATATGTAATCATCTTATGCTAAATCTTATGTTTTATTTAGTTTGATCTCATATGATACCATTTACCATATTGTATTTCATTGTATATGATTTTTTTGACTCTGGATGTGCTATTTTACTACCATTCATAGTTTTTGGTTACAATATTAACATTTTTTATGCTAGTTTTTATACGAATTTTTATGTTTGTTGTGTTTTACCACTTTATAAGAAGAATTCATTGAACATAGTAAGTGATTAGTAGGAATCTTTATAGCCCCTTGATTAATCTGTAGGTCTCATGAGACAAACTAGATATGGACTTGGTTGAGGCCTTGACCATTTATTTTCATATATGGATTTGGTTAAGGCCTTAACCATTTATTTTCATATGTCTGTTTCAATTCCTTGATGGTATGTTTTAGATGTCCACCACTATACATTCCATCATTATTAGATTATTTATTGATATTCCATGTGATTATTTTACTAATAAAATATCCATGGTTAATTATATTTATCATGTGATTATTTATATATCGTTATTTTATCAGATTTTATTCCTTCCATATTATTCTTAAGATTATGATTTAATGGAATTTTTTATTAACTGTTCATCTTGTCTGTTTGTTTATGTTTATTTATGATAGCTTCGGTTGTATGGTTACCCTTACTAAGCTTCTGAGATCACCCATTTCTTGTGGATTATTTTTCCCAAGATGCAAAGATTTGTATTATGACTTATATATAGGGTTAATCTAGGATAATATTGATACTAACAAAGGATTATTGACTATATTATATTTTATAGTTTCAATTATAATGTAATGTTTAAGTATGTAATCTGGATTTCCAAAACAACTAAATTGATCAGTCCTTCAAAATTTTATTCATTGTAATCATGTCGATGTATTAAAATGATACACCAGATCTTGGATAGTGGGGTCTGAGGCATTACATGAGGATATAGTAAATAAATGAAAAATGTTCATGAAGGCCACCTGGAGTGATTATATGGATAACTCTAGTGAATCTGAATCCAGAAGGGATGGAAATAATAAAAGGTATTGTATGTGTTTTATGACAAACACATCTAAGGTAATAAATGTTATTCCTATTTCTTCTGATCATATTTATAATATCTATGAAAATTAAAGTCATGATGAAAATGATATTCCTAGTGAAGATGTCCTTTAATATTCCAACATGTTATAAGAGAAAATTAATGAGATTACAATAAATATAATAATTAAAAGAAACAATATTATTTATCTACTAGTATTGAATCTGATCTTGTTGTCGAAAAGGAAAAGAATAAACTACATATAAAATAAAATAATGGTTTAATGATATTAAATGAGAAACTAAAGAAAGGTACTAATGGTTTTTTTGTAAGAACTAACACCCTTAATAATATTTTGGGTAGTCATGTTATACACAAACTAAGAGATAATTTTGGTTATCAACCTCCCTATAAAAACAATCTCTGTAAAATATATTTTATTCCTAGTTAAAATGTTTTAAATAAGTCAGTATTAAAAAAAATACATCTAGAACATATAAATCTAAAACAATCAATTTTCAGGAAAAAGAGTTATTTTTATATGTTTTTTAGTCTATTCATAAATTTGGGAATAAATCTGTCAAATATATTGTCATTCCCAAAGCTTTAATCTCTAACCTTTCTAGACCCAAACAAATATGGGTACCAAAATTAGTGTTCGTTTGATTGATTTCAAGAACCCTACTTGAAAAGATCATGTATAAAGCTATGTTGTGTGTTCTTGACACATGGTAAGGGAATTATCAAGCTTCTAGAACATGACTACAATAGATGGTGGTCATGTCACCATTGGTGACAACGAAAAGGGAAATTTTATTTACCATGGTCAAGTTGGTAACTCTAAAAAAAATTAATTTATATAGTTTTATATATTTATTGCTTAAATTAATTTCTTAGAAGAATATCTCATTTGTTTTATGAAGGTTTACATTTTAGGTTTAAGAATAATTCTTGTAGGATTTATGATTCAAAAATTATTTTAGTGTTTATTAATATTAGAAATGATAATATTTATGTGGTAAATTAAAATTATTTATTTTCAAAAAATGTTTCTTATTTAAATTATTTTCTTTATGAGTCTTGGTTTTTATATAGTAGAAAAGTACACTATAATATATAATCTCTTAGAAAGTTATCCAAAAAGGGTTTAGTCAAGTATATACCTAGATTATATTTCCTAAAATACAAATTTTTCAATCCCTATCAAAAGGGAAATTAAAATAAATTTTCTTTTAAACCAAATAAAGAGGTTTATTCCTCTCAACCGCAGTAATTGGTTTACATAGACTTTTTTTGACCATATAGAGTTTCAATTTTAGTATAGAACCATTATTCTTATACAGTTATTTAAGAATATTCAAGGTTTACTTGGGAATATTTAATGACTCACAAAATTGAATCTTGTTGATGTTTTTTAAAGTGTTAAAAATCATTAAAGAACCTTAGTGGACTTTCCATTAAAAGTGTTATATATGATCTTATATTTGATTTCAAAAATCAATATTTTGAATCCTTATGATCACAACATTTATATAATAATAATTTTTATTCTCCTCAAATACCTCAACAAAATGTGGTGGTTTAAGGAAGGATTGTGAATCTTTAAGGGATAGATAGGGACATTCTTAGTGAATATGACCTACTAGTCTATTTTTGGGTTTAATCTATAAATACAACTTGTAAGATAATTAATAGAGTCTTAATAAAACATATTTTGTAGAGGAACCCATAGGAATCGTGCTATGGGAGAAATCCTAAGCTAAATTATTTCAAAGTTTTTGGATGAAATGTTTATATTCTTAATAAAAAGTATAATTTGGATAAGTTTTCATACAAGAGTGATGCGGGAATTTTTATTGGTTACTCTATATCCAGTAAATCTTATATATTCATTAATAAAATAATAAATCTTATAAAATATCCCATTCATGTAAAATTTGATGAGAAAAATACACATAATCCAAAATATTCCTTACAAAACTTAGAGGATGAGATATCCAATTTAAATATCAATAATATCTTGAAGACCAATGATTTCACTACTAATTTACTTGAAAAACTCCCAGAAAAGTCCATTTAGTGTAACCATACCTTGAGGAAACCTAATAGGAATATAGTGTGCCTAGAACCATTAGAACCCATAGAGACCACCCTTTACATACTATTATTAAATATCTAAATAGATAAACTCAAACTTGATCATCACCTAGAAACCAATTTGAACATCAGGACTTTTTCCATAGCTTGAACCCAAGAATGTTAATGAGGCAATTAGTGATGAACATTGGGTGATAGCTATGTAAGAAGAATTGAATCAGTTTGAAAGGAATAAAGAATGGTAACTAGTTAATAAACCTAATGACTATTTAACCATTGGTACTAAATGGGTATATTGAAACAAGGCTAATGAATATAGAAATATTATCATTAATAAAT
Source organism: Viscum album (assembly GCA_963277665.1). Lineage (NCBI taxonomy): Eukaryota > Viridiplantae > Streptophyta > Magnoliopsida > Santalales > Viscaceae > Viscum > Viscum album. The sequence goes on along the minus strand of OY728120.1, from coordinate 458,290,384 downwards.
CAATATTAGTAGTGTGAGGTTATAGTCGTGAATAAGTCAATTACCATAAAGAAAATTTTACTCTTATAGCTAGACATGAAACCATTAGGATACTAATTTCTTATGAAACACATCTAAATTTTAAATTATTTAAAATTGACATCAAGATTTCTTTATTAAATGGTTATATTAGTTAGGATGTTTTTGTTGAAAAACCCCCTAGATATTAAAGTCCACATTTTTTAAATCCTATGTTGAAACTAACAGAATCAGTTTATAGTTTAAAATAGGATCCTAGAGCTTGTATGATAGTATTAGAACATTTATTATTTCAAATGGTTTTAAAAAATTTGTTTCTAATACTTCCTTATTTATCAAAATAACGTCAAATGTTGTTTTGGTTTCACAAATATATGTTGATGACATTATTTTTTTCATTAAGAAATTATTTATATACTGCATTTTCAAAACTAATAAAAAAAGAATTTGAAATGAGTTTGATGGGTGAATTAAAATTCATTATTGGATTTCAAACACTTTAAAATAAATAAGGAATAATTTTAAATCAAAGTAAGTATAAAAATGTCTTTTAAAATATTTTTCCTTGGATAGCTCAAAAGGAAGTGATACACTAATAAGCACCACCTGTAAATTGAATCCTAATGAAACTAGGAAACCAGTTGATCAAACCATTTATATAGGTATGATTGGGAGTTTAATTTAATTAATAGTTATCCATTCTAAAAATATGTTTTTTTTCATGATCCCCTCCCCACAAAGTTTACCTCTCCTAGGTCGGCAATGTTAGAAGGGAGATAGTGACCCCTGAGTCCCGACTCTAGTAGGCCCTAGGTTGGCGACTAGCACCGAGGGTATAGTTAACAAACCAATGGGAGGCATTACCCTCTAAGGGGACACATGTGAAAGAGTGAGATAAGACACACACCAACCAACTCCTACTCGTAACACAATATAAAAAAGTCCCAAGTACACATATGTAATGTTATGCAAGAACTACCACAACTGAAAAAGAAAACTTCAAGTACCAAAAGAAAGTAAAACGGTAGTGACCATGAAGCCCGAACAGCTCCTGCAACCCCAAGATAGTAGTAACCAACTTGTTCTCAAACCTGCTCCAAGTGACCTGAAAAAATAGTTTATATATACATAGGGTGTGTATAAGATTATACTCAATATGATCCTCCTCATAAACTCCCGTGAAAAAGTAAAGAAAGAATCCTAAAGAATAGTGAACAACAAGTGAAACAAACTCATCACCAAAATTGGTATACTATGATCCTAGCCTCACCATGGATACTCTCACCAAGTATCTCATACAAGAGTATAAAATATAATAAAGAATATTAAGGGTACCCCTCTACCACTTCCCCACTGGTTTTCTACTTTTCCCCAATGTTTCACGTCCTAAGCTTCTCTCTCCAAAACATCTTTCCCGCAGACACATGGGTGAAGCAACAAAACATACACCTCATGAAACACAACCACCACGTCCATGAAACAAAATGTAACTAGGTAGTTTCCAGGATCCACCACAGCTCTCATAATGTGTATCATACATTGGGCATCAAACCTCAAGCCATTACAACCCGTACACCGAGTAAGGATCCTCAATCCATCATAGCCTATATATGTTACTCCTATAGTACTCCATAAAAAAATACATACAGAATATATGTGTATGAATAACCACAAGTCATTACAGCCCTATACACACATATATGTGGAAAACTAACTCTTGTTCCTACCAGCACAAGTAAATACCAAGATAAGAGAGTGGGGGTAAAGGGGGTAGTATTCATTCATATGTCCTCCCTTCAGGATGTTTGGGAAAACACCCCCAAGGATCAGAATCCTTGGGGTGTCTGTTTCCCTAACCGACAGGGTGGAGTAGTATATATAAAAACAAAAAGTGCATAATATACTATATCTCACAACCACACTATGATAATAACCCAGTCTTAGACTCAACTGCAGCTAACGTCTCCTGGAGTCCTGGCTACCACTGCTAAGACATGGTATCCTATAAGAACACAACCATTTAAAGAGCTAAATTAGATTAATTTATCCTTTTTTATTACTTTCACTTTACGTTAATTAATTATTTAACCATTAACATTTACAACAATACATTTCATTAGTATTCCAACCAAGAACCTTGACCTCTGGGCATAACCAAACCAATTTCGTAGTTCCTTTAAAGTGAACCTTCATCATTTCATCCTTTTAAGCTCCAACCCCATGGGTTAACATTTATTCAATCATTTATTAACAGCATTATCACTTTATAAAATTTCTAAGAATTATAGAAAAGAACTCTAAGAAACCTAACACAAGGGGATCAACGCGGTTAGTAGGTGTACTACCCATTGAGTCTTTTCCACCTATAGTTAAAATGTAGACCCTTAAATCCTTGAGAAGGGAAATATGGAAAGCATGTGGCATACCACGTGCATATTCACCTCTTTTATAAGTAGGTGAAATAAGACCAACTACCTCAAGAAGTATGGAAAGTAATGAAGATAAATAAATAAGCATCAAAACATTCACATCAATAGGTAAACCCAGTTTCAACCCAATCCATCATCCCAGGTTTCATCCCCGACACCCATATGCATAAACTGTTACATCTCTCCACTCTTGGCATCAATTTCTACCATAGCCACAGGTCCTATCTACCCCCACATATCAAAACATTCATCCAGGCTCACATCATAGCACAAGAAAAAGGAAACACACAAAAAATAAACTGGGCTCTTCGCCCCAAGTAATTCATTCAGCCTTCACACATGAAGAGCTCTCATGGATCCAAAGTAGAAGTAAATCGACCTTACAAGAAATAGGGTAAATCAAAACACTATAAGTGATTCTATTTTATCAAACAACCGATTCATTAATCCATATTTAATTAACCAATTCAATTAAACATGCATAACTACATCCATTTGATTATCATCAAAGCACAACAACAACAAACAGATTCATTAAACATGCCTCTTTATCTTTGGATGATTAATATACAATTAATTCCAACTTTAATTTCATTACCAATTTCCATCAAGAAAAACATGCTAGACAAGAAGAGAATGGATATAACACGATCTAGAAAACAATAGGAATATTGTTGTCACGGTATAATTTAATAACATATGATTGATTCTAATTCCTTAATCCAGTTCAAATATTTATTATGTCAATTTAATTGTAATTTAGTGGATAAAACACGATAAAACTATTACTACACCTAAAATAATAGAGAATACATGAATCCACAACCTAAAAATATTTCTGATTTTCTTTGCATGAGAATGGGCCAACACAATGGATCACGGTCACCTCTCCTGAAATGGTTTCATTATGGCATCCTGCCATTTTATTACATAACATTTCATTACATTTTACAAATAGAGGATCTTTAAAATATAGTTTCTCTGAAATTATAAACATAATACATGAAAAAAACATAAAACGTTCTTCTAAACCACTCGTAAGGCTTCATAAAAGGTTTATCCTATGTACAATTACTTCATCTCATTTCCTGGAGACATACATCAAATAAAAGGGTGAGTAGAAGGCTCAGTAAGGAAAACAAGTGATACAGTTGACATGTGATCTTGAGCAATATTAATAAGAACATGATAAAAGTAATAAAGGCATGATCAAAGGAATAATAGCAATTTCATAAAAAAAAGAACATGAATCATAACATGACAATGTAACTACAACATTTTATTTATACATTCATGAACATATCACCAAGGTTTATCCTCGAGGTGTCATAAAAAATTACCAAGGTTATTCACCAAGGTATCATGAAACTTGTCATCTCTAGAGATTAATTCTTTACCCAATGAATTGGAGCGCTATCAGGGAACACCCTTAATATGTCTTTGAGTTCATGTGAGCCACATATATCATAATCAAATAGTTCATAAATAACCCATAGAAAATAAAATAAATGGGTTTAATTTCAAAATTCTAACGTTTTAAGAGTGCTTAAAAATAATATCATTATATCATTAATAACCCATGGAAGGGAGTGAGGGTTACATGTATTTAAATTCCAAAATCAAATATATCATATTTATATATTTATGAACACCCATAGAAATGAAATTGGTCTGGTTATTCACATAAATAAAACAAGATAATTTCTTGAGAGAAAGAGATAGAAATTTTGAGACGAAATTTCTGCAGCATAACGGCTATATAATATGGTTTTAGAAAACATTGAAAAGAGAGGGGAAAAAGGTCTCACACTCATAAATAATTCATAATATAGAATAAATTTTGAATAAAATATAGATAAGAACATGGTATGTAAATTTTAATGACATACCACATGAAAAGGAAACATGAATGAAAAGAGAAGATGTGATTCCTTTTACGAAAAATTCAGCAGCCTAACGGTGTCACTTAAAAATTCAGAAAAACAAATTGATGAGAGAAGAAAGGGTCTCTAAAAAATTAAACATGAAATGTACAGTAAATAGACCATATAAGAACATACCCTCAACATAAATAGATGGAAATTAGAAGACGCAACATAAAGTAAGTCATGACTTAAAAGAGGAGGGTGAAAGGATCCCTTACCTTGAAGAGTAACTTCGAAAGCTTAAAGATCATGACCATGAGAGACTTGAGGGAACCTTGGGAGGACTCCTTGGAAGGTAAGGAGATCAGAACATAGTTTAGGATGATTTTGGAATGAAATGAATGAGGTAAATGGCTTGGTATTTATAGGAAAACTGAGTGAATAAATTATTAATTTCCAAGGGACACCTCATCGGTGGTATTTGCAAAACCATGGGCTTGCCCATGGTATTTACCCATGGTATTGGCCACTTGGGAAACCTCATAGAATTTATCACTATTAATATGTCTACTAGAAAGCTTACATCATTATTATATCATAAATGATGTCATTAAACACCCGAAACTCAAAACTCCATTTTTACTATCCACCGATAATTCAACTATTTCAGAAAAACCCCAAAAACTCACCCTAACCTAATGTTTATGCTATGAATTAAAAAATGAGGTCCATTTTATGAAAATAAGTTTATAAATAATTTTAATTTAATTTTTAAATAAAATCATTATTTATTCCAAAAATACAACTCTAAATCCATAACTCATTTTGTAACACCTTAAAAAAGTAATCAAGGTCCCATAAAATTATCATATAACCATAAGATAATAAAGTAACAATTTATTATTAGATTTTATGAGGATACACTTCCATTTTAAATTATTAAATTAATTATAAAATTTTAAATAAAATATTTATGGAATACAAAAATACCAAATCTTAAACTATGATAGTTTTTTCACTTTTAAGATGTCTAAAATGTATTTATACATTAAAGGGTGAAATTCCTATTTTTTGGGTCAAATTACTATTCATTACTATTCATATGGGTATGTTACTATTCCTACTTTACTATTCACTAAAAACCAAGTTGATCTTGTTAGACTCTAAATTTCTCACTGCTCACAACTGTAGAAGACCATTTTTTAAAAATCATTTCATATTATTAATTATTTAATGAATACGAAAATATTTTTAAAATGCCATTTTTTCCTAAATTAATCAATAAAACACATCCTATATTTATCCGGATATTTGAAATTCACAAACTTTTCCATAAGAAGAAATAATAATTTTATTTATATAAAAATATTACACAAAGTAGCTAAGGTCTCATTACATAGCCCCTTATTACACCAGCATATGACCTAAGTGTTAGGTGTGTTATGGTCATAGAATCTTGGGGTGGCTCGGACAACATTGCTCGAGTGGTGATTTCTATCAGCTTGAAATTCTCCCTTAGGAAATTTCGTTCAAGATTCATACATTGAAGTTAGGCTTGGGCTTGGTCCAGAGCAAAGACTATTGATGATACCTCCTTCCCAAGCTCCGACAGATGGGCTTCATATGGCTCGAGTCTACTTGATGAGGTCATTCAATCTTTTTTCTGTATTAACCAAGATAATTGTATTTATAAAAACACAGCGTTATGATTATAGTTTCCAACAGTCCTATTGACCAACGATCATATAACAGTTGAAACCTAATGGTCTCATGTTAATTATACCCACTTCATTAATTAAAGGATATAGTTTTGTTGAGTATAATATAAAATAACACACAAAATTAAGAAACAAATATAATTAAAAAGTTTGGGTCGTTACATTCTTCCCCCCTTAAGAAATTTCATCCCTGAAATTTTATCTCATATCCTCTGATGAGAAAAGGTGTGGGTACTTATGTCTTATGGACTCCTCCGGTTACCACATGGCTTCCTCAGATTTTTGGTTCCTCCACAACACCTTAACAAGGTGGGTAGACTTGTTGCGTAGAACCTTGTATCTACGATCTAAGATCTCCACTGGCTGCTCCTCATAAGAGTGGTCATGTTCCAATAGTACCACCTCAAGATTTAGTACATGGTAACAGTCAGGTATATACTTCCTCAAGAGGGATACGTGGAAGACATCATGAACTTATGATAGATTTGGAGGAAGTGCAAGCCGATAGGCCACTGCTTCCACATGATCAAGGATTTCATAAGGACCAATGTACCTAGGGTTGAGCTTCCCTTTCTTCCCAAACCTCATGAATCTCTTCCAAGGTGAAATTTGAGGAAATACTTTTTCACCAACATCAAACTCCAGTCCCTTCGATGGTTTTCAGCATTTCTCTTTTTCCGACTTTGAGTAGCCTTAATGTGTTTTTGGATGGCATGGACCTTTTCTGTCATCTCTTGCACAAGATCAGGCCCAAGAAGCTTTCTCTCGCCAGCTTCATCCCATACAGTAGGAGTTCTACATCACATCCCATATAGAGCTTCATAGGGTGCCATTTGAATGCTTGAGTGGAAACTATTGTTGTAAGAGAACTCAACTGAAGAGAGATGTCGATCCCATCCACCTTTAAATTCCATTGAGTAAGTTCTCAGCATTTCCTCGAGTGTTTGAATAGTCCTTTCAAATTAGCCATCAGTTTGGGGTGATAGGCCTTACTGAAATTCAATTCAGTTCATAGAGATTGTTGAAGACTTCTCCAGAATTTTGATGTGAACCTTGGATCACGATCAGATATGATTGAAATTTGAACCCCATGCAGCCTTACCACTTCCTTCACATAAATCCTAGAAAGTTGATCAAGAGAGAAATATTCCTGAATGGAGATAAAATGGGCAATCTTGGTGAGACGGTCCACAATAACCCATATCGCATTATTTCCTTTGGAAGTTCTCGGGAGACGAGTGATGAATTCCACAGTTATATTGTCCCACTTCCATGCTGGTATGTTTTGTGGTTGCAACACCCCTTTAGGATTTTGTCGCTCTACCTTCACTTTCTGACATACCAGGCACCTTGAAGTGTAGTCAGCAATCTCCCTTTTCATATTATCCCACCAATAATGATCACTATGGTCCATAAACATTTTTGTGCTACCGGGATGTATAGAGAAAGTTGAGCTATGAGATTCATCCATAAGAACCTTCTTTATTTCCGAAATAGATGGAATACATAGTCTTGTATGAAATTTCAGTACACCTTCTTAATCATTATTGAACTCGGGAAACTTCATATCCTTCATAGCCTCAAACATCTTCTATAACAAAGGATCTTCTTTCTGAGCTTTCTTGATCTTCTCTAGTAATGACAGTTGAGAAATCATTTGGGTTAGGGTTGATGATGTCCCTTCCTTTATAATTCCCATGTCCAGTTTTACTAGGTCATTGATCAAAGGATCTCATTGAATCCTCATCATGAAAAGAACAAATGGGTCTTTCCTTATTAATGCATCAGTGACTTTGTTTTCTCTTCCGGGATGATAATGAATTGAACAATCATAGTCTTTAAGGAGTTCCAACCATCTCCTTTGTCTCATGTTCCATACCTTTTGTGGGAAAATATACTTCAAACATTGTTGGTCTGTGTATATATCACATTTCTCCCCATAAAGATAATGCCTCCATATATTTAGAGAAAAAATGACTACTTCCAGCTCCACATCATACGTAGGATAGTTCTGCTCATGATTCTGCAACTATCAAGATTCATAAGCAATGACTTTATCATTTTTCATGAGGACACACCCAATCCCTTTCAGAGATTCATCGCTAAAAATAACGAATCCTTCTCCACTTGAAGTCAGAGTTAACACAGGTGCAGTAACCAATCTCTTCTTCAGCTCTTGGAAACTTTTCTCACACTCCATTGTCCAGATGAACTAGACCCCTTTTCGAGTTAACTTGGTTAATGGATAATAAAGTTGTGAAAAGTTTTTCACAAACCTCCTATAATATTCTAATAATCCAAGGAAACTTCAAATCTCAGTTATTGTTGTAGGCTGAGGCCACTCCTCTACAACTTTTGTCTTTACAGGGTCAACTGTTATTCCTTAAATGGTAACAATGTGCCCCAAGAAAGAAACTTGTTGTAACTAGAATTCACATTTAATGAACTTTCCAAAAAGGATTTCCTTTTGTAGATTTTTCAAAATAACCCTTAGATAATCCTCATGCTCTTCATGACTTTTGTAATATATCAGAATATCATCAATAAAAACTACCAAAAAGTTATCAATGTAGTACTTGAAGACTCTATTCATGAAATCCATAAAAAGAATATGTGCATTAGTCAGTCCAAAAGGTATAACAACAAACTCATAATTCCCATATCTTAATCGGAAGTTAGTTTTGGAATATCTTCTTTCTTCACCCTCAATTGATGATAACCAGATCAAAGATCAATCTTATAGAAGAATTGAGCCCCACGAAGTTGGTCAAATAAGTCATCAATTCTTGGAAGAGGGTATTTTTTCTTTACTGTGATTCCATTTAGTTCTTTATAATCAATTCATAATCACATTTATCCATCCTTCTTATTCACAAAGAGAACAGGTGCTCCCCAAGGAGACACACTCGGTCGGATAAACCCCTTCTCCAAAAGATCTTGGAGTTGTTTCTTTAATTCCTCCAACTCCACATTTTTCATCCTATATAGGGTCTTTGATATTTGATGTGATCTAGGTATGAGTTCAATGGAGAACTCTACCTCTCTTTTTGGGGGAGGTCCAGGAAACTCCTCAGGAAATACGTCACTGTATTCCTGGACGATGGGTACATTTTCTATCCTCAAACTCTCATTTCCTTCTTCTTCTTCACTGATCAATTAAATAAAGAAGGATATAGGAGGTTCTTCTAGACAATGATCAGGTTAACATATCTATCCTTGTAAGATAACTGTAGGTTTTTCATTCAAGACTACTGAGATTTCCTTACTTCTGCATTTGATCTTAGCATTATACTTTGAGAGCCAGTCCATCCCTAGTATAATCAGCATGGGAATGACTACAATATTTACAATAAGATTGTTCTCACCAATGTAAATACTAGATTTTGTAAACACTGATGATGCTTGGATAATCCCACCAGGAGTCTTGACTAATAAATCTACTTTAACAAGTCAGGTGTTGATTCTAAATTCATTGCAAACTTGGAGGAAATAAAGGAACGTGTAGAACCAGAATCAAACAAATAACTTTCTAGCTTTGAGATAACAACAATAGTACCTGATACCACATCATTTGGATCTTCAACTTCAGCTGTCATGATAGAAAAATCAAGACCTTTCTCCCTTGGACTTTGTTGAGGCTAATGGAGGTTCCCCTCCACTGCCCTCAGATTTGTATTGTGATTGGAAAAGTGCCAAAGTTGTCCATACTTAAAGCACTAGACATCAGGTAGGGTATGCACCATCTTCCCCTTTTCATTAGTGTTTGGAATTTGAGGTTTCACCTCATTATGACAATTCCTCACAATATGGACATCTCTTCCACATTTGTAGCATTTCCCTCTTCGGAGTAGGCAGTTCCCCGAATACTTCATCCCACATTTATTACACGTGTGACGTTGCACTTGCTTGCCTCATCTTCCTTGATCAAATCTACTCCCTAAGCATGGATCCATTGATCTCTTTTTTTCATTGGATTTATGAGACCACTACGTCTCACCAAACTCCAGTTTGACTTTCATCACACTTCGCATGATCTCCTCATAGCTGTCATAGTCTCAGTTGTCTAGATTCTTCCACAGATGAGGTCTCAGTCCACCGAAGAATCTATCAACCTTACCATTTGGATCCATGAAAAAGATAAAGGTATATCATGAAATTCGGGTGAAGTTCATCCCATAGCTTCTGACAGATTCATTCTCCTTATGCTTCAGCTTGAGAAACTACTTATCCATTCTTATTCTCATGGAACGATGGAAATAATTACTGAAAAATATCCCTATGAACTCTTCCCACTCCATAGCTACAACCTCCACTCTTTGCCTCATGTTTTTAATCAGCTCCTACCACCGATCATCTTCTCCTTCTAAGTGATAGACAGCCAGGGTGACCTTCTCTTGCTCTGAACAGTGAAGCACAGAAATGATCTTCTCGATAGAGCTAATCCACTGCTCAACAATCAATGGGTCAGTCGATCCACTGAAGTTTGGTGGTCATTGATGCATAAAAGACTCAACAGAATTTTGTTCCCATCATGCTGAGATAAGTATCTCAGTTTGATTCAACTTATTTCCCATAACTTGAGTCAGTTGGTTCATCATTCGCATGAATGTTTCTATTTCGTCTTCCATCAGACGGCCGTCAGGGCATGGCCCTTTGCGGTCACCATTTGCATAGTTCCCCCTATTGCCCTCAATTTCTAAAAGAATAAAACATTAGTGAGAAACTTATTTCATTTATGAATCTTTTAACTATAAAGTATTTATGTCTTAAAACTTCGTTAAACAATTAAATTTCTCTATAAATCCTTCATAATGATTCATAAAATCTTATGATTAACCAAACATATCCCCTAGGAGTGTCGTCACCAAGAGTGTTTCAAGGCCCTTTGTCGTGCACCAGTTCTCATTCGAGTCTAGCTCAAAGTGTTGTTTTATGGTTTTACCTCTATGTACATCTGTGCTAGAGTCGCCTCTACCTGCTCGTATCGAGACATGGATGTATTTGTTCGATAAACCACTTACTCAATATTCACCAAAATACCGGGAAGTTTTCCTATATTTAAACTTTTCTATAGTGTTCTTCCTAAATATATCATATCCTAATTTCCATAAATAACTAAACTATCCTTTGATACTAACTATGGAATCCCGCCTTTTTATTACATAACTTTTCATTACATATTACAAACAGAGGATCTTTAAAGTCTAGTGTCTTGGAAATCAAGAACATAATACATGAAAACAACATAAAAAATTATTCTAAACCACTCTTAAGGATTAATCAAAGGTTTATCCTATATACAATTACTACATCTCATATCATGGAGACATACATCAAAGAAAAGGGTGAGCATAAGGCTTAGTAAGGAAAACAAGTGAAATAGTTGACATGTGATCTTGAGCAACATTAATAAGAACATGATAAAAGCCATAAAGGCATGAGCAATATAAGCATATAAATTTCATAAAAAAATAAAATGAATCATAACTTAAATATGTGGCTACACCATTTCATTTATACATTCATGAACATGTCACCAAGGTTTAACCCTGAGGTGTCATAAAAATTTACCAAGGTTTTTCACAAAGGTATCGAGAAACTTGTCTTCTCTAGAGATTAATTCTTTACCCAATGCATTGGAGAGATATCAGGGCTCACCCTTAATATTTCTTTACTTTCATGTGATCCACATATATCATAATCAAACATTTCATAAATAACCCATAGAGAATAAAATAAATGGGTTTCATTCCAAAATTGTAAGGTTTTAAGAGTGCTTAAAAATAAGATCATTATATCATTTATAACCCATGGAAGGGACTGAGGGTTATATGTATGTAAATTCCATAATCAAATATATCATATTTATATATGTATGAACACCCATTTAAAAGAAATAGGTCTAGGTATTCAAAAAAATAAAACAAGAGAATTTCTTGAGAGAAAGAGATAGAAATTTTGAGACGACATTTGTGCAGCATAAGGGCTATATAATATGGATTTAGAAAACATTGAAAACAGAGGTGAAAAGGGTAACACACTCATAAATAATTCATAATACAATATAAATTCATAATAACATGGAGATAAAAACATGTTATGGAAATTTGAATGACATACCACATGAAAAGGAAACATGAAAGAAAAGAGAAGATGGGATTCCTTTTACGAAAAATTCGGCAGCTTAACGATGTCACTTAAAATTTCAAAAAAACCAATTAATGAGATCAGAAAGGGTCTATCAACAATTAGACATGAAATTAAAATTAAAGAGAAAATATAAGAACATACCCTTTACATAAAGAGATGGAAATTAGAAGACACAACATAAATAAATTCATGACTTAAAAGAGGAGGGTGAAAGGATCCCTTACCTTGAAGAGTAACTTCGAAAGATTGAAGGTAGGGACCTTGTGAGGCTTGAGGGAACCTTGGGAGGACTCCTTGGTAGTTAAGGAGACTATAACTTCATTGAGGATGATTTTTGAAAGAAATGAATGAGGGAAATGTCTTGGTATTTATAGGAAAAGTGAGGGAATAAATTATTAATTTCCAAGGGACACCTAATTGGTGGTATTTGAAAAACCATGGGCTTGCCCATGGTATTTTCCCATGGTATTGGCCACTTGGGACACCTCATATAATGTTTCAATATTCATAAGTCTACCAGAAAGTTTACAACATTATTACATCATAAATGATGTCATTTAACACTCGAAACTCAAAACTACATTTTTACTATTCACTGGTAATTCAACTGTTTCAAAAAAACCAAAAAAACTCACCCTAACATAATATCAATGCTCTGAATTCAAAAATGAAGTCCATTTTATGAAAATAATTTTCTTAATATTTTTAATTTAATTTTTAAATAAAATCATTATTTATTCCAAAAATACAACTCTAAAACCATAACTCATTTTGTAACGCCTTAAAAAAGTAATCAAGGTCCCATAAAATTTTCGAATAACTATAAGACAATAAATTAAAAATTTATGATTAAATTATATGAAGATAAATTTCCATTTTAAATTATTAAATTAATTATAGAATTTTAAATAAAACATTTTTGGCATACAAAAATACCAAAACTTAAACTATGATCATTTTTTCACTTTTAAGATGTCTAAAATATATTTATACATTCATGGGTGAAATTTATATTTTTTGGTCAAATTACTATTCATTACTATTCATAAGGGTATGTTACTTTTCCTACTTTACTATTCACTAAAAACCAAGTTGATCTTATTAAACTCCAAATTTCTCACTGCTCATAGCTGTAGAAGACCATTTTTTTAAAATCATTTCACATTATTAATTATTTAATGAATACAAAAATATTTTAAAAATACCCCTTTTTCCTAAATTCATCAATAAAACACATCCTATATTTATACAGATATTTGAAATTCACAAAATTTTCCATAAGAAGAAATAAAAATTATATATATATATATATATAAAGATTACACAAAGCAGCTAAGGTCTCATTTCATAGCCCCTTATTACACCATTATAGGACCTAAGTTTTAGGTGTGCTATGTTGATAGAATCTTGGGGTGGCTTGGACAACATTGCCTGAGTGGTGATTTCTATATGCTTGAACTTCTCCCTTAAGAGATTCCATTCAAGCTTCATACATTGAAGTTCGGCTTGTTCTTGGTTCAGAGAAAAGCCCAGTGATGCTACCTCATTCCCAAGATCCGAAAGATGGTCTTCATATTGATCGAGTCTATTGGATGAGGCCATTAAATCTTCTTTCTGAATTAACCAAGATAACTGTATTTATAAAAACACAACGTTAAGATTATAGTTTCCCATGGTCATGTTGACCAACGGTCATATAACAGTCGAAACCCAACGGTCTCATTTTAATTATACCCAATTCATTAATTAAAGGATATAGTTTTGTTGAGTATAAATAAAAATAACACACAAAATTAAGAAACAAATATAATTAAAAAGTTTGGGTCGTTAAATGCATCCACCTGAGGACACCGTGGCACAACCTCATCAACCAACACCCAATAAAGGTCTAATATAAATATAGAGAATACATTTAATAACATTTCAAGGAGAAATGGGAGGAAACGAGTCAAATAACCCACAAGAACAGAGACAGAACATACCTTTTATCGAAGATGGATCAAAACTTGATGCTTGCACCAAAACATGGGGTGCGTATGTAGCAGGATGAACTCTAGGGAAACCCTGATCCAATTTCCACACCATAATCACACATCTCCTTGGAAAATTAAGGTTCTGAGAATATTTTACTAAGAAAAGAAAGATGGATGAACAAGGAAAAATGTATCTCAGGCTTTTGAAAATTTAAACAGAGAAGTGGTTTAGATACGGTTTAGATTTTTCATTTATGGTGGATCTCGTAAAGACTAAGTGGTTTGACCAAGTAAAGGAACCCAAACCCTTAGAAAAAATATAGGATTTATGGGATTTGAATCAGCCTTAAATCCCTTAAAATAAGTCTTTGAATGCATTTAATGTCAAAAAAAATATCAAAAAGGGAAAATATAGGATGTTGTAAACACTATTTACTGATTCATTTGGAAACACTAAAGAACCTACCGATAGATGACTCACTGATATATGAATCATTGATATATGAATCACCAATAGTTGAAGATGACTCACAGACAGATGACTCACTGAAAGTTAAGGATGACTCACCAATAAATGACTCACCGATATATGACTCACCGACAGATGAAGATGACTCACCGAAACTACCAGATGAAGATGACTCACTAACACTGACAGATAAAGATGACTCACTGATAGAGGAAGATGACTAACCAACACTGATAGACAAAGAAAACTCACCAACACTGATAGATGAAGATGACTCACCGACACTAAAAGATGAAGATGACTCACCAATAGATGAAGATAACTCACCAATTCCAATAGATGAAGATGACTCATTGACAGATGAAGATGACACACCAATGTCACTATTCACATCTGTCTCATCGACAACACTGTTCACAAAACTAGAAACACTATTCATATAACTGTAAATTTGGAAAAGTGTTTGAAATAAGTCGCATTGACCTCCCAAAACACCTCAAACACCATATTTTAGAAAATTAATCGATCGAAGAGGTCCATAACATTACATTATATACCTCTGAAAACATTCTCATCCTCAATAATATAAAACGAACCCAGATAGTCAACAGAAAAAGGGTCTGAATGACCACCATTTGAGATACCTTTCAAGGATCTCACCACCAAAGGGGATCAACCACTTCATCAAAGGAACAACATGAAACCACAAAAAAACTACAACCAACTCCTTACTACTCTCTTAGTGGATATACCTCTCAAAAGAGAGTTGTCCACAATAAGAAACAATAGAAGCCATCTCATAAACAGGAAAGGTCTATAACCACATGATGAACATCATTACAAGAAAAGAGATAAACATCCAACAGATTAGGGTATTGAGCATGTATCTACAAATCACATTCTTTGATACTCCCCTCCACACCACTATGTCTCCAAAAGACACAAACCATGGGAAATAACATTCGTGAAACACCTTCTCCTTATGATCCTGGTTCTCTACAGGACACTCCTCGGAGATCACATCATTGTCAATATTGACCTCACTCCAATCAATGATGTGATAGTTTTCATAAATATAACGATGGATCTAAGACACATGAAAAACATCATATATCCTACTCATCTGTGGGGGAAGTGATACCTGATACGCCACAGCTCCAACACGAGCCAACACCTCAAAAGGCCAAACAAACCAGGGATAAAGCTTACTCCCATGACCAAACCATCATTGTCCAAGATGGGGAGTCACCTTAAGAAACACTTGATCCCCAACATCAAACTTTAAAGGTCTCCTCCTATGATAATCATAGGATTTCTGATGATCCTGCGCTGCCTTCATCCTCTCATGGATCACCGGATCCATCTCGGTCATGTTCAGTACCAATTTCATCCCAATAATTGCTAACTTTCCAACCTCAGGCTATCAAAATGGATAAAAACAAGGTTGGTCATAAAAAGGCTTCAAAAAATTTCATACTGATGGTGGAGTGGAAACTATTTTTTTAGGACAAATCTACCAATGGTAAGTGTCTCATCCATAGACCACCAAAATCAAGGATACAAGAGTGCAACATGTTTTCTAGAGTCTGGATGGTCTTATTTTTCTAACCATCCTTTTGCAGATAAAAAGTAGTTATAAGGCATAGCTAAGAACTGAAATCATGCTAGAGACCTCTCCATACCCTAGAGGTAAATGAGGATCTTGATTGGAAATTATCATCCTCAGGACTTCATGGAGTCTCACCACCTCCTCCAGATACTACCTCGACGAAACCTTCACTGAGATCGACTCCTTGATCACTATAAAGTGGGTTGATTTTGTCAAATGATCCACTAACACCTATATTACATCATGACCTCCCTAAGATAGTGGTAAACAAGTAACAAAGTCCATTGAGATGTCTTTGCACTTCCACTGAGGAATATCTAATGGTTGAAGCAACCCACCAGGAATAGAGTGCTCGGCCATCACCTTATGGCAGACCAAATATCAATAAACAAACTTTGAAACTGTACCTTCAACCTAGGACACCAAAACATACTCATCAAATCTTGTTGCATATTTTTTATGCTCGGATCAAACACTAACGTAGAACTATGTAACTCTTTGAGAACCATCACACGCACCGTCAAAGGAATGAAAATCCTTCCCTGAAACAACACTCGGTGTTTTTCATCCTCAGACCAACCATCAAGGGCCTTTCCACAAACAACTTGGTCTCTCCAGTCCTCCACCTCAAGATCCCCCAATTGGGAATCTTCCACCTATTTCACCAAATAGGAATGAAAAGCCTTCTATAAAACAACACCTGATGTTTTTCATCCTCCGACAAACCATCAAGTGCCTCACCACAAACAAATCGGTCTCTCCAGGCCTCCACCTCAAGATCCCCTAATTGGGAATATTCCACATGATTCACCAAATATGACTACACCATCATCTGAAAAAGACAAAATTTTCCCCCAAATTCTCCCATATCTAGATTTAATTATGAAAGTTCTTCCATTACTCTCTAGGAATCACCTAATTCAATTACTTTATCACTAAGTGACTTCCTACTCAGTGAATTAGCTAAAACATTCCCCTTACTAGGTGTATATGATATTTAGAAGTCATAATCCTATAATAACTCCACCCACCAATGTTATCCCAAGTTTAAGTCACACTGGGAGAAAACATACCTTAGGCGTTTATGATTGATGAAGACCAAAAAGTGATCTCCTGTGAGGTAATGTCTCCAAATATTTTGGGGAAAACACCACTACTTCCAAATCATGATCATGGGTCAAATAGTTATGATCATGGGGACATAACTACTAAGAACTATAAGAAAGTAAATATCTCTATTGAATCAGAATGCAGCCTAACTCCAAATGTGAAACATCACAAAAAAAACGTCAAATAAACCCCTTATTTTAAAATAAAAAGAACCGGAGCACGTACCAACTTCTCCTTCAGATACATGAAAGCTGTATAACACTGATCAGACCATAAGAATGCCTTATCTTTTCTAGTTAACACTATCAAAGAGCTAATAACCCAAGATAAATTGGATATGAACCTCTTGCAATAGCCTACAAGACCAAGGAAACTTTGTACCTCCGCCACTGTCTTAGGGTATTCCCAAGACACAATTTCTTCTATCTTCTATGGATCCACAACTAATCCTTGTTGTGATACAACATGCCCCAAGAAATGGACTTCTCAATCCCAAAACTCACACTTTGACAACTTTCCAAAAATCTACTATTGATAAAGATCCCCCAAAATGACATGAAGATGCTCTGCTTGATCCTCCTAAGATGTGGATAACACAAGGATGTATTCAATGAAAACCACCATGAACTCATAGAACACAGCATTCATTAACCCCACGAACATAGATGAAGCATTTTTCACATCGAACTCATAATACACATGATGACAACAGAAAGTAGTCTTCAGGATATCATCATCCTTCACATGAATTTGATGATATCATGACTATAAGTCAATCTTCGAGAATCAAATTTCACCCTTCAGTTGATTGAATAAATCATCAATCCACAGAAGAGGATTGTAATTTTTCACTATCACTTTTTTCAGGTGATGATAATCAATACACAACCGAAAACTACCATCTGCCTTCTTTAGGAACAAAACTAGTGTACCCTGCGATGACACAATCCAACAAACAAAATAGCATTATAAAAGACCATCAAGAAATATATGTAGCTCCCATAACTCAGAAGGTTCTATACTATAAAAAGACATCAATATATCAGATGCTCATGGCTATAGCTTGATCCAGAACTCAATCTCTCGTTAAGTGGGAAACACTACAACCACTTCTAGAAGGACATCAGGGTAATCTTCTATGAACCTGGTAAACACCAACTGCTGAACCTCTGATGAACTCAGCATCAACTCACCCATAAAGGATGACATGGAAGGAACAAGACTCTATCCCATCTGAGGGTCTCACTTGACAACAAACACCACTTGCTCGCCATCAGAATTGAAGAAAACCACTTGCCTCCTGAAGAAATTCACGATAGCCTACCCCAAATACAAACAATCCATGATAAGTATGAACTCATCTATTTCTATTCATAAAAATAGAAAATATACCCAATATTAGTGCTTCCCCAGTACTAGCTCATAATCTCTAAATACTTCAAACAAGTCAGGTCAACCTCCAACTGGCATAGTCAACACCAAGGTAACTGGAAGCCTCTCTACATCAAGTCCCAAGGCATGGAAAAGGGTAGGTGATATGAAGTAGTCCATCACTCCTGAATCAAAAAAGGAATGAAACCAAGTAGAAAAACAAGAAAAGGGTACCTCAAAGGATGTCTAGATCGCTCGGCGCTAGCAATGCTAAAGCATGAAGTAGACCACGACCTACTCCACGGCCTCTCTGACCCTGATGGAAACCACCACCAAGGTTGTGCTCTTCTCTCTGAGGATGGGGAGAATCCTGAGGCTATCCACTAACTTCCCCCATCCACCTTATTTTGATCCAAATCTAGTGCAACTAGCTGCTACTACCTTAGATGGAACTACCTCAATGGAGGAACTGGAATCAAAACACCCGGCACACGCTGACTACGTAGAAAGTTCAAGAACTCTCGCTACTAATGACATCTTCCTCCATAAGAAAAACAATTTCCTGATCCATTGGCATAGGTTTGAGAGTTTATGACCCTTCATAAATGAGATACTGAGGGATGGGACCTACCCTTGTCCAAAAGGAAACTCTTCTTCCCTGAAAACTGGGAACACTAGACCAGATATCTACTTTGGGAGGAATACTGACAACTTCCCTCTCATGGTGATCCAGTTCTAGATAACCTCCTATCGATGACCTCTACCCTTTCCAGTACCCCATGATATGTCTTTAGCATAAATGGTGTGACATGGCTCTGTATATCTAGATGTAAAGCCTCCTCAAACTGCCTATCATTGGCCTCTTTATCTGGAAATAGTTCAAAAGCATATTGTAAAAGTTTCCTAAAATGGATTCCAAACTCTCAAACATTGGATCTCCCCCAGTCAAAGGGTAATAATCTGCTTGCAAATAGCCACCTTCGCGGTCAAAGAAAGAAACATGACTCTAAAATTGTCTCGAAACTCCTTGTATTAGACTTCTGACTCCTCACGGTCCTCAAGGAATAAGAAACACCACTTTGTTGCTACTCTATATAGCATCTTCACAACCAACAAAAATCAGTTCTCCTTTTAAGCACATATTGAGCTAAAAGCTATCTCAATCTCATTCAACCATTATTTTGTGACTACATATGAAACAGATCCCTCATACTTCTATTGTCTTCAGCGCTGAAAATCTCAGAGTTTCCTTCTCCATGTGTCATCTTTGTCAACCTCTACTATATAGAGATCAGCTAGCATATCCTGATAAACATATTATGTGTGAACTTGACAAGGAAGTCGACCTGGATCCATACCTGAAAAATAACAAATAGTTTGAGCTCTTAAACATGGAATACGGAAGACTCAAGATTAATTAGTTAATTATTTTCTTTTATTAATTTTTGGTTAACCTATACCAAGGTCTACCCATCCAAATTAAGGTACAAAGAAGATGATGCATGATCCTTTACTAAGTCTCTACCATCCAACAAGTATCACCTAATTTATTAGCCACTTTAAACATAATGGTCCATGCATCACATCACAGGGTCCCTAAATACCTATCTCTTAATCACTCTCTCATGTTTATAGTGATTTCTAAATATAGCTGACACTATTTTTCTACCAACCCATGCAACCTCACCTGTTCCTAACTCCAAATACTATCATATCTTCCAACCAGAACTCTGATACCATTCTTCCATGACCCTGTCCTCATAAAGTGTACCCCTCATGGGCCATAAATGTGAGAAGGGAGATAGTGACCCCTGAGTCCCACCTCCAATATCCCCCATGTTAGAGACTAGCACCAAGGGTATAGTAAACACACCAATTGGAGGCATTACCCACTAAGATAACACATCATAAAGAGAGAGATAAGATAGATACCAACCAACTCCTCCTTAGAATACAATAAAAAATAAATCCCAAGTACACATATGTAATTTCATGCATGAACTAATAAAACTGAAAGGGAAAACTGAATGTACCATAAGAAAGTAAAACAGCAACGACCACGAAGCCCAGACAGCTCCTATAGCCCCAAACTAGTAGTAACCAGCATGATCTCAAACCTATTTCAAGTGACCTGAAAATAGTTTATATATACATTTGTGAGTATAATAGTATACTCAACCAGATCCTCTTTGGATCCTCTCGTGCAGAATTAAAGAAAGCATTCTAAACCATAGTGAATAACAAGTTAAACTAACTCATCACCTAAATAGGTGTACAATGTTTCCAACCTCACTATGGATACTCTCACAAAGTATCGTATACAAGAGTATATCATATAATAAATAATATAAAGGGTACCATTCTACCACTTCCCCACTGGTTTTCTTCTTTCTCCCAACATCACGCGCCCTAAGCATCTCCCTCCAAAAAGTCTTTCTTGCAGACACTTCAGAAATGAACCAGAACATGCACCTCATGCAACACAACCACCACATCCACGTAAGATTGTGAATAACCACAAGCCATTATAGCCCTTTACACACATATATTGGGAAAACTAATTTTGATGCCTACCAGAATAAGTAAATACCAAGAGAAGAGAGCAGGGCCAAAGCGGGTAGTCAGTCATTCTTCCTCCCATCAGGATGTTAGGGAAAATGCCCCACACCCCCAGGGCTCAAAATCCCTGGGGTGCCAATTTCCCTAATCAACAAGGGTGGAGTAGCGTATAGAAACACAAAAAGTAATAAATATAATATATCTCCCAACCACACTATGGGTATAACCTAGTCTTGGACTCAACTACTTCTAACATCTCTCGCACTCCCATATGCCACTGTTAAGACTAGGTATCTTATAAGAACACAATCATTTAAAGATTTACATTAGATTACATTATCCCTTTTTATTATTTTCACTTTACGCTGATTAATTATTTAACCATTAATTAACAATTAACATTTACCACATTAAATTTCATTAGTTTTCTAACCAATATCCATGCCCTATGGGAATAACCAAACCAAGTCCATAGTTCCTTTAAATTGTAACCTCAACATTGCATCTCACCAAGATCCAACCCCATGGGTTAACATTCATTCAATCATTTATTAATGGAATTATCAATTTCTATAATTCTCAGGAATTCTAGAAAAGCATTATAAGCTACCAAACACAAGGGTCTTAACACGGTGAGTAGGTGAACTACCCATCAAGTCTTTTCCACCTATAGTATAAGTGTAGACACTTTAATCCTTGAGAAGATAAAAATAGAATGCAAATGGAATATCCCACGTGTCTTTTCCTCTTTTGGAAGGAGGGGAAACAGGACCTTCTACCTCAATTAGTGTGGAAAGTAAAGAAGATAAACAAACAAGCATCACAACATTCACATCAATGGGTAAGCCTATATTCAATCCATTCCATCATCCTTGATGTCCTTCCTGACATCCTTATGCATAAACCTCTGCATCTCGACACTATGGGTGTCAAATACTACCATAACCACTAGGCCCCTCTTCCCCCACAGATCACAATAGCCATCCAGGCTCACATTACAGCACAAGTAGCATGAAACACACAATAAAGAAACTGGTCTCTTGGCCCCAAGCAAGGCACTCAGCCTTCACACATGAAGATCTCTCATGGATCCAAAACATTAGCCACTGAAACTTACAAGAAAGAAGGTAAATAAGAACCCTACATGGAATTATATTTTTTTCTAACAACCTATTTTTTAATCCATATTGAATTAACCGATTCAATTAAACATGCATAACTACATCGATTTAATTATAATCAAAAAACCAAAACAACAACCAGATTGATTAAACATACCTATTTATCTTCGGATGATTAATTTATAATTAATCCTGAATTTGCATTATTTACCAATTTCCATCATGAATGACATGTTAAACAAGAAAATCAGAGATATTACACGATCTAGTAAACAAATCGAAAACCATTGTCACGGTATAAAGAAATAACATACGATCGATTTCAATTCTTTAATCTAGTTAAAATATTTATTATCTCAATTTCATTGTGATCTAGTAGATAAATCATGATAACTCTGTGACTATACATTATATAATATAAAATCCATGAATCCCCAACCTTAAAATATTTCTGAATTTCTTTGCATGAGAATGGTCCAACACAATGGATCACGATCACCTCTACGGCAAAGTTTGCATACACCAAAGGACGTTGCAGAAAACCCACGTCAACCAACACCCAAGAAAGGTCCATTATAAAGATTGAGAATACATTCCATAACATGGAAAGGAGAAAAAGAAGTAAATAGATCAAAGAACACCCAATAACCGAGAAAGAACATACCATATATTGAAGACGTATCAACACTTACTACTTTCACCAAAATAGGGGGTGTGCATGCAATGGGCAGAACTCTAAGGAAATCCTAATACAATTTATACACCACAATAGCATGTCTCCTCATGAAATAAAGTTTCTGGGCACCTCGTACTAAGAAAAAATAGATGGAAGAAAAAGGTGGAATGTATCTCGGCCTTTTGAAAATATAAACAGAGTTGTAATTTAGATACGGTTTACATCTTCCATTAATGGAGGATCTTTTCAAGACTATGTGGTTTGACTGAGTAAAGGAACCCAGACCCTTAGAAAAAAAATAAGATAGGAGTTATGGTCTTTGAATCGGCATTAAATCCCTTAAAACAAGTCTTTGGATGCATTTAATGTAAAAGAAATTCCAAACAGTAAAAAATGTAGGATGTTGGAAACACTGTTCACCGGTTGATTTGGAAACACTATAGAAGTTACTGAAAGATGACTCGCCGATTTATGACTCTCTGATAGATGAATCACTGGCTATAAAAGATGAATCACCAATAGAGGACTCACCGATAGTTGAAGATGACTCATTGACAGATGACTCATCAATATTTAATGATGACTCATTGACAGATAAAGATAACTCACTGACACTGAAAAATAAAGATGACTTGAAGATACCAATAGATGAAGATGACTCATAGATATATGAAGATGACACACCGACACTGAAAAATGAAGATGACTCACTGACAGATGAAGATGACTCACGGACACTGATAGACAAAGATGACTCACCGACATTGATAGATGAAGATAACTCACCGATAGAGGAAGATGACCCACTGACACCAACAGATAAAGATGGCTCACTAACACCGATAGATGAAGATAACGCACCAACACTAACAAAAAAAGATGACTCACTGATAGATGAATATGACTCATCGATGGCATTATTCACATCAATCTCACTGAAAACACTGTTCACAAAATAGGAAACATAGTTCACAAAACTAGAAATCTAGAAAAGTGTTGGGAATAAGTCACATTGACCTACCAAAACACCTAAAACACTATATTTAAGAAAAAGAATGGACTGGAGAGGTCTGGGCCATTACATATTTTATGTTTATGTGAGCACATTTTCAAGAAAACCCCATGGGATCACATTTAGCTACTATTAAAAGAAGTTTGAAATACCTCAAAAGTAAAAATAATTTAGGATTGATCTATTATATAGGACATGATTTTGATTTAATTAGTTATTCGAATACTTAATTGTGTGGATATAAGTTATATTGAAAAATAACCTCAAGAACATGTCACATATTGTATGAGTATCTTGTATCATGGTATGGTAAAAAAGTAAAATTCAATTGCATTATCTACTATATAAGCTAAGTACATAGATGTAGGTAGTTGTAGTGCATGTATTATATAGATTAAAAACACCTTACTAGACTATGGATATCAATTCATACATGTCCCACTAAATTGTGACAAAAAATGTTCTTTTATCATTTCCTAGAATCCTATATCTCATTCTAGGAAAAATCACATTGATATACGACATCACTTTTTGAGAAAACATTTTCAAAGAGGGGGATTTCCTATTGAATTTATTAGCACATAACATCAGCATGCAGACATTTTTATAAATCTTATAAATTGTGAGAAGTTAAATTATATTATACATGAGTTAAGAATGATAGAATATGTTTAAATTATTTTGTGTTTAATTTAATATTTTTTGATGCATTCAATTAATATGTAATGATAATATCTACTTATAAGAAATATTCATTTATCTTTTCTTTTAAAGATACCATATTTATTTTTAAGTTATTTAATTATATTATTTATATTTCTTTTGTTTTACTATACATAGAGCCCTAAATGATTTTAATATCTTGAAATATAATTGAAATCATCATGTCCCTTCCCAACTCGAGTCGAACCCTATTTTGACCCATCATTTACCAAAACCCTATCCTTATGACCCTTTAATATCAGTTGGGAGTACTTTAGATGAATATTTCATTCAAGTAAGATTCTCTTGAAGATTCTAGTGATTATAAATGATCAAATGTAAGCATGAGTTTATCTATAAAACTCTTTAAGTCGGATATTTTATCAGGTGAAGTCACTCCAAAGAAAATAAGTAGATGTTAACTATTTTAGGGAAAGTTGTTCTCCAGTTTGGAGAGTCATGATGTGAAAAGATGAACCCATTGGTTATTGGATGATAATTAACTTTTAAATCCTTTATTTGTAAAGGGTTTTTATGCGAATATAGTTTTTGAAGATGGATATCAATTAGATCTCAATATAACCTTTCTTAATGATCATTAATGTTAGTTTTAATCAACTGTTTAGGTTGAGAGCTTAAAATTACCACATCAAGGTGAGTATGAGGATTATAAAATTTATTATCCTTTAAACTATCCAAATTTTGAGATGGAAAATGATTTAGAAGAGTTAACTGGTGATATAAACTATCAATTTCCTAGTACTAGTGAATTAAATGTTGATTATACATTGTTGCTGAAGTTTATACAACATACCATATTCCCTATAAAGGGGGATTTCAACATTATTTTGTACCAAGACCTCTTTATTCTATATTTTATGGTTCATGGGATTTAGATAAATCTTCCTAGATTTCTATTGAGACATATGGAAGGGTCGAGTAAGACTTCCTCAAGATTTAACACTCTGCCTTATCGTAAGTTAATTACATCTCTACTCAAAAATAAGAAACATATTCTTAATCAAGTATAAAATTCAACAATTTTAGGTGGTATTTTTCTTAACCAAAAAACATGAAAGAGGATGAAAATTAGATAGAATACATGGAAAAATATTTTGATAGTAGATAATGATAATATTTATGAGTTCTATAATCCTAAAAAGAAGCCTACCATATCAAGGGATGTAATAGATCTAGGCTTGGATACTAATAAGATAGGTAAATCTAACTACTAATCTAATTAAAATGGATCTCATGAAACTATTAATACAGTTTAAGATTAAAAAAGATCTTGTAAAGATATCATGGGACACTCTCATGGTATATAAGTTTTAAATGATATAGAAGTTCCAATAGAGGCTAAATAAGTAAGGAAATCAGTATCAACTCTTGAGGGGAATAAAAATTTAAGATGTCTAATTTTGGACCAACAATCACTGACTCTAAGAGTGATAAGGATGACAATATAGTTTCAAATAGTCCTCCTATGTTTGAAATAGGGGAGAAATTTTTTTGATTCAGCACCTCCTAAGAAATATGTTTCTCTTGATAACCATTAATTTAGATTATATTCACATAATTCTAATGATAATGAAGATTATGATCATGTTGATAGCCTACCCAACCCAGGTGGATTGGCTATTTCTATTATTCTAAGTACCTCAAAGAAAGGTGAAATGGCTCCTTCCTTTCCAATTCCTCTAGAATAGGTTCACCTAAATCTTGTTACAATATCTATTTGGATCTAATCATCAAGGACTATCTATACCTTTTTCTCCCAGATATGATTCATATAATCTATTTTAGGGTGATACTATTTATGATTCATCTCCTAGGATGGATGTTGTATTCCTTAAAGATTTGAACTATTCAGTTCAATAAACAGAGTATCCTTGGGATATTACTTTAGATAATTAGTAATCTATATCAAGACCTTATGAGTTAGAGTTCAATGACTCAAATCGTAATCCTAGTCATGCTTCATCTCCTCAAATTACACATGCTCCACCTCAACCAGAAGCAACTACTTCTACTTCAATCATTAACTCAGACGATTTTATCTAGTTCAGGAATGATCTTCTACATATGTTGAAAGAAATGTTCATTAGTATAATAAGTTCTAATAAATATAATAGGAACGAATAAGTCTCCTTTTCTATTGATAGTGTAGTGTATCATATAAAACATAATATGATTCTAAAGTTAGATCATATGTATCATGAGACTAGAATTTTTAAACTAATATAGAATATTTCCATGGATAGATTAGAGCTCTTTAGGTAGACTTGATAGATATTCTTTCCAAGCTAATTAAGAGATATCTTTTAGTAATCACCATTCCTTACATAAATTCTTCTGTTAATCCTACTATATCTATTTATATAGATAAGGGTATTATTAGAAGAATTATACAAGAGGAAATTAAAAGCCTATTGGGAAATTTTAAGATGTAAGGAATCAAGCTCGAATGGATGTTGTTTCACATTATGTGAATTTTTATGAATGGTTAAGCTAGAATCAAAAAAGACTTCGATGGATGAGGATGTAATTAAGGGAGCTATAAAGTATGATCTCAACAAGATTTATACCAAGGTAAACATAATGAATCAGTTTTGATCTTTGTCCAGTGACATCAAAATGACTCCCTTAACTGTAGCTTTCAAATCCATGGTAGAGAAACTATTGATTTTGTTGCTTTTTTGGATCATTCTTTTCAGAAGGATGAGTTCCTATAATGAATATAACATGTTTCTAAAATAGTGATAGATATTATCTATGTCTTAGATCCCTGCATGTATGTTGTTAATTCACTAGTTATAGCACCACAAACTTTTCCTATACACAGCATATCCCCTTCTCCTACCCAAGTGTCATATGTTTTCTCTACTCTATTTTATATAGCAACATATTTTCCTAATTACAATACTTTATCTACTGCACCTCCTACAATATCTCTTGGTCTCATCCTACCTCAATCATTTTCTCAAATCAATATTATTGAAAAATATCTTATGATTCTAGGGGATGCTTCTACTCCTCACATTGTACCACCTCCCACTCTAGTTATTGGTAAAGAAAAATAACCCATTTATCTTTATACTATTTTATAATCCGATGAATCATATCTTAAAAAGGGACAATGATAAGGCCTTATGTAATACAATATTTTTGAATATCAATGAAAAATTATTTTTATTTATCATTTTATCTATTTTCTATTTCTCTTTACTTTCTCACCCTTTCTACATTATTTTTTATAATCCCAAAAGGAGGAGTAAAGTATGGAATGTTAACAAATCTTATGATATAGCATATTTTCAAATTTATATGCTTCATTAGTAAATTATGTTTGTTTATTTATGACATGATTTTTGATTATCAAAAAGGGATATATTGTAGTCTTATGCTAAAAATTACTTGTTTTAACAATCATAAATCATATTTATGTGTTTCTAATAAATTTTTTGTTTTATAGAAATTTGGAAAATATAGGGAATTTGGAAATTTTTCAAATTTTGTAAGTGATAATAAATCCAATCAAGATAAACTATCGACTATGAGTCTGAAGCAGTGAAATTTCAGCAAGTAATCAAGTGACCATGTGAATACTCCCTATCGAACATATGAAGGAATATAAATAGGATACATTTCACAAAGCACCAGGGTGACTGCATGAAAAATAAATTGATCGTATGACTATATAATTGACAGTGATAGAAATATCACAAAGTAATCAAGCAACTGAAAGACAAATCAAAGTGATCAAAACTGCCATGAATGTTTTTGGGAAGGGTTGAAGTGACCATGTGATAACTGAAGTGATTGAACACATGTTTGATAGATCATGGTGGGTTTCTCACCAACCCCTCAATTGACTGCACACTTCTTTACAATCAACCGCATTATAAATTTAAAGTTAATGTATAACAAGGTTGGAATTTTGTAAAACTGTTAGAGAAAATATGATACTTCAGGAAGCCATGGGTTAAAGTGAAGCGACTATATGGGAGAGGTGGATTTTTCTTAAGTGAAAAATTGACCATATGGACTTCAAGTGACCGCATGGTCAGTGGAAACAACCTTTTCATTTAGTAATAATTCTTAAAAACTATGTACTGTCCATAAGATAAAAATAATCAATCATATGAATTGTTAAGGTATCCAATCATTATTTTCACTAAGTATTGGAGCTACCATGGATGATCTAATGTAGAAAAATTCAATATATCATGCCTAAAAGTGGGCGTTATATTTTAATATAATTTATTCCAACTAATTTATATGTATAATTAAATTCTTATAGAGAGACATTTATTTATCTTAGATTTTATGCTGGTAATGAGTATCTATTTTGTTTCTTTTCAAATAGCTATTTTTAGAATAATATTTCTTTTTATATAATACTGTAATCAAATAGGAATTTTTATGTGTTTGAAAAATGAAAACTGCATAGTTCTCACCAATATGACACTCTATTTTCATGATAACTTGACTACATGATCTGAGAACATCCTTTAATATTTTCATCTCATCTCTAAACTAAAAAGAAGGAATTGATAAGAGAAGATATATCTAAAAAACTGATCTTCAATATTTTTATAGAATCAAACTATTTTCACTTCTCTTTTTCTCTTTTCTTATTAATTTTTATTTTTTCCAAAATTTTCCATAAATCTCTTGAAGAATAAATTCTTGTAGATAATTTAAGAGTACTCAGATGATTTTACTTAATTTAGTTCTTATTGTTTCACCCATAGAATCTATGGATGAGGTTGTGTATATGCCTATACATCCCTGTGCATTGTTGTAGTCTATACCCAATCCATGTTGTATATTATCTGTTTATTTTTAATAAACATTATTTGAAGTGGGTAACTGTCAAGTGGGGAGGATTTGGTCTTGAGTTGAGACAAAACCTATTATATTTTTTTATTCTTATTTTTGTTTTAAATTATTTCTTTCTTTTTTTAAAAATATTTTCTTTTAAAATATCTTTTATAAAATTATACTTTTCTAGCTATAGTTTCCATGTGATATTTCTATTGTTTTATGTAATTATAGTAATCTACAATAGATTAGGATAATCCAAATATTATTCTAAATGGGTTTTCAAAAAAATTATGAGATGTTATTTAGAAATTAAAATAATATATACCTGCTATATTAGCTAACTATGTGAATTTCAAAATAGGGGATTTTGGTTTATAAATTATTTTTAACAGAAATTTTTATTGGATACTCAATTCAACCACCCCCCCCCCCATCGTGAGTACTCCACTCTAACCAACACATTGATCAATATTTAAAAATAAATTATATCCCTTTAACTGATCAA
The DNA here is from genome assembly GCA_963277665.1 of Viscum album. Classification (NCBI taxonomy): domain Eukaryota; kingdom Viridiplantae; phylum Streptophyta; class Magnoliopsida; order Santalales; family Viscaceae; genus Viscum; species Viscum album. The sequence continues at coordinate 458,260,267 of OY728120.1, read as the reverse complement.
AATAATTATCTATCCTCATAAGGGGATAGAGGTTCTTGATTTCTATATGATTTTTCATTGATTTTATATGCACAACCTCAAACTATCATAAAACTTATTGGAGAACAACAGTATATCACCCCATAAAGACACACTAGGCCGAAGGAAACCCTTATACATCAAATAATGGATCTGAATGTTCAACTCCTATAGCACAAAAAGGTTCCATCCAATAAGGAGACAATGAGATCAAAGTGATAATAAGCTGTGAATCTATCCTAGACATAACATCACGTTGAGGGGGTATCATCGCAGCCTATTTTGAAAAAAATATCTATAAAATCCTTAATAACTCTAGGAAACACCACCCCATAAACCTCTACCATACCCAACCATAACTCCACTAACTATTATAAAAGAGGCTTCAAATTCCTATGACCCATATGATGATCATGCATGTGAATTAACTCCATGTGTTGGCCTCATACATAATACAATTAAACTCTCCAATAAAATAAATAAATGATCTCATACATGTAATGAAACTAATCAATGCTACAAATGACATAATCTATTCATATTTTCAGTAATAAGAACCCATAATGATTGATGTTTCTCCCATTATCAACTCATAACCCCAAAAAACATCAAGAAAACTAGACTGATCTTCAAGAGGCAGAGTCAACACATGGGGAACTGAAAGCCACTCCACCTTGAGTTTCAAGGAGTGGGATAAGTTGGGTTCAATTAATTAGTGAAAATATTCTAAATAAAATAAAGATAAATCCATGATTGATGAAAAATAGGTGTTACCTTAGATGATCTATAAACCTCATAGCAGTAGCATCACCATAGTGTGAAACTGACCATATCATGCTACTTGGAATCATTATCCCTACTGAAGAACACCTCCATGGACACACTCAACCCTATATTCTTTAGGATAAGTTACATCATGGGTTAGTAATATACTTACTATATCTCCCCTCATCTAAACAAAATTTTACTACTAATAAATCCTTTGAGGTAATTACTCCTAAGTCTAAAACTAGAACTGACCAACTATATCATGTTGGCCACCAAGAATGGTCAGGCACTGAAATCACTTATGAACATGACTTTTACAATAAAATCGCATAGTAATGGAGCTCCCAATAGATACATAAGAATGAACATTTCTAAAAAATCATGAGGAATACTTCTTAGACCAACTCCTTTTTGGTCAAAACATATACTGTCCTAATATTTGAGATCCTCCATCTACAACCCCGCACCTTAGGAAGTTTGGATGACTCCCCTATTGGGGTGATATTGATTAGGCATGAATCCTCTTGACCACCTATTCTTTAATCATCACCTCCCAATATATAATAAACATAAATGGGTTAACCACATATTGAATATCTGGATGCAGTTCCTCATCAAAACACCATGCTCTGGCCCCCTCATCTTGAAAGAAAATGAGGTCAAAAGTATAGAATATAACTGGATTGGATCTCTATATCTCATATGATCAATCTCCCCTTCTAGAGGGAGAAAAACACATGCCTCTTCATTTTCTTCATAATTTTAGAAAGGTTACTTTCATGAAAATTATTCTAAAAATAATCCCATTAAATCTCAAACTCATCATGATCTCCAAGAAAAAAAATCCACCACTAGTGCATAGCTCCTATCATCTAACTAATAGTCAGTGGGACCCAATGCTCAGTCTTGGCATGGATCAGACAAAACGTTATCTCCAAATCCTCTAACCAATTATCTATCTTTGTATTATATACAATCCCATCATACTTCACTAAACCCATATGTTTGAATTCATGCAATATCCTCTTATATGACTAATCATCCTCAGTGAGGTAAAACCTCATACAATCTACCATATCATCCTATTTAACCTCATCAATATGGACCACATGTGGATGATACCTGACATTCATCTCTGTAAGAAATAAAATAAAACTTCAAATCCAAATAACATGGAATTGATTAATGAATATTTTACTATATTTATTCTAAATTCTAAAAATATCACCCCAATTCTACACCAACTGAAAACAAAATCAAGATACAAACACATATCCTAGGTATCTATCCTATAATTAGTATTAACTATCCAATGGTGTTTAATAAACTTAAAGTACATGTATTAGACCATGAGGTGGAGGTGATATCCTATGTTCTATACAATCTTCCTTACTATAACACACACTAAGTTCGAATAATACTATTTCCCTACTAAACCCTTATAATCCTTATTGGTGCTTAACAACAAAATCTATCCTAACTATTATCCATGTCTTTGATACCACTCTCTCACAAAATCCCCCTTTGGGAACCCCTCCTTGACTAGTAGTGAAGATTAATGTGACCCCTAAATCCATCTTCCAATAGGACACAAGTTAGTGACTATCACCGTGGGTATAAAACACAAAAATGGGAGGAATTACACTCATGATCCCAAGAATATATAATAAAAAACACTAAAATTCCCAGTGTTACTAATTTTCTTATTTAATATCATTTTATAATGGTTTAAGTTTTTAAATTTTTCTAGTTTAGATATTTAGTTTTTTTCTATAAATTTCCTTATTCCATAATGTTTGTGTGAATGGTATAGTAGAAACCATGTGGAGTCTTGAAATAATGGACATTGTCAGTTATTTTTTTCTCTTGAATGGTTTGGGTTGCATGCATAGTACAATTTTTGGATCAAACCATAAAATTTCTAGAGTAAACTATGTGTTTATCCATTGTCTTTAGAGTGTTAGTGCATGGGTTGTGAACATTTAGGAAAAACTATGTGAAAAATGAGTAAATGTGTTTTAAATGGTTACAGAGGAATTTTCCATAGTTGGAACCTGGCTTAATAATCATAAAACTAAACTATATGTTTGTTTTTTGGGTCTCTAGTAGAGCATGCATTGTCTATGCATAGTTTACCAAACTGTGTGACCAAATCATATGAGTTTCCAAATTTAAATTTTTGTGTTTTCCTAAATTACCCCTAACCCAATTTTAGGAGGTTTATTTCGCCTTTCTCTACCTCCTTTTATTAACTAGTCTTAATAAATCTGAGAGGGGCCCCCACCCATCCTCTCCTCACCCTATTGATTACAACCCTTTTGTTCCTTTTTTTATTGCAAATTTCTTCTGATATGCCTCTAATTTCTTCTTTAACTCCCTTATATCTTGCTTTTATTTCATTTGTTCTCCCTCCTAAAACCCTATAGGCACTTTAGGATATGAATATGGGTTCAATATAGTCCTAATATGTATTTTTTTAAGGTATTAAGTGATTTTTTAATTCTCACTTGGTTTTTTTCCACTGAAGGAAATGTATTTTGGATCATTCTAGATCAATTTATGATTTTTTGAGGTAGATTTTTTTATAATCTTCTTTTATTTAACATTTTATTGTATTCCTAAGTTTCCCAAATTCCTTTTTTCCTAAATTATATCTATAAATGATGGTTTTAATTGGTATTAACATGGTTTTTGAAGAGTGTTCTCAATTTGATCAAATTTTTACATGGAATTTTAATAGAAACATGAAATTACTAGTATTGATAAAAATTTCAAAGACTTTTTTTGAATAACATGTGAGGTTAGAAAAAATTTTGACCCTGTTTTGGTCTTGGTTTAATTTAAAATAATAATTTTTAATCCCTTGAATAGTTTTTATAAAAAGGGGAGTTGATTTTTTAAATATATTTTGATGTTGATTTCAAATACAATGTCTTGAGGCTTGTTTTACAAATGGATTTCAAAATATATTAAAAATAATCAACTCATTCAGTGGATTTTGGGACATCTAATTTGTAAATTTTAAATGATTTTTGAAATTAATTGTTGTGTAGAACCCTATTTGATCCCTGATGCATATTTACTTTAATGAGTGGTGTTTGTTATATATAGAGACTGGGTGATGAATCATAGGGGTTTTATCTTGTGAGGTATCTAGAGGTGAGGTGAGATTATTATTTATATTTATTATGAATGTAAGATTAGTGTTTTTCTCACCCTTACTTATTTGGCCATGGGAACCTAGGTATTTAAGTGGGAATTCTTTATTTATGTTTCATTAGTTAGTTATTCACTATTAGTGTCCCCAATGGTGTGAGATAAGGCTAGATGGGTTGTTCCCCCAATGAGTTCGGCTACAGAATTAGTTAGGAGGCTTGTATTATGATGTAACATAGGTCAGTAGGTTGGTCTAGGTTTTGGAAACTCTAGGAAAATCCCACATTATGATTGTATCACTTTAAAATCTAGGTTAGTGCCAATGACACATGTTATTTTGTTGTTAGTTTGATGTAGGGGATTTCCTTGGAATATTTTTGCATATCCCCAATTTCTTGACCTATGTGAAACATTTGGTTGTATTCTTTTATCTCTTTCTTTACATCTATGACATGGTGTATTATTATTGATCTCTTACTCATACAGTTTGAGTTAGTTTCCTAATGGGTTTTTGAAATGGACATTAAAATAGGTGTTTTAAATTAAATAGGTTGTCTTATGTGATAGTTGTGCTTTTAAAGAATGTTTTTAATTTTTTTAATTTAAATGGTTAGGTTAATTTTGTTTTTCTTAAAGGAAAAAATGGTTTTTTTCTAAAAAGGAAAGTTTATAAAATATTTCTTGGTCTTGACTTTGGTTCTCATGTGCTTATGTCTAAAAAATTATTTCTGTATTTTATTTAAAAAATCATAAATAAACTATATTTTAAAATTAATTCAAAAACTATTTAATTAAATCCTACTATGTGTTTTTTCTCACACCCTATAAACACCATTTAGTGTATGTATTCTCTAATCTTTTACTTTACAACAACTTGGCATCAACCTCTGGTTGTTTAGGCATGGTAGTGATGTATAGTTATTTTAGTAGAATTTTTTGAGTTATTGTGCATCATTTGGAGGCCTTTAATAGTAGTTCAGGTTTTGGTTTTTATTTTGTGTTGTATTTGTATCAGTTTCTTTTAGATGTTTTATATTGTATATGTGATGTTTATCTATCTCTGATGCTATACACCTATTGGTTATATTGTTTTTATTTTTTTTACATGTTAAAACTATTCCCAATAGTGTTCTTTGATTCCCAGACACTGGTTTCCATTCCTTGGGGGTCTGGAATTCCCTTTAGACCTAGTGATGAGGAAGGTCGGGTGCCGGTATAGGTGGCATCCCATATTGGGTTATTAAAAATAATATCATATCCTATGTTATTTTCCCAATAGGATCCTAGGTTTATAAAAGACAATATGATATTTTTGGAGCATCAAGGCTTACAGGATATTCGGATCATCATCAAGACTTATGAGGTTAGTCATGAGTGGGTGTTGATCACCACCTAACATGGCGATGCTTGAGTTACAATGGGTGGTTCGGATTTGAATTTTGAGTTCAGATTTCATTTTGATTATCATTGATTATGGGGTGATCCTCATTGGAATAATGAAAGTTTCCTTAGGGGTATTATTGTATTTTTAATGAAAATTGAAGGAATATTGGTGAAATGAGGCTGGTTTTCATGGAAAGATAATCTAGATAGTGACCAAACCCTTAATCTGAAATGTTTCATGGACTTTTTTATTGCCATCCTATGTCCCTTCAACCCATGTGGTTAGGTCAAGTTTATTCCCACATTTTATTGAGTTCTTTTATTTATACCCCTTTATTAATAGATCCTAGTAATGGGAAATGAATCAATTTGGGCATGGTGATATGTTGAGAATGTTGAATTAAACTTTTGATTGGAATGATGGTGTGTGGTTGATTGTGCGCATGTTATAGATCTTTTTTTGGGATGGAAAAAAGTGGGTTTTATAAAACGTTGGTCTTCAGGCCAATTTTGGGAGATTTTTTAAAAGTTTTTTTTATTTTCTCTTCATAGTTCAAAAAGGTAAATGATTTTGAAAAATTATTTTAAGAAAATATGTTGGATAATGGGTGTTGGTTATGAAGATTTTGTTTAGTTTCTCAAATGAATGGAATTTTTTGAGGGGTTGTGGTATTTTTAAAAGGGTGTGTGGCTATAAAAAATGCCTTTTTGAAAATATTTTGTGAAATAATTATACTTTAAATTTAAAATAATGTGTGAAATTGTTTCATTAGGTTTAAAAATTTTGTGGGAGGATTTATTAATATTGATTGAAAGTATGTGCTATGTAAAAAATGAGTTTTAAATTCTTTAATGGTGGTTGGGGGTTTTAAGGGGAAAATGGGGTTTATGGGTTATGATAATGTGTTGTGATTTTATGAATTTATTATTTTTAATTTTTCCCTTGGTTATGGTGGTACTATTTGGTTTGATGTGTGGGACATTAACTAGTTGGGTCCATGTTTCATTTTATTTAAAAAAATCAACCAAATTTTTTGTGAAAAAATATATAAGGAATGTCTTTAGATAAAACCTTTGGGTGATTCTTCTAATTCTTTAGTTTTATTCCCTCTATTTGGTGGCCCTATCCAGATTTGGGATTAGCTATTGGAGTTGGAATATTTCTTTTTTTAACTCTAATTAGTGTTTCTTCAGTCATTATCCTACCTCTCTTTATGATTATTTAGGTTATTAAAATGTGTGTTAGAATAACCTAGTTATTTTTTGTCGAAATTGGTGAATATTTTTTTTCTTGAGGTGGTTCTTTTTTGGTTTGTTCTCTTTTTAGTTTATTTAAAGTCAGTGAGAGATATAGAGGTGTCTTTGATTTGTTTTCTTTTTGGGGTGATACTATAGTGGTTCTTAGGAGATATTGGGAATTGTGTGGTGCCTATGACTTAGTGGAAATTATTTTTATTATGGATTGTGTTTTGGGAGATTGTAAATTGATATCTTGGTTTTTATGGACTAATAATGGGAACCTTAGTTAAGTTCTTAGAGGTTCAGGATGGTTTTCGTTTGGTTTCACTCTAGTTAGAGTTACTTGGATTTTATTATATTCACTATGGCTATTACTCCATGGGTTTGGTTATGGGTTTCCTTCCTTTTATTTTATTAACCTATGTTTAGGGTCATATTATTTAGTGTTGATGGATCTTTTGATTGAGGGTTATTCTTCTCTATTTTTTTAGTAGTGGTGACTTGGTTGGTCTTTATTCTTATTGTTTCTCCTATTTTTCTTAATTTTTTTAGACCTTATATCCAATATTGGTGGGGATAATTAATATTAGAGATAATGAATGTTTTATAAGTATGTTTTCCTTTTTTTTAATTAATGGATTGGTTTTTTTCTTCTATTAGGATATATTCTTAACTATTTTTCCTCCCACCACTTTCTTAGGTGTTGGAGTTACAGTTATTGGATGTATAACATCCTTTATTAATGGATTTGTGAGGGTATAAAGCATTATTATAGGAATATTATAACACCATATGTTACAATTTTTCAATTTATTAAATTTTATTTTAATGTTATTTCAGTTTTCAAAAGTTTTCATGTTGAATTTTTTATTTTTCTGTAAATTTATTTATGTCACATGGTTTAAGTGAATGGTCTAGGAGAAACCATGTGGATTCCTTGAGGAATGTACCTTTTGAATTATTATTATTTCTTTAAATATTTGGGTTTCACAGGTGTTTCATGGTTTGGATCAAGATGTGTAAGTTCTAGAGGAAACCGTGTTACTCTCCTTTAGACTTGGAGTGTTGGCGCATAGGTTGCGCATGATTAGGAGAAACTGTATGGAAACCATATAATAGTTATATATATGGTTGTAGAGTAATTTTATATGGTTAGAACATGGGTTACTTATCATTAAACAAAACCATGTGAGTGTGTTTTGGGTCTCCATTAGAACCTATATTTTTGGTGCATGATTTAAAAAAATTTATGGTTAAACTGTGTGAGTTACCTAGATTTAAATTTTTAGGCTTTCCTAAATTACCTACAACCCATTTTTTGGGAGTTTGTTTTTCCTTTATACTCCTTCTTTGATCAAACAAACCTTGTTTCACTAAGAATGACCTCCTCCCTTCCTCCCTACTAAATTTAATCCTAATTTCTTTAATTTTCTTACAGATTTAATGTGGTAAGCATCTCCCTTTCCCTTCCTCTCACACCTCAATTGCATTTATATTGGTTTTTCTTCCTACCAAAACCCTATAGCGTTATTTGGTCATGGATATGAGTTTTTATATGGTTCAAATATGTGTGGATTTTGGTTTTTAAAGGTATTAGGTATCATTTCCTTAATCATTTCAGCATTATCCCTTAAAGGTGACATGTTTTAGATCATTTTGGCTTGATTTATGAATTCTTAGAGTATAGGTTTTTGAGCACTTGTTTTACATATAATGTAATTATGGGATTGAGGTTTTAAAATTCCTTATTTTATAACTTATATTTATAAATAATGGTTTTAATGGGTATTAAAATGGTTTTTAAGTGAATTGTCAATTGGAAAAAATGTTTACTTGTAATTTCAAGTGAAACTTAAAATTACATGTGTTGGTAAATGTTTTAAATAATTATGTTGAATAAAATGTGAGTTTTAAAAAAATTGACCTCATTTGGGTCTTGGGTTGATTTAAAAGAGTGTTGTTTAATCACTTAAAGGGATTTTATAAAAATTATAGTTTATTTCTTAAAGGGGTTTTGTGGGTGATTTCAAAACACAATGTCTTGAGAATTGTTTTACAAACAGACTTAAAAATATGGTAAAAAGACTAAATATCCTAACTGGAATTTGAGAAGTCCTATTTGTAACTTTTAAATGGTTTTAAAATTCATGGGTGTGGGGATCCTTGTTCGAGCCTTGATGATTGTTTCCCTTTAAATGGAAATGTTTTATATATGTAGAGAATGGTTGGTTGATCTCCCAAGTGGTTTATTATGAGTTATTGGGACAAGAGTGTTAAATTATTATTTATATTTTATAATTACTATGTGATTATTGTTTTTCTCACTTTCACTTGTTTTGGTTATGGGAACCCAAGTATCTAATTGAGAGGTCTAGATTTATATTGCACTAGTTAGTTTCATGCTACTAGTATCCCATCTAGTTTGAGATAAGACTAGATGGAGTGTGACCCTAATGAGTTTGGATGAGAGATTAGTCAAGATTCTTGTGTTACGATGCAATGTAGGATATCAGGTTAGTATATTTTTGGTGAACTCTTGGATTATCTCACTTAAGGACCTAAGGTAGATCCCATGACCCCTGTTCTTTGGTTGGTATTTTTATGTAATGTATTTCCTTGGAATATTTTTTTTAATATAACATGTCACTTGGAAAGTGTGGCATCTATCGTTAGATTCTTTTATCTCTTTTGTTACATCTATAACATGGTACCTTTTTATTGATCTCTTACTCATATATTCCAAGTATGTTTTCTAAAGGGTTTTGGAAATGGAATTCAAAAATGTTGTTTAAAATTATAGTGGTTATCTTATGTGATGGGTGTTGTTTTAATGAAATATTTAAAGGTTTTTATTTTAAATAGATTGTTTCATGTTAGTTTTTATAGAGAAAAAATGGTTTACTTATAAAAAGTTATGTTTATAAAAATGTTCTTTGTATTGATTTTTATTCTCAAGTTCTTAAGTCTGAAAAAACCTATTTTTATAATTAATTTAAAACTATATTAAATAAATTATATTTATAAAGTAATTTCATAATATCTTGAGTAAAATACTACAGGGAATTATTTGATTACACCCTGAACACACCATTCTGCATATAAAGTCTCACAAGTTATCATTTCAGGAACTTTAGTGTTGACCTCTAGTTTTTTGGGCATGTTTGGGTTATCCAGTTGTTGTAGTGGGATGTTGTGAGGGGATATGAAACACATGGAGACCTTTAGTATCAATTTGGGTTATGTTTTTTATTTTAGGTTGAATTTTTATTGGTTTATTTTGTATTATTTGTATTTCATATAGGATGTTTATATATCTATACTATTATACTATTATTGGTTAATTCTATTTTATTTGGTTATTTAGAGAAACCATTCCCAAGTGTGTTCTTTAATGACTAGGAATTATTTGCTAACTCATGGGGATTGAGAATTCCATTTCGGCCTAGTGAAAACGTATTTCTGGGGTTTGATTAGGTGGAATTCTATGATAGATCATTACAAACACCAATAAACTATATAATATAAAATAAAAACAATATCACATAATGGATGTAATGTTTTTTAGAAACAATTCTCAAAAATGAAATACGAAACAGAAAACTCCTTCAATAGTGACTCCAATATTAACTCCAATCCTAGAGAATTTAATGACTAGTTTAGTCACAAAATACCTCTTGAAAATATAAAAAATATATTTATATAGTATTAAGATTACATTTTTACTTGGTAGGATCCTCTTCAATACATTTGGTGAAAATGTGGATGAAGAATATTAATGCCTCGGTGAATAAATAGCAGAACCAAAACACAACAAATCCCATTAAATTATCACTCATACTCACCAATTATGACTCACCTCACATCATATCCCAAGTATAATAACATAATATTAAAATAATATAGAAATAAGGTACCTTTCAACCACTTCCCCATAGGTTTTTCTCTCTCGCACCCCAAAGAAAAATGTAATGTGCTTATATCCCTTCCATAATTATGTCATTGCACATTATATTCTATATCAAAACTACATGCCACTTACCAAATCACAAACATAACCACATATACATATCCCAATCACATATCACATTTATATCATAGTATGTATCATGAACATGAAGGATATCAACTTCATACCTTCATCCTACCATGCATGACCCCATCCATGTATCATCATCACAACTGCAAAATCAACTCAAAAAATATATTACATTCTAAAAACCACAATACATTTCAGTTCATATTCATATTCCTACCATGATCCATCACATCCCATATTACACCTAAAAGGGAGATTAGGGAATAGGGAGTAGTCATCCATCATTGACATCACCGACCTAGATGTTGGGGAAAACACCTGAACCTCAAACATTTTGGGCATTATAAAGGTTATCCAATTAAAGAGGGGTGCATAAGAAATCATAATAAAATAAAACATATAATATAGTCACACAGAACCCAACATAAAGTTTTATACCAAAACATCACTACTAAGTCCCATAACTATCACCACATCACCACTACTCCCCACTAGAAATTGTTTATATCTCTATAACACAACCATCCTTATCTATATACATAAAGCATCCATAATAGTTACCTTAATTTTACATTAACCATGTCATTAATAAATTTTCATATTTAACAATTTACCAACCAAATTACATCCATTATTCCATTCATTTATCCATATTTAATATCAAATAATCCTTTATCCAAAAACCATGTTTATTCTAGCCATTACCCATTCATTTCAAGCCTTGACAGTTTATTAATAGCCCACTACTCATTAAATTCTATCCCATCACCCATTATCATATTACTTGTTAATTACCATATTCTATATTGGTGGGATTTTATAACACAAACCCATAGAGACCAACTAATCGTTGCATAAACCACCCTACAACACAATCCAATGACCCACAAAACCATCATAAAAACATTTAATTTCCACAAAACTATTCATGCCAACATTATAAACCAAATAACTACCCATCCACCAATACCACATCAATAACTACATCTCCCCATGCCAGTAGGTAAAATCCATCCACAACATCCACTATGAAACTCATTCCAACACCCCAAAACAAATAAAGACAATCCCTAACTGATACCATTCTAACCATAATAAGGGTAACATGGTAAAAAATATAAAACATGTCAAAACCAGTAATGAACTACATTAACCAATAATTTTTTGTCATTATTTAACATAAACAATTTATTACCATTATAAACATCATTTCCAAAATTCTAAATTTTCAAGAAACTATTTCATTACCATATTTAAATGATTATTCTATTATTAAGGGTTATTTCAAAATTTTAATTATGGAAATAAATCATATATCACATAACAAAAAAACTCTAAATAGTAATTCCAAACAACCATTTATTACATAAAATATCATATAATAATATATGATAAAAATGATTCACCTCTCCCTTTCAACATACTTTAGTCCAATTCATTATCTTCATTAGGTTAATCCTTACCATTCACCCAAATAATGAAAAATCATGTTACTTTACAAATTTATAAAAAAAATAATGAGAAGTCTTGAATCCCCTACCTCAATTGTAGATTCAACAATCATTGCATAAAAAATATAAGGAGATGATTATGTGGTCAATATCATATTAGGATAATCTAAACATCCTAGATCACTATATCCTTCATCAAAACCATGACCCAAGGCCAAAAACAACTGGAGTATAAATATTTCCATGGACTCTCCAAGAAGAAGGATAGGTATAGAATCCCTAATAATGTAAAAGAAACTCACCTTGGATCACAGAGTAGTTAATATATTAGATTTCAGGGACAAATACAATCAAAGGTCACTCAAATTACTCTAAAGTATCTCCTATGGTTTCCTAGGGATTAAGTAAAAATTAAAAAAATCCTGAATAATTTGAATGGGATTCTAAATTTATAATGAAAATGTAAATATATGGAATTCTAAAGTGATAGTCAATGGTCATGCCAAGAGGGGTATAAATCAAGAACACTTCCAGAAATCATATTGTGATCCCCCTTATCTTCCCAAGAATCTCACAATCAAAATTAATTTAACTCCACTCATACAATAAAGGCTAGGGTGAAACCAAGTTGGTCATGATATAATGAATTATCCTTCAAAACAATATGTAACCTAGAACCAAGACACAACACAATATGAGCACCATGACATAATGATACTCAAAAAAAATAACTAAAGTTAGTCACTCTGATCTTTATTCCATGAGAGTTGTGTCCACATCACAATGGTCACCTATGGAAAATTTAAAAAAACTCCCCATGATTTTTTCACATTGTGACCAAAGATCCTCATTTCATTAGATAATCATTCATAAGAATAAAATCAAAACCACAAATTATATAAATATCATTTCCTAACCCTTACATAAAAATGATGATCAAAAATCAATTTTTAAAAATTTAATGTGTAATTCATTGATTATATATTATATTTTTGTAAAAAATCAACCAATTGACATATTTTTATTACTTTTGTTCATTTTTATAAATACACGTTATTTTATTTTATTTTAGATAAAAATATATATATTCATGTATTTTTATTGGATTATATTTTTTAGGTACTTCAAATTCACTTGTTTGTGTTTGGAATTCTTATAGGGTGAAATTCGAGGATATAAGAAGGTTTTGTATGCTTCATTTAGAACTCATGTGTGTTAATGAAATTAAACTTCCATGAGAGTAAAATGTTTCCATTTTAGGTGTGAAAGAGGCCCTGTATATGTCTGAAGGAAGAGCCTAATCATAGGTTTCATTGAAATGTCGTGTAAGGGTATAAAGAAAGTTACATAAAGGTTCCTCAAGGTTAAAATATATTGTTTAAAGGTAATATCATATTCCTCATATACATAAAGGTCATAAGTGAAATAAAAAATAATATAAAGGTAAATTTCACACTCCCTCAGATACATAAGGTTATATGTGGTTATTTAGGGATATATAAGGGTCAATTGTGTGGACACTCCTATTGCCTAAGGGTTATCACAATATCCTTCCCAATAACATTAAATTGAAACCAAATCCAAAAAAAAATAAAATCCACCCACTAATGAAGAACTATGTTGATTTTATATTAAATAATATTTTTACAAGTTGAGTAACTATTGTTTGTTAGGCCTATAGGGGGATTAGATACCCAGAGAGGGGGTGAATCAGTGTATAGATATTATTTTCAAAATTATTCCTACCCTAATAGATCGTGACCTCTTTATTATAATGGTTACTTAATTTGGTTTTTATTGTTTACATTGATCTCATCCTTACAAAATTTTATCTAATGATTATGCTAAAAAAGTAAAGTAAGAAACCAAAAAAAGGACACTGAAATTTTTACTTGGTTCACCTTCAATGGACTTTGTCCAACGAGCATACAAAAACATTGTGCTGATGTACCAAATCCACTAAGTCTTGCGGCCAAAATAGAGTTTGGGCTAGATCACTTCTATGCTCAGGATCACTACCTTTATAATTTCTGGGGATAGATCACTTCTTCTAAAGGGTCACTCCCTCAATATTTTATTTTATTTCTCACTGCTAGTGGAAATGAACACCTCCTTCCTATTCCTTTGAGAACTTCTCTAGAAAGGACTCACACATGGTTTATATACATATAGGTCCCTTAATTATCAATAATTAATGCATCCTCAATTATAGGTATATGATTTGTTGAACTTATACTTTCATAAAATTGATGAATATTATATTATAATAGTTTTACTGGGCTATCCATTTTCAACACTTTTGTGATGCTCGCTACCTTCACGAAGATCACATGGCCTTTGCGAAACTTCCTAATTCATGAAAAGTATAAACTAAAATCATGAACCCCATAACTTTCATTAATCTCACCTCTTTCACAAAACCCAACCATCCTTAATGAATAAAACTCCTTTCGCAAATCTCAAACACTTTCAAAAACTCACATAGCCTTTGTGAAGCTCACAAATTTTGGTCATATTTTTATAGACTTCACAAACATATATACGTTTTGAGATGCTTATAACATTCTATTATCTTTGATAGCCTTCAAAAACTTCCTTTCTTCATGAACGTTCTCTCAATAACATCCTTAAAAAATCACCTTCATGAATTCGGAGCCTTTGAATCTTCATTAATTCTTGCTCTCATTTTTTGAGGGGAGTAGAGGCATATTAATAGCTGTGGAATCCCATTATAGAAACTTATGTCATTATCATCACATTTTTACCAAGCTCTCCAATAAAAGTCACAAATATCCCTATTTTCATTAATCACTAAGGAAATATTATCATTCATGAAGATTCTCATAGTTGGGGAGAGTATCATCTTTCCATCATGCATTCACGATGCTTCACATTTTTGTGAAACCCATCCTCAATTAAACTGAATGTCTTTACAAAGATCCATTCTTTCATGAAGCTCCAATATTCATGAAAACCGTGAAATTTTAATATTTTTATTATGAATTCATGGAAGTCCAACTTTTTTGTAGATTGATCCATCCTCCAAATTCTGAACCCCAAAATGTTTTCAAACATTGGGAAATGACGCCACCTTGTATATGTAATTTTTTGTACTACCTAAAGAGTATACATTACTTTATATTGGATAATTTTTAACATACCTTGTAAAAAATATATCTGTAACTCCAAAATAGTCCTCCGAAAAATACTTTTTCAACAAACACAATCAACCCAAAAAACACTACAATATTAGCTTAAGGGATTTTTTTCCCCAGCAATCTCCCCCTTTGGGTTTTTGAGAATTTCTCAATTTTCAATACCTTGTTAAATATTCATCAATCTTACTCAAAAATTAAATTATTAGGATTCAGATAGTGATCAATTATTTACTCAATACGTACTCTAATCCCACATGATCCATGTTCGGTGTGATAAAAAAGAGTTCCATGAAAACTTTATCAATAAATCACTTCATTCAAAAACCAATCAAATTATTTCATCATGAAACTAATATGTCATGATATATATTCTTTGATCGATCATATTTATCATATTATGATTTCTAACTCCCCCTATTTCACTACTCCACCTATCAGATTCTCCCATTGTCTTGATTAAGACATTTTCTCCCTTATTTATCCACAAATTGTCCACCATTTTCAATAAACATGAACGCCATTAAATTGAGGCCTACAACATGGTAAAGTACACAGATCCACACATTAAGGATAAACACACCATATCTCATGGATAAGGGGTCCCAAATCCACTCTTTTTTATGTTTGGGGATTTGAATGAACTCCAAGAACCAGTCGATGATGTTCAAATGCTTCTTTGGGTAAGGCCTTTGTCAGAATGTCTTTAACCTGTAGTTTTATAGGTACATACTCCAACTTCATAATCCCTTGATCCACCTTCTTCTAGACAAAATTATAATTTATTTCAATGAGATTTTTCCTCAAACGATGGACTGGATTTTTTATATGATTTATAGTACTTGAATTATCACAATGGATTCCAATTAGAGACTTCACTTTAACTCCCTTATAATCAAGTTGTTGTTTCATCCACAATAATTGTGTTAAAGCTTGAGTAGTCGAAAAATATTCAGCTTTAATGGTTCTCAACAAAATGTAGTTATAAATATTTCGTAGCCAAGAAATACAAAATCCAAAAAATATTATGTCATCGACATACACCAGCACAATAATCCTTTGATTATTTTCATTATTGACATAGATATTGTAATCAACTTCACCACGTTGAAAAACAAGCTTCTTAAAAAATGATCTAATATGTAATACAATTATATTGGTGATTAATTCAACCCATATATCACCCTCTTTATCCAAAAAAGATCTACTCTCATCTTCGTTAATGGGAAAAAGATTAGGCTACTCAATATAAACTTCTTCTTCCAGAAACCCATTTAGAAACACTGACTTGATGTCCATATGGAATACTTGGAACCTTCTTTAGAATACTATAGACAAGAGTGTTATAATAGTATATATCCTCAAAATAGGTAAAAATGGTTCATCAACATCAATACCCTCTATCTGGGAGTACCCTCTAGAAACTAATCATGTTTGTTTTCGAATCGTTGTTCCATATTTGTTCATATTGTTGTGGAAGGCCCATTTGGTCCCAATGAAATTCCTATCTATTGGTCTCGAAAGAATATCTCATGTATGATTATTTTCTATTTAGTCAAGATCTTAGTTCATAGCCTGAACCCATTTATTATCACCAGCTACTTCTTCAGAAACTTTTTGGCTATACCAGAGATAGGAATGATGCCTGCTATAAAGGATTCATTCTCCAGGTTTGAACTGGCATTGTCTAATCACCAATTATATTTTTCCTATCAATTTCAGCTCTATTAATTTTCTTTCATACTAATATAGATTTTTCTTCCTCCTCTCCATCATTATCTTCCTATGAATCACCATTTTCAACTTTTATTTCCCTTTATTTTTTACCTCCTTGTCTTTTTCATCAGGAAACTATTCATTATGTTGTTGCAGATTCTGTTCATTCTCTCCTAAAGTGACATCATTGCTTTCAAATACTTTTCTCAGCATCTTATTGAAAGATTTTTTATATTCTATCGCATATTCTTGGTATCCTAAAAATATTTACATGATACCATATTATTTTAAAAAAAATATAAAATCATGAAATACATGAATTTTGTTTCTTGTCCTATAATTGGTCTTCTCTCATTGGACAAATAACACTTGAACAAAACCATGATACCAATGGTTGAATATTCAATGTGAATTTGAACCATTGGATTATTCAAGTATATATTTTAAATATCTTCAATTTCATGTCATACTTTTCAATATATAATCTCCCATATGTGAATTTAAAGAGTTCATATCCTTTTTATTGCATGTATCTCCATTCAACTTTATGCACTCATTCCCTTTCAGCACACAAACACCCCTTGGAACATATATCCCCTATAGTCCTGCAACAAATCTAACAGATATAAGAAAAAATTAGTATATATGTAGAGGTATTCCACTAGAATGATCAAAAAGAGGATTGAGATCAAACCTGATGGATCAACCCTTTGATACTTTCTTGAAAATCACTGTACTCTTTCTATACTTATTCCATTTTCCAGGATAACTTCAATTGTAATGAACATATGACTAGACATTATTTACCAACATGATAAGTCTTCTTATGATATATATATTCTGTAGTCTTGTCCTTTTCACAATTCGGGTTTTAAACCCACTAATATAAATTTTCTTCCTTAATGCTCCACTAATGTTCCATTTTTCTAAACACATTATTTGATCAGGTATCTATCGATCGTTCATATTATCTTGATTCATACTCCATTATAGTGATCTTTATCTTGACTAAATATCATTCCTTGTGCCATGAACCAAAACTATAATATCTCATTTATTTTTCATCTAGGTTTGTTTATGTTATTTCTAAGAGATATGTTCTTAGTGTAATAGATGAGGTGAATGATATACCTTTCATTGAGCTCCATTTATGTTCCTTGAATCTTTAAACCTACTTTTCAACTTATCATGTTTCCTTATAGTATATGATTTTTCTTTATACACCAAAGGATTTTAGGATCTCCCTTTAGGTTTATTTTCCTTCCCGACTTCTGTCCAACTGCAATATATTTCCAGATTTCCATTATTAGCATATATAAAACATCTCCCATTAAATCAATACCTCATGAAATCATTTATCAGTTGGTATGTTGATACATCTAGAGTTATTTTTATAACATTTAGCTCATGGGATTATTGAAACAAACTCATGGTTTTTATAAATCTTCCACAATAATATCATTTCATGTCTACTTTTTTTTAGAGACACTTGTTTTATATTTATCAATATGTTTCTACTAATTATCATATTTAGAAGAGTTTTTCTCTTCACAGAATGAAATATATTCCAATATATCAATAAAAAAATTTATTTATGACCATGCATCCCACAGAAATAGAACATGTGTTCATTACATCCTATAAAAGTCTTTTTAGATCTGTCATCAGTTCCTATATGATTTTCCTTATTTCTAGAACTATTCATAGCTCTATTCCTATCATGCATTGTAGATGGTTCATCATATCCAATAACAAATTTTCCCAAACTAGATGTCCATTGGGATGAGACAATTATTTTATGTCTCTTCTTCTAAAATTTAATATTTTATTTTCATTTAATTATTATCTTATGAAGGATAATCAAATAATAAATGCAAATTATCCTTCAAATTGTGATTTCCTTTTGAATTAGATTTTACAACTTCTTTCTTGAATGATTCTATATATTCTACCAGCCTTTTAATCAACATATCTATTGATTTAATTTAAGCATTAATTTCTCTCTTAAGACTATTCTCACTACTCATATCATATTCCAATTATCATATGAGCTTATCCAACATGTCACTTTACTTATTTATTTTAAAATTATTCTAATCAATAGAGTATTTGAAACACCCATAATTTTTTGTAGCCTTTAATTATCATTTACTTGTTCTGACTGGTTTGTATGAAGATTATCATTTTCGGCTACCAACTTATGAATTTATTTTGAGTTCAAATTTTTTCCCTTATCATCATCTTTGAGTTTTTCTATCTGTCTAGACATATTTTTCAATTAATTAACTTGAGATTAATTATTCTCCCTAAGATCATTGGCCACTTCAATGAGTCTTTTATTTAATACTTTCAACTTGTTGACATTGATTCCCTACAATTGGATCTAGAAATATTTATATTTATTTTCTTGGGCCAGTATCTAATCCAATTCCTTTATTTTGTGGAAAAATTCAAATTTTGGTTTTCTTGCAATTTCTTCATCGTCAATAGTTCCAGCATCCCTTAGAATATCAAGTTATTAACTTATTCCTATAGAATTTTTTAATGGGTAAATATTTTCATTTTATGATTCATCCAAACCATTATTTAGTGCATTGTTTGTTTCCTTCAACCGAATCACATGCTTTCCATAGACACTTCCACACTGAGAAATTCCACCAGACTTCTACTTCTTCTTTAAAGATCTTCATTTTTTCATTGAAAAATGAGATAACATCATAATGAAACTCTAATTTTAAAAATCAATTAAAATATTTCTAATAAAACAAATTATATAAAAAACACCAATCACTCTGATACCAATTATTAGGCCCAAAAGGGGATTAAATACTCTAAGAGGGGGGTGAATTAGGGTATGGATATTCTTTTCAAAATTCTTCAAACCCCGGTAGATCATGAACTCTTTATTATAAGGGTCACTTAATTCACTTTTTAGTGTTTATGTTGATCTCATGCATAAAAATTTTTATCTAATGGTGATTATCATAAAGTAAATCAAGAAATAAATAACATGGACAAACACATTTTTACTTGGTTCACCCTCACTGGGCAATATCCAAGTAGAATACAATAACAGTGTGAAGATGTACCAAATCCACTAAATCTCACTTCCAAAATAAGGTTCTTTCTAGATCACTTTTATGCCTAGTATCGCTACCTATATAGTGTTTAAGTATAGTTCACATCTTCCTAAGGGTTAGTCCCTTAATCATTCCTTCACTGGCTCACTGACAGTGTAAAGGATCACCATCTTCCTCTTTCTTTTCTCACTTATCTAGAAAGGATTCACACATAGTTTATGGACTTATATGTCCCTTGATTATAAATAATGAATTAATCCTAAAATTTGGGTAGATTGTCTATTGAATTTGTACTTTCATCCACTGAATTAATATCAATTTACCATAGTTTTACTAGGAAATCCATTTTTAACACCTCTGTGATGCTTAATGCCTTCATGAATATCACATATTCTTCATGAAATATCCCAATTCTTAATAAGTATAAACTACCTTTATAAACCCCACAACTTTTTTGAAGATCATATCTTTCAAGAATATCTACCATCCATAGTAAAGAAACCTCATTTCATGAATCTCAAACAATTTTTTGAATCTCACATAGCCTTCTCAAATATCAAAAACTTAGGTAATCTTTTTTATCCTTCATGAACTTCAATTATTTCACAATTCTTACAGCATCCTGTCAGAAAACATTGAAAACTGCCTTTCTTCACAATTTTTTTCATAATAACAACCTTCATGAATTTAGAGCCTTTGAAACTTCATTAAGTATTTCTCTCTTATTCTGGGGGGTGGGTAGAGGCCTATTTACAGGCCTGGGCTCCCATTATAGAATCTTCCATCCTCATCATCAACTTTTTCATGAATCTCTAAAATATCATTCATGAACCTCCCTATTTTTGCGAAGAAGTAGATAAATTTACCCATTTGCAAAGCTTTTTGTAGTCATGGAGAGTTCCATCTTTTCAGCATGCATTCATGATGCTTCACACCTATACAAAACCCATCCTTTGTGACACTAAATGCCTTTATGAAGCTTCATTCCTTTGTGAAACTAAAATATTTGTGAAACCCATGACTTTACCATATTTTTACAAGGCATTCACGGAAATAAAACTTTCATGAAAATTGATTTATCCACCAAATTGGGGACCACAAAAATTTAGAAAACACTAGGAAATGGTGCTACCTTGTATACATAATTTTAGGTACCACCTCCAGAGAATGCATTCCATTCTCTTGTATCTTTTTCAACATTCCTTGTCAATAATATCATTGGAAATCCCCAACTAACCTTAAAAACCAACATTTTCAACAAAAATAATCCACACAAAAACACTACATTGTTATCTTAAGGGATTGTTTCCAATATTGTTGTAGTGAGATGAGGGGAAGAGCTTTAAAGGTGATATGATAGAAGATTAACAAAGTTTGGAGTAAAAAATAATGGAGCTACATTACTCGATCAATGTGACTGACTTTACTTCAAGTTTAATGAGCCAGGAGGGATCGAATATAGAATATAGAACACATGAAATGGGAAAAAAACTTATTGAGACCGACCTTGAAGAGAAAACATGACCAGAAAACATCCTAATTTTATTAATTAAGGAATATTGAGCTTAGATAATTGAATTATATTAGATGATGAGTAATCCACTGATGAACTAAGTCAAATAAACACTTTCGATCACTAAAATATTTTTTTAGTTCAAAAAATTATAAATGTGGGGGGCGGAATCACATTACCTAACTTATAAGTAATAAGGTTGAATTATAGTGCACACATAGTGTTTATCTATTTTCCAATGAGGACTCAAGTTCGGTTAATGACAAGACAATCGATGCTTTGGTGGAAGCTTATTGTAGCCTCAATAAAATTGGGGGATATTATAAGTAATTTGAAAAAATATATCTTATACCAACAAAAATGTATCCATGAAAGACTTCATGATCAACTAGTGTATCCTCCACTTTATATTAGCATCAATTTTGAAGCTAACACTCGATACAGCCTTGATTATCAATGATTCACTCTTGACTTCATGTGTATAAAAACATTCCCTAAGACACTCCATCAATCTAAACTACTTAATTTGATCTCTACCACCTATCAAATAATTACCTTGAAGAGTTTTACATCCTAGCTCTAAACATTTTTGTCTTGAGTCCACACAACCAAGAAGGAATACACTTAAGAGTCCATTAAATCCCATGAATCTGATCCACTGTGAAGGTCTACTCCACTAAATCCTAATACATTCCAGTCCTGCGAATAAGTACTAAAATCCCACCAAATAAAGTCCAAAATATCTTTTTCACATGAATAATTTATCTCCTCTTTATAGGATCATGTTTATCAGAATATATCTTTCACTATACTACTAAGTAGTGAAGCACATCACCTATAATTATTCTAGAATGAGTACATATTTCAATCAAGGGATTATTTTATTAACTATTTATAATTACATTTTCAATTTCATTTGATAAATGGGTTGGGATACTATATATAAATGGAATGGAGTATGCGGGAACAAAATAATTCCCCTCCAAGAGATTTTTACTAACTCTTTTCTTATACAATTGTAATTTAAATCTAATTATGTTTTGTTAAGTGAAACAATTCTCGCCCATCTATTATATTTTTTATTTTTGATTTCCCTTATTTTTTTGTAACTATGAATTCTAAACTCCATAATGGAATAGTAACCCAAAGGAAAAGTCCTGGGGGGAGGTCTCATGTTTCTCCCAATTCCCTTCTCATTTTATTTCTTCATGTTTATTATTCCTTGTGATGGAGTAGTGGAATTTCCTAGGATTTTGAAGATATTTATTACTTTATAAAGGTAATATTCATAACCTCATTACAATCACAACCAAATAATTTCCCCTCCATTATCTAAATCCACATTTCATAGTAATGGATTAGTGTATATTGAGTGATGAATGTTGTATTATTTTGAATGGGTGAAGGGTGGTGGATCGAATATAGTTGTGGAATCTATATAATTTGATACTATAGAAGAGGTGAGACTTTTCACACCACAAATATTTTTAAAGGTATAAAAATCTAGGAAAATTAAGTTTATTTTGGTGATCTTTAAATTATATTTAGTGGATTATTGATAGGTCTTGAGAAATTAATTTAGATAGTGAAGGACTCATGCATGACTAAACTCAGAATACAAATTTTCATTCCTAATAATTATTTTGGTTTTTTTTATTTTGTTCATATACACGCACATCAACATCACACCCACATACCTCTGTTTACATTTTAAAAATAAACATTAAAAATATTATTAAGTGAATAAACATAGTGAAGAACCACCATGAACTCCTTGGGAAATGAACTTGGCTAGCACTTTAGTGCATTCATAAGTTTTTAAAAAATTATTTCACTACAACCCATGATATTCACATGATCAAATTGGTGTCATTATTAGGGTTATAGGTCATAAATTCACTTTTCTATCTCACATTGTGAATATTTACTATTTTAAAATTAAAATTTAAAAAATATAAAAAATATATTCTTCATTTGAATCACCTCCACCAAATTATGAGGTTGTTGTTACATGTGTGTAATGGACCGGACCTCTATGGTCCATTACTTTTTCAAAATTCATTGTTCAGGGTGTTTTGGGAGAAAATTTTGGCTCATTTCAAGAGTTTTCCATATTTCTAGTTTTCCATCAGTGACTCAGTATGACAACCATGTTCTTTATTACACACTAAATAATACTTTAATACATAAAATCTTCACTTGATACAACATGGAAGATAGATATTTTTAGTGTCTTAGGGGATTAGTAACATTACATAATAAATTAAAACATGAAATACAACATCTTTATTGAAAACTTCATTTACATGACCAGTACATTCCCTCGTACTTAGCATTGCATGGTACAACCTGAGAACATGCATTAGAAAGCGTGAGCTATAAAGCCCAGTAAGGGAATATACAAGAAATAACATGAGGAATAAAATAAATGTTAGAAAATAGGCATATCAATGTATCACAATAGAAACATGAACATAAAGGCATGATAAATCATGATAATCATAACATGAAAATGTGGCAACAACACTTAACATGGAATTAGCATGATCCAAGGCTCATTGCACATTGATCATGAGTAAACCCTCGTTGCACGTGAAGCACGAGTAAACCCTCGTTGCACTAGAATTAGCATGAGTAAACACTCATTTCACATGACGTATCATGATACTATACTTTACCCAATGCATTGGAGCACTATTAGGGCACACCCATCATAAACATTTCATTTCATGCATAAGTGTTCCACCTGGATCATAAAACATGGATTCATTAAACATCATCATTTATTCCATAATAAAGGAGTGTGGAATTAATACATTAAACTCTTTAAACAAAAAGTAAATGTGCATAAAGTTGAATACCCTTGATAGAGAAATGGGCATGATATTCACTACACAATGACTTTGGCTTGGAAAATCGCGGTGCAATTTCGGCAACATAACAGCATGACATAAGAATTCATAAAAATGGTTGATGAGAGAGAAATGGGTGTCTAGTCATATGTACATGAAATGGAAAGTAAGTGATTCATATAGATACATGTCCCAAAAATTGTAATAGAATTTAGACTCATGATACAAAAGAATTACTTGAATGTAAATGAGGAGAGAGAAATTCCTTACGGAATTTCGGCATGGTAATAGGTATACATGGAAGGAATTAATGAGAGAAAAAGGGATATCTCGTTATTAAAAAATGAATAGGTAAGTATTGGGGAGGTGGGAAATCATACCCTAACATTTTTAATTGAAAAAAAATATCATAACAACTTAAAGAGAATTTGACAAAAATGAGAAAGGAAGAAATCACTTACTTGGATGTGTTATCCCAAAGGCTTGGGAGAGGCTTGAAAAAGGCTTATTGGGAGCTTGGGGAACCTTGGGAGGATTTTATAGAGATAAGGGTAGAGTTTAGATGAACTCAAAAGGATTTTAGTGAAGAGTAAGTGGGAGCTTGGGTGGGTTTATATAGGAAAATAGAGGGAATTCTTTATTATTTAGGTTTGGGTCACCACACATTAAACTAATCAATACCACAAACCAGCCCATGGTTTTTTCCCATGGTTTTTTTCAAAGGGGAGTGGAAAAAATATTTTATAAGTTCAATGGACGAAAATCTTAAAATAAAAGGGTTTCTTATGTGGAGGTGAGTCACACTCTCAAGGAAAACAATTTAAAAAGACAAAAAAATTTATAAGCTTTGAAGGGTCCACCAAAGCTTTGTAAAATAAATAAAACAAACCAAAAATCACATTATTTTAATGGTAAAACATATATTTTCCAAACATAATGTTTATAATATTTTATTAAATCACTATTGGGTCATTATGATGTCATAAAACCCATTATATATTTAAATGGTGTTTAATCTTCACCCAAAAACTCGAATGTCTCAGAAAATTATGAAAAATTCACCGTTGGATAATTTCGACATCCTGATTCCAAAAATAATATTCATTTTATTTAAATAATTTTCTAAATATGTGAACTTGTAATTTTAAAATAAAACAGACATTTATCAAAAATTCATGGGTTTTGACAAAAACAGCTTTCGAACCTTAATAAAAATTACAATTGTATTAATAAAAATTGGGAAATCATATATATTTAACAAAAGGTAATTTATTAATAATATTTTATTAAAATATTATTTAATTACAAAAAAATCCATTAATTCCTCAAAATAGGTTTCTTAGTTGAATATTAACTAAAAATACTATTTGTGATTTAAAAACTATTTACAAAGTAACAATAATAAAATGAATGCACATTCTTTATACAAAAATAATTTAAATAATAATAGTGATAGGGTCTTGTTACATAACCCCTTATAACACTCGCATAAGACCGAAGGGTAAGGTGTGCGATGGTGACAGACTCTTGGGGTGGCTCAGATAACATCGCTCGGGTGGTAATCTCTATTAACTTCCACTTTTCCCGTAGTTGGTTCTGCTGAAGCTTAACATGTTAAAGCTCGGCTTGGGATTGGTCAAGATAGAAGCCCAATGATTATATCTTTTTTTTTGAGCTCTGAAAAATGGGATTCGTATAGGGAAAGTGTACTAGATGAGGCTATCGCTTCTTTTGTTTGAGTAAATTAGATTTATTAAATCCCTATATTTATACTAATCATGTGATCACTATTCAATGGATATATTAGAAATGGTCACAATTCTTAATGGTATTTTAAAATATAAAAACATTAAGAAAACAAAGTGCATACGTTTTACATAACCATAAGAATACATTTATATAGACTAAGAGGAATTTTCATTAATGAATATTTGGGTCGTTGCAATCTTCTCCCCTTAAGAAATTTCACCCTCGAAATTTCCTTTTCCCACACTAAGATAGGTGTGGGTAACTTTGATTCATCACTTACTCGGATTCCCATGTCACTTGGTTTTTCCATAACAACATGACGTGGGGCATTGTCTTATTTCGTAGAACTTTCTCTCTACGATCTAAGATCTTCACTGGTTGCTCCTCATAAGAAAGATCATCCTATAACTATACTACATTTGAAGAGAGTACAAGTGAGGGGTCTGGTATGTACTTACTTAAGAGGGATACATGAAAGACATCTTTTACTTTGGCCATGGTAGGTGGAAGTGCTAGTCGATAGGCCACAACCCCGACATGATCCATAATCTCAAAGGGGCCGATGTACCTAGGACTTAACATCCCTTTATTCTAAACCTCATGACCTTATTCCACAGAGATATGCATAGAAATAACTTGTCTCTAACTTTAAACTCAAGGTCTCATCGATGGTTATCTGCATAACTCTTCTGTCGACTCTAGCCAACATTGATATGTTGCTGAATGGTTTTCACCTTCTCCACCATTTCTTCGACCATTTCTGGTCCTAGCAGCTTACGCTCACTGATGTGGCTCTATTTTTACATAGTTTTTCCACATCTTTTTACTTAATTTTTAAAAAATTTATTAATTATTTAAACACTTTTTACTAAATAATGGTACTTTTTTATTTTTATAGTTACTTCTACTAATTAATCAATTCTTATAATTAATTATGTATTTTTAGTTATAAAAATAATAAATTTAATCTTACTTTATTTTTCTACTCTATTTATGCCTCATTTAGTTTGGTTAATTTAAGTTTTCCTGACTTTTTAATAAACTGACATTTTTATTTAAGCAATTATTTAATCGTTGTAATCTTATTTAATTAAGTTAGACTTTATTTTAAAATTTCATCTTTTAATTTTGTTACATTAGAATAGGTTAGAAAAGTTAAATAACTTGTTTAGTCATCATTCTCATCATTTAAGTATGTAATATTTGTTTTTAATTAAATAAAGTAGTCCTCTTTTAATTTTATTAGTTTAATTAGTTAATTAGTTAATTAATTATGAGTTTTTAAACATTAATTATATTATTTTATGTATGCAGATTATTAATTAAGTCACCAAATTTTGAATTTAGTCTACCGGCGAGGTAGATAAGAGCTTGTGGTGATTTATTTGGGTCACCGATTCTAGTTTTCATTATTTGCTGCTACTCTTTAATGAATTTATATAATTATTTTAATTTTAATCTATTTTTAATTTAGTTTTAAAATTATTTAGTTTATAATTTAAGTGTTGTAAATTAAAAAAATTATTGTTTTAAAGGTTAATAAATATCATGTTTTTAATTAATGGTATTTAGCATTATTTTAATTAATTATTTTAAGTTTTTTTAATTTATTTAAGTTTTAATTCTATGTTTAATTTGTGTGTTTATTTTTTAAAAGTCATTGTTGTATAATGGAAAGATTCCATTTTGTTGTACCGGTAACCACTTTTATTATATCGATGACCTCTGCTTTTATTCTACCGGTGACCCCTGTGAGCTTTGATTTTATTTTGTGTATTAGTGACCTTGCGCTACTGCACCCCCTTTGCACCTCACCATTATTTCATCCTCACTGATACCCCTTTTCTCATCGTTACCCAATTCTTCCACCTCACCGTTACCCAAGACCACTTTTCTAATCGTTATAGCCACTTTTTTCAATTTATTTTTTTTTCCTTCCTCACTGAAATCTCCCACAGCCACATTTATAACAGTGACCCACTCACCGATACTCACCTACCCTTTTCCTCACTGATAGACAATACCTCCAACCTCACCATTTTATTCCCTCCTCACTGTTTCGTTTCTTTTTTTTAGACCCTCTTATCACCTCATCGTGTGTCTCTTTACCGCAAGTTAATCTAATGTCGCCACGCCGTGGAGGAGTTAAGCCAGTCGAATCCACTACTGCAAATAGATCAAGGAAATCCCACCACCATTACTACCTTGGTGACCCGTTGTAGGAGATCAAACCCTACCGCTGAAAGAAGAGGACCATGTCGCCACTGTGTGAACCGGACCGCTCCACCACTGACTTGAGTCCGACCCGAGGAAGTCATGGCCATTTCACCTTGCACCACCGATGTGCAGTGCTCCTCATGTCGACCACTGAATCGTGCCAACATCATCTTGGATATGCTGCATCGCGTTCGAACCAGAGGAGATCGCCACAAGTTTGAAGCCGCTGGAAGGTGAGGAGGTCCACCACTAAGAAGAGTCATTATTGTCCGCTGTCGTGGGAAGTGCTCTGCACTGGAGCCGAGGGAAGCTTGTATGCCATGGTTTTTCGCTGGTGAAGCCGTTTCCAAGAGGAAGAGCAGGGTTGCCACCCCACCTACTGAAGACCGCACCACCGTCGTTGTTGGAAGAAGGAGGAGCTGAGCCGCTGGACGTCGCTGGACCAGCTTCCAGCGCTGAAGAAGAACTCCAAAAACCCTCCCCTTTGTAGTGCGCCAATTTTTGGGGGAGGGAATAAGATAGATAAAAAATAATAATTAAATTAAAGTAAAAAAGGAAAAGAAAAAAATTAAAAATTAAAGTAAAGTACACTTTTAAAGGTAAAATTAATATAATTTAATTTATAAAAGTTATGATTTAAAACAATTATAATTTTAATAAATAGATAAATTGTAAATTGAAATTTAAAACTAAATTAATAATAAATGTAAATAATAAATTAATACACCATTAATAGTGTAAATATATAATTTATAATAATTATCAATAAACTATGAAATATACTTAATAATATTTAAAATTTAAGAATTAAATTCTAATAAAATAATAGATTAATCGAGAAATTTAATTTCTTAAATAGTAATAATTAAGTTATTAATACAATCTAAATTATTAAATTTCTAATTTCTTATTTATTTATGATGTCAAATTTTAATGATTTACTTAAATTTGATTAACTAAAAAATTAGTATTTAGTATTTATATTTATTAATTTAATTAACTCAATATAGTTTGATAAAAATGTTATATAAAAATACTAATTATCAATTAAGATATTTATTTATTAACTTTAGTTAACTTGTAAAGAGTAAAATAACACTTAACTTTAAAAAATAACCATTTCTCATTAGTTGTGTTCATTTTTACTTATTTTTATTTTCTAACTTTGCAGGTTCATTCAAGAGGTGGGAAAGCATCCTGGTGCATTCAACTAAATCAGCAGAAGTTAGTTATGTGAGAAATTCTAGTGTGGCGTTCCAGTCGTGAAAAAATTCACATGTGTGGTGCACTCATGAAGGACATTCCAAGTCGATGTAAGTCAAGCAGTGACATGCAGCTTAGGACAGCAGGGTACTTAAGTAGAGTGGTAGCAGAAATTCAGGGTGGGTGCTCATTAGGAAGACTCTCATTTTTTCCATTCCACGAACACATCCATTTGAGAGTAGAGACTCCTGGGAGATGATAGAGCAGACAGGGAGGCAAGGAGCCCAAGAGGAGAGTTTTTTTTAGGGAGTCCTTCTTCCCTTTGTCCTTAATTTTTGTACTCTGCCTTGGATGTTTTTCTCTTATTTTATCAAGATGATCATAGGTTAATATTTTCTTAGATTTGTAATTCAATTCTACTATTTTATATTTCATACTTCTTCAATTACATTATATTTTTCAAAATCATCATCTATCGGCGAGATAGAATTATGATTCTTTGTTCAATTGATTCACCAGTCATTTGATTTCAAAAATAATAATTCAATTTCGACTGGTGAGGTTTTTTTTTAATTCATATTTCAGAACATTAATGTCATTAATTTTGTAAATTTATTGCGAGTTTATTTCCAAATTTAATCTTTTTCAAACTTCTTAGTAGTTCGATTAAGTTTTGGTGAGGCGCACTCCAAAACCTAAACTTCTGCCTGTTTAATTTCTTGGCGAGGGGGATTCTTCAGAAAGTTCTTGAGGATTGATTCAATAAAAGTAGTGAATAAGTCAATTATTTAACCAGTAGATTGTATTTCTAGAGTGACTTTGGTTGATTTGAGCTCCTTTGTCTTCGATATTAAATGATATTTTGATTTAATACTTTAGTTTGACTGTACTTTGTTTAAATTTTAGTTTCTTCTTAGAGAATCTTGTTTCAAAATCCTGTTTCCATTTCAAAAATAAAATATAAAAATATAAAAATTAAAAAGTTTTTTTCCCCACTTCTGACAACAGTGGGGGTTTAAAATTTAAAAACCTTAGATGTCACTCATTTGCCTTCTCTGTGGATCAACCATAAACCACTGTTCTAGTGTAGAAGTAATAAATGTAATTTTGAGGGTCTTGACAACCTCCGGCCTCATAAAAATTTGGCTTCGTTGTTGGGGAAGGAACGATCCATTACTAAAAAAACATTTAAAAAACATATATAAAAATCTATAAAAAAATTGACAAATTTTGAAAACTGTAAAAAAAACGGTTACTTTTCATTCTAAGTTATTTCTGTTGATAATTTATACTGTTGTTTCCATGACCACAAGACATTATGTTGTTAGATTAGAGCCACTAAACCTTAAAATTGATAAACATCTCACTGCTCTAAGAAAGAAGAACAAAATTGAAATGGAAAACTTAGATAATAGAGCTCCTAAGCAGAATAACTTTCAAAATAATCATCCAGAACTCGTAGATGAACATGAAAGGCCTAGGATGAGGGAGTTCCAACTCCCACAAGTTTAAATCAACCCATCATCCATCTGATTAAGTCCTAGGGCCGGAAACTATGAATTAAAATAGTCACACATTTCACTATTTCCTGCATTTAATGGACTGTCTAATGAGGACTCACTTTCCTTCATTAGAGATTTATACAACACTGTGTAGCAACTTCCTTTATTAGGACTCACTGAAAATGAGCTAAGGATGATATTTTTTCCCTTTTTCCTTAAAGGGAATGCTAGGAATTGGTTTTTAAGTTTAGATGAAAATATTTTTGAGAATTGAGATCAAATTTACAACTCATTCATTATGAAATTTTATCCCCAAAGATTAAAAGGAGAACTGAGAACTAAGATCACTAGTTTTTACCAAGAGGATGGAGAATATTTTCATGAATCTTGGGATAGATTTGGCGACCTACTTAGGAAGTTTCTTCATCATCAACTTCCATCTCATCTCCTCATGGATACCTTCTAGGAAGGGTTGTCCTCCTCTGGTTAGAATTTAGTGGATCAAGCTGTTGGGGGTAGTTACAATGATAAAACTAATGAAGAACATACACAGATCTTTAATAATCTTGCATTGAATTCACAACATAAAAATTCTTGAAGAAAAAGAGTCAATAGAAATGTTAATTCAAACACTGGTTCAATGAATGAAACTCAAGCTCAACTAGCCGAAATCACCAACCAAATACAAATTTTAATGAACTAGAATTCAAAACAAACTGTAAATAAAATTGAAAATTAGAATCAATACCAATCACTAAGGAAATAGTGAACTCAATGTGGTCTGTTTGGGCACTCTGAAATTTTTTGTCCTAATATTTATTTAACTTCCCAACAATCTGAAACCTTAAACTTTGTTAACTATGGTCCTAGGATGCCTAAAAAAGAATATCCTTTCTCAAATAATTACAATCAAGGCTATAGGAACCATCCAAATCTGTCATGGAAGGATCAAGGAATTATTAAGAAACCAACTACCCCTAATTATCAGAACCAACCAAGACCGAACTTTCAAAATCAATAAAGGGTGATTCTTAAAACACTCAACAAAATAATGATAATCAAATGTCTTCTAAACTGGATCAAATATTGCCTAAAATTAATTCACAAGAGGAAAAGTACATGGCACAATTTAATAAATATAAAAATAAATATGAGTCTGATAAAATTCAAATTGATGTGAGAATATAGAATATGGAAACACAGCTTGGCCAATTAGATAGAGATTTTACTTCTAGGGATAAAGGTAGGTTTCCTAGTACAACTGAACTTAACCCTAAGGAGAATTCCATGGAAGTTGTCACTAGAAGTGGAATTAATACCCGAAATGTTACTTAAAAGGAAACTGAAAATACTCAAAATGAAAATTTGCTTCATTCTGATAATAAAAATCTGCTTTGCACACATGCTGGAAATTCACAGAATAGTAATGAAAATGATTTAAATCTGAATTTGTCACCTAAAACTCAAGCTGAAACTTCATCTAAAAATCAAAGGAATAAAGGAAAAGAAAAGGTTGTGGAATAGGTGAGGGATATGCCTACTATCTTGAAAATTGTTTCTGCACCCATCACCTCACTGAAGAGTGCAGTGCCATTCTTCAAAAGAAAATCCCACCAAAATTGAAAGAACCAGGTAGCTTTGTCATCCCTTGTAGTTTAGGAAACTCTGGTCAGCTCAACTGTCTATGAAATCTAGGTGCTAGAATTAATCCGCTCCCATACTCACAGTTTCGACAGTTGGGGTTGGGTGATCTTTAACCCACCATGGTCATTCTTCAGTTGTCTTATAGATCTTTCACTCATCTTGTGGGAAGGGTAGATGACTTGTTTGTTGGGGTTGGAAAATTGTCTCTACCTACTGACTTTCTTGTCTTAGATATGGAGTGTGATCAAGAGGTACCTGTCATCTTGGGTATTCCTTTCTTGGCCACAGGTGGTGCTGTTATTGATATGTCAAAGGGTCAACTGATATTCAAAATTGGTCAACAAGAAGAAGAGTTCAATGTTTTTAAAAATATTAAAGAACCAACTAATTCTGAAAACTGTTCAAAAATTGAGTTCCTTGAAGCTAAATGTTCTTACAAAAATAAATTTGAACACATTGAAAAATATGAAAATAAATCCTACGCTGAAGAAAAAATTTAGGAAGCTGAAAATCCTGTTGAATCTGTTCTGGATGTTTAAAACTCTGTTGTAACAACCAATCTGAAAAATATTCCAGATCTGGAAAACTATTCAGTTTCTACTATAGGAGAGTACTCTGTTTTTGAACTTAGGACCATTATAAGTGAATTTTAGGGTGTTTCTATTAGCACCAACACTTTTGAGAACTTTCATATTGGTGAGGAATAACTTTTGATACAACTTGATGATTCTGCATTCATTGAGATGTTGAATTCTGATATAGAAAATCAAGACAGCATACTACCATGTTGGATAGTGATACTGTTATCCCTGAATCTGAGCATGAAATTGAAAATATTTCATCATTTAATACTCCTTACAAGAAATATGATGAAGATCTTGGACCTCCCAGGCCTAAGAGTCTTCCTTCGAGTGTAGAACCACCTGATCTTGAAATGAAACTCATCCCTACTCATCTTCAATATTCATTTCTGGGTGAGAACTCCACTTTTCCTGTAATAATTTCTTCTGAACTAAATGAAAATCAAGAACAAAGATTGTTGAATGTGTTTAAAAAGTTTAAATCTACCATAGGTTGTACAATAGATGATATCAAGGGTATTAGTCCCTCATTTTTCATGCACAGGATTCCTATGGAGCCTGATCATAAGCCTAGGGTAGAGTGTCAAAGAAGATTAAATCCTAACATGAAAGAAGCTTTGAGAGAGGAAGTAATCAAACTTCTAGATACTAGAATGATTTATCCCATTTCTGATAGTGCTAGTTTTAGCCCTGTCTAGGTTGTCCCTAAGAAGGGAGGTTTCACTATTGTTAAAAATGAAAAAAAATGAAGAAGTCCAATTTAGGAAAGACACAAAATGGAGAGTCTGTACTGATTGTTGTAAGCTTAATGCAGCCACTAGGAAGGACCATTTTCCAATGCCCTTCTTGGACCAAACACTTGAGAGGCTTGCTGGAAATGAATTTTTCTGTTTTCTAGAAGGGTTTTCAGGTTACAACCAGATTCCTGTTTCTCTAGAGGATCAGGAGAAAACCACGTTCACATGCCCCTTTGGAACATTTTCCTACAGACAGATGCCCTTTGGGTTGTGTGGAGCTCCAGACACCTTTCAAAGGTGTATGATGGCTATATTTTCAGATATGATTAAAAGAATCATTGAGGTTTTTATGGATGACTTTTCCATTGTGGGTAGTACTTTTGATACTTGTCTTGGAAATCTTGAGTTAGTCTTAGAGAAATGCATTCAAACCAACCTTGTTCTTAATTGGGAGAAATGTCAGTTCATGGTTACAAAAGGTATTGTGCTTGATCATAAAGTGTCTAAGAGAGGTCTATATGTTGATACTGCTAAGATAAAGGTTATTCAAAAACTGCCACCTCCTGTTAATTTCAAGGGTGTTAGAAGTTTTCTAGGGCATGTCGGTTTCTACCGAAGATTCATTAAAGATTTTTCTAAAATTTCTAATCCCTTGTGTTCTTTGCAGGTCAAGGATTCACCTTTCATTTTTGATGAGAACAGTTTAAAATCATTTAATCTGATTAAAGAGAAACTCACTACATGACCTGTCATTACTACACTTGATTGGAAACTACCTTTTGAGCTTATGTGTGATGCTAGTGACATGGTTGTAAGTGGTGTCCTTGGAAAGAGGAGAGATAAGAGGTTTTTTGTGGTGTATTATTCTATTATACTGCTACATGATGCCCAAATGAATTATACCACCACAGAAAAATAATTGTTAGCTGTTCTTTTTGCTCTGTAAAAGTTTAAGCAGTATTTTTTAGGCTCAAAAGTCATCATTTTCACTGATCATTCAGCTTTAAAATACTTTCTGTCTAAAAAATAAACTAAACCCAGGCTGATTAGATGGATTCTATTATTACAAGTATTTGATTTATAGATTAGGGATAAGCATGGAGCTGAAAATTTAGTTGATGATCATCTTTCTAGGCTTCCTATTACCCAACCTGATTCTGAAAATCCTAGGGAGATTAACTCTTCCTTTCCCGATGAGAAGTTTCTTATTGTCTCAATCATGAAATCTACTTGGTTTTCATATTTTTCCAACTTCCTTTCAGTAGGATTAATTCCTAAAAATCTTTCCAATAACCAAAGAAATAAATTCATTTCTGAGCTTAAGTACTACCTTTGGGATGATCCCTTGCTGTTTAGGAGATGTGCTGATGGTATTCTTAGGAGATGTGTGCCTAAGGAAGAGATGCTTCCTGTTTTATAAATTTTTCACTCTTCCCCTTGGGGAGGTCACCATGGTGGTGAAAGGATAGCTCAAAAAGTTCTAAAATCTGGTTTCTATTGGCCTACACATTTTAAAGATGTTAGGAGCTTTGTGGTTGGCTGTGATAGGTGTCAGAGGCTGGGTAATGTGGTTAGAAAGAAAGAGTTACCCCAAAAAGGAATTCTAGAAGTTGAAATTTTTGATGTATGGGGTTTAGATTTTATGGGTCCATTTCCATCATCTCATGTGAATGAGTACATTCTAGTTATTTTTGACTATGTGTCAAAATGGGTTGAGGGAGTGGCACTACCCAACAATCAAGCCAAGTCTGTAATAAAATTTTTCAAGAAGAATATCTTTACAAGATTTAGAGTCCCAAAATCCTTCATTACTGATAATGGAACACACTTTAAGAACTATAAGTTTAAATATTTGATGGAGATTTATGGTTTTGTTCACAAAACTGGTACTCCTTATCATCCACAGTCCATTGGATAGGTGGAAATTTCAAATAGGGAAATGAAACAAATTCTTGAGAAAACTGTGTCAAATTCTAAGAAAGACTGGTCTCTTAAACTGGATGAATATTTATGGGATTATATAACTACTTTCAAGACCCCAATAGTTATGTCTCCTTACAGGATTCTATTTGGGAAATGTTTTCATTTACCTGTGGAGTTGCAACATAAGTCATATTGGGCAGTTAAGGCGCTAAAATTTGACTTTAAGAGTACTGGTGAGAGGATATTACTTGAGCTGAGTGAAGTTGATGAGATCATGAGAGAAAGTTATGATAATTCAAGAATTTATAAAGAGAGGACTAAAATTTATCATGATTCTATTATTCAAAACAAAGAGTTCAAACCTGGACAAAAGGTCCTTCTATTTAACTCTATACTTAAACTCTTTCCTGGAAATTTGAAGTCCAAGTGGTCTTTATCATTTACTGTTGTGTGAGTTTTGAAAAATGGAGATGTTGAAATTTTTGGTGAAGAGAATAAACCCATGTTGGTCAATGGGCAGAGACTGAAACTTTATTTTGAGGGGCATCCAAAGGGCATAGTTTCCTTCACTATGCTAGAAAACTATTCTTGAATGAAGTCTGGCTGGGGACTTTAAACCTAGCGCTGCATGGGAGGAAACCCATGGTCTTTGTTTTGTTAATAAATAAAAATTTTGTGATTAAATAAAGTCTTACTGAAGAATTTAAATTCAGTACTTCATGGGAGTCCACCCTTGTTCTTTCTTTTGTGTTTACATTTGTCTATGTTCTTGTTTTACTTTTAATTAATTCATGTTGTGCTATCTCTTAGATGCTATATCTCTCCTAGATTTTTTTCTGTGGTTTTCATGCTCTGTGTTTTTTTAGGATGCTGCTGCAGTGTAATAAAGGAGTGGAATTCCCATGATCATTTTTGGACAAGATACTAGTCAGGGAAGTATTCCATCTTTCTGAATTTATTTCTACACCGATTTTTGTTAATAAAATTCTGTTTACTTAAAACAATCTTCTTGTTTCCGGAAATCCCGTTGCATGTCTTTATGCTTTTTGAAAAATTCTGCATGTGCCTCTTGCTTAAATTTGAATTAATTGATAAATTTCTAAATAATCTTTCATTTTTATAAACTAAAAAAATTTCTCACAATTAGCTTAAGATCAAAGGAAACTAACTGTGAGGTGGTCACTGGTAGAAGGTAGTAACAATGATAATAAGATACCAGTGAGAAAAAATGGTCTAACGGTGAGGTACAGAAACTAAGTTTGGGGGGTACCTGTCACTGGTAGTTGTTTTTTTCATTGGAACCAATTATTATATAGGGTGTTTAGGATGCATTCTACAGTTTTATAAAATATCCATTTGAATCTTACTTTGTTAAAATACTACACACTATACACTCTCCACCCATACGTTGCATGTATTGTTTGAACTTGAATTGAAAATTTGTATCACTGGACTTAGTTGTTTATTTATATACTTTCTAATTAACCTGCTGATTATGTATTTATTGTGGAGAACAATATTTTTGAACGTTATTGATACCTCTTTATACATTTCATCAATCTTCTTAATTGAAAATCTATTTTGAAATTTAACTGTCTAATTATTCTTCTCCACTTTAGAAGTCAACTTTGGGGACAAAGTTGGGTTTTAAGTGTGAGGGAGGGGGTCAATTCTTGACTGTGCTAAACTTTTCTTTATTTTAAGCCCATCAATTCCCACTGCAACTTAAATTTTTTTGTAAAAATTGGTTTTTGTAAAAAATGGATAAATTTTTTCAAAATTTTTGCATAATTTTAGGCTTTACACTATACTCACATGGGTCTTACCTTAGGACAAGTATCTTGCTGGAAGTTAAGATTTGCATTGAATATGAAATTGATGAGTTTGGATGATTACTTAGTGATCTAATTTAGTGATTTGATGGAAATCTGGTTTAGGAACTATTTCTGGAAGTGATATGGGTTACATGTTTATGGAGCTATGATCATAACCTTTAGAACTGGAAGTCTGATTCTGATTCTAGGGGACTTTTTCATTTTTTTTATTATTATTAAAATTAATTGTTTTAATGAGCCAATGTAAAAGAATTTTATATAAATCATTTGAAACTGGAAAAATTTGGGCATCTGGGATCCCACAGTGAGTCTCTGAGACCCTAGATGCTGGGTGCATTTCTGTTTACTAAAAGCCCTCTGTAAATTTTGAATAAGTGCATTGCACAGTTCTTAGCACAATGATACATGGCTTGGGAAAAATAAATAAAGTGTCTAGGGTCAAAAATGAGCTCATTAAGGTGAGGGGAATGAAGAACGACAGATGAAGAAGGGATTAAATGGTTTATATGGGAGTCATTTAGGTTTTATCATTGAGGTGTTCACAAAAAAAATAATTTTTGGAACCTAGGTGAAAAAGTCAAAGTTCAAAGTTCCTTGGTTAAGGTCTTAATTCCATTGATATGTTATCTCCTTTCATTCTTGGAATTAGAACCTGGTATAGGATTGAAGTGAGTCACTCATTTTTATCACATATGAGGCATGACATTTTCTTTGATGGATGGTCTTTGTGTTCTTAATTACCCTTGAATATTTGTTATAGGCAAGATTCATATGAGTAATTCATTTTACAAAAGCCTACTGTTATGTTTTGTCCTCTGTTTTGAGTGATGGACATGTTAGAGTTTGATCTTAATCATTAATACTTTGTACTGTTTTTCAAAGAAAATAAAACATGGGATTCTTTGAGGATAAAAAATGCTTAAATGTGGGGGAATTTGATGTGCCCTATTTTTACATAGTTTTTCCACATGTTTTTACTTAATTTTTAATAATTTTATTAATTATTTAAATACTTTTTACTAAATAACAATACTTTTGTATTTTTATAGTTAATTCTGATAATTAATCAATTCTTATAATTAATTATGTATTTTTAGTTATCAAAATAATAAATTTAATCTTACTTTATTTTTTTACTCTATTTATGTCTTATTTAGTTTGGTTAATTTAAGTTTGGAAAACTTTTTAATAAACTGACATTTTTATTTAAGCAATTATTTAATCGTTGTAATCCTATTTAATTAAGTTAGTCTTTATTTTAAAATTTTATCTTTAAATTTTGTTAAATTAGAATATGTTAGCAAAGTTAAATTACTTGTTTAGTCATCCTGCTTGTCATTTAAGTATTTAATATTTGTTTTTAATTAAATAAAGTAGTTCTCTTTTAATTTTATTAGTTAAATTAGTTAATTAATTAATTAATTATGATTTTTTAAACATTAATTATATTATTTTATGTATGCAGATTATTTATTAAGTCACTAAAGTTTGAATTTAGTCTACTGGTGAGGTAGATAAGAGCTTGAGGTGATTTATTTTGGTCACCGGTGCTAATTTTCATCATTTTATACTACTCTTTAATTAATTTATATAGTTATTTTAATTTTAATATATTGTTAATTTAGTTTAACAATTATTTAGTTTATAATTGAATTGTTTTAAATTAAAAAAATTATTGTTTTAAAGGTTAATAAATATCATGTTTTTAATTAATGGTATTTAGAATTATTTTAATTAATTATTTTAAGTTTTTTTAAATTTATTTAAGTTATAACTCTATGTTTAATTTGTGTGTTTATTTTTAAAAGGTCACTATTGCATAATGGTAAGATTCCATTTTGTTGTACCGGTAACCTCTTTTACTATATCAGTGACCTCTATTTTTATTCAATTGGTGACCCCTGTGAGCTTTGATTTTATTTTGCGTATCAGTGACCCTGGGCTGCTACACCCCCTTTGCACCTCACCATTATTTCATCCTCACTGATACCCCTTTTCTCACCGTCACCGAATTCTACCACCTCACCGTTACCCAAGCCAACTTTTCTCATCGTTATATCCACTTTTTCCAATTTATTTTTTTCCCTTCCTCACTGATATCTCCCACAGCCACGTTTATAACAGTGACCCCCTCACCGATACTCACCTTCCCCTTTCCTCACTGATAGACAATACCTCCAACCTCACTGTTTTATTTCCTCCCCACCTTTTCATTTATTTTTTTTAAAACCCTTTTATCACCTCATCGTTTTTCTCTTTACCGCAAGTTAATCCCATGCCACCACACCATGGAGGAGAAAAGCCATTCGAATCCACTACTGCTACTGGATCCAGGAAAGCCCACTGTCGTTACTGCCTTGGTGACTTGTTGAAGGAGATCAAACCCAACCGCTGAAAGAAGAGGACCATGTCGCCACAGTGTGAACCAGACCTCTCTGTTGCTGACTTGAGTCCGACCCAAGGAATTCGCGGCCATTCCAGCTTTCATAACCGATGTGGAGTGCTCTCCATGTCAATCATTGAATATTTCCACCACCGGCTTGGAGATGTTGCATCTTGTTCGAACCAGAGGAGATCGCCACAGGTTTGAAGCCACTGGAAGGTGAGGAGGCCCACCGCTGAGAAGAGTCGATGTTATCCACCACCGCTGGAAGTACTCCGCGCTGGAGCTGATGGAAGCATGTCTGCCATGGGTTTTCACTGGGGAATCCGATGCCAAGAGGAAGAGTCGGGTTGCCACCCCACCTGCTGAAGATCGCACCACCACCGTTGTTGGAAGAAGGAAGAGCTGAGCCGCTGGCTGTCACTAGACTAGCTTCTAGCGCGGAATAAGAACTCCAAAAACCCTCCCCTTTGCAGTACGCCGATTTTTGGGGGAGGGAAGAAGACATATAAAAAATAATAATACATAATAAAAATAATAATAATTAATGTAAAGTAAAAAAAGGGAAAAACATAAAGTTAAAGTAAAGTAAACTTTTAACAGTCAAATTAATATAATTTAATTTATAAAAGTTATGATTTAAAAGAATTATAATTTTAATAAATTGATAAATATTAAATTAAAATTTAAAACTAAATTAATAATAAATGTAAATAATAAATTAATACACCATTAATAGTGTAAATGTATAATTTATAATAATTATAAATAAACTATGAAATATACTTAATAATATTTAAATTTTAAGTATTAAATTCTAATAAAATAATAGATTAATCGAGCAATTTAATTTATTAAATAGTAATAATTAATTTATTAATAAAATCTAAATTATTAAATTTCTAATTACTTATTTACTTATGATGGTAAATTTTAATGATTTAGTTAAATTTGATTAACTAAAAAATTAGTATTTAGTATTTATATGTATTAATTTAATTAACTCAATAGCGTTTGATAAAAAGTTTATATAAAAATAATAATTATCAATTAATATATTTATTTATTAACTTTAGTTAACTTGTGACGAGTAAAATAACACTTAACTTTAAAAAATAATCATTTCTCATTCTTTGTGTTCGTTTTTAATTATTTTACTTTTCTAACTTTGAAGGTTCATTCAAGAGGTAGGAAAGCGTCCAGGTGCATTCAACTAAATCAGCGAAAGTTAGTTATGTGAGAAATTCTAGTACGACGTGCCAGTCGTGAAAAAACACACGTGTGTGGTGCACTCATGAAGGACTTTCCAAGTCGATGGAAGTTGAGCAGTGACATGCAGCTTATGACAGCAGGGTACTTAAGTAGAGTGGCAGCAGAAATTCAAGGGGTACACTCATTAATAAGACTCTCTTTTTTTTCCATTACACAAACACATCCATTTGAGATCAGAGACTCTCGGGAGATGATAGAGCAGACAGGGAGGAAAGGAGCCCGAGAGAAGAGTTGTTTTTGGGGAGTTCTTCTTCCCTATGTCCTTAATTGTTGTACTCTATCTAGGATGTTTTTCACTTATTTTATCAAGATGATCATAGGTTAATATTTTCTTAGCTTTGTAATTCAACTCTACTGGTTTATATTTCAGACTTCTTCAATTACTTTATATTTTTCCGAATCATCATCTATAATAGAGATAGAATTATGATTCTTTGTTCAGTTGATTCACCTATCAATTGATTTCAAAATTAATAATTCAATTTTGACTGGTGAGGTTGTTTTTGAATGCATCTTTCAGAACATTAATGTCATTAATTTCGGAAATTTATGGCCATTTTATTTCCAAATTTAATCTTTTTCAAACTTCTTAGTAGTTCGATTAAGTTTATGTGTGGAGAACTCCAAAACCTAATATTCTGCCTGTTGAATTTCTTGGCGAGGGGGATTCTTCAGCATGTTCTTGAGGAGTTATTCAATAAAAGTATTGAATAATTCAATTATGTTAACTAGTAGATTGGATTTCCTGAGTGACTTTGGTTGATTTGAGCTCATTTTTCTTCAATGTTAAATGTTAGTTTGATTTAATACTTTAGTTTGAAAGTACTTAGTTTAAATTTTAGTTTCTTCGTAGAGAATATTGTTTCCTAATCATGTTTCGATTTCGTCAACAAAATAAAAAATATATATAAAAAGTAAAAAGTTGTTTTCCCCACTACTGACAACAGTGGGGTTTTAAAATTCAAAAACCTTAAATATCACTCATCTTCCTTCCCTGTGGATCGACCCTGCACCATTGTTCTAGTGTAGGAGTAATAAATGTAATTTTGAGGGTTGTGATGACCTTCGGCCTCATAACTCACTGATTTCATCCCAACATTTTGGTGTTCTACAACTCTTACCATACAGGGATTCATAAGGTGCCATTCGGATGCTTGAGTGGAAACTGTTATTATAGGATAATTCAACCAGTGGAATATGTAGGTCCCACCCTCCTTTGAAGTCCAAAGAACATGATCTTAACATATCTTCTAGTGTCTGAATAGTTCACTCATACTGGTCATCCATTTGAGGATGATAGGCCGTACTAAAGTTCAGTTCAGTATCTAGATCATGTTGGAGACTCTTCCAAAACCTAGAGGTGAATCTTCGATCATGAATGGATATAATAGATAGTGGTACTCCATGCAGCCTTACCAATTCTCTGATATATCTCTGTGTGAGTTGATCCAATGAGAAATCCTCTCGAATTGCAATGAAGTGTGCATACTTTTTAAGACGATCCACAACAACCCAGATTGTATTGTTGCCTTTAGATGTCTTCGAAAGTCCAATGACAATGTCTATGGTGATGTTCTCCCATTTCCATGCTGGTATGAGAAATGGTTGCATCATCCGCTTAGACTTCTGCCTCTCTACCTTTACTTCCTAACACACCAGGCACTTTGATGTGTACTCAGCGATCTCCTTCTTCATATTATCCCACCAATAATTCTCTTAGAGATCTCAATATATCTTTGTGTTTCCTGAGTGAATAGAGAAATTTTAAATAAGTGCATCATCCAAAATTTCCTTCTTTATCTTCGGACTTGATGGAACACATAGCATTTTCCCAAATCTAAAAATTCCTTCTTCATTAACATTGAACTCCAAGGATTTCCCTTTTATAATAGATTCCACTTTCTTCTGAATTCCCACATCATCCTTTTGAGAATCCTTTAACCTTTCCAAAAGGGATGATTGGGAAATAATTTGTGAAAGGATTTATGATGTTCCCTTATTTATGATTCCAATTTCTATATTCATAAAATCTAAGAAGATTGGATCCTTCTCAATTCTCATCAATGATAGAATCGCAGGGTCCTTTCTACATAGATCATCCACCACCTTTTGTTTTCCTAGGGTGGTAATGGATTGAGCAGTCATAGTCTTTGATTAGCTCTAACTATCTTTATTGGTTCATGTTCAACTCTTTCTGTATGAATATATACTTGAGGCTTTTTTGGTCCATATATATTTCACACTTCACCCCAAAGAGATAATGCCGCCAAATTTTTAAAGAGAAGATCACCGCATCCAACTCCAGATCATGTGTTGGATAATTCTGCTCAAGAATTTTCAATTTCCATGAAGCCTAGTCAATGAATTTTTTATTTTGCATCAATAGATAGACAATTCCCTTCTTCGAAGAATCACTGAATACCACAAAAAGTACTCCACTTATGAGTAATGTGATCACGAGTGCAGTGATAAGCCTCTTTTAAACTCCTTGAAGCTTTCTTCACATTCATCTCTCTAATAATACTTTACTCCCTTCTGAGTTATCTTGGTAAGAGTGTTGGACAATAGTGATAAATTTCTCACAAATAATCGATAATATCCAGCTAACCCCAAGAGGCTACGGATATCTGTTACCGATATTGGCCTTGGTCATCCCTCTATTGAAGTTGTCTTGGAGGGATCCTTATATATCCCATTGCTTGTGAGGATATGGCC
Organism: Viscum album; assembly: GCA_963277665.1. NCBI lineage: Eukaryota > Viridiplantae > Streptophyta > Magnoliopsida > Santalales > Viscaceae > Viscum > Viscum album. The sequence goes on along the minus strand of OY728120.1, from coordinate 458,216,139 downwards.
CAAGAATGATACCTCCTTCAACCATAACTCACACTTTTTGTACTTTTCATAGAGATTCTACTTTCACAAGGTCTCTAGTATAGTTCTTATATGATCCTCATGATCCTCCTTGGTTTTTTATTACATTAGAGTATCATCTCTAAATACTACCACAAATTTATCAAGTTAATTTATAAAGACTATATTTTTCAATTACATGAAGATTTGTGGAGAATTAGTGTGTTCTAGAGGAATTACTATGAATACATAGTGCTCATATCTTGTTAGAAAAGTAGTATTGGGGATATCTTCCTTCTTTACCCTTACTTGATAATATCCTGACTGCAAATTTACCTTGGCAAAGTATTGTGCTCCACGCAGCTGATCGAACAAGGCATTAATTCATGGGAGAGGATAGTTGTTCTTTAATGTGATTTTGTTAATCTCGTGATAAATGATGCAAAGGCGCATTGACCCATCCTTCTTCTTGACGAGGAGTACTGGTACACCACATGGTGAAGCACTTGGGTGTACAAACCCTTCATCAATATTCTCTTGTAGTTGTTTATTCAGCTCCACAAGCTCCATGACATCCATTCTATACAAATTCTTGGATATTGGAAATGCTCCCAGTATAAGTTCAACAGATAATTCAACATATATTCTAGGAGGAAGACATGGAAATTCCTCAGGAAACACTTCGTGTGAATTCCCTCACAATATGCATGTCTTCAAGGATGGTTTCTTCCTTAGACTCGAGAATCTGATCCAGGTACATGCGCTCATAGGTCAGTAATATCCACGCTTGATATAATTATGCTAAAGAAGATTCATCTTCCTCCTTGTACTTGTATAGAATCAAGGGTCAATTCTCCACATTGAGAGTGAATTCCCTCTCACGGAAATTTATGTTGGCACTATATAAGGAAATTTAATCCATGCCTAGAATTGTATAAAATTTCACCAGAGGGAGTATGATGTGGTTTTCCGGGATGTTCAATCCACTGATTATGACAAGGGAGGAGTTATATTCATGGGATGCAATGACTGCCCCATTTTCTGTACTCACCAATATCTTTACTTCCATGATTTTTGGTGGTGTTGATATTGTTCTACTAAACATTCGGGATATAAAAGAATGTGTAGAACTTGAATCAAAAGGTAATTTTGTTATTCTTGAATGAATTACAAGATTACCTATCACCACTTCATTTTCGGGGTTCACTTCGGTAGTAGTGATTGAAAAATTTCACCCTTATTGCCTTGGAAGTTGTTGGTTTCCTCTGAAAACCCTTGTCTTAGGGCACTGATTTACATGTTTCCATGGTTATTTGTAGTTGAAGAAATAAACAATGGATTGAGAGTTTAATGGAGAGTTCTTCTCCTCTGTCATAGTTGCGGGTTTTTCTTTCCAAAATTTAATAGCCTGGTTCCCTTCTCTTCCACACCTAAATCATTTCCTTCTCCCCTTTAGAAAATTTTTGGGGTTCTTCTTTCTTCAACATTGGAAAGTGGGGTACTGGATTTTCTTAGCACTGTTGGATTTATCCATCAGACTTATAGAATTGATTTCCACCTTACACTTCTTTTCCCCATGATACCCCTGAGGTTCGCTGATATCCATTTAAACCTTGAGGGAACATCATACAATTTCCTCATAGCTGTCGAAGTCATGGATCTCTAGGACTTTCCGCAGACTAGGTTTCATCCCACCAAAGAAGTGGTCAACCTTTCATTCGGGGGTAACGACAAAGTTGGAAGTGTATTGTGAAAGACTAGTGAAGTTTTCCTCACACGCTCTGACAGATTCATCATCTTTTCACTTGAGGTCAAGGAAGACCTTTTCCATCTTAAGCCGTAGGGTGCGCAAAAAATGTTTATCAAAAAACATCTTCCATAAATCATTCCATTAAAATTCCACTATCTCCTCCTCAGGATTCGTATTTTTGATCAATGTCCACCATTTATTGGCTTCACCCTCTATATGATAAGTATCCAGAAGAACCTTCTCTTGTTCGGAACATTGAAGGATGGAGAAGATCTTTTCAATGGAGTTGATTCATTGTTCGAAGATTGAGGGATCTGATGATCCATTAAAAGTAGGAGGCCTTTTTCTCATGAAGCTCTCGATAGAAACTTGTTCTTTCTTAGGGAGGGGGTTGAACATCCCTCTTGACCCATGTTTCTATTAAATTCTTGAGTTAACTAATAGATTCTTGTGACAAAGTTTGCGATTCTCGCTCCCATCGGATTGGGCATCTCATTAGAATAGTCATCACATTGGTCTTCACATTGGTTGTTTTCCCGAGCCCTCCTATTACAAGCCATCGGCTGGAATAAAATGAAAGTTAGGGGTAACACATAAAGGGTGATCCAAGGACATAACAGATGACTTATAAATAGCTTTTATTTCCTTAACTTATGAATCTATATGCTTTAATCTATGTTATCCAAAATATATTCTTATGGATTTTTTTAATTCCCTTAATAATGGCTCATACTAAGCTTTTGAATTTACCAATGCATATCCCCCATGAGTTTCATAACCAAGAGTGTAGTAAGGTCCATTTTCATGTACCAAGATACCTTGGGTCAAGCCAAAAACTCCTTGTCGGGGTTTTCACCCCTATGTACATTTGTCCCAGAGCCACCACTACCTGCACGTATCTAGAAAAGGATGTATTTTATTGATAAACCACTTACTCAATACCCACAAAAACATAGAGATGTTTTTATTATAATTAGCGTTGTCTCTAAGGATTCACTAGGGTTTTCTAATCCTAATCCCAAAAAGAACTAAACTTATCCTATGTTTCCAACTATGATAACCTTTTTCTTTATTACACACTAAATCATGCTTTATTACATAAACTCTTCACTTGATACAACCTGTAATATCAAGAGATCTAGTGTCTTTGGGGATTAGTAACATTCATAAAAACTTAAAACATGAAATAAAACATCTTTATTGAAAACGTCCTTTACATGACCACTACATTCCCTTGTACTTAGCATTGCATGGGATAAACTGGGGACATGCATAAAAAAGGGTGAGATATAAAGCCCATTAAGGGAATAAACAAGGAAATAAATGAGGAATACAATACAAGTTAGACAATAGGAATATCAATGGATCACAAGAGAAACACGAACATAAAGTCCTGATAAATCAAGATAACCATAACATGGAAATGTGGCAACAACACTTAACATGGAATTAGCATGATCCAAGGCTCACTGCACATGGAGCATGAGTAAACCCTAATTGAACATGAAGCATGATAAACCCCTTGTTTCACTTGAATTTTAATGAGTAAACACTCATTTCACATGATGTATCATGATACTATACTTTACCCAATGCATTGGAGTGCTATTAGGGTGCACCCTTCTTAAACATTTCATTTTAGGCATAAGTATTCCACATAGATTCATTAAACATCATCATTTATTCCAAAATAAATTAGTATGGAATTAATACATGAAACTCTTTAAATAATAAGTAAATGTTCATAAAGGTGAATACCCTTGATAGAAAAATGGGCATGGTACTCACTATACAATGACTTTGGCTTGGAAAATCGTGGTGAAATTTCGGCAGCGTAACAACGTGGCATAAGAATTCATAAAAACGGTTGATGAGAGAGAAATGGGTGTCTCATAATATGTAAGTGAAATTTAAAATAAGGGTTAATATTTATACATGTCCCAACAATTTTAAAGGAATTTAGACTCATGATACAAAAGAATTACTTGAATGTAAATGAGGAGAGAGAAATTCCTTAGGGAATTTTGGCATGGTAATGGGTATACATGGAAGGCATTAATGAAAGAGAAAGGGGATATATCATTATTAAAACATGAATAGGGGATTATGGGGGAGGTGGTAAATAATACCCCCAACATTTTTAATAGAAAACAAAAGGTAATAACAACTTAAAGAAAATTTGACAAAAATGAGAAAGGAAGAAATCCCTTACTTGGAAGTGTGATCCCAAAGGCTTCAAAGAGGCTTGAGAGAGGATTATTGGGAGCTTGGGGAACCTTGGGATGATTATAGAGAGAGTAGGGAAGAGGATTCACAAACTCCAAAGGCTTTGAGTGAATGGGAAGTGTGAGCTTGGGTGGGTTTATATAGGAAAAGAATGTTAATTCTTTACTATTTAGGTTTGGGTCACCACACATTAAACTAATTAATAACACAAACCAACCCATGGTTTTTGCCCATGTTTTTTTTTCAAAGGGGAGTGTAAAACAATATTTTATAAGTTAAATGGACGAACAACTTAAAATAATATGGTTGCTTATGTGGAGGTGGGTCACACTCTCAAGGAGACCAATTTAAAAAGACAAAATGTTTTATAAGCCTTGAAGGGTCCACCAAAGCTTTGTAAAATAAATCAAACAAACCCAAAATCACATTATTTGAATGGTAAAACATATATTGGACGAACATAATGTTTATATTATTTTATTACATCACTATTGGCTCATTATGATATCATAAAACACATTATATATTTAAATGGTATTTAATTTTTACCCAAAAATTCGACTATCTCAGAAAATTATGAAAAAATCACCATTGGATAATTTTTACATCCTGATTCCAAAAAAACATTCATTTTATATAAATAATTTTCTAAATATGTGAATTATTTCTTTTAAAATAAAACTAGCATTTGTCAAAAATTCGTGGGTTTTGATAAAAACCGCTTTCAAACCTTAATAAAAATTACAATTGTTTTCATAAAAATTGAACGATCATTTATATTTAAAAAAAGTAATTTATTAATAATATTTTATTAAAATATTATTTAATTACAAAAAAATCCATTAATTCTTGAAAATAGATTTCTTATTTGAATATTAACTAAAACTACTATTTGTTGTTTAAAAACTATTTACAAAGTAACAATAATAAAATGAATGCACATTATTTAAAAAAAATAACGTACATAGTCATAGTGCTAGGGTCTTGTTACATAACCCCTTGTAACACCTGTATAAGACCTAAGGGTAAGGTGTGCGATGGTGACAGACTCTTGGGGTGGCTCAAATAACATCGCTCGGGTAGTAATCTCTATTAACTTCCACTTCTCCCGTAGTCCGTTCCACTCAAGATTAACATGTTCAAGCTCAGCTTGGGCTTGGTAAAGAGAAAATACCAATAACCCCACCTCCTTTAAAAGCTCTGACAAATGGGATTTGTATGGGGAAAGCCTACTGGATGAGGTCATCGCTTCCTTTGTCGGAGTAAATTTGATTTGTTAAAGCCCTATATTTATACTAATCATGTGATCACTGTTCAACGATTATATTAGAAATGGTCATAATTCCTAATGGTATTTTAAAATCCAAAAACATAAAACCCAAAAGGTTAATATGTTTTAAAAACCCATAATAAGGCATTTAAATAGACCAAGGGGAATTTTCATTAATGAATATTTGGGTTGTTACACTCAGGGCATCAGTGTCGGTGACTCAAGGAATCAGTGTTGGGGACTGAGGGAGTCAGTGTTGGTGAGCCAGGGTGTCAGTGTTGATGACTTAGGGTTTCAGTGTCAGTGAGTTAGGGTGCCGGGGTCAGTGACTCCGGGTGTCAGTGTTGGTGATTCATGGAATTAGTGTCAGTGACTCAGGACGTCAACGTCGGTCTGTCGGGGTATCGGTGAGTCAGGGTGTCAGTGAGTCAAGGCATCGGTGAGTCAGGGAATTTGTGAGTCAGGGAATCAGTGAATTAGGGTATTAATGAGTAGGCACTGGTTGGTCACGCCGTTGGCTCAACGTCAGGGTCTCGCTTTCGGTGGCTTGGTGTCGGTGACTCACCCATCGGTGACTCATTTATGGTTTTTCCTGGTTTTTCTAGTTTCACCTCTCTTACATTTTATTTGATGTAAACTGAGTTTAAAGAATTTTTTGGGAGTTTATAAAGTCATTTAAAAGGATATTAATTATATCTTTAATATCCTAACACTTTTGGGACATTGAGATAGTCAAAACATGTGATCTTATCTATGATCTGAATTTAATGTCCTTAATATTGTTTCCTTCCTTTGATATAGGATCTGGATTTTCAAAAGATGAGTTCATCTCTTATCTTTTCTCTTAGTGCATAGAGAACTTCCATTCCCCAGATGATTCATGCGCCTGTGTTGTAACCCCCCTCTTTGTTATTCCTTGGATTCCCCTGCTTCTCACACAATCCTCTATTTTGGATGTGAGGAAGAATTATTAATCATGTGATATTCTATGTAGGTATTTCCTTCGGCTCTCTTAAAATTGTGTATCGTGTAGGGTGGGAATATAAACGTTCTTTTTAAAAAAATATGGAATCCGAATTTTAGAAAAGATATATGCTAATAAAAATTTGATAACAGGCTGAGAGTGGATTGATGTTGTCACCTATTTTATTTGTTATCTTTTTTGATGATATAATCTATTGTAGCCATGTGGATTCTGAAAATCATGGTCGTTGGTGTTCTTTTCCTATGAATGGGAGATTATTTATAAATTTTTTTGTTTCCTTGTGAATATTTTCTATAAATATCCATCTTATTAATCACATACACTTGTTTAAATAAATGGATGCCCCATTATGGAAACACTTGCGTGATAACCCCTACATATCAAAGTAGAATTTAAATAATAGTGTTGTCCAAATATAAATACTCCATATTTGACAGGTTTGGTTGTGTTCTTTATTATATTGGGTTTTGTTCCTTGTGTGGGTTTTGGTATAGTGGTGTTATGGCATGGGGTGTGACTATGTGTATGGGGTGGTACAGGCGTTGTGAAGGTATCTCAGGTTGATAGATTGATTGATTGTGGAATGGATGGAATAGTAATGTAGTATGACTTTATCTAGGAAGTGGTTGGGAAACAGGGCTATAGGACAGGGTTGTTTCATGATTTCATGTTTATGGGTATTCTGGTGTGGTGTTGTTGTTCTTTGGGGATTCCAAGTTTAGTTGTGATAGGATGATTGATTGAGATAACTTTGAAGAATGATGGTATAGGTGTCTATGAAAAATGGGGTGTGCAATGGGACTACAAGCTAGTTGTTTTCTATTTCTTTTATGAATGAGTGTTAAAATGGATTCATTTACCTTGGTCCCTCTTTCCTTATTTGTCTTTAGAAATGGTTGGTGTGGTTTCTTCACCTTATGATGTTTTCAGTGTTTGGTAGTTTCCCAGTTAGGGTTGGGCATAAATAAATAAATGAAATTATAAATCATAATGACCACTGGTTAAATGTAAGGGTGGTTTGATGTTTTGGTTGTGGTGGTTGTGTGGTTGTGCAACTAGGGTTGGTAGTAAGGGTAGTTTTTATGTACGGGATGGTAGTTTCTTTGGAAACCCATAGGTTGGGATGAGTGTTTTTTACCTATATTTTTAAACTTGTTGTTCCTTAGGTATTCTATACACGCCCAATTTGTGTTGAGCACTAGGTACCAAACACCCCCATTGTTATGGGGAGGGTGTCTTTCCCAACATATTGATGGGAGGATGTATGTATGGTTACTAACTTTACCTTTCTCCCTATTCTAGGAATTTATTGCATAGGTTTTTTCAAGAAGGTTGTATTGGCTTGAGGTTTATTACCAAATTTTTGGTATTGGCTGTGTGAGAGGTGGTTTGTTTCCCAAGTGTCTTCGGGATGAGGCCTAGGTTTTTTGGGTAGGTTGTGGTATGTGTGAGGCCCAGGTGTCTATAGGCAGGATTGTGGTGTTGTTTGTGGCCTGGGTGTTTGTGGAAAGGTTGTGATAGTGGGGCATATGGAAGATCATGGTAGCATTTGGACATTCTCTGTTAGGGATGAGCAGTTAACTAGTTAGAAGTTGTGTGGGTTACCCAAATATCTATGTACTTATTATATTACATTACTTGATTTTTTTTATTTATTTATTGTTTCTTTGTGATTTTGGGGTGAATACTATACCATATTAGTTGATTTTGATTTTTTGTTGTTTTCTCATAGGGGAAATAGTATGCTTTTCCCACTTGTGTACAGGTGACTTTAGTTTTTCTCTACTGAGTATACTTGTATGCTCACCCTATGTATATAAACAAAATTCAGGATTCCATGGATATTACATGGACCATGCTGGAACTTACTTTCTCAGACATTGGGGATGTTTTTTGTGTCACTACATAGTTTTATTTTGGTACTTTGGAGTTTTTTTGTATTTCTAGTAGTTTTACTTAAACGTGCATGTGGGATGGATTTTGGTTTCCTTATATATATATTTTTTTCTTGGAGTTGTTTGAGGTGGATACATCTTGTCTCCTAATATTTGTTACTGGAAAAAGGGTAATGGCTCCCACTTTCATGATATTTCTATACCCTTGATGTTGTTCCCCAACTCGAGTCCTATTAGAGGTGGGACTCGGGGGTCATTATCTCTCCTTCATCTTGTTATCCCTTCCCTCATCTTGAAGAAGGTGGTTCATGATAGAATGATATCAAAGGTGATGGTTTACAGATAGGATGGAGTTTGGAGTTAGGAACAATGATTATTGAATGGGTTGGTAGGGAAATAGTGTTAGGTGATCTTGGTGTGTGACATAGGCCAGGGAAGACCGGCTAGGATGTGGGATTTTAGGGCCCCTGTGATCCAATGTAAGGACTCTGATCTTACCAAATGACCAAGTGAGGCTACACTGTTTGTGGGGTAAAGACCCTATGCAAGGTACATGCATAATGATGACTTGTGTTCTTTTTTTTGGTGTTTTCCAGAAATTAAAATAAACAATGTGTTAAAATGAATCCTAAATAAATTATATACTACCCGGTCTTAGGATATCCTTATTTTTATTTAAGTTATAGCTCCCAGACATCATTCTCATGTGGTAAAAGTAGTGAAGGGTCATCAAGAAGACCTAGTTTAATGGTAGAGGGTCATTACAGTAAAGGAGGATGATCAGTGGTAGAAGATGCTTCATGATTTCCAGTGGCATACTCTTGGAAAATATGAGGGCAGTGTCTCGGACATAGAGATATAGAGTTGGATTAAGGAGCTGGTGATCACTTTTAGCCAGATCCTGGATCAAATAGAGTACTTCGTTCCTCTATAAATGATTTACATGAATGTATTATCACATCAGTGGGGGATTCCTTACCTCGGGGATAGGAAGGAGACTGATGCTTTGTGGGATAACTTTTAGAAGGATTTCCAGGAAGAATTTCTTTCTTCCACGATGAAAGCTGAGAAGAGGCAAGAGTTACTCTCCCTCCAATAGAGGAGTATGTTAGTGAGGGAATTGGGTATCATGTTCAAGGATCTCCTACTCTTTTCTCTGGATCTCTTTCTTGGTGAGGAGTCTCGGGTGAGGCACTTAGAGCAGGCACTTCGTCCTTCTCTTCAGTATGTGGTTACTCCCTTCACCCTACCGATATAATTAGAGTTTCAGAAGAAGGATGAGGTAGTAGGATGGATGCACACACGAGGAGATATTCCATGAGAGGGGATTCACCCAAGATCTTAAAAGGGGAATACTTTCAGCAGCAAGTCTCTGGCATTAGGGCCTTTCAGGTTTTAGCCAGTGGGGATCTGACCCCAATAGTTTCAGTTCTGACCCTTTGGTCCCTTTCCCTTTCCCACAGGCCTGTGGATGTGGTTCTTTTCTTGGATAATACATGGGAACATCCAAGGATAGTTCCCAACTTGAACTCTGCATACTAGTGGTGGTCAGGTTCAGTGCCCACCGCATTAGTAGTTCCCAACCAGGCCTTTCCAGCAGTAGGGACAACAGGCCCCTGCTCCACCAAGGGTGGACCATGCAGGAGGAGGCCAAACTCAGGGTACTCCTCAGGGACCTCAACCTGGGAATGGTTGGGGAGGCAGAATATAGTTAAGGGGTAGAGAATTTGGGCGTGGGAAGTTACATGCTATAGAGGTAGCAATTAAAGTTGGGCTAGAGATTGTTTCAGGTACGATCAGTTTGTTTAGTACGCTTCCATGCAACTTGTTTGATTTTGGATCTTTTCACTCCTTCGTTTCACCCAATATGTCCCATGACTTGGGAATATACATAGAGATATTTTTCATGCCCTTGGTGTTGAGTACACTAGTCAGAGGTCATACTATCTTGTTTGATGTTTGCTGGGGATGTAGACTGATGTCGGGGCCGTATTAGTCCAATGGGGATCTCTTTATGCTATAGATGAAACCATAGGATGTAATCTTTGGAATCGACTATTTTTTTAGGGCATGTTGTTATTGACTTATTCTAGATAAGATTTGTGTTTTCATATGTGAAGGGCCATCATGTATATTTCATTGGTGAGCGGAGCTGTCAGGTGGGAAGCCAGCATATGGATCTACTTCTTTCCTTGTTAACTGAGATGTTAGTGGGATCGATGGATGCTGAGATGGTGGAGGTTCCGAGAGTTTTCATATAGTTTATAGATTATTTATCTGAGGAGTTTTTGACTCCACCCTCTCAAAATGACATTGATTTTGGGATATACCTACAACCTGGTACTAGTCTAATTTCAATGGATCCTTATCAAATGGAACCTTTTAAGTTACAGGAGTTGGGGATTTAGATTGATGATATGATGAATAATGGTTTCATCTGAACTAGTGTGTCTCTGTGGGGTTCTCTGGTCTTTTTTGGAAAAAAAAGTATACCATGGTTTGAGGCAGTGCATAGACTGCTGAAGACTGAATCATGTAACGATCAAGAACCATTTCCCTCTCCTAAGGATAGATGATATTTTCAACCAGCTGAGGGGTGTGAGTTGGTTTTATAAGATCGATCTATGGTATGGATATCCCCAGTTTAGGGTGAAGGAGGGTGGAATCCTAAAGACTTATTTTAGGTGCTGGTATGGGCACTTTGAGTTTTTGGTTATGTCATTCAGTGTTATGAATCCACCAGCCATGTTCATGGGGCTTATGAACTCCATCTTTCATGAGTTTTTGGACCGGTTCATCATCATATTCATCCATGAAATCCTGATCTACTATAATTTATAGGAGGAGCATACCAAGCATCTCAGGACTGTCCTAGTGGTCCTTCAGCACCACCAACTCTATGGAAAGCTATCCAAGATCAAGTTTTGGAAATTAGAGATTCACTTCCTTGGGAATGTGGTGTCTCGGTAGGTTGTAGTAGTGGACCCATTGAAATTAAAGGCAGTCTTTTCTTGGGTGTCACCAAAGAATGTAGTAGATGTTTGTAGTTTTCTCAGTTTGGCAGGCTGTTACCGATGATTCGTACCAGATTTCTCTTGAGTAGTATCTCTTTTGATGAATCTGACCAGAAAGGGACAATATTTTGTGTGGGGAAAGCAGTGACAGGCAGTTTTTGGCTATCTTAAGGGGAATTTGTTCAGTTCTCCAGTTCTCAGGCTTCTAGAGTAAGGGGTGATGTTCGAGGTGTTTTGTGAGGCTTCCCATATAGAATTGGGGTGTGTACTGATGCAATAATGGGGGTGATCTCTTATGGGTCTAGGTTGTTATGTCCCCATGAACATAAATATGACCCCCATGATTTGTAACTAGCGGTAGTTGTGTTATCACTAAATACTTGGTGACATTACCTCATTGGGTAGCATATTGTGGTTTTCACAAATCACAATATCTTGAGGTACATCTTTTCCTAGTGAGACCGGAACTTGCGGTAGTGGAGGTGTATGAATTTTCTCCAAGACTATGATTTTTGATATCTCCTTAACCTGAAGAAATAATAATGTTGTGTCTAATGATTTGAGTAGGAAGTTGAAGAAGGAAGTGGTTTGGGAATCTATAGATGCTTGGAGGGTTATGGAGGAGTTGGCTACCTTGAACATGGGTGCAGTGATGGTTAGAGGTAGAGGATGAATGTTTCATATGATAGTGGAGTCTTATATAATGTGGTAGGTGGAAGAGTCTCATTGGGGAGACTCATATGAATAGGTGATGTGTGATCTCTTTGGATAGGGTGATGCTCCGGAGGGATTCTTGTAGGATGGTTAGAATCATATGTTGTTTTGTGGGAAGCTATTGGTTCTAGTGGCAATGCATGAAGAAGTTCTCTGTCAGTTTCATAGATCACCCCTAGCGGTACACTCAGGAGTTTCCAAGATTTATCGGGGATTGAGGGAACATTTTTGGTGTCCTGGGATGAATCGGCCAGGGGTAGTGTTTTTGGAAAAGTACTTAGTGTACGAGAAATTGAAGGTTGGCCACAGTGTTCCCAATGGTTTTTTGTATCCCCTAGATGTCCCTAAGTGAAAGTGGGATGAAATATCTATCAATTTCATCACAAGGTTACCCATGGTGATGGGACGATGTGATTATATTTGGGTATTAGTGGATTGGTTGATTAAATCGGCTCTATTCTTAGTGATCAAGGAGTTGAGTGTAGTGGATGCCTTAACATGAAGGTATGTGGATGAGGTTGTCTAGATTCATGGAGTCCCAAGATCCATTGTCTCATATTGGGATACATGTTTTATGTAATGATTTTAGATGGGATTGCATCATTCCTTTAGTTCTCAGTTATGCTACAGTACTACTTTCCACCCTAAGACAGATGGAAAAATAGAGATGACCATCTAGACATTAGAGGACATGTTGTGGGCATGTGTTCTATACTTTAGTGGGATTTGTGTGTGACATTTTCCCTTGGTATAGTTTGATTACAACAATTTTTATCACTCTTCCATTGGCGTGACTCTGTTCGAGGCCTTGTATGGGAGTTCATTTCATTCACCTTTGTGCTAGATGGAAGCTCGAGAGACAGTTATTCTTGGTCCAAATGTGGTGCAGAGTACGACAGAGAAGATGCATCATGTCCACGAGAGGATGAAGACATTACAAGACTAGAAGAAGTTATTTGTTGACTACAAGAGAAGGAATTTGGAGTTTAATATTGGTTACGACATATTCCTCAAGGTTTCCCCTCTACATGGGAAACAAAGGTTCGGTAGAGGAATTAAGCTTTATCCTTGGTTCATCGGACCATTCGAGGTGTTGGGATGAGTTGTCATGGTGGAATATCAGCTGGTGATTCCACCACAATTGAGTTGGATCCATGATGTATTTCATGTCACCTATCTGTTTAGGTATCTTCAAGATTACTCCGATGTCATTGATTGGTGAGAGTTGTATATCGAGGACGACACAGCATTGGTGGAGCGACCGGTATAGATCCAGTATCATCAGGAGAAGGTACTTCCTAGATGGATCATTCCCTCAGTTCCTATGTTATGGAGGAATGTTGTCCTGGATGAGATTACTTGGGAGTGAGAAAAGAAGATGCATTCCAAGTACCCAGTGTTTTATTGATTTTTCATTTGTGTTTTGATCGGTGATGTAGTGATGGAACCATGTTTTTTTATGAAATGGGTTGTTTCTATAAGGTCCCAAAAATTTATTAATGAAAATTTATCTTGGTATATTTAAATATATTCTTATGGTTATGTAAAATTTATGCACTTATTTGGTTCTATGTTTTGGATTTTAAAATACCGTTAAGAATTCTTATCTTTGCTAATATAGACATTGAACAGTGATCACATCATTAATATAAATATAGGGATTTAACAAATCCAATTTAGTCATAAAAAGGAAGTGATTTCCACATCTAGTATAATTTCTGATGTTATTAATAGTTTTTAAAAAATTATATACTCCCTTTACTTATTTTATAGGAAATGTGCATAATTTTTGTGAAATCTTAATGTATAAATATTAAATATAATTTTTTATCACTATTTGAATTCATCCAGATTCAAGTATGTTTAATGTTTTAAAACTAAATATCAACCTAATGATCCAAATTAAATGTTTCAGGTTTTTTAGGATATCTATTTCAATATAAAAAATTTCATTAGAAGGAATTTTGGGTCAATTCTTCCATCTGAAGGGTCATATGGTCCACAAAAGAAGGCCTACAGAATCTGTGAAGAAACTGGACTAGCTATGAAAATTAAATTATTGGGATCAATACAGAATTCCAAATTCCTTTATTATCATACAATGTTCATGGGACAATTTAAGTAGTCTTGGATAAAATTTCAAGGCCCAACCCCAAATACAAGGGGCCCAACTGATTCATTTAATCTCATCACACCATTTTGGCCAGGAATCAAAATCTAGACACTATTCATCTCATATCTCATGATGTAATCATCAAATAAAGATGAAATTTTTCAGTGTTAAAGAGGCGATATTGGCATCCGACTTTGTTGAATAAATAATTTGGATTTTAAGGCGCCTTAATATTCAAAAATCCATTCATATTTCATACATTGAAAAGGCATGGATAGAAATGGACAGTTTAACTTTGTTTATTTAAAATGTCATAACTTTGGATTAATAATTCCAAATGACTCAAAATTTTGATATAAGTATGTCAACATTATTATATAAAACTTTGTGGAATAGTATATCTCGATAGTTGGCTGTCTAAATAGCCAAATTGGTGATGAAAGTTGAGGGACAGATTTGGAATGCAAACAGTCCACCTCCTTGGGCTATAAATACAACCCCCTTTTCACCTTGAATATGGTTGGCATTTCAGCACTTACAAAGAAGTTTAGGAATTACTAGAGCCTTTACAAGGGCCTATAAGTACTTTCCTTGATCTTGTTTCAAAAATATATACCTCTCCTCCACTTTTATTTTCATTCTCCTTTTCGTTTGTTTTTAATTGTTTTTGTGTAAGCTGTTTTCAATTTCATTTGAATTTTAATGCATGTTTCTTCTTAATATTCTGTTTTAATAGTCCACTCTCTATTCTTAAATATTAATAATCCTAAAATAGTAAAAATATATTCAATCCCATTCCCTTATTTTTCATTCTCATTCAATCTAATGTCTGTTTTTAATTCTCTTGATCGTCCGTGTGTGTGTGTGTTCAACGCACAAGTCTTTTCATATCCCTTTCTTTTCCTTATTTTTATAATTCATAATCATAAATATAATAAACTGTATTACTAATCATATTAATGGATTAGTAAATATATCATTGTGATAAGTTATAATTTAGGGATGTTAAGTGATTGAGAGCTTTTCCTTGATGAGTATTCTTTGAATTAACATTGTGTACGTTGGACTTAACATGTCATGGATTAATGACATATTTTGTTTAACTTATGGATTCCATTGATTACTGGAACCATAAATACACTACCAAAATCAAGTATTGATTGAGATTATAATCCTAGTTAAGTTAAGGCTTGGATTAAATCCTTAACACTTAGGAATTCCAATCAACGTCAACTTGTGAAATGGGTGTTAATTTAATGCAATATAAATCAAGGCTCAAGGATGTCACAAGCTTAACTACATAATGATGAAATCACCCCAATATTTATAAATTTTTTAAATCAATATTAATCAATCAATCATTTAATATTCTCTATAAACAAACCCCACAATCAGAATACAATCAACTAAAAATAATCGACTATTAAAAAGTATCACCACCAAGGATTCGACCCGAGTGCTGCTATACACATTTACAGAGCACCAGAACTTTGACTAGTCGATAGGTGACAATCGGTCACACTTTCACTTACCCCATAATAATCACATTTTTCAAAGATCACAAAGGAGGTTGCATCATTGGGCTTCGCTCTTGACTAATCTCAGGTCGAGTTTGAATACTTTAATCTCAAGCGGAACCGCCTACGATAGAAGTGGAAGTTGATAGAGATTACCACTCGAGCAATGTTATTCGAGCCACCCCAAGAGTCTGTCACCATCGCACACCTTACCCTAAGGTCTTATGATGGGGTTTTTAAGGGGTTATGTAACAAGACCATGGTACTACGATTAGGTACATTATTCTTTTATAGATAATATACATTCTCTTTATTATTGTTAATTTGTAAATATTTTTTAAAGCACAAATAGTATTTTTAGTTAACATTCAACTAAGAAATATATTTTGATAAATTAATGTATTTTTGAATTAAATGTTATTTTAATAAAATATTATTATTAAATTACTTTTTATTAAATATAAATGATCGTATAATTTTATGAATGTGGTTTTAATTTTTATTAAGGTTTGAAAGTTGTTTTTGTCAAAACCTATGATTTTGATAAATATCAGTTTTTATTTTAAAATTTAAAATTAATATATTTAAAAAATTAATTGGATAAAATGAAATTTTTTTTTGGAATCAGAATGTTGAAATTATCCAATGTTGAATTTTTCATAAATTTCTGAGACAGTCTAATGTTTGGGTAAAAATTAAATACCGTTTAAATATATAATGTGTTTTATAACATCATAATGACCCAATAGTGATATAATAAAATACTATAAACATTATGTTCGTCCAATATATGTTTTAACATTATAATAATGTTATTTTAGGTTTGTTTGATTTATTTTACAAAGCTTTATTGGACCCTCCATGTCTTATAAAACATTTTAGCTTTTAAAATTGTTTTCCTTAAGAGTGTGACTCACCTCCACATAAGCAACCCTATTATTTTAAAATTTTAATCCATTAACATTATAAAATATTTTTTTCCACTCCCCTTTTGAAAAAACAATTGGCAAAAACCATGGCCTGGTTTGTGTTTTTGATTATTTTAATGTGAGGTGTCCCAAACCAAAATAATAAAGAATTCCCTCTCCTTTCCTATATAAACCCACCCAAGCTCCCCCTTTCTCTTCAATAAAATCATTTTTTGTTCAACCAACCCCTTACATATTCTCTATATAATCCTCCAAAGGTTCCCCAAGCTCCCAAGAATCCTGCCCCTGATTTTGGGATCACACTTCCAAGTAAGGGTTTCTCACTTTCCTTATTTATATACATGTTTCCTCATATTGGTATGACCTTTTATTTTCAATTATAAATGTTGGGGTACGATTTCTAACCTCCCTCATACTACCCTATTCATGGTTGAATAATGAGAGATCATATTTCCCTCTCATTAATTCCTCCCATGTACACTTGTTACTATGTCGAAATTCCGAAAATAATTTCTCTCTCCTCATTTACATTCAAGAAATTATTTTGTATCATGAATCTAAATTAAATTAAAATTGTTAATACCTTTATCTATATGAACCTCTTACTGTCCATTTAATTTACATATGATGAGACACCCTTTTCTCTCTCATCAACCATTTTTATGAATTCTTATGTCATGCCATTATGCTGCCGAAATTGCACAACGTTTTTCCAAGCCAAAGTCATTGTGTAGTGAATACCATGCCCATTTCTCTGTCAAGCGTATTAACCTTTATGAAAATTTACTTATTGATTATAGAGGTTAATGTATAAATTACACATTCCTTTATCATGTAATAAATGGTTATTTTTAATTAATCTATTTTTTATGATCCATATGGCACACTTTTGCATGAAATGAAATGTTTAAAGAGGGTGTGACCTCATAGCACTCCAATGCATTGGGTAAAGTATAGTATCATGATACATCATGTGTAATGGGTGTTGAATCATTCTAATTCATGTGAAATGAGGGTTAACTCGTGATTCATGTGCAATGAGGGTTTACTCATGTTCCATGTGCAATGAGCCTTGGCTCATGCTAATTCCATGTTAAGTGTTATTGCCACATTTCCATGTTATGGTTATCATGCTTTATCATGCCTTTATGTTCATGTTTCTCTTGTGCTTAATTGATATGTCTATTTTCTAACATGTATTGTATTCCTAATGTTATTCCATGTTTATTCCCTTACTAGGATTTATAGTTCACCCTTTTCTTATACATTCCCTCATGTTATCTCATGAAATGCTAAGTACGAGGGAATGTAGTGGTCATGTTAAAGGATTTTTCAATAAAGAAGTTATATTTCATGTTTTAAGTTGTTATTTAATGATCCTAAGCTCTAAAGACACTAGACCTATCGATCTTTTATGTTGTATCAAATGATGTTTATTTAATAAATCATGTTTAAGTGTGTAATAAAGAGTAGGGTTGTCATAGTTTGTACTAGAGGATAGGTTTAGTTATTTTTGGGATTAGGATTAGAAAACCCTAGTGAAGCCTTAGAGACAAGACTAAGTATAATAAAAACATCCCTAAGTTTTTTTTTGGTATTGAGTAAGTGGTTTATCAATCAAATACATCCTTGTTTGGATACAATCAGGTAGAGGCGGCTCTGGAACAGATGTACCTAGGGGTGAAAACTCCGACAAGGATTTTCGGGCTTGATATGGGGTATCCTGGTACATCAAAATGGGCCTTGCGGCACCCTTGGTTACGAAACTCCCATGATATATGCATTTGTAAATTCACAAGATTATTATGAACCATTATTAAGGAAATTAAAAAAAATCCCCTAAGAATATATGTTGGATAACATAGATTGAAGCCTATAGATTCATATGTTAAGGAAATAAAATCTATTTATAAGTCATCTGTTTTGACCTTTGATTACCCTTTATATGTCACCCCTAACTTTCCTTTTATTCCATCCAATTTTCGGTAATATGATGACTCGAGCTAACAACTGATGTGAATATAAATGTGATGACTATGCTAATGAGATGCCCAATCTGATGGGAGCGGGAATTGTGAACTTTTTCGCGATTCTCTCTCAGTTAACTCCAGATTTTAATAGAAACATGGTTCCATAAGAATGTTAACCCCCCCCCCCCCCAAGAAAGAGAAAGTCACTATAAAAAGCTTCATGAGACAAAGGCCTCCTACTTTTAATGGATCATTTGATCCCTCAATTGTCGAACAATGGATCAACTCCATTGAAACGATGTTCTCCATCGTTCAATGTTCCGAACAAGAGAAGGTTCTTCTGGATACTTATCATATGGAGGGTGAAGCCAATAAATGGTGGGAATTGATCAAAAATATAACGCCTGAGGGGGAGATCGGCGTATTGGAATGGAAGGATTTCTAGAAAATGTTTTTCGATAAATATTTTCTGTGCACCCTCCAGCTTAAAATGGAAAGGGACTTCCTTGCCCTTAGGAAAAAAGACGACGAATCTGTCAGAGTGTATGAGGAAAACTTCACAAGTCTTGCACAATACACCTTCGGATTTATTGTTACCCCCAAATGAAAGGTCGGCCACTTCTTTGGTGGGCTAAAACCTAGCATGAGAAAAGCCCTGGTAATCCGTGACTTCGAAAGCTATGAAGAAATTGTCTGATGTGCCCTCAAGGTTGAAATAGAGATCAGCGAACCTCAAGGGTATCATGGGGAAAAGAATAATAAGGAGGAATTAAATTTAGGTGTTCTTATGGATAAATCCATTGTTACTAAGAAAATATAGCACACCACTTTCCAAAGTTGTGGAAATAAGAACCCCAAAAATTGCCTTAAGGGGGCGAGGAAATTATTTAGGTGTGGAAGAGAAGGGAACCTAGATGTTAAATGACAAAACGAAAAACATGCAGTTGCGACAGAGGATAGGAATGCTTTGTTCGACTCTAAAAACATTGTTCATTTCATCAACTACAAAGAACCAGGGCATCTTTCAAATTAGTTCCCTAAGCCAAGGGTTTTCGGAGGCAACCAACAATCTCCAAGGAAGTAAGGACGAGCTTTTTCCAACACTACTGCCGAATTGAACCCAGACAATGAAGTAGTGATAGGTATGCTAGTTATTCATTCAAGAATAGTGAACATAATTTTTGATTCAGGTTTTATGCATTCTTTTATATCCCTAAATTTTAGTATAAAAATCCCAACACCACCAAAAATCATTGAATTAAAGATGACGGTGAGTATGAAAAATGGGGAAATCATTGCATCCCATGAATATAACTCCTCCCCTGTCATAATCGGTGGAATGGACTTCCTGGAGAACCTCATCATACTCCCTATGGTGTAATTTTATGCAATTCTTGGCATGGATTGGCTTTCCCTATATAGAGCCAACATAAATTGTTGTGAGAGGGAAATCACTCTCCATGTGGAGAATCGACCCCTGATTCTGTATAAGTACAAGAAGGAAGATGAATCATCTTTAGCACCATCATCTCAAGTGTACATATTGTTGTCCTATGAGTATGAATATCTGGATTAGATGATTGAGTCTAAGGATACAACCATCTTTGAAGACATTCCTATTGTGAGGGAATTCGCTGAAGTTTTTTCTGAGGAATTGTCTTGTCTTCCTCCAAGAAGATGTGTTGAATTCTCAATTGACCTTATACCTGGGGAATTGCTAATATCCAAGACTTCGTATAGAATGGATGGTGTGGAGCTTGAGGAGCTGAAGAAACAACTATAGAATAATCTAGATAAAGGGTATATATGCCCATGTGATTCACCATGGGGTGCACCAGTCCTCTTCATGAAGAAGAAGGATGGGTCAATGCGGCTTTGCATCGATTATAGTGAGGTTAACAAAATCATGATAAAGAAAAAGTATGCTCTCCCACAAATTGATGACTTGTTTGATCCGCTGCATGGAGCACAATACTTCTCCAAGGTAGATTTGCGGTCAGGATATTATCAAGTAAGGGTGAAGAAGGAATATATCCCCAAGACTACTTTTCGTACAAGATACGGGCACTATGAATTCATAGTAATGCCTTTCAGACTCACTAATGCTCTAGAAATATTCATGGACTTTATGAATAGAGTCTTTAGAGATTACCTTGACAAAGCTTAGGTAGTCTTTATAGATGATATTCTAATATAATCGAAAACCAATTAGGATCATGAGGAGCATCTAATAACTGTACTAGAGACCTTGTGAAAGGATAATATCTATGCAAAGTATAGCAAGTGTGAGTTCTGGTTGAAGGAGGTCTCATTATTGGGCCATATCATCACAAGCAATGGGATATTTGTGGATCCCTCTAAGACAACTGCAATAGAGGGATGGCTGAGGCCAACATAGGTAATGGATATCCATAGCTTCTTGGGGTTAGATAGATATTATCGACGATTTGTGAGAAATTTCTCACGATTGTCCAACCCTCTTACCAAGCTAACTCAGAAGGGAGTAAAGTTTTCTTAGAGTGATGAATGTAAAGAAAGCATTAAGGAGTTGAAAAGGAGGCTTATCACTGCACTCTTTCCCACTTTTCCCACAAGTGGAGAACTTTTGTGGTATTCAATGATGCTTCGAAGAAGAGAATGGGATGTGTGTTGATGAAAAATGACACAGTTCATTGACTATGATTCAAGGCAATTGAAAGCTCATGAGCAGAATTATCCAACACATGATCCAGAGATGGTTGCGCTAATATTCAAAAAAAAATCGACATTATCTCTTTGGGGAGAAGTGTGAAATATATATAGACCACAAAATCCTCAAGTAAATATTCACATAGAGAGAGTTGAACATGCACCAATAAAGATGGTTAGAACTGATCAAAGACTATGACTGATCAATCCATTACCACCTTGGGAAAAAGAACAAGGTGGCAGATGCTCTAAGTAAAAAAGGACCCAATGATTCTATCATTGATGATAATGGATAAGGATCCAATATTCTTAGATTTGATGAATATGGACATGGGAATCATAAAGAAGGTAACATCATCAATCCTTTCAAAAATGATTGATCAACAGTCTATTTTGGAAATGTTAAAGGATTCTCAAAAGGATGATGTGGGAATTTAGAAGAAAGTGGAAGCTATCAGAAAAGGGAAATTCTAGGAGTTCAATGTTAATGAAGAAGGAATTTTGAGATTTAGAAAAAGAATATGTGTTCCATCAAGTCCGGAGATGAAGAAGTAACTTTTGGATGATGCAAATAGTTCAAATTTCTCTATTCTCCTAGGAAACAGAATGATGTATCGATATCTTCGAGTGAATAATTGGTGGGATAATAGGAAGAAGGAGATTGATGAGTATACATCAAATTTCCTGGTGTTTCAGCAAGTGAAGTCATAGAGGCAGAAGTCTAATGGGATGATGCAACCATTTCCCATACCAGCATGGAAATGGGAGAACATCACCATGTACTTTGTCACCGGACATTCGAATACATCCAAACTAAACAATGAAATATGGGTTGTTTTGGATCGTCTTACAAAGTTTGCACACTTCATTGAAATTTTGGAGTATTTATCATTGGATCAACTGGCACAAATATACATCAGGGAAGTGGTAAGGTTGCATGGAGTACCACTATCTTTTGTATCTGATCGAGATCCAAGATTCACCTCTAAGTTTTGGAATAGTCTTTAACATGTTTCGGATACTAAACTGAACTACAGTACGACCTATCATCTTCAAACCGATGGCTAATTTGAGTGAACTATTTAGACACTGGATGATATGTTAATATCATGTTCAATGGAATTTAAAGGAGTTTGGGGTCAACATCTTCCTCTGGTTGAATTATCCTATAATAACATTTTCCACTCAAGAATCTGAATGAAACCTTATGAAGCCCTATATGGGAAGAGGTTCAGAACACTGGCATGTTGGGATGAAGTTGGTGATAATAATCATCTAGGACCAAAAATTGTTGAGGAAATAGTAGAGAAGGTAAAAAGCATTCCCCAGCATATCAAGGAAGCCCAGAGTCGACATAAGAGTTATGCATATAACCATTGATGAGACCTTGAGTATAAATTTGGAGACGTGGTATTTCTACACATATCTCCATGGAAGATGGTCATGAGGTTTGGAAAGAAATGTAAGTTAATTCCTAGGTGCATCGGCTCCTTTGAGATTCTTGATAATTTAGGGATTGTGGCCTATCGACAAGCACTTGCACCTACCATGGCCAAAGTACATGATGTCTTTCATGTATCCCTATTAAAGAAGTACATACCAGAAACTTTACATGTACTCTCTTTAGAGGTAGTACAGCTAAAGGATGATCATTCTTATAAAGATCAGCTAGTGAAGATCTTAGATCGTAGAGAAAAAGTTCTAAAAAATAAGACAATTCCCCTCGTCAAGGTGTTATGGTGAAACCAAAAGCTCGAAGAAGCAACATGGGAATCAAAGGAAGGTATGAAGCAATGTTACCCATATCTATTTGAGTATGGGAAGAGGAAATTTTTAGGGAGAAATTTCTTAAGTGGGGAAGATTGTAATGACCCAAAATTTCATTAATGAAAATTACTATTGGTATATTTAAATGTCTTCTTATGGTTATGTAAAATGTATACACTTATTTGGTTATATGTTTTTTATTTTAAAATACCATTAAGAATTTTGACCATTGCTAATATAGCAGTTAAACAATGATCACATGATTAGTATAAATATAGATCTTTAACAAATCCAATTTACTAAGACAAAGGAAGTGATGGCCTCATCCAGTAGACATGCCCCATACGAAGCCCATTTTTTGGAGCTCGGAAAGGAGGTGGAATCATTGGGCTTCTCTCTTGACCAAGCCCAAGCTGAGCTTGAATACATTAATCTTGAGTAGAACCACCTACAAGAGAAGTGTAAGTTCATAGAGATTACCACTCGAGAAATGTTATTCGAGCCACCCCAAGAGTCTATCACCATCGCACACCTTACCCTAAGGTCTTATGTGGGTGTTTTAAGTTTTCATGTAACAATACCATAGTACTACGATTATGTACATTAATCTTTTATAGATAATATACATTCTTTTTATTACTGTTACTTTGTAAATATTTTTTAAAACACAAATAGTATTTTTAGTTAATATTCAACTAAGAAATCTGTTTTGGTAAATTAATAGATTTTTTAATTAAATAATATTTTAATAAAATATTATTATTAAATTACAATTTATTAAATATAAATTATCGTATAATTTTATGAATGCGATTGTAATGTTTATTAAGGTTTGAAAGCTATTTTTTTCAAAACCCATGATTTTTTATAAATGACCGTTTTTATTTTAAAAGTGAAAATTAAGATATTTAGAAAATTAATTGGATAAAATGAATATTATTTTTGGAATTAGGATGTCAAAATTATCCAATGTTGAATTTTTCATAAATTTCTGAGACAGTTGAATTTTTGGGTAAAAATTAAATACTGTGTAAATATATAATGTGTTTTTTGACATCATAATGACCCAATAGTGATGTAATAAAATACTATATACATTATTTTCGTCCAATATATGTATTACCATTAAAATAATTTTATTTTAGGTTTGTTTTTTTATATTACAAAGCTTTAGTGGACCCTTCAAGTCTTATAAAACATTTTAGCTTTTAAAATTGATTTCCTTGAGAGTGTGACTCACCTCCACATAAGCATCCCTATTATTTTAATAATTTCATCGATTGGACTTATAAAATATTTTTTTGCACTCCCCTTTGGAAAAAAATGGGGAAAAACCATGGTCTGGTTTGTGATTTTGATTAGTTTAATGTGAGGTGTCTCAAACCTAAATAATATAGAATTTCCGCTCCTTTCCTATATAAACCCACCCAAGATCCCACTCCCTCTTCAATAAAATCATTTGTATTTCGACCAAACCCTACCCTCATATATATATAATCCTCCCAAGGTTCCCAAATCTCCCAATAATCCTCTCTCAAGCCTCGCCCAAGCTTTTGAGATCACACTTCCAAGTATGGGATTCTCACTTTCCTTATTTATGTCCACATTTCCTCATATTGTTATGCCCTTTTATTTTCAATTATAAATTTTGGGATATGATTTTTCACCTCCCTCATACTTATTTATTCATGTTTTAATAATGATAGATCCTCTTTCTCTCTCATTAATGTCTCCCATTTACACCTGTTACTATGCCGAAATTCTGAAACAAATTTCGCTCTCCTTGTTTACATTCAAGCAATTATTTTGTATCATGAATCTAAATTCCATTAAAATTGTTGATAAATGTATCTATATACCCCCTTACTGTCCATTTCATGTACATATAATGATACACCCCTTTCTCTCTCATCAACCATTTTTATGAATTCTTATGTCATGCTGTTATGCTACTGAAATTACACAATGTTTTTCCAAGCCAAAGTCATTGTGTTGTGCATACCATGCCCATTTCTCTATCAAGGGTATTCACCTTTATGCACATTTACTTATTTATTATATAGTTTAATTTATTAATTCCACATTCCTTTATCGTGTAATAAATGGTTATTTTTAATGAATCCATGTTTTATGATCCATGTGGCACACTTATGCATGAAATGAAATGTTTAAAGAGGGTGCGCCCTGATAGCGCTCTAATGCATTGGGTAAAGTATAGTATCATGATATGTTATGTTCAATGGGTGTTGAATCATACTAATTCAAGTGCAACTAGGGTTTACTCGTGCTTCATGAGAAATGATGGTTTACTCATGCTCCATGTGCAATGAGCCTTGGCTCATGCTAATTCCATGTTAAGTGTTGTTGCCATATTTCCATGTTATGGTTATCATGCTTTATCATTCATTTATGTTCATGTTTCTCTTATTCTCCTTTGATATTCCTATTGTATAACATATATTTTATTCCTCATGTTATTCCATGTTTATTCCCTTATTGGGCTTTATAGATCACCCTTTTCTTATGCATGTCCTCAAGTTATCCCATGCAATGCTAAGTACGAGGGAATGTAGTGGTCATGTAAAGGAATTTTTCAATAAAGAAGTTGTATTTCATGTTTTAAGTTTTTATTTAATGATCCTAATCCCCAAATACACTATACCTCTCTATCTTCTATGTTGTATCAAGTGAAGTTCATGTAATAAATCATGTTTATGTGTGTAATAAAGAGCAGGGTTGTCATAGTTTCCTTTTTCGCTAATATGTGATAAAGTATTAAAATGTGGAAATAGGAAACCTGATTCCTAATCTAGATGTATTAATGTGGATGAAATTAAACCCATGTGGGTGAGTTAGTACTTTCTAAAGAGGATAATATCTTATCATGGAGGAAGTAATTCCCCTATTCATGTTTCTGGACAACTGGTGCTTATGAGGGTTATCTTATGGGTGTTTAGGTTAACAGATGTATGAGGAGGTGTTCTTATATGTTGAGGTTTCACTTCATCTTTCTAACAATACAAGTTAGATTATCCTTGAGATGTATCATACAGGGTGGTTGTTCGGACCCCTCTTTCTTCTCAGTTTGGTTTGGAATTATTGAGGGAGATTATAGTTTGAGGGGTATCTAATGTAATGGTTTGGACCTCTATGGTCTATTAAATTGTCAAAATCTAGTGTTTTGGGTGTTTTGGGAGACAACTGTGGATCATTTCAAGAGTTTTACAAATTTCTAGTTTTTTCATCGGTGACTCAGGTCGTCGATGTCAATGAATCCGGGCATCAGTGTTATTGACTCAGGGAGTCAGTGTCTATGTGTCAGGGTGTCAGTGTCAGTGACTTAGGGCATCG
Organism: Viscum album; assembly: GCA_963277665.1. Taxonomy (NCBI): domain Eukaryota; kingdom Viridiplantae; phylum Streptophyta; class Magnoliopsida; order Santalales; family Viscaceae; genus Viscum; species Viscum album. The sequence goes on along the minus strand of OY728120.1, from coordinate 458,189,953 downwards.
GTGTTAGTGACTCAGGGCATCGGTGTCAGTGACTCAGGAAACTAGTGTCGGTGAGTCAAGGTGTCAGTGTTGGTGACTCAGGGCATCGGTGTTGGTGGGGCAGGGCGTCGGTGAGTCGGGGTGTTGGTGAGTCTGGGCGTTAGTGATTCATGCATCTGTTGGTCACATCGGTAGATCAGTGTCAGTGACTCAGCATCGGTGACTCGCTATCGGTGGGTTTCTATCGGTGACTCACCCATCGATGACTCATTTCTGGTTTTTCCCATTTTTTTAGTTTCTCCCCTCTTGCGTTTTATTTGACGTAAACCATGTTTAAATCCTTTTTTGGGATTTTGTAAAGTAATTTCAAATGATATTAATTATATATTTAATATCCTAATGCTCGGGGGATTTTTAGATAGTTCAACAGTGTGATCTTGGCCATGATCCGACTTTAATGTCCTTGGAACTATTTCCTTATGTTGATATAGGATCTGGATTTTATAAATTTGAGGTCATATCTTCTCTTTTCTCTTAGTGTGTGAAGAACTTCTCTTCCTCAAACGAGTTGTGTGCTTGTGTTGTAGCCCCCCAATTTGGTTTTCCTTAGAGTTTTCTACTGCTCGTTTGACCCTGTGTTTTTTGATTTCCTTTATCTCTATTTTAATTTTGTATCATTCAGGGTGGGAATAGTAATGTTATTTTGTGAAAACTGCATAATACAAGTTTTAGACAAAGGTAAATGCTAATACGAACTTGATAATGGTATGGGAGTGGATTGATGTTGATCTCTTATTTTATTTGTTTTCTTTGTTGATGATGAGATCTTTTATAATTGTGTGTCTTTTGAAAATAATGGTCTTTGGTGTTCTTTGCCTGTGCATAGGTGATTATTTATAACCATTGTTGTTTCCTTGTGAATAATTTCTCTACATATCAATCGGATTAATCACGCGCACTTGGTTAACTAAATGGATGCCCGGGGATGGAAACCCTTGTACGATCATCCCTGCTTATCAAAGTGGAATTTAAAGAATATTTTAGGGAAAATCTAAATACATTGTGTTTGATAGGACTTGTTGTGTGCTATGTTCTACTGGGTTTTGTGCCTTATGTGGGTTTTGGTAGTGTGGTGCTATGTATGGGGGGTGTGACAGTGTGTATAGGGAGGTATGGGGATTGTTATGGTATCTTAGGCTGAGGGAATGACTAATTGGGGAATAGACGGTCTAGTTATGTAGTGGGACTGCATCTGGGCAGTGGTTAGGGATCAGGGCTGCTGGATGGGGTTGTGTCATGATTTCATGTTTATGGGTGTGTTGGGTGTGGTTTTTTTGTGTAGTGGGGCTTCCAGTTTTAGTTGTGAGAGGATTATTGAGCAGGATAATTTTGAAGAATTATGGAAGAGGTGTCTAGGAAAAGGTGTGTGTTCAGTGGGACTGAAATCTGGTTGTTTTATATTTATTTTATGAATGTGTGTTAAAATGGATTCATTTACTTTGGTCCCTCTTTCCTTGTTTTCATTTCATAGTGTTCGGCATGGTTTCTTCACATTATGGTGTTTTCTTTGTTTGGAAGTTGCCCTCGTAGGGTTAGGAATAAATAAATAAATGAAATTATAATTCATAATGATAACTCATTAAATATAAGGGTTGGGTTGATGTTTTGGTTGTGGATGTTTTGTGGTTGTTAATGTAGGGTTAGCAGTAATGGAAGATTTTATGTGTGGGATGGTTTTTTTTAGAAACCCATAGGTTTAGCTAAGTGTTTTTTTACTGATATGTATAAACTTTTAGTTCTTTATGTTTTCTAAATTCACACCACCCATGTTAAGCACTATGTACTGAACACCCCCATTGTTATGGGGGAGGGTGTCTTTTCCGACATCTTGGTAGGAGGATAGTTGGATGGTTACTGACATTACCCTACTCCCTCTTCTAAGAATTTATCACCCAGGTTTTTTTGGTCTAGTAGTAATGGCTTGAGGTTTGTTACCAGATTTATGGTATTGGCTATGTGAGAGGTGGTTTATTTCGTAGGTGTCTTTGGGATGAGGCCCAAGTGTTTTCTGGTATTGTGTCATATGTGTGAGGCCTAGGTGTCTGCGGTCAGAAATGTGGTGTGGTTTGTGACCCAGGTTTGTGTGGAAAGGTTGTTACAGTGGGGATTGTAGAAGAGCGTGGTAGTGTTAGGATGTTCACCATTAGGGATGAGCAGTTAAACAGTAAAAAGTGGTGTGAGGTACCCAAATATTGATGTGATTATTATATTACATTAGTTTATTTTTGTTACTTGGTGAGAATTCCTTGGTGAGGTTTGGGTGGACACTATACCTTCTTAGGTTCTTTTGAGTTTATGTTGTTTTTCACAGGGGCATTAGTATACTTATCCCACTTGTGCATGGGTGACTTTGGTTTTTCCCTACTGAGTATACTTGTATGCTCACCCTGCATATATAAAAAAAATCATGTTTCTTGGGAGATTGTGCAGACCATGTTGGACCTTACTAGCTCAAATTTTGGGGATGGTTGTTTTTTCACTGATTAGTTTTATTTTGATACTTACTTTCAAGTTTTCTTTTTTATTTCTAGCAGTTTTACTTAAACATGCATGTGCGATGGATTTTGGATTTCTTATATATATCTATCTTGGACTTTTTAATGTGGATACATCTTATCTCCCAATATTGGTTACTATAAAAAGAGTAATGTCTACAAATTTGGTGAGATTTCTATACCCTTTATGCCAGTATCCACCATAGGGCCTATTGGAGGCAGGACTAAGGGGTCATTATCTCTCCTTCATCTTGAGGAAGGAAGGTCTCGACATCTTTCTATATCTCCCCTCATCTTGAAGAAGGTGGTTCATGACAATGTGTTGGATATGTGTAGAGATCCATTAGCTCAACGAGTAGAGATAGTTTTAAGGAGATATTTGAGGAAATAAAATCATAAATTCTAGAAGATTTGGCTAATGATCATATCATGATCCCAGATGAAACGTACTAATTTGGAGGCCACTCAACTTGTTCCCCATCCTAGTTCACCACAAGGCATTAGGCACACCTCCCCATATTCCAGAGTCTACTAACTAGTAGTGAGTGTCTAAGGAGATTCCATGGTAATACTATAACCTTATATCAGAGTGAGTAATAATAAATAAATAACCAATCATAATACATATCAGAGTACACATGAGTAATAAATAAACTAAACATGTGAGGTCAAAATAAAATCCTGATATATAAAAACAATATGTATAGTCTCAATCTCCCATGGGGATGATCACTTATAAAGTATAATAATAAAATAATAAATATAAAAGCAATGGATCTACTATAACTCCAAACTATACCGTAAACCAAGCTCCATGTACTCATCTGATCCATCCGGGTCGACCAAACATGAGAATAATCCTATAATGTTCCTACAACCAAGTGATCATATGCTCGATTACCCCAATGAAATAGTGTCCCAAGAAGGGTGTTATTATATAACTCAGAAGATAACAACCAATGTAGTCCCATAATATACTAGTAATTCAGTGATATGTGCATGTGACATACTCAAAATAAATTAATAGCTATAGAGAAAAATAAATAAATAAACCAATGTCAATCCTTAGTTCTAGGACCTAGATCAATCATACCTACTTCAGCCAGTTTCAAGGTGTCTCTGAGCATTCTGTGTGACTATGACTTTGTATAAATACTGGATCCTAGGGTGTAACCTAGGTATCCCTAATCCTTATGTTAAAATAACTAATACTTCATCATGAATGGCTCTACAGTCAAATCCCAAGAATCATGGGAATCCCTCCAATATCCATGTATATTAAATATCTCAAGATTGATTCATAGTGGGTCGGTAAATCATTGAGTCAAAATCATCCCCAAGTCACCATGCTAAACAGTCGGATCCCAAGCATCTTAGGAATCTGGGTCAAGAACACTTGATACCATCAGGATCAACTAGCTTGATCCTAGGCCTAACCTAGGAATCTAATCATCATAATCATCATGAAAATAATAATAGTGACCAAAATCCTCAGGCTCGCATGGCTAAATCCTATATAGGATAAGCATTCTAGGGATTCATGGAATCAAGGGAAACACATATAGACCTGAAGTTGAATCTCAACATCCCAAGAATACTTCATGTGGCTCAATAGTAGGATCCTATATGGCACTAGGATTACAGGGAGACATCATCATCTAATCCATCTCAAAGTTGTATTGCATAAGGCCCAAGTCCATATCCTTGGAAGTACCACTAGGAATCCACCATATCGTAGTCACATCAGACCCATAGGCCTAGTTCTAGGAAGCGCATTTGGTCATAAAAACTTCATCTAAAATAAATAAATTATGGAATAAAAGTAATACAATGGTTAGATAAATGGATAAACTCATCACCAGTTTTCATATCCCCACAAGCTTACACATTTAGTGTGAGATCTAGGATGACACATGCTACCCTCAGTACCCAAGCCCATAATGTACCCACTCAGGTTTGGTTGATCACCAGGGTACCTAGTGGGGACCCTTAGGTCACATGAAAGGAGAGGCGGCCTACCAAGGGTCCTTTGTCTCATCCATGTCACTCATACTTATCTAGTCCTGATTATCCAATAATATTTAATGTATCTTGAGTGTTATTACACTACAGAAAAGAATATATTTTGAAACAGTTTTTTAGTAGCTGTTTTCAAAACCACTGATAAATATTTTTTGGAAAGAAAGTTAGCATCAGTTTTTTGGTGGTTGCACTAAAAACCGTTGATAAATGTGGTTTTTCTTTTTTTCTTTTTTTTTATAATTTTAATTTTAATAAAAAATAATTTTTTTGGTGTTGGTTTTCTAGAAACTGTCACAAAATAGAAAAGGTTTTTAAAACCCCATCACTAAATTAAAGGGAAAAGTATAAAATATTAAATATTAAATTATGATTTTTTATTTTTTATTTACTATAATAAATTTTTTATTATTTAAAATTTTAATTAATTATAATTTTTCAATTAATAAATATTTATAATTATTAGTTAGTAATAATTTAAAATTTAAGATAATTCTTTAATAAGTTGAAAATCAAATTTCGACATCAATTGACCATAACGTTTGATATGGGTGTCTGTTTTAGCTTCACAACCAGTCAAATAAAATCTTATCAAGTGAACTAAAATCACATTAGATAATAATTTCTTAATAATTAAAAAAAATAAAATTTATTATATTTTTAAGAAAATCTTGAAATCAAACTTCAACTTCAAACGGTCATAACTTTTGATTCGGGTGTCAGTTTGGGATCTACCACATATCAAATCAATTCCAGTAGATAGATCTATTACATTGTGTCCAAGGAAACTTGATCACATTTTTAGAGGAGAAAAAAGGCCCAAAAGGCCTCCAAAACTATGTTTTTAGTTGGGGTATCCCAATGTTTTAATATTTGATGGAATTTCAGAATTTTTTAAGGGGGTGTTATTGTCTTTTTTAGGGGAGACTAAATTAATTACTGGGGATTACATACATATTGAAATTATGGTTTTGAATTTTTATCATTTTTCATAATTTTATTCGATTTAAAATTAAATATATGTATATTTCCATATATTTACTTATAATTTATCAATTTTATAAATATATATTTAAATAAAATTCTATTTTTAAATATATAAACCATATGGAAATAAATATTTATTATTCATTTCATTTAAGATAAATAAATATCCATTTTACTTAACTTATAAAAATGCATTAATATATATATATATATACCTATACAAGTAAATATGTTTATATATAAATGTTTATGTGTTAATAAAAAAATATATATTTATATGTGTATTCTAATATATAAAAATAAATACTTTTATGTGTGTGTGTGTGTCAATAATATTATGTGTATACATCATATTTAAATGTATTTTTATATAAATGTATTTTTATATAAATATATCATTATCATTAAATATAGTATATAAATGAATTTATCGTAAAACTATATGAATATATATATATATATACATATATAAATAGTTTTTATATATACATATTCATGTTTATTAATAAGAATATTTATATATATATTTATATTCTAATATATGTAATTAAATATTAATATATAATATATTTAAATAAAGTATGGTATATATGCATATATCTTACACATTCGATGAGATTTCATCTTTGTTTAAGTGTTTTTTTCATATAATTTGTATCTCATTTATAATTTTATTCCATTTATTTACATTCATATTGATTTGATGGTGTTATAATTATTGTTGTTCCCCCTCTTTTGGTGATTTATTATCTATTTTTTATGTCTGTTTATATGTTTTATGAATATTAGTGTATATTTATATACGTTTGTAAATATTTATACATATTTATGATTATATATTTTTATATCGTATATGTTTAAATATATAAAGAGATATTTATATTTACATGTGTTTATAAGTATATTTATATAAATATACAATTATATATCTGACTGTGTTTATATATATTTATGTAACATAAATGTGTATTTATCTATATTTATGTAAATTTTGTTATATACATATATATTTATAGATATTTATATCCATTTATTATTTGTTATTTATTATTTATTTTTTATTTTTTATTTTTTATTTTTTATTATTTATTATTTATTATTTATTATTTTAATATTTTAATATTTATTTACTACTGATTTTTTTTATTGATTTATTTTTATTAATGAATTATTGTTAAATAAAAATTTATTTTTTATTTTTTATTTTTTATTTTTTATTTTTTTTTACATATTATTTTTAATTTCTTATTTATTATTTATTTATTATTTGATTTTAATTTGTTATTTATTAATTAATTTTAATAAATTGTTAATTTATAATTGACATTTTATTTATTATTTAATTAGTATTTATTTATTAGATATTATTTATTTATTTATTTATTTATTATTATTTATCTATTTTTATTATTTATTGATTTTCATTATTATTTTATTGTTTATATATTATTTATTTGTTTATTATTTATTTATTATTTTATTACTTATTTATTATTTCATATTTATTTATTGATTATACATTACTTATTACTCTATTTTTGATTTATTGTTATTTTAATATTATTTTATTATTAACATATTATTTATTAATTGTTTATTATTTTTTTATTAATTATTAATTAATTATTAATTTTTTTATTTATTATTCTATTTTTAATTTATTATTAATATATTATTTATTACTTATTTATTATGTATTAATTATAAATTTATTATTTATTTATTGATAATTGATAATTTGTTATCTATTATTTGTTAATTTATTAATTTATTAATTATTATTTATTTATCATATATTAATTTATTTTTTAATTAATTTATTATTTATACATTACTTATATATTATATATTGTATATTTATTATTTATTATTTATTATTTATTATTTATTATTTATTATTTATTACTTGTTACTTATTATTTTCCATTTTTTACCTGATTATATATTTATTTATTTATTATTCATTTATATTTTATTTCTTAATTATTAATTATTTAGTTTGAGTCTATTTATTATGTATTTTTTTTATCGATATATATATATAAGTATATTAAATTCTATTTACTCACCACATGAAGAGTCTGTTGTAGTAGTGAAGTCTTTGCTGAATAACCAAGAGGTAATGGGTTCAAATCTCACCCAACGCAGAATTTCTACACTGCATATACAGAATATGCATGCATGGAATGTGCATGTGCATGGTAATAAACCATAATAAAATAATAATTATAATAATTATAAATAATAAATAAAAAATAAATTAATTATGGGAATTAAAAAAATTAAAAAAAAATTCCATGAAACGATTTAGCAATGGTTTAAACTGTTGCTAACTGATTATCCAAATTTTAAAAAACCGTTACTAAATCATTTCAGAGAGGTTTTGAAAAACCACTATGGAATGATTGTCGAAAGATGATTTAGCAGTGGTTTTTCAAAACCATCACAAAACAATTTAGTAGTGGTTTAAACCGCCTCTAAACACCTACTTTGGCATAGTGTTATATGACTTACTTAGGTCATTCCACTTAAGACCTTATATACCACTATAAGGTGGAAATCGAGGGACCTATATTGGGTTCACTAAGTCCCACTCACCTCGGTCACACCCCTCATGGGTCATAACATCACAAGGCATACCAAAACAACTAACATCCTTGGTCGTCGGTGGTCGAGGAAATCAATGTAGTGCACATGGATAATGTGTCCTTAGAATTTTCCTCCCTCACTCATAAAGAATTTCATTTTTTTAGACCTTTCAATTTAATTTAACAGTTATATTTATTTAAAAAAGTGGTTCAGTCCCTCAAGGACTTGACGATGCACCACATGCATTATAAACAACTCACATTAATCCATATGGAAAGTGCCAAGGACCACCTATCTCAATTGAAGATTTTCTATGTTATTCATGGTCTGGAAGATCCTGTCGAGACTCATCCAAACTATCCATTCCCAACATCCATCTCCCAAACCATTGATGTCCCTTACTCACATACAACAACCAATTAAATTAATTATAATCAAATTATAATTAATTAAATAATTCACAATTTAATTTCCAATTAATTCAATTTGGAATAAATACTGAAATCTCTCTGAAATGCCTCATTATGTCGAAACTATGACTAACAACCCATAGGAGGCCTGTAGTATATCCCCAAAATTACCTCATGAAAATTCCATAACAAACATGGATGATTCCGTACCGTAAGAATTTGAATTTAATTTTAAAGTAAAACCATAGAAAAAACCCATAGAGTGAAATACCTTCATCGAATCAATGAGGGGTGACATTCACACATTGCCTCAGGACATCCTCTATGAGGAATAACATGAATCCCTATCTCATTTGGTTGATTCCACTAAGATCTGGTGGGATCAAAATCAAAACCCTATCTAAAAGTGAAGAAAAATAGAATGGAGGGAGGAGTGAATTGATGGAGATCACTGGAGTCAAAGATGTACATCAAAATAGTGGAAGGATCCCAATAAAACCATCCCTTGATCAATGAAAAATATGTGGAGAAAAGGGGTGGAATCCCCTATTCACACAAGAAAAATAATAGGTTGAGGAGAGGGCTTCCCCTTAAGAATTCGAGGGGGTAGTAACCCCCCCCCCCCCCATTTAACCCCACTGACTAGTTGGTACAGGGCCACTGACTTTCTAGTGGGGTGGTACCATCTATCTAATGGATACAAACTATATCCCAACTATAGATACTCATACATTTCATATAAAAATACTATATATAATTATATAAATATTCATTACATATCAATATGATCCACATAAGAATCCTAAAGGTTTAGTGTGTTTTGAAATTTGTATACATAAACAATTGATACATGAAAGATCAATATCATTTCCCATTAAATTCTTCACAACTATCACCCTTCTTATAAATATCATATTTAGAAATTTTCTTCATAACCTAGGGAAGGGAAACATAATAAAGGGTGATCTTATATTCTTAGTAAGGGTAAACATAATAGATATCAATCAATGATCATGAGTGAGAATAAGATAAGCATAAGGGTATGAGAACACGGTCATGACTTACAATAGTCATACCCAATCAGTCAAAGATATTTAATCATGAAACATAGTGTAAGGATTTTTAAAAATAATACATTAGACATAAGAGTGTGGAATCATCAATAATTAATCATGATCCATCAGAACATAATATAAGAATATGTCATAAGTTTTTTTCAAACACATAATCATAGAAATTAATTTCCTTAGTCAATGATCACTTCCAATACTATCATTTTCGATTGGGTTGAAACCCCATTCCATCATTTCCTTAGTTAATGTTCACTCCCAAGACTATCTTATTGGAAAAAATCCATTACTGAACTAGTTTTTCTCCCCATTCTAGTCTTTATTCTATCATGAGAAAAATAATCTTTATCCAATACGTTGGAGGGATATATAATTTTTTCCCACTTATAATATAATGAAAAACATACATATGAGTTCTACAGGATCATAAAACATTCATCATATAATCATATCATAACTTATGGAAAGGATATGGGTTTCATAAAAATTTAGTCATCATAATTATAAAATATCATATGAAATAATAAATATGGTAACATTGGATTATATCACTAGTAATGTGTGAGTAATTTCAAATGATTTTATTGTATATTAAAGTACATGTAAAATATTATTGAAATATTTCATGATGGAAATACCCTTTTCACTTTAAAATAACTTATTTAAAATATAAAAAATTTGAAAACATTATGGAAAAAATTCTTTAAAAATAACCATGGAAATATTTAAAGTAATATTCATAGTAAATAAAAGGCATGATAATGGTAAAATGTGTTGATGTAGAGTATTTTAAAACGAAAAATCATTTCACAATTTTGGTAAAAATTCTGAATTGCATCCTTTGAAAAATGAAAAGAATGTTCCTTTAAAAAAAATTATAAAAAGTAAAACATTGTTATAAATTACATTAATAAATAATTAGATAATAGTAAAAGATATTATTGAAAACATTTTAGAAAACATGGATATCGAAGAAAATGAATTTCTGACTAAAGAGAGAAATAATTTCAGTTTTCCTTAAAAGAATTCTTTTAGTTTCTTGAGTACATAAAGAGAGGAAAATTAAATGCAAAAAATCTGTAATCTCTAAAAATAAAAAAATTAGGATAAAATACATAATATTTGGGAAAGATAGATCATATAATTTCATCATCATAAATTTAAGAATAAACAACCCCAGTAAAAATGAGATTGTAACATAAAACCCTTACTGTTTTGGTAACTTTTGAATCATAACCCCAATAAAAGAAATAAGTTCAAATGAAACTTTAAGTAAAATGAATATAAATAGATTCATGGTATAAAATATAAAAGGTTTATTATATTCTCCAAATTAAATAAATAAGTTATGTATAAGGAAAATTTCATATGAAAATAAAAGTGAGATGAGAAACCCTTGCCTCAAGTTTGTCTTGCCCCATAAGTGCTCTAAACACCTGTGTAATAAATTTAAATTTATTGTAATTCTATAATAGAACCATTTTCATAACTATAATACCATAAATGGTTCTCTTATAATATTATATCATCTATTTATTAACAATTTTTCATTATTATCATCATTTCATGCATTAACTACTTCATTTTTAATGTATCACTACTACAAATATGGCTTTTATCAGTGCTATAAAAGGGCATTAACAACGTTAAAAAAGCATTGATAATCGAGGTGAAGATAACGGGGGGGGTCCCCTTTATCAACATTCAGAAAAGCACTGATAAAGGGGTATTTTATCATAGATAAAAAAATGCTCATAAAGGACCCATTTTATCAGCGCTTTTTTTTAGCGCTGAAAAAAGACCCCTTTATCAGCGCTTTTAAAAAGCACTGATAAAAGTCAAAAAAATAAAAAAGAATAAAAAAGAATATATAATTCGGGGGGGATATTTTAACAGCGCTTGACCCCCTTTATCAGTTCTAGGTGGACCACTCCAGTGCGCTGCACTTGCCCACGCATCCATCACATGCCCCCCATGCGCACCTCCTTACTTCCACCAGAACTCGAACCAGCGACCTCCCCCTTGCGCACCTTCACCTTTTCCACTAATCCATTTCATTTTTTTATATTCAATGATATATCTATTTATTTATATATATATAGTTATATTTATTCTTAGATTAATATAGATTCATGTTAATATAAATATATTCAGTTATATTAATACATATATATTTATTCATATATTAATATTAATATTTATTAATTTATATATATATAGTAATATTCATTCATATAATAATATAGATTCATATTAATATAAATATATTTAGTTATATTAATATATATATTTATTCATATATTAGTATATATATTTATTCGTATATTAATTTATATTTATATTAATTTATATATATATTTTTAGTTATAATTTTTATCCCTATATTTATTTGTATAATAATATAAATTTATAAGACTAGTTTTAAATAAATTTATAAAATATGTTTTTTATGTGTGTTTATAAATAAATAAATACATACATACATATATACAACACACACAAAGACACACACACACACAAACCCACACACACACATATTTACGAATAAATACATCTATATATGTGTATTTGAAAAGCCATAGAATGTTAAAATGACCATAAATTCTAATCCAGAAGCCGTTTTCAACTCCACAACTAGTAAAATCGAAGAATGTGAAATAATCTTCGATATGATATGTGGTTTCCTAATGGACATCCGGATCAGAAGTTATACCTATTTGAATGTTAACAAATCGGGGTATCCCAACTAAAAACTTAGTTTTAGAAGACTTCTGGGCCTTTTTTGGGCACCAAAATGTGACAGAAGCTTTTCTTGGGTCACAAGAGCGTAGAGCTCGTCGTAGTCTTCGATTTGATATGCTGTAGATCTCAAACGAACATCTTGATCAAAAGTTATGGTTGTTTGAATTTTGAGTAACATTTTCAACTTATTTTAGATCTTTTACTATTATTTTTGATTTTTTTTGTCTTCAAATTGTTATTAAATGATTTTTAATTGATAATAATTAGCAAATTATTAATTAATTATATTTTTTAAAATATTTTAAAGCCATTTTAACTAAATTTCATATATATTAAAATGTTATAGTCTATTTATACTTATCTAAAACATATTTAAGAAATATATATTATATTTATATCAATATAAATATAATTATATAAAAATATATTATTTTTCTTAAAAAAAAAATTTGAAACATAAAATTTATCAGCTCTAGGAAAAAGTGCTGATAAAGCCCCTATTTATCAGCTCTACTAAAAAAATCGCTCATAAAGGGTCACTTTTAACATCGCTTTTTTTATCACTGTTAAAGGCCCCCCTTTATCATCTCTTTTTTAGCACTGATAAAGGCACCCTTCATTAGTTCTTTTTTTAGCGCTGATAAAAGGGCAGTGCTTCCCTTGCCTATTTTTGTAGTAGTGTATGTTTTGGTTCAGCGGTTCTGGACCTTGCACTTTGATCATGGTTAATTCATATATATAATATTAATCATTTTTTAAAATTCATATATATTCATTATATACATAATTATAACCATTCATATAAAGAGGTGATGAAAAATGAATGACATCACTATGTGGAGACAGTAGTCCGTACGTACGTATGAGTGATGTTATCTACTTTTTGACGGATGGAATGAAATAAAGGGAAATACTAATTCACCTTTATAGAATAATTATTATATCCTAAATATAGTATGTATATATATATATATATATATATTAAATATAACATAATAACCAACCATTAAATATGGTGGTGGAAAATTAATCATATCATTACATGGAGGTGGTAGTCCACATGAACGCACAAGTGATACGTTCATCTCTCATTTGATGGAAAAGAGCTGGTAAATAGTTTTTTCATCATAATAATAAAATATAAATATATTTACAATACTTTATTAATAAATTATTTTATGGATAAAATAATTTTATATGAAATAGAATATGAAATAAAATTAAAAGATCTTTTTTTAAGATTTATACCTCTTCATTGAAAGTCCTCCTTTGGCTTACACCATAATCCTTGAAGGATTGGTATTAGAAGAATAAATTAAGATCTATAATTAATATAAAGATTATATGAATTATTTTTAGAAGGTTTTTTCTGATATATAATTCTCAAATTTTGTGAATAGAAGATAAGAAGACATTCCCTTTTATAAGTGAGGGGAGGGATACGCATGGAATTTCTAAGAAGGTTTCAATGATATAAGTTCACTTTCAAGTTTAAGTGGCTCAAAATGGGAAATTATTTTAAGTTAGGATAATATAAGGTTAAAATATCTTCAAAAAATAATAATTAGGTATGTTTGGTTGGAAATAATACACTTGTCTATTGGTTTAAACCCTAGTAAACCCGTTTTAATCTTATCTATGGTATTTATTGTTTTTACTATTCATTATGACAAAAAATTAAGTCAAAACTATTAAATTATATTAATTATGATGATTAAAAATATGGAATACATTTTACAAGATTCAATTTCTATAAGTGGAAGAATTTAATTTTAAATATGTGCCCAAACAGCAACCAAAACCCATTTTTGATAAATTCCCTTTTAAGCATAAAACTGTATTTACTACCATTCCTTTCATTATAAAAAAATAAAAATTAATATTAAAATATATGATTTAATATTTAATATATAAATTTAATTAAAACCATTAATCTTTATATATTAATTTATTTTTTAAGATAAAATCACATTTCACGCATGAAAACGGTATTTAGAAAATTGTGTTTTTAAGCCCAAAAATGAACTTATACCAAAATTAATTATAATTATGATTCTTATATAATTAATTATATTGTTTATAATTAATTTATTATTATTTTACTTTAAGATAAAATTAAAAACATAATAGTACTTTTACTTGAAAAAGAAATGATAGTTTTTACAAAAAAATGTATTTTTTCACTATTAATTGAAAAGTAAATATTTTTAGAAAAATATTAAAAATTAACATAAGATAGTATTAAAATGATAATTTAAAAATTTATATTTTTTCCAAAAATAAAATTTCAAAAATAGTTATAAATTATTTATAATACACGTGTATGAAAAATGTAATAAGCCCCATTTTTGAAGAAAACATATTTTTCAAACATAAAATGACATTACTGAAAATTGAATACTTATTTATTATGAAATAATTGATAAATATGAATTATATAAAATATTAATCTATATTTTTTCATAATGTGGTTATTAATATTCATACCTTCCAATTCAATTGCTATGTTGTAAAGGATTACTATATCATGGTGTATTTAGATTCGGGGCTGTGTATAGAGAAATCTATGAAACATTTCAAGATTATTTCAAATGAGATATATAAAAAATCATGATTTTTTACACCAAATACCTATAGTTATTTTATCCATCCTCCTAGATACATTTTTACCTCTATTTCATGTCCAAAAAAACTTATTATTGGTTCCAAAACTGTCATATTTCTACTCCAAATCCCAGAAATGAATTAATCCCATTCACTAGTTTGAAAAGTTATAAATCCTCTTGGAATTAAAATTTATTTATAGATATGAGATGTTAAAATATCCCCACTGTAGAAATTTTCATCCTAAAAAATTTCCATTGAGGTTTTAGATGTTATTCCTGACCCACTCTGGTCACCATTTCCCACTCAACCGGCCACATTCCATCCTTGAATACACAACTCACTTCTGAAGAGTGGCTTTAAACATAAGTTGATCTATCGATGGAACATAATACAAAACTTTTATCATTTATTTAAAATATTGGGATAGTTCTCCATGAAACCCTTCCATCATAATATAGACATGTGTCATCATCCAAATGCTCTCCCTATCTTTAGTGTCCCCACTATATATTTAGCTCGTAATGAATAATTCTGATGCCACGGTGTATCCTCCATTAGAATTACTACAAAAACATGATATTAGTGGTCCACCAACCCACTTGGAACACTTCCAAACTTATCATACATAAACATACATGATAACATCATTTTACAACTGGTACCCATTCTCGTTTCCAAACTCAATGCCCAAATGGTTGTGCCACCATTGTCCATAAACAACATGATCACGTCAAATTTTCCTAAAAAAGAACAGTACAATGCCTAAAACAAACCTATAATATCCAAAACTATGTATCCAATGTAGTACTTATCCAACTACATCTCATTATGCACAAAAAAAATCAATTAGACCTTCTATATCTGACTTCTCCCAAAAATGCTCAGCATTAGCCATAGATGAACCATTCATTTACCCAGCACCGATGACTTTATTTTCAAAGGAACTCTAAGATCATTATGATACTTCCCATAAATTATCATCCCAAATTTTTATTTTATTCTATGGTAGAATCCAAAATCAATTAATTCCATCATTGGACTCCAAAACACAAGCACCGATACATTCCCAATCTGATCACATTCTGACCATTTTAAAACTACCCCAAGCCTAAGGCCAATTCTCAGGCTCTATTTGAGTCCATACCTAGAATTTATAAAGTAATATAATTGAATTAGGATTTATTCTTCCATCAAAAACCAAACACCAGAATGGTCATCCAATGACTAATCCCATGCTCTGATGACCCCTACAGCATGAGGGTTGTACCACATGTGATCAATATCATGCTCCCAGACAGAAGAGTGTCCTTGTCATTAACCTAATAATTCAAAACCCAATAACCATAGTCCACACCCTATCTATAAAAAAACTATTAGTGTGGCCCAAACCACTCATTCCTAAAAACCAACTGAAAACACAAACCAATACCCATTCCCATCTTCTCATAACACCATCCATGTAGAATACCAAAATTTCAATCATAATGGGGGTCATGACCTAAAATGACCAATGGTGAACTGTCTATATGGATTACCTTATATTGATCCTCAAGAATAAGCTAATTAAATTTAACCATAATTAAACCCATGTATCTCCCTCCGATCCATGCTCGCACATCCCATCATAACTCATCGTCCCTTGACTCCCAAATGGTTAATACTGATTCCAATTTAAAAAATACCACATGTAACTAGCATGTACACTACCTCGGTATCAACTAAAAATGAATATTAATTCACTCTTTTACTTCCCAACCATAGAAAAACCAACTCATTCTCAAGAGATTCTCACCACTAACAAGGTTGACCATGTTCCATGATAAGTGGACTCATCAAACCAAGCATATGTGTAGCTATTACCTAATTCTATTCCAAGTAAAAAAGAATACACCCACACTCTCACTGTGTACTAAAGTGCATCTATAACTAACAAGTTCAGGAACCCGTATGGTCCCACCTTCCAATTCCATAATAAAATTGTATCTATATAACTCAAAGTGTTTTTTCCATAAAACACTGAGGCATCTCTAGGGTCTCTAGGTTTCTTATCTATCCCAAAATTCAAGTCTCTTATAAATCATAACCCATGGGTAAAAACTAGAGGTTCCCATATTAGATAACACATGGAACTTATCATGCTAAATACCCCAGTATATGTTCTCACATATGCACATAGATCAA
Source organism: Viscum album (assembly GCA_963277665.1). Taxonomy (NCBI): domain Eukaryota; kingdom Viridiplantae; phylum Streptophyta; class Magnoliopsida; order Santalales; family Viscaceae; genus Viscum; species Viscum album. The sequence continues at coordinate 458,172,814 of OY728120.1, read as the reverse complement.
TAACCTCATGCCAAATCAACATCTTATTAAGGTGCTAATTCTCATTGGGTATCCACCTATGAGACAACCCCTCAAGAATAATGATCTCATTAGTCATCACTTACATAACCAATGGCATCATACTAGATGATTTGTATCAATAAAACATAGCCACTGTCTCTATTAAGTAAAAGTTTATTCCAAACTATATGGAAAAACACCATATAGATTGTTACTAAAACCGTAAGCAATTGAACTGAAAAGATAACCACTCATTAAGGATTTCTCATCAAGGATCCAAGTATCATATTAACCTACTATGGTCACTAAATTTCCAATACTGGCGGTAATATGTCATCTTCCTCCTCATCTAGTACCCATCCATTGATTCACATGACCTGCCATCAGAAGGAAATATGTATACAGGTCAGCCCAAATAAGTAAACTATCACCATGTACTTATAAAAGAAAACATTATATGAGAATTTTAGGACACTTTAAAAAACTTACCCTCTCATTAGTGATAAATCACATGGGTATACATAAATTTCATGCATATACTACATGCCTAATCATGATTCATGAGAAGTCTCTTACCTCTATGGGCCAAGGGCCAAATCTAGTAACTACATTCTTCACAATGGGTCAATAACTATAAATCCAGCTAAAATTAAAAATATAAAATATCATTTGCATCATAAGAAGTAAAAATCATATATAACTATAACAGTAAAAATATATAGCATCAATACCATCCCTACTAACCTTGACTTCCAACCCAAAAAACTGTCATTACACACCATAATATCTTTGGCATGCATCCCCATACACTAGAAGCTACTGATAAGAAGTATGGATCTAAATAGGCATCATGGAGAGACTATACCCCCATATCAGAGTGAGAAATCATAAATAAATAACCAATTATCATATATTTCAAATTACACCAAAGAATAAATAAATTGAACAAGTGAGATCAAAATAAAATTTTTATGTATCGAAATAAGATATACATACTCAATCTCCCACCGGGTCGATCATTTATATTGAATAATAATAGAATAATAAAGTCAAAAGGAATGGATCTACTAAAACTCTAAAATATACCACAATCCAATATCTATGTACTTTATCAAGCTATCTAACTTGATCAACCCCGATCCTCATCCCATCAGGTACATTCAACCAAGTGAGGGTCTACTTAGGTACCCCAGTGAAAAAATAGTCCATGTAGGGTGTGAGTACATAACTCATTAGGGAACTACTAATACAGTCTCGTAATATACCATCCATATAGTGATATGATCATGTGACATGCTTAGAATAAATAAATAACTATAGGGAAAAATAAGTAAACAAATAAACCAATGTCAATCCTTAGGTCAGAGACCCTGATCAACCATACCTACTTCATCCAATGATGGGGTGTCTCCATGAATGATATGATGATTGTACCTATTTATAAATATAATATCCTAGGATTTAAACCATGAATCCCCAATCCCTATACTCAAAATAAAAATAACTCATCATGAACAGATCCATGGCCAGATCCCAGATGTCCTAGGTATCTTTCTAAACTCCAAGTATACTAAATGGATCAAAGAAATTAATGAATCAGAATCATGCCCAAGTCACCATTCCAAAAGGATAGATCCTGGGCATACCAAGAATTTCAATCAAGAACATATAATATAATCAGGTTCAACTATCCAGATCTTAGTTCTAACCTCAGCATCTCATAATCATAATCCTCATAAAAATTATATTAGTGATCACAATCCCCAATAATAGATGGCATAATCCTAGATAGTATAGGAATCCTAGAGACTCATGAAAACTATGGAGTCCTATATATACCCAAGTTCAAATCCCATCATCCTAAGAATTCTTCTTGTGGCTTAATATTCGGGTCAAGGGTGGTATTGGGAATCTATAGTGACATCATCATTCAATCCATCTCACAACCTTATCACATAGGCATAAGTTCAGATCCTAAGAATCACCATTGGGCATCCACCATATCGTTATCATGTCATGTCCATAGGTCGAGTTCAATGTATCACATATATCTATAATAGTTCTATCCATAGAAAACACATGATATAATAAAAGTAATTCAATGGTTAGCCAAATTCCTAAACCCATCACCACATTTCACTACCCCATAGGCTTACATGTTTAGTGTGGGATCTAGGATATGAAAATACATATATTTAATAAACCTTAATTAATGATTTATTATATAAATACACACATAATACAATCCCAAAAAATTGAAAGGCCAAGTTTATTTAGGTAATTGGATACATGACATGATACCTTCAAACATGGTTATGAGAACATTATTTAAAAACTCTAAAACATTCCCTTATATTCCATCAATCTTCTACTACTACACAGAATAACCTGGAAGTGTACGTAAGAAAGGGGTGATCGATAAAGCCCGGTAAGGGGACAATCAATGCATAACATGATGAAAGTAATACATGTGATTCAATAGGAATATCTAGGTGACATAAAATTTGTGAGAATCAAAAACTTGAACATAAAATCATGTTATAAGATGATAACATCAAGGCAATATAAGAAAGTGGAAACAACATAAAACATGACATCATATGCATAAGTCAAGGCTAACCATTGAGACATAATGAGATAATATACTTAGGATAAACTCTCATTCACCATACATGGTATCCCATAAGATAAAAACATTACCCAATTCCTTGGGTGGATAAATAATTTTGGGGCATCCCATCACATTCATATCGTGTACATGCATTTGTGTTCTATATAAATTATACAATATAAGGATGTATTTCATCACTTTTAATCACATGTTTAATATTTTTGGATAAATACATGTGATTCACTAATAAATTATATATAGGTACATATATGTGAATACCCTTGAGTGGAAATGGGAATGGGTATACACAACACAATTTTGGCATGGAAAATATCAAGATAATTTCAACAGCATAACAAGTGTAAAAAAAGGTTTATGGAAGGGTTTAGTGAGAGATAAAGGTGGTTTATCATTACTTGGGAATCATAAGGACTATAAATGTATGTGTAAAAACATATTCCAATATCAAAAATTGGAAATCAAAAGGCATAACTTAAATAAATTGCTTCAATAAAGTGCAAGAAAGAATCCCTTACCTTGAGAGGGTGCTTCTAAAAGCTTGGTATGAGCTTCTTAAGAGCTTAGGAACACATTTTGAGGGATTTATAGAGGTATTGTGAGATGAAATTCATGATCAATTTGTTTCTAGTGAGGATTAATGGGAGGTTTGGTGGGTATTTATATAAAAATATAGCGTAATTCTTTAGAAATTTCTAAACTTAGGTTTTGGACTCTATATGATAAAATAATCAAAACCAAAAATACATAACATAGTTTTTTCACATGGTTTCTAATAAAGAGTAATTTTTTTAAATATTTTATAAGGAAAATACCTGAAAATATTAAAATAATACTATTAGTGATGTGGATGTGATTCAGGGTCCTAAAGAATTGATTCTAAAACCATAAAATATAATACAGGTTTTAGAGGATTCATTAAAGGTTTATAAAATTAATCAAATAAATTAAAAAAACATTAATTTAAAGTGAAATATATATTTTTTCATATGTTATTTTTATATAAATTTTTATATCACTTTTTTGTCATTATGATTTCATAATAAATACTGTATATTTATACCATATTATATTTTTACCCACAAAAATCGATTGTCACTGGAAATTTAGAAAAATTCACAATTGGAAAATTTATACATTCTGATTTCAAAAAATATATTTATTTTATCAAAATAATTCTCTAAATTTGTGAATTTATACTTTTAAATAAAAATAATTATTTGTTGTAAAATAATTTTTTATTATAATAACACTTGTTGGCCCCTATAATGATTACATTGGATTTCATTAAATTATATTATAATTTTTAAATAAATAAATATTATTTAATTATATGAAATTTCAAAATTCTTTAATTTATAAAAAATATTTTTAAAACCATATGCATTCTATAAAATAAAACTTTGGTTTCTTTGTATCTAAATCTAATTTTCATGAAAGAATATATAATTATATATATAAAATAATAATTAAAATGGATAAACATAATCATTATTTTATTATAATGAAAAAAATACGACTCGGTTCTAGATAAATTACTATATATTACACAAGGATAAACCCAAATTGTAAGGTTTGCGATGGTGGTACTTTCTTAGGGTAATTCGGAGAACATGGATTGGGAAGTGATATTGATAAGCTTGATATTATCCTATAAATATTTGCGTTCATTATTTAGTTGTTTGGGATTGGTCAATGGAAAATACTATTGACACCATCTACCTTGGAATCTATAATAATTGGACTTATAGGGCATGATCATACTGGTTGAGGTCATCACTTCTTCTGTCTATGTCAATTACACTTATCATAACCCTTAATATATAATAATTTTAATGGTCACTATATTATCAACAGTTACGATGCTTAATGGTCTTTTAAATTTGACCAAATATATTTTATAATGGTCTAAAATAACCAAATTAGTGTATTTGTTTTTTATAACTATATTACTTAATAAGGAATTTATTCATTCAAAAATGGAATTTTATTTATAAAAAAATCATTTCATTACATTCTTCCCCATTTATAAATTTTCCCTTAAAATTTCATTTCATACTCTAAAACAAATGAGGATAATTATGTCTCATCACCTCATCCACTTCCCATTTTACTCCACAACATTGTGGTTATGCCACAATACTTTGACCAAGTGAGTTATCTTTTTTTGTAGAACTATGTCATTATGATCTAAAATCTTTAACAGCTTCCCCTCATATTAAATGTCATTATAAAATGGTATCACCTATAGATTAAGTACATATGAGGAGTCTGTTATATACTTCCTCAATAGGGATACATAGAACACATCATATACTTAAGATAGATTTGGTGGGCATGATATTTGATAGGCTATAGCTCTGATGTGATCAAGGATATTAAAGGGGGTGATGTATCATGTAGTAATATTTCCTTTCTTACCAAACCTCATTACTTTCTTTCATGGTGATATATGAAGAAAAAAATTACCTCCAGCCTCAAACTATGGGTTTCTTTCATGATTTTATGAATATATGTTTTGTTGGATTTGTTCAGATTTTATAGGACATTGAATGGTTTAAAACTTATCTGTCATCTCTTGGATAAGATCAAGTCCTATTATCTTCCTCTCTCCAATATAATCCCACCATTTTTGAGCCTAACACATCTTCCCATACATAGCCTCATAAGGTTCCATTTTAATGCTAGGATGAAAACGGTTGTTATATGAGAGTTCGACTAGGGGAAATTTTTAATCCCAACATCCTTGGAAATCCATTGAACATGATATCATCATATCATCTAGATTTCTAATCGATATCTAAGACCGACCATCCATATGAGGGTGATAACCAATACTGAAACATGACTTTATAACCAATAATTGTTTAAGGCTTCTCCAAAACCTTGATCTAAACATTGAATCTCAATCAGATACAATGCAGAGAAGAAATCCATGTAGTCTTACCACTTCCCTTATATATTTCTTGGTGAGTTGGTCTAGAGATAAATATTCCTTGATAGAAATGAAATACATTGAATTTTTAAGGTTTTCGACTACCACCCTTATGGAATTATTGCCTTTATATTTATTGGGGAGTCCTATAATGAGATCTATGGTTATGTTTTCTCATTTACGTATTGGTATGGGTAATGGTTGAATTATACCCTTAAACTTCTTTTATTTTGAATTGACTTTTTAGAATAACAATAATTGAGATACAAATTATACATTCCCCCTCTTCATGTTATCCCACTAGAAGTTTTACTTTGATCTATATACATCTTAGTTATTTATATATGAATAGATAAGGATGAGTTATGTGTATCATTTAGAGGTTACCTTTTCAGTTATAGTTTTTATGGGACACATTTTGGGTTCCAAACCTTACTACTCCATCTTTAGAAAAGTTAAATTCCAGAATATTCACTACCTATTTCTATAGATCCTCATCATATTTTTCAGCCTCTTTGATCCTCTAAAGAATGGATAGATAAGTAGTTATTAAATAAAGTTAGTATGAATATCATTTTATTATTCCCATTTTCATCCTTTACATGTCTAAGAAGATTGTATCCATTTCAATCCTCATCATGGATAGGGTTGTAGGATCCTTTATACTTAGAGAATCTACCACTTTTTTCACCTTCCCATGATGGTAATGGATTAAAAAATAAAAATACTTGATCATAGATAACCACAAACATTTGTTCATATTTATATCCTTTTGTTTGAATATATACTTGAGGATTTTATGATCCATATATATATATATATATATATATATATATATATCACTTCTCCCCATAGAGATAATTTCACCAAATCATTAATGTAAAGACCACTACAGCCAATTATAGATCATAAATTGGGGTTGTACTTATCATGGATCTTCAATTTATAGGAGGATTAGGCTATCACTATTCCATCTTTATTGAGTAAAAAACCAAATCCCCTTTTGGATGCATCACTGTAGATCAGAAATCCTTCCCCACTAGTGGGTAATTTGAGCACTGTTATAGTGATTATACTCTTTTTTAACTCTTTAAATATCTCCTCACATTCATTAGTCCATAAAAACTTCACTCTATTATGAGTTAGCTTGGTTATTAGGCTTAAAAGTAGTGAGAGGTTTCTCCCAAATTGAATATTATACCCAATTAATCCAATGAAACTATATATTTCCATGATAGATGTTGGTATGGGACATCCCTCAATTTTCTCTATCTTTTAAGGATCCATATATGTTCCTTTACTGGTGATAGCATTACCTAGGAATGTTAATTACTCCATCTAAAACTCACATTTACTATACTTCACATATAAATCTTCATTTTTTAAGGTCTTTAATACAATATTAGAATGATCCTTGTATTCATCCTTACTTTTTAAGTGGATACGAATATCATCTATAAATACTACCATAATTTTTTCAAGGTAATCTATAGAGACTATATTCATTAAGTCCATAAAGATAGTTGGAGCATTAGTGAGTCCAAATGGAATCACTATGAACTCATAGAGCCCATAACTTATACAAAAAAAAGACTTAGGGATATCATCCTTCTTCAACTTTATAATATCTCAACCAAAGATCCACCTTAGAGAATTATTAGGCTCCATATAGCTAATAAAAAAATTCATTAATCTATAGCAGAGTATAGTTTTTTTATCATAATCATTTTAATCTCGTTATAATAAATTCAAAGGCACATTGACTTATTCTTGTTGTTCAAAAAGAGTATTGGCATACCCCATGGACAAGGACTTGGTAATATAAACCCATTGTCTAGATTATCTTGTAGTTGCTTCTTCAGATATTCAAGTTCAACAGTGGTAGTTATTTTTGGAGTCTTGGATATTAGAAATTCTCTAGGTATAAGCTAAATCTATAACTCAACCTTGTGTCTTAGAGAAAGACTAGTCAATTATTCCGGAAACACATCAGTATATTCCCTAACAATGGGCATGTCATCAAGTATTATATTTTCCTTAGTCTCAATAATTTTAGCTAGATATTCTTACTCATAAGGAAATAATATCCATTATTTAGATTATGATTCCAAAGTTAATTTATCCTCCTCCTTTTACTTGTATAGAATCAAATGGTGATTCGTGACACATAGGGTGATTTCCTTCCCTTGACAATTTATGTTGGCTTTATATATAGAAAACCAATCCTTACCTAAAATATCATTGAAATTCACTAAAGAGAGTATCATAAGGTTTACAAGGAAATTAATATTACAAATATGGATAGGGGAGGACTTATATACTTGGGATAAAATAATTACCCCATTTTTAGTTATAAATGATAGCTCCACTTCCATATTTTGAGGTGGTGTTTGAATAGTTCTACTATTGTGTGATATGAAATAATTAATAAAACAATATTCAAATAGTCCATTAACTATTTTAAAATGAATAACTATCATACCTATCACCATATTATAGTTATGATCCACCTCAATAGTTGTTATATAATAATCTCACCCTATCTCTCTAGGCCTTGGATGTTGATGTCGTTTATCATCATTGGAAACCCTTGGCTTAGGGAAATGATTTTTATAATGTCCATATTCATTGAAGTTTAAAAATTATATAATATTTTGATGGTTGACTAAAGAATTAATTTATTACTTTATATTGGTTGGTTTCTCCCATTGACATTCACTATCTAGGTTCCCTTCCTTTATATAGCTAAATCATTTTCTTATCCCCTTTATGAAATTTATGAGATTATTCTTCCCATACTTTTGACAAGTGGGATGTTAGGATTTTTCCACCATGATATTTCTCTATCACATCCCTAGAATTAAAATAATTTATCTAATTCATATCTCTATAAATGTGAGACCCTTGATATTCACTAATTTCCATTTTAAAATTGAGGTAACATCAGAAAATTTTCTCATATCTATCAAAGTCTTCAATCATCAAAGATTTTTATAGAATCATATTTTTCCCAATAATAAGAGTTAAAATTTACTTTTGGGATCAATGATAAAGTTATAATTGTATCATGAAATTCTTATGAAGTTCACCTCATAAGCCCTGATGTATTAATATTCCTTTTTTCTTGAGGCAAAGTAAATTTTCTCTCCATTTTAAGTAAGAGAGTGAGGAAAATATTTATTAAAAAACATCTTCTAGAATTCATTCCACTCCATCACTTTGATATCCACCTTGAACTTTTTATTTTTTTAATCTACGTCCAATATTGATTTGATTCTACCTCTATATGATAAAAATCCTAAATGAAATTATCTTTCTTATAAAATTAAAGTACGGAGAATATCTTTTCAATTTATTTGATCCATTATTTCACAATTAAAGGATAGTAAGATCTACTGAAATTCGAAGACCTTTATCACATAGAGGTCTCAATACTTATTATTTCTTAGGCGGATGTGTGTTTTAAAATAGATTAAAGTTTATATTTAGAAATTGGGTTAATTGAGTAAGTATTACCATGAATATTTCAACACCTACTCTCATTGGGTTTGGAATCTCATTTGGGTGATCATCACATTGTACATCACATTGGTTGTTGACTTGGTTCCACCTATTTCCTACCATTGAATAAAATAAAAAGAAAATTATGGATGAGAATTTTAAGACTATTAATATTATTAAAGGGAAACTATGAAAATTTAATGGATAAATCATAAATAGCATAAATTCCTTAACCTATAAATTTATATGTTTCGATCTAAGTTATATATGGTCTATTTTTGAACATAATGTTTTATGGTCGTTTTTGTTCCATTTATGATGGTTCGTAAGGATATTATGAATTTAGCAAAGCATATACCCCATTATTGTCAAACCATTTTTGTAGCAAGTTCTATTTTTTGTGCACCAGGTGATGATCATGTTAATACCCAATGCTCCCTTTTCATGGTTGTTACTACTATGTACAAATATTCTAGATCCACATCCACTTGTAGTATCCAGTCAGGGTTTTGTTACTTGGAAACCACTTAATCTATACTTTACCATAATTTAAAGATGTTTCATATGTTTAATATTATCCCTAAATCTTTTAATTTAGTTTTAAAATCCTAATCCTCCAAAATAAATGGACCTTTTTTCGATACCAAATATGAAATCCTAAATCATCTATACACCTTAATTTGTGATTTATTACATAAATACACACATAATAAAATCCTAAAAGATCAAAAGGACTAGTGTATTTGGGTAATTAGATACAAAACACCATAAATTGAAACATGGGTAAAATAAAATTATTTAAAAACTCCAAAAAATTCCTATAACACCCCAATATTTCATAGTATGTTATCCCATTAAAGTAATTCAATAGCTTGTGCTACACGAAACACCAAGTTCGAGCGCACCACAACTTACCAAACTAGTCGTTAAAAAAGTGGTTATGAATAGTATTAACTATATTTTTAATCTTATATACTCTATATAATTTTAAAATCCATATTATGTGTTTTTTAGACATAATTTAAGAACAAATTCATTTTTTAGATTAAATAAGTATTTTTCGAAAAATACAAATTTACCACCTTTTAATGGTGAACCCTTTTTAAAAAAAATATTTGGAACTTTAATATAATCAATTTAATGAAATTAAATTATTCTTTAGAAGCAAGACATAAAAATTTGGTTTGGATAAATTTTTGGTACTTTTCTGATAACTTTCAAATTTTGACGAATAGTGAAAAATACTATGTTTTAATTGAAAACAACTTTTTTAATCCAAATAATTTATAGTGTAAAATTATGAATTTGAAAGGTTTTGAAGTATTATTATATTATATTATTATAATTTAATAAAATCTAGGTCATTATAAGTAATTTTACATTTAAATTTGACATAAACAGATGTCAATCTTTTGATAGATTTTACTTTTTGAAAACCCGATTTTCGATTTTGACAATAGGAATTAATTTTAAATTAATAAATGAAACTTATATGTTTTTAATTTGGTAAAATAGACTTAATTTTTGAATTTGTAATATCAAAAATATATTTGGGTGAATTTTTGGTATTTTTCTGAAAACTTTCAATTTTTGATTAATAGTGAAAAACACTGTGTTATTATTTAAAATAAACTTTTTATTTAAATTTATTTTAAGCCAAAATAGATATATAATACCTATATAGGTTCAATGTAATTCATTTTAGTAATTTTATAATAAAATTATATTATTAAATTTTATTGAACTTTTTAACCTCTTTTACCCACCTCCTAGGAGCATTTGCACATTTGCATAAAACTTAACTTTACCGCTTATGTGAGTTTAATTTAAAAAATTCAAGAGATGTGGTTAATATCAGTAAGTAGAATTCGGTTCAATAAGATGAAAATAATTTTTGGTGAATAGTAACTTTTGACTTTTATTTACCACGGTTAAAAATAAATTGGGTAATTAAGAGTAAAAATGATATCATAATTACTCTAACAAATGTCCTAATTCTATTGGATCAGTATAATTAGACCAAAAACAACCTTATGAATAAAATATGATCCTCTTTGGTCCACTTCTATTAGATTAGGACATTTATTATTATTTTATTTAAAGAAGAGTTAAAAGAGCTAAATTCAAAGTTTAATAACTAAAACATCTTTAATATAGGTTTAAACACAAAATAAATTAGACTATAAATATTCATTAGAAAGATAAAATTATTTTATACATAATTTTATTTTATTTATAATTTTTAGACAATAAATAAGTTAATTTATTTATGACACAATGATGATGTAATAATTACCTTATTAATGAAATATTAGTATAATTGATATTATAAATATCCAAATTAATGTAAATAGGGACTTATGATGAATTACACTAATTTTCTAAGTTATTATGACATTTTAGGGTTGGTTAAATAAATTTTATTCTAAGTGATAAAATTTTTATGACTTTCAAAAAAAATCAAATACTAAATAGTGTCAAAATTGACATTATTGAGTTTTTAAAACAAATACTATATTATTAATTGATATAATATTCCTAAAAATCTAAGGTTCATCCAAAGGAATTAGATAAGGCTATATATATTAATAATTAACCCCATGGGGTTCTCTTGTCTTGTTATAGTAATTTTATTAACCATATAATATAAAAATACAAAGAGACATGGTAAATGTAAAGCTATTTATCTAAGAGTTAAATCTAAAAGATATGGTTAATATGATGACCTAAACCTATCTAAAACATATTTTTTGATATTTATTAGACCCATACCCACCTTATCCACTAATTAATTCATTTTGGATCCATTATAAATTGAAAATGATTTTATTATAAAATAATATTTCAAGTGTTTCCTAAAGTGACCCTCACCAATCTTATAAAAGGGTACTTCCCCTTCTCTCAATTTAACACCTCCAAAGCCATTTGGCTCTGCCAAACTCTGCCCAAATATCCTCCCAAAATTACTCCATTAATTATAGTGGCCTTATTTTGGTCATAAAGTCAACCTAAGGAGCCCTTTTGATTAAATCAAAAGGAAGAACCTGAAGAAGAGGTAAATATTTCCTCACCTCTTACAAGTTCTTGTCTTCTTCCACTTCCTCTTTCATTGTTGTTTCCATACCGAAATAATAAATCCAGTACCGCATACCTATTTTGATGTTATTATAAACATTTTACAACCATATTATTTATTCTATCTATCCTATAAATGAAAAAGTCATCATACGTGCGTACGTCTGGATTACCGTCTCCATGTTATGGTATAGTTTGTTATTCAAACACTTCATTATTTGTATCGATATAATAATGAGTATAACTAATGTAAATAATAGATATAACATGTCAATGATACTTTGTATATGATATATCATCCAATTACAAATGATTTCACCATCAATATAATGGTATTGTCGCTCGTGCGTATGTACGGATTACCGTCTCCACGACACAATGAGATCCATTCCCACGTTCACCATACAACGATGATTATAAAAATATATATTATTAATAAGTATGTAATATATGAAATAATAATGCTTCTGGAGATATATATATATATATGTATGTATGTACTTACACATATATTATTCACTTACTTCCGTTCAATACGATATGAAAACTAAAACAACGTTTATGCGTACGTATGGCCTACCATCTCCATAAATGGTGCCTTCAATTTCATATATCTATCTATTATAAATATTTATATTCTAAATATATATGATATATAAATCAAGGTTTATATTCGGGAAGTATTTAAATCCTGATCTAAATGATACAAGTTAAAACGCATACGATAAAGAAAAGTGATTATTACCCAAAATGTTAATTTAACATGGAAATAATTATTAAATGGGAATTATAAAGTCATAAATTAATCATGAATGATATAATAAATATTAATATGGTCTTGGTATAATTTAATAACATACTATGGTCATTATACATGAGGTTAAACATACCCTCAGCCAAAGGAAAGTGCAAGGTAATGGTTAATTTCACAATCTCTTTATTATTCAAGGTTGTTTTTACGTAAGTATATACTGGGACATATTTATTATCCATGCCCATGTTTCATAAAAGTGTCTTCAAAGGGATTATTTTTAAGAGACTTTTTACTAAAACAACACTTTAAATGTTTTAAATATTTATTCTTATAAACCTTTCACATTAATGTTCATGTTTTCAAAATGGTTTTAAGGATTTATTTATATGGACATGAATGTTTTAAAATGTTAATTCCTTTCAAAAGTTTCAAAGTGGTATGGGACACTTTGATTCAAAAATATATTTTAAATTAATTCCTTTATATGAATTTTAAATGATTTCTTGAAAAAGGTATATTTCTCTCAAAGATTTTTACTGATCAATTTCAACTATGTCAACATCATTTACGGGATATTATTCTTGATCGAGGTTGATTTATTATGATACAAATATTCCATATTTTATTTAAGGTTTTTTATATGTTTGACTATGGATGTGTTATTTTTAAAACATTCATGGTTTATGGATAAAGTATTGATATTTCATATGCTAGTCTTAATACGAATGTTTATGTTATGTTTAAATCTATTTATATGAGGAATACATTGGACATAGTAAGTGAAGGGTGTAGCCTGCTATAGCTCCTTGATGAATCAGTTAGTATCATGAGACAAACTAGTGTCATGGAACAAGGCCTTGAAAAAAATCTTATTTTTAGTCTTGTCACAAGGCCTTGACTATGTGGTTATGAAGTCTGGAATTATGCATTCCATCATTATGAAAGTGGCTACTGATATTTCATGTGATTATTTGACTAGTAGAATATCCATGTGAATAATTAAATGGAATTATTTGATTTTGTATTTTACATATTATGCGAAAGTTCAAGTTTAAAAGGATTTTATTTTAATCTTACATTGCCTTAAATGTTTATGGTTATTTATGAAAGTTTCTGCTATATTGTTATCCTTACTAAGAATCTGAGCACACCCCTTTCAATGTTTTATTTTTTCTAGGATGTGAACAAGTATATTATGACTAAACTGCAGGGATAGTCTAAGGGATATTAGTGTGGCCTATGGAGACTATGTTGTTGTAGTTTTCATTTTATAATTTAATGTAAAACTTATCAATATATCTAGTATTTCCAAGGCTAATAAACTAATCGGTCTTTCAAGAATTGGTCTTTTGTGATCATTCCAATGTCATGTAATAATGCTCCGACTCTGGGTAACTAGGGTTGGGGTGTTATAGTTGGTATCATATGAAATTTAGTAAAAACCTTGGAAACTAGATTTAGAAAAACTATGATTAGATAACATTACCCTAAGATAGAATTTGAGGATTATTATAAAATAACTTCCTAGAATTTTGGTACTATAGGGATTTTGTGAGTTTTCCAAGAAATACATTCATGTCTGTATATGAGTAGGTAGAGGCGTCTCTGGCACAGATGTGCCTAGGGGTAAAACCCGAAAACACCACTTTGAGCTAGACTCGAACAGGAACTGGTTCACAAAAACGGACCTTACTGCACTCTTTGTTTCAACACTCCCAAGGGATAAGCTTAGGATAATTCTCATTTTATTTACAAACCATTATGAATGGATTATGATTATATACTTCCTCAAAGAAAAAAAATTTATGATTATGTATTATATCTACAAACTGTGAAATTTATGTTAACTATTTTACAAGTGTGGAATTATGTATCTTGATTCATAAAATAATCTAGTAAATGCCATTGTTCAGAAATGGTGCCTAGTAGAAGGAATGATAACTCCAGCAAAATTCATGATCCAAAGATTAAGAAAGATTTTATCTTTCATGGTATTAAGTAAACATTTATAAAGGAAATAGTCTCCAACGTATTATCATTATATGAAGAAATAGTATCATGTGTTAATAAGATAAGTAAAGAATTATCTAAGTCCTATGCATTTGAAGGGAAGCAAGAGAAGAAAAGGATGGAAGAGATAAATATGGATAAAGGGAAGAGGGGAAAGAAGGATTTTCCCATATGTGATAACTGTGGAAAGAATCACCTTGGTAATTGTAATAGGGAATGAGAGTTTGTTATAAGTGTGGAGAAAAAGGACACCATGTAAGTGATTGCAACGTTAAGAAAAAGGTTTCAAAGGTACAATGCTTCATCTTTAAGGAGTTGGGACACTATGCGAATCAATGTCCTAATCATTAGAGTATGCTCCAAATGATGGTATTGGATAATAATAAAGTTATGATGCTACCATAGATAAATAGGGATGAATAGTATTCTTATGCTATTATTAAATAATTATTTCATTTGAGTGTTTTATCAATGATGTACTCATTTTATGAATTTTGGAAATAAATAAGGATTGTACTACAGTACTATTTCATTGAGGATTTGAGATTATATGGTTCCAAGAAAAGTTGCTCAATAGCAAGACAAAGTTTTTGGAAAATACATGTTTGAAGGAAAGATAAACCTTAATATGGTTCTGATATGGAGGTAGTGATTTTGGAATAAGATATTATTGATTTGGATAAATTATATTGGATATTCCTTGTTACCTTGTGACTGATTAATGGTTTGTTTATTCCATCATTTTCAGAGTATTAAAAATTTTTGGATATAAAGAATACATCTAGAATTCTATAAGGAATGAGGGAGAATGAATGTAATCAATAAGGATTTATTATAATTCAGGGTGTTACCTTGTTTTAAAATAATACATGATGAAGGTATTTACATGTTATTACGTAACAAAAGGGATCTTTATTGTGTTCACCTTCCTTATAAATTTTGGACTGTGAGTTTGGATAGAAGTATTTTGGATAAGTTTAAAGGTTGGAATCGATTAAGTTTTTTTTAAGGTTAAATCATTTCTTGATATTATTTTTGGATTGTCATAAAAAGGACAACCCAGAGGTCGGGCGACAACCCGTCGCATCTAGCAAGGCCGCAAGACTTGAACCCGCAACCAAAGGGCGACAAGGGTGGATCACCTACCACTGGCATACATGATGTCTTGGTTTGTATAATGTAGATTTTTTTAAATAGTCTGACAAATGAATTATAAATTCATTATTTTTGGAACCCTGTACAATTAGGATAAATTGAACATATATTTTTTGAATTCTGTTATATTTTGAAGTGAAAGAAGAGTTTGTGGTAGGAATTAGTTGAAGGATAAAAATCTACTTGTCTATTATATTTTTTTCCTCTTATTCTATGAATAAATTAATTCTTAAACTTTAGGGAATGGGTCTTAAAACCAAAAAAATGTGTTATCCTATTACCTTATGTTTTTTTGAACTAACGATATTTTAAGTCATCATACATTGATGGATTTGAGGCCCTCAATTTTACACTTGTTTGTGATTGATGACCACAATCACTCCCTATAAATATTTATGTTTTTCCGCCAATTACATGTCTCTAATTTCCACCAATTTTCTCCTAATTGAGATCATAATTTTGTGGTAACTTTTTTATTCTCTTTCCCTATTATTAAGACTAAATTTTATTTACCCAATTTCTGATGTGGGTTTTCAACAAAGGTATTTTTCTATTTTAAACCTTTTATTTTCGAAGAACAATTTCAAATTATGAGGATGCAATTTATTGAAGGAGGGGAGAATGAAACACCCAAATATTTCATAGAACATTATCTCATTAAATTAATTCAATAGCTTGCGCTACACACAACACCGAGTTTGAGCACACCACAACTTACCAAACTAGCCATTCAAAAAGCTATTATGAATAGTATTAACTAAATTTTGAATCTTATATACTCTATATAATTTTACGATCCATATTATGTGTTTCTTAGACATAATATAAGAATAAATTCATTTTTTTAGATAAAGTAAGTATTTTTCAGAAAATGAAACTTTATCGCCTTTTAATGGCAAACCCTTTTTAAAACCAATATTTGAAACTTTTATGTATTCAATTTAATGAAATTAAATTCTTCTTTAGAATCGGGACAAAAAAATTATTTTGGATAAATTTTTGGTACTTTTTTTATAACTTTCAAATTTTGATGAATAGTGAAAAATACTATGTTTTAATTGAAAACTGCTTTTTTAATCGAAATAATTTATAGTGTTAAATTATGCATTTGAAAGGTTTCTAAGTATAAATAAATTATATTTTTATCATTTGATACAATTTAGGTCATTATAAGTAATTTAACATTTAAATTTGACATAAACACATGTCAATATTTTGATAATTTTTACTTTTTTAAAACCTGCTTTTTGGTTTTGACAACAGGAATTAATTTTAAATTAATAAATTCAACTTATATCTTTTGAATTTGGTAAAATATACTTCATTTTTTAATTCAGAATATCAAAATTATCTTTGAGTTAATTTTTGGTATTTTTCTGAAAACTTTCAATTTTTGATGAATAGTGAAAAACACTGCGTTATTATTTAAAATCAAGTTTTATTTAAATAATTATTTATTTTATTTAAATTTATTTTTTGTAAAAATAGATATATAATACCTATATAAGTTCAATGTAATTAATTAGATTCATTTTATAATAAAATTAGATGTATTAAATTTTATTGAACTTTTTAACCTCTTTTACCCACCTCATAGGAGCATTTGAAAATTTGCATAAAACATAATTTCACTGATTCTATGAGTTTAATTTCAAAAATACGATCGACGCGGTTAATATCAGAAAGTAAAATGTGTTTCAATAAGATGAAAATAATTTTTGGTGAATAGTAACTTTTGAATTTTATTTACCACTATTAAAAATAAATAGGGTAATTAAGGGTAAAACTGACATCATAATTACCCTCACACATGTCCTAATTCTATTGTATAAGTATAATTAGACCAAAAAAACCTTAGGAATAAAATACGATCCTCTTGGGTCCACTTGGATTATATTATTACATTTATTATTATTTTATTTAAAGAAGAGTTAAAATAGTTTAATTAAAAGTTTAATAACTAAACCATTTTTAATGTAGGGTTAAACACAATATAAATTTGACTATAAATATTAATTATAAATATAAAAATATTTCCTACATAATGGTATTTTATTTAAAAAAATTAGACATTAAATAAGTTAATTTATTTATGATACAATGATGACGTTGTAATTACATTATTAATGAAATGTTACAATAATTGATAATATAAATATCCAAATAAAAGTAAATTGAGACTTATGATGAAGTACACTAATTTTATAGGTTAATATGACATTTTAGGATTGTATAAATAAATTTTATTTGAAGTGATAAAGTTTTTATGAATTTAAAAAAAATAAAATACTAAATAGTGTCAAAATTGACATAATTGAGTTTTTAAAACAAATACTATATTATTGATTGATATGATATTCCTAAAAATAAATGGTTCAAAAAAAGGACTTAGATAAGGTTATATATTAATAATGAACCACATGGTGTTCTATTGTCTTGTTATAGTTAGTTTATTAACCATTTAATATAAAAATATAAAGAGACATGGTAAATGTCAAGCTATTTAACTAAGAGTTAAATATAAAATATAAGGTTAATATAATGACCTAAAACTCTATAAAACCTATTGGTTGAGAGGTTTGAGACCCATCCCCATCTCATCCTCTAAATAATTCATTTTTTAGCCATTATAAATCTAAAATTATTTTATTATAAAATAATATTTCATGATTTTCCTTAAGTGACCCTCACCTCTCTTATAAAAGGGTACTTCCCATTCTCTCAATTTCACACCTCCAAATCCATTTGGCTCGGACAACCCCAGCCCAAATATCCTCCCAACACTCCTCCATTAATTCTAGAGGCCTTTTTTTGTCATAAATCCAACCTAAGGATCCCTTTTGATCAAATAAAAAGGAAGAACCCAAAGAAGAGGTAAATATTTCCTCACCTCTTTCAAGTTCTTTTCTTCTTCCACTTCCTCTTTCATTTTTGTTTCTATAAAAAAATAATAAATATAGTACATCCTATAAATTGTGATGTTATTATAAATATTTTACAACCATATTAAATATTCTATCAATCCTATAAATGACAAAGTCGTCATACGTGCGTACGTACGGCTTACCGTCTCCACATCGTGGTGTAGTTTGTTATTCAAACACTTCATTTTTTGGATGGGTATAATAATGAGTATAACTGAAGTAAATAATAAATATAACATGTTAATGATTCTATATATATTATATACCATCCAATTACAAATTATTTCACCATCAATATAATGATATTGTCACTAGTGCGTACGTATGGATTACCGTCTCCACAACATGATGAGATTCATTCCCACGTTCACCATTCAATGATGATAATAAAAATATATATTATTAATAAGTTTTCAATATATGAAATAATAATTATACTTAATATATATGTATGTATTTATTTATGTACTTACATATATCTTATTCACTTACTTCCATTCAATACGATATGAAAACGGAAACAGCGTTTATGCGTACGTACGGCCTACCGTCTCCATAAACGGTGCCTTCCATTTCATATATGTATCTATTATAAATATTTATATTATAAATATATATGAAATATAAATCAAGGATTATTTTTTTTAAGTATTTAAATCCTGATCTAAATGATAAAAGTTAAAACACGTACGATAAAGAAAGCGATTATCACACAAAATGTTAATTTAACATGGAAATCATTATTAAATGGGAATTATAAAGTTATAAATTAATAATGTATGGTATAATAAATATAAATATGGTTCTTTTATAATTTAATAACATACTATGGTCATTATACTTGAGGTTAAATGTACCCTCGACCAAAGGAAAGTGCAAGGTAAGGGTTAATTTCACAATCTCTTTATTATCTGAGGTTGTTTTTATGTAAGTATTTACTGGGAAATATTTATTATCCATGTCCATGTTTCATAAAAATGTGTTCAAATGGATTATTTTTAAGGGACTTTTTACTAAAATATTATTTTAAATTTTTTAAAGATTTATTCGTCTAAACCATTCTCATTAATGTCAATGTTTTCAAAACGGTTTTAAGGATTTATTTATATGGACATGAATGTTTTAAAATGTTAATTCCTTTAAAAAGTATCAAAGTGGTATAGGACACTTTGATTCAAAACTATATTTTAAATGACTTCCTTTATATGACTTTTAAATTATTTCATGAAAAAGGGATATTTCTCACAAAGTTTTTTACCGATCAATTTCAACTATGTCAACATCCTTTATGGGATATTATTCTTCATAGAGCTTGATTTATTATGATATAAATATTCCATATTGTATTGTAGGTTTTGTGATATATTTGAATGTGGATGTGTTATTTTTACACCATTAATGGTTTATATATAATTTATTGAAATTTGTATTCTAGTTTTAATACTAATGTTTATTTTATGTTTAATCCTTTTAATATGAGGAATGAATTGGACTTATTAAGTGACGGGTGGATCCCTCTATAGCTCCTCGATGCATCGGTAGGTCTCATGAGACAAACTAGTATCTTGTCATAAGGCCTTGAAAAAATCTTATTTATATTCTTGGCAAAAATCCTTGACTATGTGGTTATGAATTCTAGCATTATGTATTCCATCATTATGAAAGTGTCTATTGATATTGCATTTGATTATTCGAATAGTAGAATATCCATGTGAATAAGTAAATGGAATTATTTGATTTTATCTTTTCCATATTATATTTAAGTTCAAGTTTAAAAGGCTTTTGTTTTAGTCTTACATTTCCTTAATTGTTTATGCTTATTTATGAAAGTTCCTGCTATATTGTTATCCTTAGTGAGCATCTGAGCTCACCCCTTTCTATATTTTATTTTTTCTAGGATGTGAAGAAGTATATTATGACTGACCTACAGGGATAGTCTAAGAGATATGAGTGTGGCCTATCAAGACTATTTTGTTGTAGTTTTTTATTTTATAATTTAATGTAAAACTTATGAATGTATCTAGTATTTCCAAGGCTAATAAAATAATCGGTCTTTCGAGACTTGATCTTTTTTTATCATGCCAATTTCATGTAATAATGAACCAACTCTAGGTAACTAGGGTCGGGGCGTTACAATTCCCTTATATTCCATTCATCTTATAATACTGAACGAGATAACATAAGGATGTTCATAAGAAAGGGGTGAGATATAAAGCCTAGTAAGGGAATAATAAAATCATATCATAATAAAAGTAATAAATTTTTTTCAATAGGAATATCAAAGTGACATAAAATGGGTTAGAATCATAAACTTTAACATCAAATCATGATATAATATGAAAACATTAAGGCAACATATGAATGTGGAAATAATGTAAAACATTGCATCATAAGAATAATCCAAGGATAAATGATAATAAATCATAACAAAGTGTTCTTAGAAAAACCTACCAGGAACCATAAATGGTATCTCATGAGATACAAACATTACCCAATGCATTTGAGACCTATATAATTTTGGGCCCACCTGTCACATTTATATCATGTAGATGCATTTGTGTATAATAAATATCATACAACATAAGGATTTATTTTATTAATTTTCATCTAATCATTATTTAGTGTGGGTTTCATTAATGGAAATAAATAAAATATAGGTACATATAGGTGAATAACCTTAATTGTAAATGTGTATGGGTACACACGACATAATGTTTTCCCTGAAAAATCACAGGATAATTTTTTCAGCATTACAGGTGTACATAAAGGTTTATATAAGGGTTTAATGAGAGTGAAATATGGCCTCTCATTACTTTGGAATTATAATTATGGTAAAGGGATGTGTAAAAACATATTTCAATAAGAATAATTGGAAATCAAAATTCATAACTCAAAGAATGGGATTGAATAAAGAGGAGAGAATCCCTTACCTTGAGAAAATGTTTTTAAAATCTTGGTATGAGCTTTTTAAGAGATTGGGAAAGCCTTGGGAGGGATTTAGAAAGGTGTAGATAAAGTAACTTCATGATCAATAGATTTTTAGTGAATATTAGTGGGTGGTTTTGTGAGTATTTATTGTAAAATAGAGGGGAATTATTTATTAAATTCTAAACTTTTGTTTTTGGGCTCTATATGATAAATTAATCAAAACGCAAACCTTACCATGTTTTTTTCACATGGATTCTATCAAAGAGTAGTGGATTTAAATATTTTATAAGTATAATAATTGAACATATTAAAATTATACTATTTTTGATGTGGAAGTGATTTATGTTCATAAAGAATTGATTTTAAAACCTTAAAATATAATATAGGTTTAGAAGGATTCATTAAAGACTTATGAAACTAATAAAATAACTTCAAAATAAATTAATTTAAAGGGGTATATTTATTCATGGATTATTTTTATAGCATTTATTAAATCACTTTTGTGCTATTATGATTTCATAATATAGACTATATATTTATTCCATATTTAATCTTTTTCTCAGAAATTCAATTGTCTTAGAAAGTTATGAAAAGTTAAATATTGAGTAATTTCAACATGATGATTTAAAAAATAATATTTATTTTATAAAAATAATTCTCTAAATATAATAATTTAAAATTTTAAATAAAAATCCTTATTTACGAGAAAATAATTGTTTTTATGATAATAATAAATTTCCAAACCTTATAAATATCACATTGGACTTTATTACATTATTTTATCATTTTTATATAAATAAATATTATTTAATTATAGGATAATTATATTATTTAAAAATCACTAAATTTATTAAAAAGAGTTTTAAGACCATATATTTTCCAAAAAAAAGTCAATTTTGGTTTCTTCATATCAAAATATAAATTTCATCAACTCATATATAATTCTATACATAAATCAATAATTAAAAGGAATAAACATAATATTTTTTTTATTACAAATAATACATAAAATTAATATTACTAGGGTATTGATATATAATCCCTTATTAAACCAGTATATTACTTAAGGGTAATGTGTGCTATGGTGGTACTTTCTTAAGGTGATTTGGTGACATGGTTTGAGCTATGATCTCGATAAGCTTGATGCAATGAGATCATCCCTCTAAAATTTGAGGAATATATCTATGTGGTTTCATGAAAACTTGAGTTAAACCCATTTTTGATCCCAAAATATAGTTTACCATGATCCTTGGGCATGGATAATGAGCTTGAGGCTTAATTAAATGAGGGATATAAACTTAACTTTGACACATTTGATGTTAATTTTATTGAAATTGCATTGAAAATCCCACTATTAAAATTACGGAATCATACCCAATGTCAAAATATATGGATTATTTTGAGGATATAACCATGATAAAGGGGTTAAATATTTAATAAATGTTAGAAGATCCACTACCCACACTCTTGGAAAGTGACTTTATAGTGGCCATGTAAGTTGAAATAGAGCAAATATCTTATAATTTTGAGTTAGAAACTCATCATTGTAAACTATTTCATTTTAAATTAATTAAAACTAATTATAAGAATATTTTTTCTGGTTTTATATATGTAGTATTAGAACCAGTGAAATGTACCCTAGAAAAGGAAGATGTTGACAGCTTTATCCTACTATATAGAGTTGAAGTAAAAGAGGCCCTCTAGAAAATTCCCACTCCCATAAAATAAAAATTCAACAACAAAAAGTGGTTTGGGAGAAAAATATGTCAACAATAAGACCTATAGAAGAAGAATCATGTTGAAAAGATTTATTAGAAAAATAAATTATGGTGGTTCTTACCACAAAATCCTTACCCACCAACAAACTGAGGATGATTTAATTATTATCTGAAAACAGATTGTATAAATAAAATCAACCATTATAGGGTTTACCCAAGATCATTACCCCCTTTTATATATTTTTCATTTTTTTTAAGTCTTATGTTTTAATTTTTAATATTCTTATTAACATATTTAATTTTTATACGTTGGGAACAAGTCAGAAAATAGCTTCAACATACTTTGAAAATTATTTCAAACTAAATAACTATAGAAATCACTTCTTCCAAATATTGTCTATAATATAATAAACCATCTTGGTGAACTCCTTCCCTTATACTTTAATATATGTTTTCTAATTGAAAATATTCTTTTAATATTCAAAATAATAATAAATTTCTTTGAGGATTAAGTTAAAACTAAGTGTGGGGGAGGCGAATTACCGATGGATTCATTATTTTCCCTCCTTTTTTTTGGTGTGTTTTTTATTGAGTATGTTTATTAATATATATATATATATATATTAAAAAAATTCTCATTTTTTAACATGTAAAAAGTCTTTTTATATTTCTTTTGAGTGTTTTTTTCAAATTTTCATTGAGCAGGTTTGAAAAGTCTAAAAAAATTGTACTCCAAATCATTTGTGAGGATCTTGATCGTATTATTGAAACTTAAAATATAAAATTATTGGTGATTTTTATTTTTTATTATTCTTTTATTTTCAATCATTTTTATGATCTTTAACTGGAAATTGAAATCCAAAACCACTGGTGACCAAATAATATTTTAATTTCTATTCAGAGAGGTTTGTGAACCACTTTAACATTATCTTTTTCATACCGTTGATTCTTGAGATAATCTTGGGATTTTTTTATAAACTATAACTTATGTCTATTCTCTTTCAAATATTTGAAATTCATGAGATACTTTCAATATGATTGAGTAATTCAATTGGTTTTCCCTTCACCTATCATTAATACCTACCATGAACATTTACCCTAGTTAATCCCTTAATGATTATCACACTCATGGTGTCACTTTTATGTATAATTTTAATCTATTTATTTTTTATCAATCTCTTTTTTTTGTCTTTCCATTTAAAATTTTCAATTTTTTGGAAAACATTGGGTGTTTCACGGTAAGCGCATGATTATGGGTAACTATATGGACACCGTGAAACATGTCTATAGTTTTTGATAGTGTGAAGTTCCATGGTTGGTGCATGGTATACCAAACCATGCATACCAACTATGTTGGTGCCCAGGTGAAGTAGTGGTGATCCTCATAGTTGGTGCGCAGTTAGGAAACCCGTATAGCTAAATTGTGTTGTCAACCCATGAAGCCTACCAAGAAAACTTAAAATGTGAAATTAATCCTCTCTAAATACTCATTTTTAACACTATTTTACTATAATATATACCCCAACTTTATTTCCTCATCCCTCATTCACAATCCCTATTCCTACTCCTCTCCTTGGGTTGATTTATAGTGGAATATTCATCAAGTTCTTTAAGATCTATTCAATTAAGGTCCTCCTCTCCTAATTCATTAGATTTTATTCAATTATTCTCTTAGTTTATCCCTTCCCTATGTCCATTATAACCTATATTTTATTTAATCAAAATATAATGGTGTTGATCTTGATGCTTTTGATCTTATATTACTTCAATAGGTTGTTCCTTCTCTTTTTCTTGTGAATTCCAACTAGTTCTTGGTGGTTTCAAGTGGTTAAGGTAGGTGGTTTCCTGTTATACCATTTCATGATGAACTAAATGTGATCTCTTAAATTTATAAAGCATGTTTTACAATTTTTTATATGTAAAAGTATATTTTGAGAACTATTTTTGTGTTCTTTGTTGAATTTAAAATTTTGTTCTGTTGTATTCGGGTGGAAATGATTTTTGAAATTGGAATGATTTGTTTATGGAATTCCTTAGAAGTAAAAATTAAAATTGATTGAAAAGGGGATAGCACATGGGAACATCATGTACATGGGAGGTATGATTGTGAAAAGTACTAATAGGAAAATATGTACCTTCCCTAGCCTTTGAACTATGATATAACTCTAAATAACCAAAATATCATATAGATGTGGTTACTGGTGGGAATTTATTCTTGTCCTGACTAGAAACTTGTGTAAGGGACTAGTTTTGAATGGTTTGATCATTGAGAGTATGAGAATCATCGGATGAGGCCTAAAATTAGCTTCCTTAGGGTTTTCCCATTTTACTTGGTTGTTGTATATTTTTTTCTTCCTCTATTAATTCAAAATGTTAAAAACATGTTTTCCAATTAAATTATTTTTCAAACTAGCATATTTATTTTTTCTAACATTAGTTATTTAAGTAATCCTTAGTGATATCCTATTGGGATATATTTTTCAGACCCTATATAAACTAAATGGGTGTATGTAGACTATTTTCTATCAGATACTGGTAAAACCAAAGTGGAACGTTAATGAAATAGGTACTCTTTCTATCATATCTTGGTTGGGTGATCGATGTGATATTTTCGGAGGTTGACCCTCATGTCGAATAAAGATGGGTGGATTTATTTTTTTATTTTTTTTTGGTTTTCAGTTGTAAAATCTTATTACCTTTATTGGTATAGTATTTTAACTTTCCATACTATATTTTAAAGTGAGAAATGCTTATTTATACTAGGATTGAATGTTTATATTTTACTTATGTGTTTTTCTGTTTCCTTGAGATATTATTTACATTTTGTTGTAGAGTTTATTGGTAAAATCATTCTTAGAGGAAATTCGTGATGCCCTGACACTAGTTTCTACCCTATGGGGACTAGGAATTATTTTCCGGACTTGCCAAAAACTTTATCAGGGTCCCGAGTCATGGGAAACCTGGGATGGATCATGATTAAATGGTATCAAATCCACTGGTTTTGTATCTATGTTATTTTAGAATTTTTTATAGAATAGAGCTAGGATCATTTAGGATCAAATAATAAGTATGAAGGAGTGTATAACCCACATTATTAGCAACCTTCCTAGAGTTACAAGGGGATGTTAGGAAATGTTATTCTGATTCTGTTTTTTCTTTACACTCCCTTTTTAGGTAGGGTGCACGGGCCACAGACCACGCATGCATGCCTAGTTCTATGGAAGATATAAATTTATTTTTATTATACATGTGATTTATTAGGTTACATGAAAAAAATTTATTGTTTTAATGATGATTTATTATTATTTGTTATGGTTTTATTCCTTTATTAATTTTATGTAGCATCATACCACCTCAAAAGTGACCTATAAACCCTCTATAGGATATTGTGGATACATTCCATGAGGGAATATACCAGTTGATCAGAATATTATTGAGGAAGTTTTCCAATATATTTGAGTTATAATCCAAAGAGAGGATTCAAGTCCCACACCTACTATGAAAACTGATCTATCTTCTGATAAGCATCAAGATCAGTAATTTCTCAATGATACAACTCCCTTTTTAGGAAATCAATGAACCTCACAATGTTGATGACTAGTTAGAGAATACCGAGAAGATATTTTACTTCCTTGGAACTCCAAACTCTATTAAAGTAAAGTTTGAAACCTTCATTCTTAAGTCCCTTAATGGAAATAGTGGGATTAGTTATTTATGAAAATTATCATGAGGATTTGAAATAGAATTATTTTTAGGTGATATTCACCCATTAGTTTTACCCCGATATATTTGTATTGGTTAAATATTATAAATTTGTGTTCCTCTTGAAAGAAACTCGATTGATAATGTAATATTAAAAATAATTCACTAAGTTAGTTCACTTTTATCTTGATATTGTTTATAATGGAGAGATTACATCTAGTTACCTCAATATGGGTATGCGACCTAACATTCGGTCCCAAGTCTTCTTATTGAATCCCAAGATCTATGATTAAGTTTTTGACTGATCTATAATAGTCAAGATTTATTAGGAATAAATTTATAGGCTCATTATAGTTCCACCTATTCCTAGTAAATTTAGGATTGGTTCCTCATAGAAGATAAAGAAACATGAAGAGAAGGTGAAGGTCACTGATAGCACTTCTAGGTATATGCCCGGATCATCATCCACAGTTTCTATATGTGGGGGTCCTATGTATTCCACCTATGTGGTATGGTATGGAATATGAAATATTTTTGTTTAGTGGAACCAGTACATTTCTTTTGTATAGATTTCTAGGCTATCCCCCAATATTATGTTAAGACTACCTTCCTTCCCATAGTGGTTATTTCTCTTTAACCCCTAGGGGATCCACAGTGTAGTCTGATGCCTCTTAGGTAGAGCGACTCCATCATCAAGGGAATGGGGGTGGTACTAATTCTTCATATGGGTAGATTCATATCAAGTTCATCCATTAGTCTATTTGAATACCACAGGGTCATTCTGAGGTGAATTCATTGTATGTATTAGATCAATTCCTAATGGAATCTGAGGTGGGTTCTATTATAGTGAGAGGTACTATTCCTTTTTACATTGAGTGTGGATACTAATTTATTTGATATAGGTAACTCTCATTCATTTATATCTACCCATATTATGGAATTATTAAAACTCTCTGTCGATATCATTCCCTATTTCATACAAATATGCATTCATCTTTGAAGAAAGATAGGGGAAGGTTTTTTTCTCCCTTCGTGTGTCATCTCTATGTAAAAAGTCAAGATTGTAGGTGGATTTCTTATACATGAAATGGATCTCTTCGACATAATACTTGGGATGGATTGGATGTTGACCTAAAAAGATTATAATTATTGTTACCATCAGGGAGTGAATTTCACAATCCCTGATGGGATCACTCAAGTATTACAAGGAGAATGGTAAATGTGGTCAATTTGGGTGTGAACTCCTATTTAGGAGCTATGAAGACTCAGTTTTCAATTGTTTTATCATCTAATGGAATTTTATAAATTGAATTATGAGTTTCATCCTCTTTTCAATGAATTTCATGAGGTTTTACTAGATGATTTCATAAACTTTCTTGTGGAGAGGGAATTTGATTTCTATCTTAATATAGTATTAGGGACTCATATGATATCTCACCCTTCATATTTAATAGCTCGGGTAGATTTGAAAGTGTATAATATTTATCTAGATGATTTGGAAGATAAAGTATTCATTCACCCTAGAATTTCATTATGGGATTCCCCAGTTCTTTTCACTAAAAATGTGTAAGGGACCCTTTTCTTGTGTATCAACTATTAGAAGTTTAATCTGGTTATGATCAATAATAAATACCAATTTCCCCATATTGATGACCTCTATGGTTATCTTAAGAGATAAAGGTGGTTTCCAAGATTCAACTTCATTTAGGCCATCACCTGTTCAGGGTGAGAGAGTTTGGTGTTCTCGAGACTACTTTTAGGATAAGTTATGGTAATTTTGACTACATATAGATGAAATTAATGTTGAAAAATAATCCTATAGTTTTAATGGTGTATATAAACTATATATTAAAAAAAATCATCAACATCTTTTTCATGGTATTTGTGTACAACATCCTAATTTAATCTAAAATAAAGGAGGATTATTAAATACATTTTATAATTGTTTTGGGAATCATTCAAAATCACTAACTATTTTCTAAATTCTAAAAATATAGGTTATATATCTAATAGATCAAGTTTATTGGGCATGTGGTTTCAGAACAAGGCATCTCAATTGATCCTAAGAAGGATAGGGTTATGATTTCTTGGGAGTATCCCACTAGTGTTTTCTATATTATAGGATTCTTGGGTTTGGTAGGATATTATTGATGTTTATTAAAATACTTCTCCCATCTTACATCACCCATAATATGTCTCACCTAAATAGGGGTGAAGTTATTATTGAACCCAAAATGATAGGTGTATTTCAATGAGTTAAATAATTGGTTGACTTCAGCTCCAATTCAGATTTTATCTGATGTTGTTCAAGGTTATGAGGTTTATTGTGAAGCATAATGTATAGGCCTATAGTTTGTTCTTATGCCGGGAGAACATATGGTGGTGTATGACTCTTACTAACTCTGACCACATGAAAAGAACTACCCGACCCATGAAATTGATCTAATAGTCAAGATGTATTCCCTCATGTATTGAAACCACTATTTTTTTTGGAAAGGTTTGTTTTTTATTCAAATCAGAAAATTTTGATCCATATCTTTCTGTATAAGGAACTAAGTCTATAGAACCGGTGATGGGTAAAATATCTTTAGAGATTTTATTTTGACATTGCCTATACACCAGGAATAGGGAATGTGGTTATTGATTCCCTTTACTATAATTTTTCTTATTGGACCCTCAAGGAGTCCAATGATGAATGGATTTTGATGGGTGTCTTTACTTAGATGCATCTAGAAGCAAAGGAAGAAAAATATATCATGTTTATTATGAGTATCTAATTGAATCCTTCTTTTCTCAAGCTTGTTATTCAAGAGAAATAAGATAATGGTGAGTGTTAGTGTATCAGGAGAGTTTAAAATGGTGGGGAGACCACCAAAGAGTTATCTCAATCTCATGAGGGTGTATTTTGTTTTTTAAGCTATTATATAGTTCTAATAATGATGAGGAATGTGGTATTGAATTATTTTCATCAGTCCCAATGTGATATTAACCCAGGTACCACCAATAAATACTATGATCTGAAATGGTGATTCTGGTGTCCTATTAAGAGATGGGACATAATGGACTTTGTGTCTTAGTGTTTTACTTGAAAAAAGATAAAGGTTGAGCATAAGAATCCTTCAGATCTACTTTAGTCGCTTCTCATACCAACCTAGAAGTGGGATGAGGATTCCATAGACATTTTCCTCAGGCTACCTCAAACCCATCAGGGTAAGAATGATATATGATTCACGACTGATTTTCTAACCAAATCCACCAACTTCATTCCAATAAAGGAAACCACTAAAGTGGAAAATCTTTGTAATTTTTATATTGAGGATGTCATGAAATTGTCTAGGGTTCTATATGTTATCATATTTGATAAAGACTTTCGGTTTACCTCTTGTTTTTGGAAGGGTATCAAGGATGCAATGGGGTCCCAGGTCAAGTTAAGTATTGTAACGAACCAACATGGTTAAACCTGATATGTCACCAAAGTTGGATCACTAAAAGGCCTAAATCATGTTCTCGATCACCATGGGCTGGTGATAAGAACCATAGTATCAGTAAAAACCTCCCTAAAAATAAAAAAAAATGTATCATGTATAATAAAAGTAAGATAAACAATCAAAGAACAACATCAAAGGGAAGTGTACATCCAAGAGACATAAAAGGAAAATCCAAAAGGATAAATATAAAAAATAAAGACTAAATAAGAACAAAACCAAGCCTCTATGTAAAAATTCATCACCACCAACCAAACTCACTATAAAGATGACATAAATCCATAGAATCTAGTGAGCAAAATTATGACCTTCTCTTTACCTATATCATGAAAAACCATTAATTAAAATTCCCAAAGGTAAAAATATAGTGTTATAACTAAAGCTTATTAGGATGACACCAAGTAATCTATAGAATGTATATCACTATGTAACTGTTATTTCTATCTTTAAAAGCTAAACATGTTTCTTGAATTTTTTTACTATAAAAAAATACATAAAAATTTATTTCGTTTTTTCTCTCAAAAAAATCATATTCAAATCCAAAATAATATTAATATAAACATGTATGACGATATAGAGGGTAGTATCCAAAAATAAACCATATCTCAAAAGATAAACATGTGAAAAACCAAACATGAAATAATGCCATCATTTAATAAACCAAGAACAAGTTAGAATCTATCCTATTTTAATACATACTAGGATATGAAATGGAACACTAATCCATTCATATTTTGAATCCTATTGATATCAAGTCTTGTTATATTCTATCTATATCACAACTATTCCCCTAGTAGTGCCACACTCACTAAGGTTTGCATATATCCATAACCCAACACACCCAAGGTTCCCAATGTTCAATGTTTTCAAAAAAAATAGGTAAAACAATATTAAAATTTAATAATAAATTTCCACAATCAAAGTATCTCCACTTATATGCTCAAAAATCTATTTTAGAGTAAAAAATATTTTAGGAATTTTATCAAACACATGATGTGTGTAAAACTAATTTTAAATAAAAATCCCTTTCAAAATAATTTACTATACCAAAAATGATAAATTTATAAAAAATAGACCTTATATATTTCAAATTAATCAATTTCATAAACCAAATTAATTGAATTTATAAGAACATTGAGTAATTCATGTGACAAAACCTTTTTATAGAGACACCAACCATGAAAAAATAAGAGAATTATTCACATTCAAAAATGGATATTAGAATTGAGGATATCCAATCCTTAAAAGACTATATACATAAAAAAAATATCAATTATCTATCAAACCCTCTAGATATAGAAATCAAATACTCATTGAGTTCCAATAAATGAGAGATATAGAAAGAGGAGAAGATATCGGATCAAAAACAGAACATACCATGAAGTGATCCACTAAGAACAAAGGGGTAATTACCAAATATCTGAGGATCGAACCCTATAGAGTGTCAAGGTGATGTTAGGTTGGTATAAAGAGATATTAGGAGAATATTGGACTTAAAAACCAAGGAAAATGGGTTAAATTTCAAAATTTAATAATCCTACATTAGTCACATGGTTAGGCACTACGGTTAGAGTAGGAAGCGTCGCTATGATAGCATCATCCAGGGAAGTGGGAAACAGAGTACTTGGAATGAGGGTCCAGTTACATAGAACCTTTCCCATGTTATTTGTCACCAGTGTGGTAGGTTGAGACACTTTTGGAGATAGTTCCCCTAACCACCAATTGAGTGACGAGCTTTCGGCAAGATGGGACATATATAGAGTTTCTATAGGAACCCGTGATATACGGGCAGTGATGGTGTATCTAGGTAGGATTAGAGTGTGGTAAGTGGATCCTCCAAACCATATAAGGCTAGAATATGGAGTTTTACTAGATGATGAGTTAGGGGTGGTGGATGTGGAGCTTTGGGGAAAGAGAAATCGTATCATTAGATTCATGCAGCTCAAGGGATTCATGTTACATCACAGGGAATATGGGTAGGACAGTTTCATGTGGTGTATCCTACACTTGTGGATAGAGAGTCTATACCATCGATAGTGATAGGTACTATTATTGTAGCCTCTACTTTATCTGGTGACCTATTTGATACTGGTTCCTCTCATTCCTTTGTATCTTCAATACTTGTTAATGGTTTGAGCCTGGCGGTGGAGTTAGTGAGTGGGGTGTGGACGATAGACACACCTCTGGGAGTACCGTCAAGGAACATCTATTTGTGCAAGGGGTGTTCTCTTGAAGTTGGGGAGTATCTTTCTCTATGGCATCTGTACATCCTTAACATGTCAGGATTAGACATAATTTTGGGTATGGACTAGTTAGTAGCATACCGAGCCCATATTGATTATTACCATAAGAGAGAGACATTTACATCTTCTAAAGGTGACAACTATATTCACTATGGATAGTGGGATATCCAAGAAGGCCGAGTAGGGACAAATACTTAACAACTATAAGAGCTCATAGCCCAGGTTTCTAGTCTATTTATATATGATGTAGGTGTAAAGTGGGATGTATTTCATCCTATAGTGGATAGATTTCAGAACATGTTTTTTGAAGACTTATCATGGATACCACCTGAGAGAGATGTTTAATTCACTATTGAACTCATGTTGGGGGCAGATCTAGTTTCTATTCCACCATACAGAATGGAACCTATATATATCCAAGAGTTTAAGACTTATCTGGAAGAGTTGGAGGATAAGGGATTCATCCACTTGAGTATGTCGCCCTGAGGTTCACTAGTGTTATTTTAAAATAAGGATAAGGGGACTCTATGTATTCGTGTTGATTACCAAAAGTTGAACTGGATGACTGTGAAGAACCGGTATCCTCTACTCCATATTAATGATTGTTTGACCAATTGAGATGATCTTGTTTGTTATCAAATATCGACTTGAGATTAGGGTATCATTAGCTAATAATTGTAACTTCAGATATACCAAGGATGGCTTTTAGAAGAAAGTATGACATATATGAGTTCATCATAATTCCGTTTGGTTTGAAGAACGCACCAATAATGTTTATAGCCTTGATGAATAGGCTATTTCATCCATAACTGGATCAGTTTTTTGTATTTTTTGTGGATTACATCTTGGGGTACTCCAAGACTCATGAAGATCATTCCCAACATCTTGACATAATCATGAGTACACTGAGAGATAATTGGTTATATGTAAATCTATCGAAGTTACAATTTTGGATTGATCAAGTACAATTATTGGGTAACATCATCTCTGAGGAAGGTGTGTCAGTAGATCTGGAGAAGGTTTGGGTAGTGGTTTCTAGTTAAAAGCCCAAGAACATGTTCGATATCTATAGATTTTTGGGGTTAGCTGGATATTATATGAGGTTTATCTAGGAATTTTCCCATTTGGAAGCACTGCCTTCTGGACTGACCAAAAAGGGGGGAAAATTTGAGTGGTTGGAATATTTTGATAATGAATTCTAGGAGCTAAAGAAGTGTTTGACATTAGCACCAATATTGATCCTACTTGAGTCATGTGAGAAGTACACAGTGTATTGTAACACTTCTGGGATTGGACTTGGAGCTATATTGAGGAAAGTAGATCAAGTTGTGGCTTATGGGTCTCGACAATTTATGCCTCGTGAGAAGAATTACCCTATGCATGACCTCATGTTGGTAATAGTTGTCTACGACTTGAAGTGTTGGCAACACTATATTTTGGGTGAATGGTATTCTATGTATACTGATAAAAATGGATTAAAGTACATATTTTCAAAATGATATTTTAATATCCAGTAATGAATATGGGTAGAGTATATGAAGTATTTCTATTTTTAGCTAGAATATATGCTCAAAAATGGGAACAATGTTGTTAATTATTTGAGAAGGAAAACTCAGACGGTTCAGGAGTCAAGTGTTGAGTGGAAGTCGATGGATTTACTAGATGAGATACATGTTGTGGTTCATAAGATTTAGTAGCAGATGAATCTTGTATGAGTTTCAGTGGAGTCTAAACTTTTTATATGGATTAGGGATAGACAATATGAGGATACGATATGTTCGACCTTGAGTGAAATCCTAAAATGTGTGGAGACGCCTTCAGATTGGATGATAGATGAGGATAATATCATCTATGTTAGGAATTGAGTTTTTGTGCCTACAATCATGAGGGAGGAGATAATTTGTGAGTTTCATGCCTCATAGTGGGTGGTTTATCCAAGTGTGACTAAAATTTAATATGGCCTATTATGATAGTTTTGGTGTCTGAGCATGAAAAAGGCGATCATCGGGTTTTTGACATGATGTTACACCTGGAAGTTGGTGAAGGATGAGCATTAATGACCTAGAGAGTTACTACAATCGTTTCCCATTCCATAGTAGAAGTGGGATGATGTTATGGTGTTGTAATCTCTGGGTAATCACATGGTTCTCTCTCATCTAGGGTTTCTCTCCTCATGCTCACAATCAGCGGTTCTCCCTTATACTTCCTCACAATGATTCCAGGGCTCTTATAGCCCCCCGTTCTTGATTCCTCTCTGGCGTTGTTTCTTTTTAGGTGTGTCTCTTGTTTTCTGATAGCTCTTACCCCCTTAGTTTCATTTTTCCTCTTATTTGGCCTTGTTTCTTCTTATCTTTTTCTCATCCCCTGGTTTTTCTACTGAACCTCTTCTGATGCAAATATTCTCTTTCTGATGGAACCATCGTGAATTGACCCCATTCTGGTTAAACTCGATGAAACTCTGGCATATTTTCATTCTTGGTGGTAGCACCAGAAGAGTCTCTTCCTTTTTATTTTCATTTTCTATTATTTTAGGTTTATCATGATTTTTGGTATGTTTTTTGTGTTTCTTTTACATTCTATGGTTTTCGGTTCATCTCATCAGTTTCTTCCTAGTCATTGTTTCTTCGTTCCTAGATCCAATTTTTTGTTTTCCTTATTTTCTGTTCATTTGGTTTTTGTTTGGTCTTGACTGGATAGTTGTAGTTGTTTGGTGTTCCTTCATGGTGACAATTTAGGTCTCCCGGTGTTTTTCTCCGGGTGGTGGTTCCCTCTATAGGGTTCAGTAGTCATGGTGGTACCCACATCTCACTATTGTGGATTTGGTCTTTTCAAAACTCTACTCTGGATCCTGGTTTCATCCAATATTATCCAAGTCGGATTTGAACAGAGGTACTCAAGGTGTTTTGGGATGTGAGTTTCAAGTAGTCCAAGGAATTTCATGAGGTGTTTTCCCTGAGGTGGCTTCAACTCTGACCATGGCTCCTCGGAGGGCTTGATCTTTTTGATGGTATGTGGTATGATGGTTTGTGGTGTAGCTTCAACCCTTCTATGGATTCTATGGTTTTTGATGGTATGTTTTTGGTTTTCAGTGGTGGAAAAGATGGATTTTGGTTTTTTTTACTTCGGTGACCAGCTCCGGCAGTCTGTGCAGTATTGATGTTGACGATGACGGTAGTGTTCCTTGGTGATGATGGTTGATGGAATTGACAGGACTCTAGCTGATGCAGTGATGCTTTGACCAAGGGATCCTTGGGTTTAGTGTTTATTTTGAATTTAGAATTTTGTTAAACCATCTTGTATCTTTGGATTCCCACATTATGGATGTGGTCACCTCTTTTACTTAAAGAATTTATCTTTGAAGATACAAAAATATAGAATGTTCAGTGTAAGTGGGATGATGTGACTATGGAATTTTTTGTGGGTCTCTTGAGGATTCCTTGGGAGAATGATTCTATCTGGGTTATCATGGATAGATTGAAAAAGGTAGTGTATTTTTTTTCAATACATGAGACTCTGGAGCAGTTGGGAGAACTGTATATTTGGAAGACAATATATCTGCATTGCGTTTCATAGACTATTATTTCATACCATGATTCATGTTTTAATTATCATTTATATTATGGATTATATAAAGCACTAGGTACATAGGTTTTATTGATTATAAATTTCTACCCATAAATGGATGGGTAGTCAAAGCATAATATACAGGTTCTTGATGATATGATGAGATCTTGTGTTATAGACTTTGATGGGTCATGGGATAATAACCCGAAACTAGTTCAGTTCACCTATAATAAAATTTATCATCCAAATATACATATGGGACCATATTAGGCTCTTTATGGTAGGCTATTCAGATCACCGCTATGCTTGATGGAGGTGGGAGAGTTAGAGTTATTGGAACCGAGTCTCATGCAGGATACATCAAAATAGGTTCAGTTGATTCTAAAGCATATGAATATAGATTAGAGTAGAAATAATTTGTATTATGATAAAAAGAGATGACCCCTAGAGTTTACATAGGGTGATCATGTATTCCTTTGGGTGTGTCTTAGGTTTGGTCACTATAGGATACAGAGGGAGGGTAAGTTTGTGCCCAGTTTTTTTATATCATTTGAGTTTGTGGAGAGAATCAGACCAGTGGCATACTAATTGGATCATCCATAGGTAAATAGTGTTATGCATGATTTTTTCCATGTGTTACAACTTTAGTTATATCACCCGGACCCTTCTCATGTGATCAATGTGGATGATGTTGAGCTTGAGGTAAATGAGTCCTTTTAGTATCATCTCATACATGTTTTGGATCATAGTGAGAAAGTTTTTTGGGGAAAGATTGTGATGATAGTTTGTGTATTGTGGAAACATGGGCATGTTTAGGATGAAACAAGGGAATGGAAAGCATACATTTGGGCTTAGTGGCCTGATATTTGTGACTCGGGATCTTAGAAATGAACGGGTGTGCTTCTTGAGGACGAGATGTTATAAGGTGGGGAGATTATAAGATCCCAACATTTTCTAGATTTTTCTCGGACACATTTATAGGTAATATTTTGTTTAGTGTTGAGTACTTTTCATTTGGGTTTTACCTTGGGGTGTTTTTGGGTGAAAATGTGAGAAAAATGAAGGAAATTGTGCAGTACACAATTGGCACACTGTTAGGTAAAACCATGCAAACTTGGACTGTAGGGATTTTCATGGTTGGTGAACTATTTTTATAATTTTTCACCTTTTTAAGAGTAACCATGAACCCCTATAAAAGAGACGTATGTCTTAGGTGCATGGCTTGAGAAAACTATGCAACACTACCAAGCAAACCATGTATAGGATTTAAGTTGACATGAAAATTAGTTTTTAATTACCCAAACCCCCAAATTAAACCAATATAGACCCCATTAGACCCTAGGTGGTCTTTTATACTTTTGGAGCTCTCTATAAAGATTACAAGACTTCTTTACCTCCATTATTCAGGACTCAAAGCTCAGATTGAATATTTTCACATCTCCTGGTAAGATAATTCCATCCCACTTGGTTTTCAGTTCTTCTTCATTCCTTTTCCTATTCTTTTGGTGGTTGTTCTTCCTATTTGAGTTTAGATATAGATATATTATTGTGGATATTGATATAGGATTGTATATATATATATATATATATATATTAGAGAGATATTTATTTTTTTAATCTTGATTTTGGGTTTTAGATATGGATCTCGTTCTACATCGTTGTGCCGCTCAAATTTTGGGGATTTCTATTGGGATATTGTTCATAAATGAATTGAAGTAGGTGGTATATAATTAAAATTTCATATTAATGATTTAAATTAAGTGTATTTAATTTTTAGATTAATATTAGATATTTATAAAAAAATATTGATTAAAGTAATTAATTTGGTGAATTAATTAGTTGAGGAGATTTGAATTGGGGATTTCAGGAATTATGGATTTGGAGAGAATTAATTATGATATATCAAGATTTTTGAATGGGATAATTAATTGTGTAATTAATTATATGATTTTTAGTTGAGAATATTTATTAATTATTAATTTATGAATTAATTAATGGGTTGACATACATAATCAATTGGGTAATTAATTAAGGGGTTTTATATGATTAGTTAATTTTTGAGTTAACTAATGGAATTATTATGTTTGACTGATTATTTAATTATAAATGGAATTAATGTGGCTAATTAATTATTGAATTAATTATGTTATGGATGAAAACATGTTCATTTAGTTGTGAATTAAAGAATGGTAACATGGTCATTCTAATGTGTAAGGTGTGAATGGTAACATGGTCATTAAGATGTGAATTAAAGAATGGTAACATGGTCATTCTAATGTGTAAGGTATGAATGGTAACATGGTAATTTAGTTGTGAATTAAATAATGGTAACATGGTAATTCTAATATATGTGGTATGAATGGTAACATCATCATTTAGTTGTGAATTAAATAATGGAAACATGGTCATTCAATTATGTAATGTGTGAATGGTAACATGGGAATTAAAGTATGAATTAAATAACGGTAACAATTTCATTTTGAGATATTATATCACTTGGGAATACTTTAGGATTCGACATGAGCCAAAGTAGGTATTGAAGCATGGGTGTCTATGAGAACCTATGGTTTATGTGGTAAAATAAAGATTAATTGATAATGTGATAATTTTTTACTTATGAATTTTAATTATTTTCTTTATACAACTAAATGCAGTTTATTTTTACTAGATATTGTTTTAAACAACGTTGATAGTGGCCTAATGAGTTGTACTCACACCCTACTTGAGCTGCATGATCGGTACCCGAATAGAATTTGTGTTTTCTGGACAGGTTAAGGGAAAGGTCCATTAGTTAGGTGGCTGAGTTGGCATGGAGCATGTATGAGGGAACCAAACATGGTTTGGGACCCTATTGGGAGTCTTTAATGTCTTTACTTTTGAGTTTTAATTTTAGAAACTGGACACATTATTAGCATGGAATTTTTTACTTCTTTAGTTTTGTTCTGGTGTTTCCAGTTTTGGTTATCATGTGATATTGGTATTGTTCATGGTTATATGTTATGAAAATATTATTATTTATTTCCTCTGGTGTACTAATATAATAAAATATGGTTTAGTCTCCCCATGAATGATATATTAGTCTCTCACTAACAGTTGGTATCCTCTAGCATATGAGGAGGCACGCTTGAGGTCATATGACCGACCAGCTCAAGGAATTAGTGTGTGTCACCCAGGTCAATATGTTACTATATAATTCACCAAACCATGAATGCCAATTGTTTAGGTGTCTTGGTGAATCAGTGGTGATCTACACTGGTGGAACATAATTGGGAAAACTATGCACCCAAACCATGTGGTCTTCCCAAAAAACATTAAATGTGAAATTACTCTTCTTACCTTACCCATTTTTAACCCTATTTTCCTCTCCTCACTCCCCCACTAGAGTTGTTCAACACTCATTCATGATCCCCATTCCTCATCAACATAATTGGATTTATAGTGTAATATTTACCAAGTTCTTCAAGATTTATTCATGGAAGGTCCTCTTATCCTCTTTCTTTTGTTTTTCTTTCCTTCTTTTCTTAGTTTCTCTCTTCCCAACTACCATGGTGGCCTTGGTTTTATTGAATCCAAACTTAATGGTGTGGGACTTTATTTTTTTGTCTTATCTTACTTATATAGGGTCTTTATTGTATTTTTCTTTCCAATTCCAACTAGTTCATTGTGGTTTTAAGTTGTTAAGGTAGGTAGTTTCATGTTATACCATTTCTTGATTAACGAAATGTGTTCATCTAAACATATACAACATTTTTTTCTTTTTTTATGCATAAAAGGATATTTTGATAACTAATGGTGTGTTATTGGTTGAATTTCATAATATGTTAATTTTTATTTAGGTGTAAATGGTTTGGAAATTGGCATGGTTTTTTATGGGATTCCCAGGAATGGAAATTGAATTGATTAAAAAAGTGATACCACATGGGAACCCTAGGTATGAAGGTGGGATGACTAGGGAAAGTACTTAATGGAAGAGTTTCACCCTCCCTAGACTTTGGACTTTGATACAACACTAACTAAACAAATTCTTCTTTGGATGTGGTTATTTCTAGGACTTTACACTATTCATCTCTAGTAGCTCATTCATGGGAATAGTTGTGAATGGTTTGATCATTATCAGTATGAGGATACTAATATGAGGCCTAACATTATATACCTTAGTTTTTTCCAATGTGTTTAGTTTTATTTTATTATTTTTGTATTCCTTTTTATTTAAAATGCTAAAATCATGTTTTTTGATTTTTTTTTTCAAACTAGAATTTTAATTTTGTATGGTAATGGATATTCATGGAATTCTTAGTGGGACCCTATTGGTATTTTGTGCTCACATCCAACATACACCCAATGGGAATGTGTATAAATTTTTTATATATATAATTAAAAGAAAGGAATCAATTAGAGGTGTTGGATACTCTTTCTAGAAAATATTGGTTGGGTGATGATGATGAAATGTTGGGAGGTTTATCCACATGTCACATAGAGATGGGTAGCTTTATTTTTCTTATTTTTAGGTTTTGGTTGTAGAATATTATTTCCATCTTTTTTATATCCTTTTGGCTTCCCATACCATCTTTTATATATGTATAAGGTGTCTTATTATATCATTGTTGGATGTTTATATTTTATTTAAGAGTTTTTATATTTCCTTTTGTGTATTATTTACATTTTGTTGATGAGTTTATTGAGAAAATCATTCTCAAAGTAAATTATTGATGCCCAGGAACATGTTGACAACCCATGGGGATCGAGAATTCTCATCATTCATTTCCAAGGGCCAGCTCAAGGACCCAAGTCTGGGGCATCTTATTTTTTTTCATTACAATGACCTTATAGGTTTATGCCACATTACAAGATTAATTATACCTTACATACTCTCACTCTAAAATACATTTTTATGATTTATTCAAGTCTAAGTGTGTAGGAAAATGGTCTTCCATGTGTTTTTGTTTAGGAATCATTTAATTTTATAGGAAAACTGAGATATGTGTCATCATTATAGGGTATTTGAAATAGGTAAATTGGTATGAGTCTCTATAATCTATTATATCCCATTTTTTCATCTTATTCTCCTAAACAAGGTGTATATAAAAATATAGAGATGATATTTGGAATTCATTATTCTTATTTTTTTTGAATCATTACCCTAATCAAAAATAGGGCATGAATCGCCATTAATTATACTCAATTGATAACTCATTATCCTTTAAAAACATAAAAATGTGAGAATAAAGATTTATTCATTCATCAAATTCATTTTCATAACTAATGTCCCAAAAATAATTAAAGTGGGGTGTGGGATACCATGTTTAAAGGATGATTTAGTGAAGGGGACTTTTATTGCTTAACTTGATAAATCATGAACTGTATTTAATGATTCAAACCTCTCTATTTCCAATTTATACTTTTTAAAATAATTTTCCACCATACTCAATCCATATTATAACCCTTTTAGTCCCCCATGATTAATTTTATTCTCATTTTTCATATTTTGGAGAGGTGATAATGTTTACAAACTTATGTTAAATATAAATTTCTTAACTATTAGTATATCTCCATATAAATACATTCTCTTTAGTGAAGATCAACAATGGACTCCATTTAAGGAAGGTCGTGAAATGGTTTTTCATGAATATTGAAGGTTTAATTTCATGTGGATAGTATAATTTCATGCCTTTGAGATTAAATACAAGTATAAATCATGATGGAATTTTTAGTAGAAATAACTAAAATAATTCACTCAATTTTTACTTGTTTTTTTTAAAATTTCAATTAATTTATATTTTCTTGTCCATTTAATGAATTTTATGAATAAATGAATTTAAACTATAATTGTAAAATATTCTTTGGAATATTATTTTCACTGAAAATAGTTTTGACTGGTATAAGGGTCATCTGAAGTGGAATCAGTGGAATATTTGAAATTTTTCGATTAAAATTTGATTGTATTACACTTTTAAAAAAATCAACTTATACAAAAGTATTTTATAGAACATGAATGAATTTTCATATAATACCTTAACATGAGTTAATTTGATAATTTTGTTTCTTTAATATCTGTAAGATATAGTTGAACTTTTAAATTCTACACAAGATTAAAAAAAATTGATATATCTTTCTAAAAATGTAAATAACCTTTGAATATGAGTTAAATATATTTTTTATTCTAGACATTATCAGTATGAAATCTCAATATATTTTAATTAAATTTGAAAAAAAATAGATCTCTATAAAATATATCTCCATGTTGTTTGAAACTTTCTTGATCTAAAAATTTATTTCAGGTTGTGCACTTTATATTTGAAAAAAAATATGTGTTCTATAAGTATGGGATAAAACTGAGGAAATATAGAAATTGGTTTTGTACTCCCTTATTCAAAATAGAAATTTAATTATAAATAATTTCAGAGGAGATAAATAAACTAAGTGTAGCAGAGTAATCAAAAATCAAATTTTCTAATTTTTAAAGTGCAATTAATTTATCATATCCTCTTATTATTGTTATAATTTTGATGAATTTTTATTACTTATGTAATTTAGGTGTTAATTTTAAATACATGTTATTTTCTTTGATTTTAGATAAAAATATTATATTCATGTATTTTTATTGGATCATATTTTTTGGGTACTTCAAAATTCATTTGTTTTTATTTGGAATTATTGTAGGATGAAATTAAAGGATACAAGAAATGTTCTTATGTTTCATTGTGAACACCAGTGTATGCGTGAAATTCAGCTTGTGTAAGAGTAAAATGATGCTAGTGTTGGTGTGAAGGAGGTCAGGAAAACATTTTTAGGAAGATTCTTGGTATAGTTTTCATTAAATGTGTAAATAAACTTGCGTAAAGGATACCCAAGGTCATAATATGTTGTGTTAAAGTATTTTAATAGTCCTCAAATGTGTAAAGGAAACTATCCCAATCTGAAGATTAATAAAAGGTAAATCTTTCACTCCCTCAACTATATAAGGATATCTACATATCATAAGGGTTGTGTAAGGTTCAATTTCATGGACACTTACCCTATATAAGGTTCATCATAACAATATCTTGATCACTATGAGCTAAAAGTGAAACTGAGACAAATTGAAGTCACTCGATAATGAGAAACTATGTTGATTCACTATTAAAGAATATTTGACAAGTTTAATAACCATAATTGAAGTGTAATGAGTCTAAGTTCTTAAAAGGTGTTGTGATGAAATCCAAACCTGATTTGGAGTAAAAGTAAATCAAGCTATGTTTGTTGGGCAAGGTGACCAACCTTGGCCAAGGTTAGATGAAATAAGAGATCTTTAATTTGGAAGCTTGAATACAAAAAATAAGAAAAACCGATCAATATCGACCTTGCAGATAAAACATTAATAAATTTTACATAATATTAAATTCTAGGATTCGAAAATTTCATTAATGAAAATAAATCACCACTTACCTCCGGCCGTTGTAAAATTTAGGAAATAGTGGAAGCAAAACTTGAATGCCTTCAACACTCTGCATGGGGTATGTAGATAGTGTATGTTCCCTTAAACTGTTTAGTTTAAGGGGTATAATATTTATAGAGTTTTATATCATCAAGAACTCACCCCAAATTACTCCTTTGAAAATTAGTATTAATTCATTGAGATTGATTTCCATAAAAAAGTAAATAAATTATTTAGAATGAATTTAATACATTAAATTCATATATAATAATTTTCTGAATTTAACATAACATATTGTATTAATATTTTGATGATATAATTTATTTTCCCATAATTTAATTCTTTATTAATTAATTTATAGGCTATTTATTAGATTTTCTCACTTAGTCCAAACCAATTAATGATAATGAATTTGATCTCCCTATTTGGAAAGAAAAATGATACATGAATAATAGTAGTATTTCCTATAAATAATTAGTATTCACTTTTATGCATCACAATATATATTGTATCTTAAATAAATATATCAATAAACCTTAACCACTATTCTCCATATGAAAAAACCTTAACTGTATGGTTTATTCTTTATCCCCCATAATATTTCTCAAGTAATGAATGTGTACAAATAAACTGAATATATAAATACTTAAATATGTAGAGTTTCAAAAAAAATTACTCAAAAAAATTACAATGTTTAACATAAACCCATACATATTACATGATCCTTGAATTTAAATGGAGGCATGCCTTTAGTCAAAGGATCTGCAATCATCAGTTCAATACTGATGAGTTGAATAACCACATTTTTATCTTTATCATGTTCCTTTTTAGGTAAGTACATAATATCTATGTTATTAATTTTATTATTATTATCCATAAAGAAAATATTTTAATTGTCACATTATATAATCAATGA
The DNA here is from genome assembly GCA_963277665.1 of Viscum album. NCBI lineage: Eukaryota > Viridiplantae > Streptophyta > Magnoliopsida > Santalales > Viscaceae > Viscum > Viscum album. Next base: position 458,127,861 of record OY728120.1, on the reverse strand, counting down.
CCAAGAAATAAAATCTATAACTTTATGGCCCAAAATTAAACTCCTTAGCCATACACCATGAGAAGTGGACTCAAAACATGAAGTGAACTCATATTCCATAGTAATAGTATCTATTAGTGTCTATTTTACACTTCTACATGACAAAACTCCACCAAAAATCATAAATACATATCCTAAAGTTGATTTTCATGAATCAAAACAACCAAAAAATCCTTTATCTGAGTATCCAATGACTTCTAAATTATGAGTGTGTTTATATATAATCATGTAGTATTTAGTTCCCTTATGTTATTCCAATACCTTCTTCATGGCCTTCCAATGGTTTATACCTAAATTACTCTAATATCTACGGCATCCCACCTTTTTATTACATAACTTTTCATTACATTTTACAAACGGAGGATCTTTAAAGTCTAATGTCTTGGAAATCAGGAACATAATAGATGAAAACAACATAAAACATTCTTCTAAACCAATTGCAAGGCTTAATCATATGTTCAGCATATCTAAAATTATTTCATCACATACCGTGGATACATAAATCAAATAAAAGGGTGAACAGAAGGCTCAGTAAGGAAAATAAGTGAAACAGTTGACATGTGATCTTGAGAAATATTAATAAGAACATGATGAAAATTATAAGGACATGAGAAATGGAAGAATAGGAATATCATGATAAAAATAAAATGAATCATAACTTGAATATGTGGCTACAAAATTTAATTTAGACATTCATGAACATATCACCAAGGTTTATCCCCAAGGTGTCATAAATATTACCAAGGTTATTCACCAAGGTATCGTGAAACTTGTCATCTCTAGAGATTAATTATTTACCCAATTAATTAGAGCTCTATTAGGGAGAACCCTTAATATGTATTTATTTTCATGTGATCCACATATATCATAATTAATCATTTCATAAATAATCCAAATAGAATCAAATAAATGGGTTTCATTTCAAAATCATGACGTTTAAAAAGTACTTACAAATAATATCATTATGTCATTTATAACACATGGAAAGGGAGTGAGGATTATATGTATGTCAATTAAAGAATAAAAAATATAATTTTATGTATTTATTAATACCCCAGGAAATTAAAATAGATTTGGGTATCCACATAAATAATACAAGAGAATTTCTTGAGAAAAAGAGAGAGATTTTGAGACGAAAATTCTATAGCACAACGGCTACATAACAACATTTTAGATAAAAAGAGAGGTTACATTGGTAAACCACTCATAAATAAATAATAATACAGTATAAAGGCATAATAACATGGAGATAAGAAGATGGTATGGATATTTTAATGTCATACCACATGAAAAGGAAACTTGAAAGTAAAGAGAAGATGTGATTTCTTTTACAAAAAATTTGGTCGCCTAACGGCATCACTTAAAAATTCAGAAACTCAATTGATGGGAGTGGAAAGGGTATCCCATCATTTGGAAATGAAATGGAAAGTATTAAATATATATAATAACAATACCCAACATAATAAAATGGAATTATAATATATAACATAAAGGAAGTCATGACTGAAAAGAGGAGTGTGAAAGTTCCCTTACCTTGAAGAGTAACTTTGAAAGCTTTAAGCTAGGGACCTTGGAAGGATTGAGGCACCTTGGGAGGACTCCTTTGGAGGTAAGGAGACCAGAACTTAATTTAGGAGGATTTTGGAATGAAATTAATGAGGGAAATGGCTTGGTATTTATAGGAAAAGTGAGGGAATAAATTATTAATTTCCAAGGGACACCTCATCGGTGGTATTTGCAAAACCATGGGCTTGACAATGGTATTTTCCCATGGTATTGGCCACTTGGAACAATTCATATAATATCTCACTAGTCATAAGTAGACCAAAAATCTTATATCATTATTACATCATTAATGATGTCATTAAACACCTGAAACTCAAAACTGTATTTTTACTATTCACCGAAAATTCAACTCTTTCAGAAAAATCCCAAAAATTCACCCTAACCTAATATTGATGCTCTGAATTCAAAAATGAACTCCATTTTATGAAAATAATTTTCTAAATATTTTTAATTTAATATTTAAATAAAATCATTATTTATTCCAAAAATACAACTTTAAAACTATAACTCATTTTGTAACACCTTAAAAAAGTAATCAAGGTCCCACAAAATTATCAGATAACCATAATACAATAAAGTAAAAATTTATGATTTCATTTTATGAATATATATTTCCCTTTTAAATTATTAAATTAATTATAAAATTGTAAATAAAATATTTATGACATACAAAAATACCAAAACTTATATTATGATCGTTTTTTCACTTTTAAGATGTTTAAATTGTATTTATACATTCATGGGTGAAGTTTCTATTTTTTTTTTGGACAATTTACTATTCATTACTATTCATACGGGTATGTTACTATTCATACTTTTCTATTCACTTCAAGTTGATCTTATTAGACTCTAAAATTCTCACTGATCACAACTATAGAAGACCATTTTTTGAAAATCATTTCACATTATTAATTATTTAAAGAATGCCAAAATATTTTAAAATATCCCTTTTTTCCAAAATTCATCAATAATACACATCCTATATTTATCTGGATATTTGAAATTCAAAAACTTTTCCGTAATAAGAAATAAAAATTTTATTTATATAAAAGGATTCCACAAAGTAGCTAAGGTCTCGTTACATAGCCCCTTATAACACCAGCATAAGACCTAAGTGTAAGGTGTGTTATTGTGATAGAATCTTGGGGTGGCTTGGACAACATTGCCTGAGTGGTGATTTTTATCAGCTTGAACTTCTCCCTTAGGTGATTTCGTTCAAGCTTCATATGTTGAAGTTTGGCCTGGGCTTAGTCCAGAGCAAATCCTAGTGATGCTACCTCCTTCCCAAGCTCCGACAGATGGGATTCATATGGCTCGAGTCTACTGGATGAGGCTATTCAATCTTCTTTCTATATTAATTAACCAAGATAACTATATTTATAAATACACAACGTTAAGATTATAGTTTCCAATGGTCATATTGAACAACGGTCATATAACAGTCAAAACCCAATGGTATCATTTTAATTATACCCACTTCATTAATTAAAGGATATAGTTTTGTTGATTATAAAATCAAATAACACACAAATTTAGGAAAAAAATATAATTAAAAAGTTTAGGTTATTAAATTATTCCCCCCTTAAGAAATTTCATCCCTAAAATTTTATCTTGTACCCCCTAATGAGAAAAGGTGTGGGTACTTCTATCTCATAGACTCCTTTGGTTCCCACATGGCTTATTCACATTTTTGGTTCCTCCACAACACCTTAATAAGGTGGGTAGTCTTGTTGTGTAGAACCTTGTCTCTATAATCCAAGATCTCCACTGGTTGCTCCTCATAAGAGAGGTCATGTTCCAGTTGTACCACCTCTGGGTTTAGTACATGTAAAGGGTCAGGTATGTACTTCTTCAAGAGGAATATGTGGAAGACATCATGAACTTGTGCTAGATTTGGGGGAAGTGCAAGCCGATAGGCCACTGCTCCCACATGATCAATGATTTCATAAAGGACAATGTAAAAAGGGTTGATCTTACCATTTTTTCCAAACCTCATGAATCTCTTCCAAGGTGAAATCCGAAAAAAGACTTTGTCACCAACATCAAACTCCATGTCCCTTCAACAGTTGTTGGAATAGCTCTTTTGTCGACTCTGAGCATCCTTAATGTGTTGCTAGAAGGCATGGACCTTTTCTGTCATCTCTTGCACAAGATCATGCCCAAGAAGCTTTCTCTCACCAACTTTATCCCAACAAGTAGGAGTTCTACATCGCTTCCCATATATAGCTTCATAGGGTTCCATTTGAATGCTCAAGTGGAAGCTATTATTGTAAGAGAACTCAACTAAAGGGAGATGTTGACCCCATCCAACTTTAAATTTCATTGAGCTTGTTCTTAGCATGTCCTTGAGTGTTTGAATAGTCCTTTCAGATTGGTCATCATTTTGGGAGTGATAGGTCGTACTGAAATTAAATTCAGTGCTCAGATCATGTTGAAGACTTCTCCAAAACTTTTATGTGAACCTTGGATCATGATCAAATACGATAGAAAGTAGAACTCCATGCAGCCTTACCACTTCCTTCACATAAATCCTGGAAAGTTTATCAAGAGAGAAATATTCCCGAATGAAGATAAAATGGGAAGTCTTGGTGAGATGGTCTATAATAACCTATATCACATTGTTTCCTTTGTAAGTTCTTGGGAGACCAGTGACAAAGTCCATAGCGATATTGTCCCACTCCCATGCTAGTATGGGTAGTGGTTTCAATACCCCTTTAGGAAGTTGTCGCTCCGCCTTCACTTGCTGACATACCAAGAACCTTGACTGGTATTCAGCAATCTCCATTTTCATATTATCCCACCAATAATGATCACGAAGGTCCCTATAAATTTTTGTGCTACCAGGATGTATAGAAAATGTCGAGCTATGAGCTTCATCCATCATCTCCTTCTTTATTTTCATAATAGATGGAACACATAGTATTGTACAAAATTTTAGTACACCTTCTTGATCAGTATTGAACTCAGGAAAATTCCCATCTTTTATAGCCTCAAACATCTTCTATAACAAAGGATCTTCTTTCTAAGCTTTCTTGTTCTTATCTGGTAATGACGGTTGAGAAACCATTTGGGTTAGGGTCGATGATGTCCCTTACCTAATAATTCCCATGTCCAGTTTTACTAGGTCATTAATCAAAGGATCTCTTTGAATCCTCATCATGGAAAGAACAACTGGGTCTTTCCTGCTTAATGCATCAGCGACTTTGTTTTCTCTTCCAGGATGATAATGAATTGAAAAATCATAGTCTTTGAGAAGTTCCAACCATCTTTTTTATCTCATGTTCAATTCCTTTTGTGTGAAAATATACTTCAAACTTTGATGGTCTATGTATATATCACATTTATCCCCATAAAGATAGTGCCTCCATATCTTCATTGCAAAAACAACCGCAGCCAGCTCCAGATCATGTGTAGGATAGTTCTGCTCATGAGTCTTCAATTGTTGAGATACATAAGCAATGACCTTGTCAATTTTCATGAGGATACACCCAATCCCTTTCAAAGATGCATCGCTAAAAATAATGAATCCTTCTCTACTTGAGGTCATAGTTAACATGGGTGCAGTAACCAATCTCTTCTTCAGCTCTTGGAAACTTTTATCACACTCCTTTGTCCATATGAACTTGGCCCCTTTTTAGGTTAACTTGGATAATGGATTAGAAATATGTGAAAATTGTTTCACAAACCTCCTATAATATCCCTCTAATCCAAGGAAACTATGAATCTCAATTATTTTTTTAGGCTGAGGCCACTCCTCAACAACTTTTGTCTTTGTATGGTCAACTATGATTCCTTCATTGGTAATAATGTTCCCCAAGAAATAAACATTTTGTAACCAAAATTCACATTTACTGAACTTTCCAAAAATCATCTCCATCTATATAGTTTTCAAAATAACCCTTAGATGTTACCAATGATCATCATGACTTTTGGAATATATCAGAATATCATAAATAAAAACTACCACAAAGTTATCAAGGTTGTCCTTAAATAATCTATTCATAAAATCCATAAAAATAGTAGGTGAATTAGTCAGTCCACAAGGCATAACAACAAACTCATAATGCCCATTTCTTGATCAGAAGGTATTTTTTGGAATATCTTCTTTCTTCACCCTTAATTAATGATAACCATATCGAAGATCAATCTTAGAGAAGAATTGTGCCCCACGAAGTTGTTCAAATAATTCATCAATTCTTGGAAGAGGGTATTTGTTCTTTACTATGATACCGTTCAGTTCTCTATAATCAATTCATAGCCACATCGATCCAACCTTCTTTACAAAGAGAACAGGTGCTCCCCAAGGAGACACACTCGGTTAGATAAACCCCTTCTCCAAAAGATCTTGGAGTTGTTTCTTTAATTCCTCCAGGTCCACATTTTCTATCCTATACGGGGTCTTTGATATTAGATGAGATCGAGGTATGAATTCAATAAAGAAATCTACCTCTCTTTCTGGGGGAGGTCCAGGAAACTCCTCAGGAAATATGTCAACGTATTCCTAGATGATGGGGACATTTTCTATCCTCAAACTCTCATTTCCTTATTCTTTTACACTGATCAATTCCATAAATAAGTATATAGGAGGTTCTTCTAGACAATGATCAGGTTGAGATATCTCTCCTCAGAATATAACTATAGGTTTTCCATTCAAGACTACTGATATTTCCTTACTTATACATTTGATCTTTTCATTATACTTTGAGAGCCAGTCCATCCCTATTATAATGTCGAATTACAGCATGGGAATGACTACTATATTTGTGATAATATTGTTCTCACCAAAGTAAATACTATAGTTTCTAAACACTGACTATGCTTGGATAATCCAGCCATGAGTCTTGACTGATAACTCTACTTTTATCAAGTTGGGGTTGATTCTAAATTCTTTGCAAACTTGGAGGAAATAAAGGAATGCGTAGAACCAGAATCAAATAAAGTACTTGCTAGCTTTGAGAGAACAACAAGAGTACCTACTACCACATCATTTGCAGCTTTAACTTCAATTGTTGTGATAGAAAAATAATGACTTTTATTCCTTAGCCTTTTCTAAGGATGATGGTGGTTCCCCTCCACTGCCCTCGGATTTGGATAGTGATTAGAAAAGTTCCCATGTTCTCCACACTTAAATCACTGGACATCAGGCAGGGTCTGCACCATCTTCCCCTTATCATTAGTGTTTGTAAGTTGAGGTTTCACCTCACTACGAAAATTCCTTGAAATATGGACATTTCTTCCACACTTTTAGAATTTCCCGCTCCCAAGCAGGCAGTTCCCCGAATGCTTCTTCCTGCATTTATTACACGTGGGCCATTGCACTTGCTTGCCTCCTCTTCCCTGATCAAAGTTCCTCCCTAAGCCGAGATCCATCAATCTCTTTTTGTTATTTGATTTATGATACCATTGTGTCTCACCAAACTCTAGTTCGACTTTCATTGCACTCCGTACGATCTCCTCATAGATATCATAGTCTCGGTTGGCTAGATTCATCCACAGATGAGGTCACAGTCCACCGAAGAATCTTTCAACCTTACCATTAGGATCCATGAAAAAACTTGAGTTATAACGGGAAAGTCTTGTAAATTTCATCTCATAGCTTCCTATATATTCATTCTCCTTCTGCTTCAGCTTGATAAACTCCTTCTCCATTCTTGTTCTCATGGAACGGGGGAAATACTTACTGAAGAAGATCCCTCTAAACTCTTCCCACTCTATAGCTTCAACTTCCACTATTTTCCTCATGTTTTTAATTATTTCCCACCACTGATCAACTTCTCCCTCTAAGAGATAGACATCCAGGGTGACCTTCTCTTGCTCTGAACAGTGGATCACAGTAAAGATCTTCTCTATAGAGCATATCCACTATTCAGCAATCAATGGGTCAGTTGATCCACTAAAGTTTGGTGGTCATTGATTCATAAAGGACTCAACAGAATGTTGTTCCCTTTGCAGTGAGATTGATCTCTCATCTTGATTCAAGTTATTTCCCATAACTTGAGTCAGTTGGCTCATAATTCGCATGAATGTTTCTATTCTAGCTTCCATCGGAGGGTCGTCAGCGCATGGTCCATTTCGGTCACCATTTTCACAGTTCCTCCTATTTCCCGCCATTTCTAAAATAATAAAACCTTAGTGAGAAATTTAATTCATTTACAAATCTTTTAACAATAAAGGATTTACTGACTTAAAACTTCTTTAAACAATTACATTTCTCTATAAATCCTTCATAATGATTCATAAGGCTTATGATTAACCAAACATATCCCCCGAGAGTTTCATAACCAAGAGTGAAGAAAGGACCATTTTCATGTACTAGGATACCCCAGGTCAAGCCCGAAACTCCTTTTCAGAGTTTTCAATCCTAGGTACCTCTATACCAGAGCCACCTCTACCTGCTTGTATCCAGTCAGGGATGTATTTTCTTAATAAACCACTTACTCGGTACTCACCAAAATACCTCTAATTTTTCTTATATTTAAACTTTTCTATAGGATTATTCCTAAAGTTTTCATATCCTAATTTCCATAAATAGATAAACTATCCTTTGATACCAAGTATGGAATCCTGCCTTTTTATTACATAACTTTTCATTACATTTTACAAATAGAGGATCTTTAAAGTCAAGTGTTTTAGAAATCAGGAACATAATACATGAAAAAAACATAAAACATTATTCTAAACAACTCATAAGGCTTCATTATAGGTTTATCCTATGTAAAATTACTACATATCATATCCTGGATACATACATAAAAGAAAAGGTTGAGCAGAAGGCTCAGTAAAGAAAACAAGTGAAACAGTTGACATGTGATCTTGAGCAATATTAATAAGAATGTGATAAAAATTATAAAGACGTGAGAAATGGAATAATATGAATATAATGATAAAAATAAAATGAATTATAACTTGAATATGTGGTTAAAACATTTCATTTAGACATTCATGAACATATCACCAAGGTTTATCCCCAAGGTGTCCTAAAATTTTCCAAGGTTATTCACCAAGGTATCGTGAAACTTGTCATCTCTAGAGATTAATTCTTTACCCAATGCATTGGAGTGCTATTAGGGCGCACCCTTAATATGTATTTATTTTCATGTGATCTACATAGATCATAATCAAACATTTCATAAATAACCCAAATAAAATCAAAGAAATGGGTTTCATGTCAAAATCGTGACATTTAAAAAGTACTTAAAAATAAGATCATTATGTCATTTATTACCCATGGAAAGAGAGTGAGGTTTATATGTATGTCAATTCAAGAATAAAATATATAATTTTATTTATTGATGAATAACCCTAGAAAATAAAATATATTTGGGTATCTACATAAATAATACAAGATAATTTCTTGAGAAAAAGAGAGAGATTTTGAGACGAAAATTCTGCAGCATAACAGCTATATAACAACATTTTAGAAAACATTAAAAAGAGAGGGTAAAAGGGTAACACACCCATAAATAACTCATAATACAGTATAAATGAATAATAACATGGATATAAGAATATGGTATGGATATTTTAATGTCATACCACATGAAAAGGAAACTTGAAAGGAAAGAGAATATGTGATTTCTTTTACAAAAAATTCGGTAGCCAAACGGCATCACTTAAAAATTCAGAAACTCAATTGATGGGAGATTAAAGGGTATCACATAATTTGGAAATAAAATTTAAATTAGTAAATATATATAATAACAATCCACCTCATAATAAAATGTAACTATAAGACATAACATAAAGGAAGTCATGACTTAAAAGAGGAGGGTGAAAGTTCCCTTACCTTGAAGAGTAACTTCGAAAGCTTAAAGTTTGGGACCTTGGAAGCCTGGAGGGAACCTTGGGAGGACTACTTGGGAAGTAAGGATACCATAACATCGTTGAGGAGGATTTTGGAATGAAATGAATGAGGGAAATGGCTTGGTATTTATAGGAAAAGTGAGGGAATAAATTCTTAATTTTAAAGGAACACATCATCGGTGGTATTTGAAAAACCATGGGCTTGCCCATGGTATTTTCCCATGGTATTGGCCACTTGGAACACCTCATATCATATCTCACTATTAATAAGTCTACCAAAAAACTTACATCATTATTACATATTTATTTATGTCACTAAACACCCAAAACTCAAAACTGTATTTTTACTATTCACTGAAAATTCAATTGTTTCAGAAAAATCCCAAAAATTCACCTAAACCTAATATTTATAATCTAAATTCAAAAAGGAACTCCATTTTATGAGAATAATTTTCTAAATATTTTTAATTTAATTTTTAAATAAAATCATTATTTATTCCAAAAAATACAACTTTGAAACTATAACTCATTTTGTAACACCTTAAAAAAGTAATCAAGGTCCCATAAAGTTATCGTATAACCATAATAAAATAAAGTAAAAATGTATTATTACATTTTATGAAAATATATTTCCATTTTAAATTATTAAATTAATTATAAAATTTTAAATAAAATATTTATGACATACAAAAATACCAAAACTTATACTATGATCGTTTTTCACTTTTAAGATTTTTAAATTGTATTTATACATTCATGGGTGAAGTTTATATTTTTTGGCCAATTTACTATTCATTACTATTCATACGAGTATGTTATTATGCATCCTTTACTATTCACTAAGAATCAAGTTGATATTATTAGACTCTAAAATTATCACTGATCACAACTGTAGAAGACCATTTTTTTAAAATCATTTCACATTATTAATTATTTAAAGAATAGAGAAATATTTTAAAATACCCCTTTTTCCTAAATTCATCAATAATACACATCCTATATTTATCCGAATATTTGAAATTCACAAACTTTTCCATAATAATAAATAAAAAATTTATTTATATAAAAGAATTACACAAATCAGTTAAGGTCTCATTACATAGCCCCTTATAACACCAGCATATGACCTAAGTGTAAGATGTGTTGTAGTGATAGAATCTTGGGGTGGCTATGACAACATTGCCCGAGTGGTGATTTCCATCAGCTTGAACTTCTCCATTAGGTGATTCCGTTCAAGATTTATATATTGAAGTTCTTCTTGGAATTGGTCCAGAGCAAAGCCCAGTGATGCTACCTCCTTCCCAAGCTCTGACAGATGGGCTTCATATGGCCCGAGTCTACTGGATGAGGCCATTCAATCTTCTTACTATATTAATTAACCAAGATAACTATATTTATAAAAACACAACGTTAAGATTATAGTTTCCAATGGTCATATTGATCAATGGTCATATAACAGTCGAAACCCAACGGTCTCATTTTTATTATACCCACTTCATTAATTAAAGGATATAGTTTTGTTGAGTATAAAATAAAATAACACACAAACATAGGAAACAAATATAATTAAAAAGTTCAGGTTGTTACAATATCACCCCAATATTCCTACTTCAAATGAAATGTCTAGCCTTGTGTAGACCTAAGAAAAAAAATTAAACAAATAGAGTGTATTCCATTTATTCTCATTCAAAATCATTTTTAGGGATTTGGTTTAACATGAATTTATCACCCTTAACAATGTGTACTATACCTGGTTCATAGTATTTCATACAAAATATCTCTAAGTATTTATTAATATAGGTTTCTTGATACAATCCTAAAACACCTCTCAACCTGTCCTTGTGAATAGTTAAGCCAATGAAATATGATGCATCAACCATATCTTTAATGTCAATTTTTTTAGAGAAACTTTTTAACCACATATAGAAAACCCTTATCATTATTGGAAAGTAAAATTTCATATATATATATATTTATATATAACAAGAAAAAAATATTTTACTCCATTTTAATTTTTGGTATATACATTGATCAAGAATGATTTATTAAAACCCAAATGAATTAGTTACATCATGGAATCATAAATACCACTGAAGGGATGCTTGTTTTAAACCATTGATAGGCCTTTTTAGATTTCACACCAAATACTCTCCATTACTTGAGATTAATCCTTCAGGTTGTTTCATGTAAACCTCATAATCTAGATTACCATTTAGAAATGTAGTTTTCACATTTATTTATTGTAATTCGAAATCAAAATGAGCTACTAATGAAAATATAAGGCATAAGGAATCGATTTTAGATATTGGAGAAAATGTGTCAGTATAATCAATCCGTTCCTTTTGAGTGAAACCTTTAGCAACTAGTTAGTCCTTGTATCTCTCATTGTTTCCTAATGAATTTTTATTGGTTTTAAAAACTCATTTACATCCAATAGGGTTTATACTAAGTGGAAACTCAACAAGGTCCCAAACATCATTACTCTTGATGAAATTCAACTCCTCCATCATAGAATAATTCCATATATTTGAATCTTTACAAATCATGGATTGTTAATATGTTTTGGGATCATTTTAGGCTCCAATATTATAGTCATATTCTTATAAATACACTATATAATTACTAGAAATTGATGTCTTTCTCATCCTTGTGGATCTTCTCAATGTTTCACCATTATTATCTTGAGTAATTTTTGGTTCAACTAGTTGTTCAATATTTTCTAATTCTTCAACTATTTTATCCAAAGGATGATTACCAACTATTTTTGTAATGATATTTATACAAAAAATAAGGTTTTTTATGAAAAATTATCAATCTATCACCTGAGCTATAGGTTTGAGATTCTGAATGGTCTTATCAGAATTTTTTTTGATAAGATCACACCCACCAATTGGGTCATTTTAAAGAATTTTTTCATTTCTTGATTCAATAATTTTAATGTTCAATGATAGATAATAAAAAGTGTATCATTTATACCTTTTGATATATCAAATTAAGAATCCACTAATGTTCCTAGGATCTAACTTACTTTCTTGTGGATTATAAACACTTACTTTATAAGGACATCCCTAAACACTTACATGCCACAAACTTGGTTTCCAACCCATAAACAATTCAAAAGCTGTTTTTTGAAACTACCTTTATGGAAACCTGATTAAAAATATATAATTCATCTTTAAGTGCATAAGCCCATTAATAATTTAAGTAATTCAGAGTTATAGAGAATACTTCATACCATATCTATTAAATTTTGGTTTCTACATTCAACTATACCATTTTGGTATGGTGAACTTAGCATAGTATATTGTGTACCTATTCTATTTTCTTAAAGAAACCTTGAAAATAGACCAGGAAATTGTCCATCCTCAATGCATCTACCATAATATTCTCCACCTTGATTTAACCTCATAATCTTAATTTTTTTACCACATTTTTCCTCTAATTCATCCTTAAAAAATTAAAGGAATGAATTGCTTCATTTTTATTGTGAGGAAAATAGAGATACATGTATCATGAATAGTCATCAATGAATAAAATGAAGACTTTTTTATTATGTAAATCCATTACATATTTATATATGTATGATTTATATTATTGATAAACTTCTATTATCACTTTTTTTTATTGGTTTTATATTCCATAATTAGATCCACACAGGTTTCAAAATAAGTGAAATCAAGAGTAATAAGTACCCCATATTGAACTAATCTCTGAATCCTTTCTTTTGAGATATTACCTAATCTCCGATGCTATAAAATAGAATAAATTTCATCTATAATACTTATTTTAATACAATTATGAACATGAATTTTATCATTATCAATATTATTTTTCAAATTAATAGAAAAAATACCATCCATTAATGTACCACATCCAATGATGTTATTTCTGGACATAATGAAAAATTAGTTTTACAAAAACATAATGTAAAAAAAATGGAAAAAGTTTGAAAACTAAAATAAATTTTCTAGGGAAACTTGTAATATAAAATGTATTTTCCAAAATCAATTTAAACCCATCTCTTAAAACAACAATTCTTATCCCCATGGCTTCTACATGTGAGTGCATCTTGTTTCCAAAATGCATGTCAATATCATTGTACACTTGTTTCCTAAGGTTTTTCGTACCCTTTAAGTTATTTAAAATATGGATTGTAAAACCAGAATCAATCCACCATGTGTTAAAAATTGTATCAACCATATTTTATTCATAAAAAAACTAATGAGATTTAAATACCATTATTTTCAAGATATTTCTAAAATTTAGGACAACTTTTCTTTACATGTAATTTTCCTTTAAAGAATAAACAAATGGGTTCCTTATTAATATTAGGTTGAGATAGAAATATATCTATCCCCATCCTATGGAAGGAAATTTATGAACCTTTTGTTTCTAGTGTATTTTCAACATATCGATTTCTCTAATTTCTACAAAAAGCATTTCCTCCTCTTGAAAACACATAGTCATTAATTAATTAATTGACCATTTATCATTATGTGTGTTATAATAGATTTTAAATTGTCTATATTGATTTGTTAGATTGTTAAAAATATAATTCACTAAAAATGGATCAAATATATCAGCCTCAAGATTCTTATATTGAGCCATAATATCCCTCACCTGCATGATGTTCTCGTGCACACCTTTCATGGTGGTGAGTCTCATAAATAAGAAATTAATGATTAATGATCTTGATAATTATTATTTAATTATATAAACTATTAATTTATAGAATTTTGTGTAACAACCTGAGTTTTAAAAGAATAACCACTATTTTCGATAGTATACATGATACACCGTATCTAGCTTAAGCAAACAGCTAAATATTATTAATTAAATGTTACTATTATAACATTGCTGTTAGAATCTCAATTATGAATAGGATTAAAAGAATTATATAAATATGGTTTACACATGTATTCATAATTAATTATTTTTACACCAATTAATTATAAATGAAAGAAAACCCTTTTTAAAATAAAAGTAAATCATTTTCGAAAAAACTATTTAAATGCAAACAAGTGTGTTAATAAAATAATTAAATCACTCTTATTAGATTATATTAATGATATATATATATATAATATATTCAATATAATGTTTATAATTCATCATACACATTTTCTAGACATGATATAAGAACAAATCCAATTTTATGCATAAAATAAGTACTTTTCTAAAAAGACAATTTTGTCACCTTTTGATAGCGCACTTGTTTTAAATCTATTTTTTGAAACATTTATAAATTATATTTAGAAAATAAAATTTTTATTATAAATTATAATATAAAAATTTACTTTGTTTTAATTTTTGATATTTTTCTTATAAGTTTTGTTTTTTGATGAATAGTTAAAAAATACTACATTTTAATTGAAAACTACTTTTTCATCAGATTTTTTTATATTGTTAAATTAAATTTTTGAATGGTTTTAAAGTATAATTGGATAAATATTTATCACTTAATCAAATTTAGGTAATTTTAATAAATATCATATGGAATTTGGATATAAAAACATTTCAATCTTTTGAAATTTTTCACTTTAAAAACTCGTTGTTTCGTCCCATCTATGAGATTATTTTTTAATTAATTTCTACAAATTCTGTATTTTGAATTTAGAAAATTGGATTCAATTTTTTAATTAGAATTTAAAAATTATGTATATAGGTCCCTTTTATTTTTATACAATATGAATAGTAACATTAGTAATTTTTTATTAACATGGTTAAAGGTAAATCAGGTGATTAAGGGTAAAAAATATTATAAATATTATAAAATTACTCTAACACTTGTCTTAATTTATTTGGATGGGTTTATTTAGAAAAAAAATCATCCATGTGTTAAAATTATGACCTTTTGAATCTACTTGGATGATATTATGACATTTATAATAAGATATGCAAAGAAAAGTCAATTTTGTCACACTTTTGTTTTTAAGAAATGAAATATTTTAAATATGGGTTTATATAGGGGATATTTTATACTATAAATATTATTTTATAATATAAAATGTTTACATTTATCATTTTAATTTATTTTTAATTTTTAGATAATAAATAATTTAATTAAAGGATTGCATAATAATGATGCATTAATTGTTTAATTAAAGGGAACATCAAATAAATGATATTAAAAATAATAAAATAAATATAATTTGAGATTATTAATGTTATACATTAATTTTATATACTAATTCCACATATTATTTATGTTTTAGAAGTATTGGTTTGAATTTATATTTTTATTATGATGTTTTTTAAAACTCAAGTAATGAATAGTGTCAAAATTGAAATTACTGATATTTTCAAATACATAATAATTTATTAAATGATATAAAATTTCTAAAAATATAAATTTGAGAAACATAATTGGGGTAAGTCATAAAATTTCATAAATTACTCATTTATTGGTCATTTTGAATTTTATAGTAATTATATTAACCCTCAAAGTGTAAATGACATGATACATGGTAATAGTTGAAAGGGTTAAAACAAAATGATAAGGATTACAAAAATAATAAAAACTTTTCTATTTTTCATTGTATGAATTTATTTAGACCAAAAATATCCTATATGTTAAATAAATAACTTTTTACATATTTGTAATAGAAAATTAATTCATATTAATTTAATGTTTTGAAAAATTCCAAAAGTGCCCCTCCCCTCTCTTATAAAAAACACTGATTATTCTGATTTAAATAAACTTAAAAACATATTTGTTTCATCCAATCTCTTACCATATACCTTTCTATAATCCCTCCATACATTATTGGGGTCTTATTTTAGGAATAACACCCTACTTATAGGTGTTAAGGTGTTAATCAAAGGAGAACATCTGAAGAAGAGGTGTCATTTTTAATTAAGTGATTCTATTTTATTTATTCTTTCACTTCCTTAAAATATTCTTCAACCAGGATGAAATAATAACTCCATTATTCTCAATATAATAAAATTTTAATCTTTTTATATCATAACATAAATTCATATCCACTTTCATTAAATGGGAAAGGAATTAATCATTTGTGTGTACTGCGGACTACCACCCCGTGAACTGATGTAATTCGTTTTCTATAACTGTCTCTCAAGAATGGTAATAATGATGGAATTAATGTTTATATATGATATTAATGAAATATTTCTCATTATTAAAATATAATATATTATTTTTTTCTTACCTTTACATGCACATAAAACTTATAACATTGTTCGTGTGTACGTGTGAACAATCACCTCCAAGAAGTGATGTGATTTTTTTCATCATCACATCACATGAATGATATATATAAGTATATTTAAATTATTAATATTATATTAATTGTATTATTATAATTATATAAATATGAAATTTTATAAATTTTAATTTAAAAAATAAAATTATCATTTTAAATAGTAATATAAAAATTCACTTTCGTTTAATTTTTTATATTTTTCTTGTAAGTTTTGTTTTTTTATGAATAGTGAAAAAATACTGCATTTTAATTGAAAACTAGTTTTTCATCAACATTATTTTTAATGATAAATTATATATTTTAATGGTTTTAAAGTATAATTAGATAATTTTTTTATAATTTAATAAACTTTAGGTCACTGGAATAATTTTCACAATGAATTTGGATATAAAAACATTTCAATCTTTTGAACGTTTTCACTTTAAAAACTCGTTGTTTCTTCCTGTCTGTGAGATTAATTTTTCATTAATTTATATCAATTATTTGTTATAAATTTTTAAAAATGGATTAAATATTTTTAATAATAAGGTAAAAAAATTAAATAGGTCCCTTTTATTTTTTTACAAAATGAATACTAATTTTAGTAATTTTTTATTAACACGGTTAGAGGTAAATCGGGTAGTTAAGGGTAAAAATAATATTTTAAATATTATAAAATTACCATAAAAATTATCCTAATTTAATTTTATTATTTTTGACAAAAATAATACTTTTGATGAAATTATTGCCTTTAAAATCTATTTGGATGAGAGTATAGCATTTATAATATTATATTCAAAGAGTAGTCAATTCTGTCACACTTTTGTTTTTAACAAGTGAAATTTTTTTAATATGGGGTTATATAGGAGATATATTATATTATAAATATTATTTTTGAATATAAAATTTGTATATTTGTCATGATAATTTATTTTTAATTTTTAGGGAAAAAATAACTTAATTAAAGGCTTGTATAATGATGATGCGATAATTGTTTAATTAAAGGAAATATCAAATAAATGATATTAAAAATACAAAAATTAATATACATTGAGAATATTAATGTCATAAAAAAATTTCTTATATTACTTTAACATTTTGGTGATGTTTGAGAAGTATTTTTTCGAATTTATCAGTCTATTATGATATTCTTAAAAGTCAAGTAATGAATAGTGTCAGAATTAATATTATTGATATTTTAAGATAAATAAAATTTTATTAAATTATATAAAATTTATAAAAATATAAATTTCAGAAAACTAATTTTCGTAATTCATAAAATTTCATCAATGACTCATTTATTAGTCTTTTGTTATTTTATACTAATTATATTAACCCTAAAAGTGTAAATTACATGATATCATTGTAAGAGTTAAAAGGGTTAAAACAAAACAGTAAGGATTAAAAAAATTATAAAAACTTTTAAAATTTTAATTGGATGAATTTATTTCAACCCCAAATAATCATATCTTCTAAATAAATTACTTTGGACCCATTTGGAGTAGAAAAGTAATTTATATTAATTTAATATTTTGAATAATTTCAAAAGTTCCCCTCCCCTCTCTTATAAAAAAAACTCATTATTCTTATTTAAATGCACTTAAAAACCTATTTAGTTCAGCCATTATCTTCCCAAATACCTTCCTAGGATACCTATATAAATTCTAGATTCCTTAGTTTAGGAATAACACCCTCCTTAGAGGTGTTAAAGTGTTAATCAAAGGAGATGGTCCAAAGAAGAGGTATTGTTTTTAATTTAGTGAATCTAATTTATTTCTTATTTCACTTACCTAAAATATTATTAAACCCTGATTAAATAATAAATATAGTATCCTAAATATAATTATATATTATTTTGTTAATATCATCACCTAAATCAATCTCCACTTTCATCAAATGGGAAAGGAATTAATCATTCATGTGTATAGAGGACTACCACCTTGCGAACCGATATAATTCATTTTCCATCATCGTATCTTAATAATAGTTATAATGATGGAATTAATGTTGATATATAATATTCATTACATATTTATCATTATTAAAATATAATATATCGTTTTTTTCTTACCATTACATGCACATAAAAATGATAATGTCGTCCATGCATATATGTGAACTATCACCTCCACGAAGTAATGTGATTTGTTTTTCATCACCACATTACATGAATGATATATATAAGTATATTTAAATTATTAATATGATATTAATTTTATTATGATAATTATATAAAGATAAAATAATACTTACCTTCTTTCCATAATGATCATTGAAAATGGAAACTTTACTCATGCGTACATACAGCTTACCGTCTCCATGATTATAATGTAGTTCATTTTTAATAAACATAATTAATGGCTTGATTTAAAATTATAATTTATGTATAAAAATTATAATAATGTCATAAAAAATATTCTTTAGATTATATACTAATTACCACTTTGACTATTGACATCAAATTAAAATAATTTTGGACCTAAGTACCGAATATCATCAAAACGTATGACATGAACTTAAATAATTGAGTAATTGTTATAACATGATATTAACTGATATAAAAGTAATAGTAAAATTTAAAAAGATTATAAATAAATTAAATGATTAAAATAATTTTGTTATTTATAAATTTAAAGTACATGCGTGATTAATCGGACTCAAGGTAAGGGTTTTTTGTCTCACTTTTTATTCTATGGGACATATTCCTTATACACTAATTGATTATTTTTTCTGGTTTATATACTTCCCATGAGTAATTCTATGAGTATTATTCTGAATATTATGGTATTTTAATATCCATATAATTTTCTTTATTTCATTTGGCATATGATTCTATTGATTATAAAGTGGTAAGGGGTTATTTCACAATCTCATCGTTATTAGGGATTGTTTTTATTTAAGTCTCCACTAGGGAATATTTATCTTCCATGTTAGTATTTTATAAAAAAAATTACTATTATCCAGTGATTTTTTTAAAGTCATTTTTACCCATTTTTTACTTTTTACATAATTATTTAGAAGGAATATTTCTTTCGTTTTCTAAAACAAGGTACTTTATGACTTTTCTTACAAAAGTAAAAGGAAGGTTTCCTTAACTTATATGGTATGAATAGAATTTCCTACCATCATGAAGCCCTAATGTTTTGAAGCTTAATTTACAAGTTTTAAATTTTATTTTCAATGAAAATATTTTCTTTTATAAACTCTTGACCATTTAAATAAATGATTACATAGTGGTAAGGGATTTCATCTCAATTTCCTTTCATTGGGGAAAGTTTGATGTTATGCACATTTATTATCTTATAAAGTGTATATATAGACTCTTTGAAATTATATCTCAATAATTTTCTTATTATTGTGCTATTTAGTGTTTAATTTAATTATTTAATTTTTTTTATGATTCAAGTGTTTCCTAAGTAATAAGGGTATTTTCTTTTCCAAAATCCTCTTTTATGCTTTTTGTTCCAACTCTTTTTCTTCCATGTATGTGTTCTTAAAATGTCATTTTAAATGTTTTATTCATTTTTTTGTTATTGGATATTATAAATAATGGGTGTACCCATATAGAATTAGGTGTTCCAATTACAGCTTAAATGATGGGTGTTCCTAAATAGTGCTCCAATGCATTGGGTAATTATTTTGTTCTCTAGAGAATTCTATTGGAAGTCGACCGTATGGTAATTCAAATCAGTAAGGGTTCTATAAGGGTTATATGTGATGATGTCCCAAGGTACCTACATGAATTATCTATGCTTTATGAGTTTTTATGGGAATTATTTATTTTCAAAAGGTAAAATAAATGATCTTTTAAAAGGAATGTTAATTACCTTTATGGGTAAAATTTTATGTTTTCAAGAAAAGTGTTTTCCTTGGGTTTTCAAGTTTTTCATGAACTAACTATTTAATTTCATTTTATATCCCTTACTAAGATTTTTTTCTATACCAAGTTTTAAAACAAATCACAGTACTTAATAGAGAATATATATAATTATGAGATCAAGGGGAAAAGTATGATTATTAATTATGAAAACAAACCATGTTTTATTTTAAAAAATTTATATTTTGGAAGAAATGGATACTAATTTATTGGAATACACTTTCTATAAATGTGTGATTTTATGTATAAACTTGTACTAATTATATAAAACTCTGGACTTAAAATATTTTTCGGAAAATAAAGTCATTTCTAGTCTTAAAATATCTATAATATTAAATGTTTAAGTCCAAGTCCTTACATTTAATAAGTTACATACATTATTATTCCCATCGACTGAACCGCGAATGCAATCACATAATTTAGTTTTTATAAGAATTGTATTAAGATGTTTTGACCACTCCCAGTTTTCATATAATGTTTTATCATCTGGTGTACTATTATTATTAATAACAGGTTCTTCATATTTCTAAATCAAATAATCAATTTCCATTTATCATAGATGAAAAAAAATTCCCATCTTCCAAATTTTATAGTAGTCACCCTTTAATTCAGAAATGTCATAGTGAATGTAAGAAAACCATGATGGTATAACTATAAATTAAATACATTCTTATTAGTCGAAATCATATAATTTACATGGTAAATTATGTTAATATGATTCTAAAAGATATAAAATTTCATGTGGGAGAAATTTGAGTTTTAATAAATTCATGAAATTAATTAAGAATTATCGAGTAAATTTTTAATTCATAAATTAATTATATTATAATTTGATAATTCAATAAACATTTTGAAAAAATATTAAATTTTATTATTCATAATACCTATGGTAAATCATGAAAAAAATTAAATTTAATATTCCATCTAATGATAATATAACAAATATCCATGTGAGATAAAATTTATTATATTTTGTATATATTTTATTTAATTTGATTTAATAAATATGTAAATTTTATTTAATTAAGAATATTATGACAAATTCCAATTTTTAATAAAATTTAAAAAATAGCAGAATTGTCAATTAATATCTTAATTCATAAATTCGTGAATTATAATTTGATAATTCAACAAACCATATGACAAAATATTAAATTTGTAATACTCATAATTCCTATGGGAAAATTATGAAAATTAAATTTAATATATCATCTAATGAAAATATAATAAAATTTTTTGTGGGGTAAAATTTGTTATATTTTTAATATATTATTTAAAGTTATTTAATGAATATGTAAATTTTATTTAATTAGGAATTTTGTAGAAAAGCCGAATTTATAATAAAATTTACAAAAAACACAATTAAATCATTATTTTTATGAATGAAAATTAAAGTTATATAAACATATTTAATTACTAAAATTGAAACAAGTGCATGTGTTATTTAATGTGATTTTAAAGAATATGTAAACTTTATTTAATTATAAATATTTTGGAAAAACCTAATTTTAATAAAATTTACAAAAAATAATGAATAAATAATTGAATATGTGTAAAAACATCTTTAAAACCCAAATATGAATAAATTAAGAGGATGACAGTGGAGAAGGAATGTGATATTTACAAAACGAAAAATACAAATGGGTTTTTGTTAAAATAGAGTGTATAAAGTTTTATTACAAGGTAGAGGTATAACCTACCTCAGATACCAAATGTAATAATTTTTATAAATTACTTAATTATATTATCAGTAATTTATTTAATTAAAAGAACATGTCGTTTACCTCCAACCATTGTAAAATGTAGGAAATGGTAGAATCAAAACTGGAATGCCTTTTACACTCTTCATGGGTGTTGTAATGGTTTTATGTTCCCTTAATTCTTTGGGTGAAAGGGGATTAATTTTTATAGTGGGTTATATCATTAAGAACCCACCCCAATTTACTTCATCTACAATGAGTATTGATTCATGAAGATTAATTTCAATCAAATAATAAATGAATTAATTAGAATTAATTTAATACATTAAATCATTTAAAATAATTTATTTTAATTATAATAATATAATTTATTAATATTTATATGATATAATTTATTGATCAATAATTTATTATATTATTGATTAATCTATGGACCATTTATTATAGAAACTCATCCCAAACATAGCCCAATTTGACAAATTGAGGAAGGCCAAGCCTGATTAATTGAATTTTCTTGGACGAGAATCAATCCACAAGTTAAATAATAATAATGAAGACTTTTTACCGCTAGAATATTTTTTTAGAGGTCTAAAATTTACATAGGTGTCCTCACATCACCTAAATTCTATGGTATCAAGGTTAATTTATAGTGCACATGGGGTGTTCATCCATTTTCCTATGAGAACATGATCTCGGTTGACGATAAGCTAGTCGATGATCTGATGGAAGAAAAATGAAGCATTTATCAAAGGGGGGTTGAATTCTTAATCAAGTTGAACAACAACATCTTGGATGAACCAACAAAGATCCATGCAAGGCCTGATACCCAAACAGTGTTGACACCCCTTCGAATTGGCATCTAGTTTGAAGTCCATACTTGATGAATCCCTGATTAGCACCAATTCAAATCAGTCTTCATGTGCATATAATAATTACCTGATCCACTCAATTTAACTTCTCTACAACATTTTATCTTTCCCACTAGTTTAATAATTACTATGAAGTATTGCACATCCTAGATTCCAGTAGTTCTGTCCCAAGAAACCAAGCAGAAAGACACTAACTACTCCAATGAATTACACAAGTCTAAGACACATATAAGGCTTTCTCAACTAAATCCAAAACATACCATCCCCACTATTCAGTAATTTAGGCCCAACAACTCAACCCCAAACCATTTTTTCATGTGAATAATTTCTCTTCTCCTCACATGATCATGAAAAGAAGAATTCATCTTCCACCATACTCTAAAGTAGTAAAGTGTGTCACCTCTGATTCTTCTCAAATGAGTACACACCTCAATTATGGGATGATTCACTCAATTGGGTATGATTATATTTTCAATTATGTTAGATAAAGGGGTTTTCATACTGTATATAAATGGGTTGGGGTATGGGGAAACAAAAAAATGCCCTCGGGGAGATTATCATGAACTCTTTTATTCTACTTCTGTAATTTATATCAAATAATTTTATAATAAGTAAAACTCTATTCTCTTTTTATCCTTCTTTTTGTTTGTGATATCCCTTATTTGGGTTATAACTATGAACTCTCAACTCCATGGTAGTGTATTACTGATCTGAGGCAAAGCCTTAGGGAAGGTATCATGTTTCTCTCAAGTCCTTTCACAAATATTTCTTCATATTTTTTATTCCTTGTGATGGAGCAATGGAATTTCCTAGGATTATGAATAGAATTATCAATTTATATAGTAATTAATCAAAAAATAATTATAATCTCAACGAAATAATTTTCTCTCCCTTGTATTTATCCACATTTCATATGATTGGATTTCTATGGATCGATATATGAACATTGTACGATTGGGAATGGGTGAAGGGTGTAGGAATTCCTATAGTCATGGAATGTACATAAATTGACACTAAAGAGGAGGTGAGACTTGGTGTACCAATGATAATTACAAAGGTATATTAATCCTTACAAATTAAGTTTAGTTTGGTGATTTATGAATGATATTGATTGGATTATCAACAGGACTTGAGAAATTAATTTGGACAGTAAAGGGATTATGTTTGAATAATCTAGGTCTGAATCCTTTCATTGTCAACGCTTATTTAGTTTTTTTCTATTTTATTTTACTTTCATGAACACACACTTCAACATCACACCCTTATCCCTTTGTTTATATTTTAAAAATAAACATTAAAAAATATTAATAATTGATTGAAGATAGTGAATAACCACCACACACTCCTTATAAAATAAAATCAGTCATCCATGTGTTGTATTCAAGAGTTTTAGAAAATTGTTTTGACCATGGAATGTGATAGTCACACATTAAAAAACCTAAGATATTCCACATCACAACTAATACCCCTCACTCCACAACTAGTATTCCAACTCGGGGCAGTGTGGCACCAAACTCTCATGGATTTCACCCCAATTCGTAACACTACTTCACATCTTGAAACAACTTCCCAACTAACCAATCATAGTTCAAAACATACAATCATTCCTTGAAATAAATCTTCCAATATAAATCTTAGCTTCAGAAAAAGTTCTCTTATTCTAACCTTCTCCTAACTCCTCCAACACCCAAAAGACACAAAGTAACAGTTCAAGAAATTTTGGGATGTTACATCGCATATAGTATAAGTACATGACCATTAGTTTTGCCCATATTTTTATCATCTTACATAAGATAATTTATTTTCTCCTTACTATTAGTGACTATATATCCTATTGGATCATGTAGGGTCACTAAGAGGGGTGAATCAATAAAAACTCAATTTTACCATGTTTTTCTTTTCTCATATAACTACCCCTTATTATACTTGAACCTATGTCCCAGTTAAGTGATGTGGATCTATTAATATTTTCTCAATACTTACCTCATTATGCAAGTCATAAATAGAAAATAACACCAACATTAGAGTTTTTTACAAGGTTCATCTCCTTACTTGAAAACCTACTTCTTTATGTGTTAGATTTCATCGAGTGCGGAAATTTTATTATCACTTTAATTTGAATTTAATACAAGTTCCTAGAAAGAGGAATGAAATATTTGGTTTGATATCATCCAAATATTTAAGGTAGTCATCACCTAAATCCCTATGACTACATGCCATAGTCTATGCTATCTCGTATGGCTGAATCCTCCTAAATGGATGGTGGTGTTTTTTATACTGGAACCACTAGTTCTTTAAGGTTCCTACCTTGAACCAGTGAATAGTTCTTTAACTACCAAGTAATAATTAGAAAAGGAACATATAGTTAAAACTTTTTCTATACTCAAACTCACTATGATTTGGAATCATAGTGGTGATGGGTTTCATATTATCATACAACGATCATTTGTAGTGGAAGACAACCCAAAACATAGAAAATTTGTCTTCAATAAATCAACATGTGAATATTATTTTAAAAGAGAGTACATAGATTTCATAAATATCATAAGTTAACATCTTTATTTTATGGATAATGTTTGAGTAAAATCACAAGGATTATTGAACAAAATAACCCTACCTTCGAGGGAGTAAATTGACCACTCAAATCCTTGAAAATATAAATAGGATACATGAAAGATGAAAAGGGTTACATAACCTTCATAGAGATTTATGAATAGACTTTCAAAAATAAGAGAGGTTCATTAGTGGCTCACAATTTTCTCACACAAAACAGGAGGTTATATCATCCTCTTGTATATCCTTTCTTTAAACTCTTCATGAAATTATGAGGGTCAACTATATCATAATGGATTTGGTTTCATCACATGGTGCCCTAGTTTTTCATCCTGTTGATGTTTCTTCATTAAAAAACTTCAATAAATGTGTATCTTCTAACCAATATGATCGATATTATGGATCATAAAGGATAAAAACCCATTCATTATTCGATGTGTAAATAGATTTCATCACATAAATGTATTAACCATTCATCACATTCTTGGAATTTTATGTTCTCTTCCAACAATCTCCCACTTACACTAAAATCCAATAAGGACTTTATGAAAAATTTCAAAACTTGTTGTAAATCCATCCAAAATATTTTGAATATGGTTTTTCATCAAAATTTATTCATTTAGAATAAACACTTTTTCCAAAATTTCGTCCTTATACAAGTTCCTAACTATGTAACCCTACAGGCCTTAGCAGTGTTGAAAAAAAAACTATGAAATTCCTATTTTATAGATATAAGAAAAGAATATCCTATATAAAAATTTTAGTTCTACTCAAGCTATTAAGGGGTCTGGTGTGATCTCCATCAAACATACTCATATCTCTATATGAACATGTCCACCATAAGATGTATCATATACATCATATTTATACCTATATAATCCATTTTTTCATAACATAAATTAACCACTAGACATGGAACATATCAATATAGTATTGGCCTATCATTATTTCTTAATTCCCTAAAAAAGATTTACCAAGATGATGAATTCATCACATGTCATTAATCTATCTAATAAGTTAATCACATGTAATTTATCCATGTATTTAAACACATCATATGTGAAAAAACTAAGAATGGCCATGAATTTACTCATATGAATTCAATAATGGGTTATATGTATTTATTTTTTCATACAAGTAGACAAATACCATCTTAATTTCACTTCATCTGATGACAATATTAGCAACATACCCAACCATCCCCATATTAGCTAATTCAACATGTATAATTGTGTTAGTAAGGTATCAAATTACTAAGGATATCATGTTGGGTATCTCACTAACCTTAGGTAATAAGGATTAATAATCAACATACACCATTAATTATATCTATTATTGTATTACATACTATGAGATATACTTTATAGAATCAATCCAAGTAACATATTTACTTATTACCTTAGGAATACATTCTTTTTAACTCATATACAACTATTTTTAATGATTATAAGAGTCTATTAAGGTTAAACTTATCATATCATTGCAACCCATAATACTTCTTAATGATCATCAATTAGGGAAGAATCAAATTCATACTTTGAGGGGATATTATCATTTAACTGTTAATATAAAAGTAATTTTTTCACACATAAATTAATGATATTTTGATATTTTATTTATTATAATAATATATTGATACATCTACAACCATTACAACCAATATATCATTTTTATTACCCCTAGAGATTCTATATGAACTTCATGTTGTTGCTGCAGTAATGTTTTCTTTAATGGATCTTCTGTATTCTTCTCATTAACCATCCAACTAATCATTACATCACCCATATCAATGATTTTCTATATGAGATTGTATTTGTGAAGGATGTGTTTGGTCCTTTGGTGAGACTAGGGTTCCTTATATTGAGTGATATCCCTATTGTTTTCATAATATAGTTCAATTTATCCCTTGATACTAGGAACCAATCCAAGTTTTGAAATGAGCTTCTTGATCCAAACAACTTTATTTGAAGCATCTGATGCACTGTTGTATTATGCCTATGTTGTCGAGTCTACTATGGAGGCTTGTTTGGAACTCTTCAAACTAATTTCTCCACTATTTAGAAAAAACACAAATTCAAGTTCAGATTTTATATCATCTTTGTCAAATTAGAAACTATAATTTGTGCTACCCTTTACAAAAAGATCATTATCTCCACCAAAAACTAGGAAAATATGCTTAGTCATTCTTAATTACTTAAGTATGTTCTTCATATTAATCCAGTGACTCTCTCTAGGATAGGATTGGAATATACTAATTATGATCAAATCATAAGATTCATCAAGTCAAGTATGTAATATTAAATACATGATAGATCCTATGGTAGATTCATAATGAATCATACCCTTCCTTTCTTGCACTTTAAAAGAATCTTGAATCTTCCTAATATTCATGTCATACAACACTAGTAAATACCCCTTATTAGATTTCTCTATGATAAACTACTTTAGAACATTACCAATATACATGTTTTGACTCACTCTAAGAAAATTCATAGATCTATCTCTATATATCCTTATACTAGGTATGAAAAATGATTCACCTATGTCGTTCATTGAGTAAAATTTACCCCACCACATCTTTAAAAAGTGAAGTGTTGGGATTTCATTTATAATAGAAAATAGGTCATATACATACAATATTAGAAACAGTACTATAATCCCACTAAACTAATTTTATACATAGGAATCATATGTGTTTATTATGAAACCAAACTTTTTGATTGCATCATAAAAATATATATTCCAACTCTGAGAAGCTTTCTTTTTTCATAAATGGACTGTTTCAATTTTCAAAACTTAACATTATCATTTGTGAATTCAAAAACCTCAAGCTATATTATATACACATCCTTGGATAAATTCCCATTAAGTAATATAGTTTTTTCATCCATCTGATATATCTAATAATCATCATGAGCTGGTATGTCTAAAAATATTTGAATAGACTTTATCATCACAACATATGAAAATGTCTCATTATAATCAATACCATGAACTTTTTTGTAACCATTTTCCACCAATCATTATTTATAGGTATACATTGTACCATTTATAAAAATTTTCTTATGAAAAATCACTTTCAACCTATGGGTATCACCCCTTAAAGTACATCCACCAAGTTCCAAACTTGGTTAGTGTACATGGAGTCCATCTCAGATTCCATGGCTTTTAACCATTTATCAAAATTAGAAATCTTGATCGCCTATCGGTAGGAATTAGGTTCACCTCCTATGAACATTACTTCATTATCATTATCCATGAGAAATCTATATCTCTATAGCACCTAAAGAAACCTACCAGGCCTTTGAGGTTCTTTTATAACTTGAGTTGGTTCTTCTTACACAGATCTTTGCATAACTGGATTAACTTAATTCTCAAGAACACTTCCTGTTTTTTTATCCTAAACTTCTCTAAGTTTAGATTTTCTCCAACTAACTCCTTGACTTAGATATTCCTCCATAATAAATATACCAGTTTTATCCACAAACACTTTTTTTTAGTTGGTTGGTAGAAGTAATATCCCATGGTTTCTTGGAGATAACCAATAAATAATCATTTTTTAGAATTAGGGTTGATATTATCATAATCCAAAAATAATATGTAAGTTTCACAACCCAAAATATTCATTAAATACATATAGATACATTTCTTAGTCCATATCTAATATTTTATCTTCAGGACTACTTTAAACAAAACATGGTTTAGTATAAATATAGTAGTCTATAGAGTATAACCCCAAAATGAGATAGGAAGGTCATATAGACTCATAATCAATTGAACCATTTATATCATGGTATGATTCCTTCTTTTAGATACACTACTCTATTGTGGTATTATAGGGGGAGTGAGTTTTGTGACTATTTTCAATATCTTAGATGAGTTATGAATTCATGGCTCATATATTCACCACCCCAATTCAATCAAAGACTTTCATACTTTTTCTTAGTTGATTCTTTACTTTTTTCTGAAAATATTTGAACATTTAAAAATATTTACACTTATATTTCATCAAAAATACATACCCATACTGACTAAAGTCATCAGTAAAAATAATAAAGTACCTAAAACCACCATATTCTTGTGTACTCATTAGTCCACATACATCACTATGTATAAGATCCAACAGTCCGCTATCCCTCTCATATTTTCTCCCAAATAGTGACTTTCATTTTTTCTAATAAACAACATTAACATGTATTAAATGATTCATAATCAAATTATTCCAACAATATATATTTATGGAGTCTTTAAACAAGTTTCTCATTTATATGTCTAAGGAGAGAATGCCAAATATAGGTGAGATTAGAATCAAATATGACCTTATTATTCTGAATTTTATAATAAAGATTAACCATATCAAGAATATATAAATAATTCATTATATTCCCAATACCATAAAACAATTCACTATTATTGTAACCAACCAACCCGGATAAACTTGATAAGACACCTAAGTAGGTCCACGACAAGTTTATCATCATCAAACCAACCAAAACAAGTCTCATGTATATTAGAAGAACAATCAAATTGCAAAGTGAAAGAAACAATACATATCCATGAGACATACAACATCAATCCAAACAAGATAAACTAGAAAATAAAACCATGTGATACTACACACGTCTCCATGGAGACATCAATCACCACAAAACTATACCACTATAAAGGTGATGACAATAAGAGAAATCATCATGCAACATAATTCATTTCCCTTCTCTGGATTCCTACAAAAAATATAAAATTTCCCAAAGGAAAAAAATTAGGGTGTGAGCATAAAGTCCAATATAATTTCTCTAAATATTCCATACAAGTTCTAATATCAATAATGTATTATCTCTAGATTTAAAAAAATCTAGTTTTAAAAGAGTTTTTATAAAATAAAACCATTTTGTAAATTATCCTTAGGTTTTCATAAAAACATAACATATTCACCAAATACAAGAATATGTAAATTAATAGAGAAAATAGGAAATCATAGGTATAAATAAAACACGGATACACCATAAGATAAGCATGTAAGAAAATAACAATGAAAATACCATCATGTGATAAACAAACCATAAATGAAAAAACACACCATTTGGGCTCTAAACTATGGGGATGTGTACTAGATATGAAAGGAAATCCTCAATCTAGGCCTAATTTGGATCTATTAAATATAACCTATGGTGGAATAACACACACTAAAGTGACATAAAACCTCTTATGTCATCAAACATGCAAAGAGTGACAAGTCTATTCCTGACACACCTAAGGATTCCCAATGTGCTAAGATTGAAAATAATCTATTTAAAACCCATTATCACATTTAATAAATAAATTTCACATCATGACCTTACACTTATAGGTTTTAAAACCCATTTTAAAAACCAAAACCACCATTTAAGAATTTCAACAAACACTTGGTGTGTAGAAGTCTATTTTTAAATAAAAATACCTTTAAAAATATTCATCTCTTCCAATAAAACCACCATGATTACAAATAAAAAAACATTGAATAAACCTAAATAAATTCATAAGAAAATAAATCAACTCATGTATTGACCAATTTTATAGAGATGCTTACCTCAAAAATAGAGGAAACCTAGTCGCCTTTAAAAACAAAGATAGGGGATGAGTAGATGAGCCCTAAAAAGACAAGATGTAAAGGAAAACTAAAAAGGATCAATCAGTATCATATCCTATTTATTACTTAACACCTCAAACTTCCACAGTATGTTTCCCTTTGAATAATGAAATAGTTTTCATTGTACGCAACTTGGAGTTCTAACACACCACGACCAATCAAACTAGTCATTATGAATAGTAATACCCACTTTTTAAAATTTTATAACTTTTATTTTTTAAAATGGATTTCATTTTTGGATTTTTAATATCAAAATTATCTTAGGTTGAATTTTTGGTATTTTTTGGAAAACGTTCAATTTTTGATGAATAGTGAAAAACACTGCGTTATTATTTTAAACTAACTTTTTATTTAAGTAATTAGTTATTATATTTAAATATATATTATGTAAAAATAGATACATAATACCTATATATTTTCAATGTAATTAATTGGAGTAATTTAATAATAATATTAGATATATAAAATTTTATTGAACTTTTTGTCGTCTTTTACCCACCTTCTAGGCGCATTGGAAAATTTGCATAAAACGTAATTTAACCGCTTCTGTGAATTAAATTTCAAAAATCTGAGAGACACTATTTATATCATTAAGTAAAATGTGGTTCAATAAGATGAAAATAATTTTTGGAGAATAGTAACTTTTAACTTTTATTTACCATAGTAAAAAGTAAATACGATAATTAATGGTAAAAATGATATTATACTTATCCTAACACATGACCTAATTCTATTGGATAAGTGTATTTCTTCCAAAATAAATCTTATGAATAAAATATGATCCTTTTGGTCCACTTGTATTAGATTAGGACATTTATTATTATTTTATTTAAAGAAGAGTTAAAAGTGTTAAATTCAAATTTTCATAACTAAAACATTGTTAATATAGGGTTATACATAAGATAAATTTGACTATAAATATTAATTATAAATCTAAAAATATTTCCTACATAATTTTATTTTATTTATAATTTTTAGATATTAAATAATTAAAATTATTTGTGACACAATGATGATGTAGTAATTAACCTTTTAATGAAAGGTTAAAATAATTTATGTTATAAATATCCAAATAAATATAAATTGAGACTTTTGATGCATTAAAATAATTTTCTAGATTAATATAAAATTTTAGGGTTGATTTAATTAATTTTTTTCGAATTAATCATGTTGTTGTGACTTCAAAAAAATCAATTACTAAATAGTGTCAAAATTGACATAAATGAGTTTTAAAAACAAATACTATATTATTAAATGATATAATATCCATAAAAATCTATAGTTTGGAAAAAAGACTTTGATAAGGTTATATATGTAATTAATGGTCCAATTTATGTTCTCTTATAATTTTATAGTAAGTTTATTAACCATGTAATATAGAAATACATGAAGATATGGTAAAAGTTAAACTATTTAACTAAGGGTCAAATCAAAAAGATAAGGTTAATATAGTGACCTAAAATTGTCTAAAACCTATTTGTTGAAATTATTTAGACACATACCCATATTATAATCAAAATAAATCCATTTTTTCTATTAGAAACCGAAAATAATTTTATAATAAAATAATATTTCAAGATTTTCCTAAAGTTCCCCTCACCTCTCTTATAAAAGGGTACTTCCCCTTATCTTAAATTAACACCTCCAACGCCTTTTGTATTAGCCAAAAAATGCCCAAATATCCTCCCAAATTCCCTCAATTAAACCTAGAGGCCTTCCCTTGAGAAAAAATCCAACCTAAGGATCCATTTTGTTCAAATCAAAAGGAAACACCTGAAGAAGAGGTAATTATTTTATCACCTCTTTCAAAGTTCTATTTTTCTTCCACTTTTTATTTCGTTTTTATTTCCATACCAAAATAATAAATCCAGTACCTTCTACATACTGTGACGTTATTATAAATATAGTACAACCATATTCATTATTCTATCTATCCTATGAATGATAAAGTCACCATGTGTGCATACGTACGACTTATCGTCTCCATGACGTGGTGTAATTTTTTATTCAACACTATGTTATTTGGATGGATATAATGATGAGTAATATGTATTTAAATAATTAAAATACCATAATAATTTTTCTTTATAATTAATATACCATCCAATTCCACACCTTTTAATCATTAAGGAAATGATATCGTCGCTCGTGTGTACGTACGGATTACCGTCTCCACGACATGATGAGATTCATTTCCACGTTCACCATTCAAGGATGATTATAAAAATACATATTATTAATAAGTATGTAATATATGACATAATAATTCTACTGGAAATATATATATATATATATATATATATATATATATATATATATTTACATTTGTCTTATTCACTTACTTCCATTCAATATGATATGAAAACGGAAACAACATTTATGCGTACGTACGGCCTACTGTCTCCGTAAACGGTTGTTTCCATTTCATATATCTATCAATTATACATATTTATATTATGAATATATATTATATATAAATAATTTTTTATATTCTTGAGACAATTAAATCATGGTACAAGTTATACGATCAAGAATAACAATTTAAAACACTTACGATAAAGAAAGTGATTATTACATGAAATGTTACTTTAACATGGAAATAATTATTAAATAGGTTGTATAAAGTCGTAAATGAATCATGTATGATATAATAAATATTAATAAGGTTCTATTATAATTTAATAACATACTATGGTCATTATACAGGAGGTTAAATGTACCCTCAACTAATGGAAAGTACAAGGTAAGGGTTATTTCCTCAATCTCATTATTACCCGAGATTGTTTTTGTGTAAGTATTTACTGGGACATATTTATTATCAATACCAATATTTCATAAAAATGTTTTCAAAATAAATACTTTAATGTTTTATGGGAGGTCCTATTTAACTAGATCATCATTTAAAATGTTTTAAATCTTTATCTTTCTAAATCCTTGTAATTAATGTCCATGTTCTCAAAATGATTTTAAGGATTTATTTATATAGACATGAATGTTTTGAAATGATAATTCTTTTCAAAAGTTTAAAAGTGTCATGGGAATATTTGATTAAAAAAATATCTTTAAAATTACTTCTATTATAAATGTGTGACTTTTAAATGATTTCACAAAAAGGGATATTTCTCTCAAAGAGTTTTACTGATCATTTTCAACTACGTCAACATATTTTACTGGATATTATTCTTGATTGAGGTTGATTTACTATAATAAAATCTTCCATATTTTATTGAATGAGTTATGATATGTTTGACTGTGGATGTGATATTTTTATACCATTTTTGGTTTATGGTTAAAGTATTGACATTTCGTATTCTAGTTTTAGTACGAATTTTTATGTTATGTTTCACAATATTTTTCATATAAAAAATGCAGTTGACTTAGTAAGTGACAGGTGGGGATCGCTATAGCCCCTCGATGCATCAGTGGGTCTCATGAGACAAACAAGTGTCTTGGGAAAGGGCCTTTACAAAAAAATATTTGTATTCTTGGCACGAGGCCTTGACTATTTGGTAATGATGTCAGGTGTTAGGCATTCAATCATTATGAAATTAATTATTACATGTGATTATTCGACTAGTAGAATATCTATGTTCTTGTTTATATGGTAATGTTGGATTTATTCTCTCTTTATATTATGTTCAAGTTTATGTTTAAAAGGCTGTTGTTTTTATTACATATCTTGCCTTAAAAGTTTATAGCTTCTGCTAAATTATTTACCCTTACTGAGCATCTGATCTCACCCATTTATTATGTTTTATTTTCCCAGGAATCCAAGAATTTTATTATGATATATATGCAATATTAAGCTAAATTTAATAATGGTGTTATCAAAGTATTAGTTATGCTGTGTTTTATGTTAGAAATTATAATGTAAAGTTCATGTATGTATTCTATTTTTCAATACTACTAAATTGATCGATCTTTCGGGACTTGATTCCTTGTAATCATGCCAATGTATTAAAACAATGCACCGACTCTCGGATTCTAGGGTCGGAGAATTACAATTGGTATTAGAGTAATTTTAGTACAAACCTTAGAAGCTAGATTTATAAAAACTCTGATTAGATAACAATACCCTAAGATAGACTTTGAGGATTAGTATAGAAGAATTTCATAGAATTTTGGTAATGTAGATATTTTTTAGGTCTCCCAAGAAATACATATCTGTCTGGATACTAGCAGGTAGAGGTGGCTCTGGTATAGATGTACCTAGGAGTGAAAACTCTAACAAGGAGTTTCAAGCTTGACCCGGGGTATCCTGGTACACAACAACGGGACTTGCTGCACTCTTGGTTATGACTTTCTCGAGGGATATGCTTAGGATAATTCATATTTTCTTTAAAAACCATTATTAAGGATTTATGATAATATAACTCCTAAAATAAATCATTTTCATGATTATTTATTATATCTATAAACTGTTCAATTTATGTTAAGTGTTTTATAAGTTTGTAATTATGTATTGTGATTCATAAACTAATCCAGTTTGTGCCATTATTTATAAATGGTGTCTAGTACAAGGAATGAAAACTATATCAATGCATGTAATCAATGTAGGGATTTCCCTCATACTCAAGATAATTATAGTGGAGTTGGTGATGCAACTGGTGATGATCCGCTTATCACCATACTAGGAAAACTCACCCAGGTTATGAATAATAACATTACCCGTATGGAGCACCCTGATCCACAATGCAGAAGATCAATGTTAGACTGCTTCAAAAGGAAACAACCACCAACATTCAATGGGACTACAAATCCATTTGTAGCTGAGCAATGGATAAGTTCCTTAGAGAAAATATTTCATACTTTGGGGAGTAGTGAAAGGGAAAAAGTTGTCATGGCAGTTCATCACCTCACAGGAGATGCAGATCAATGGTGGTCATTAATTCAAAACACAAAGGAGTATGAAGAAGTATAAAATATGGGATCGAGAGAGTTTAAAGATATTTTATTAGAAAAATACTTTCCTCATGACCATTGAGAAGATATGGAAAGACAATTTTTGAGTATGAGGAAAAAGGAGGATGAGAATGTCGCAAAGTATGAGGCTAACTTTACAAGGTTAGCATGGCATGTAGCAGATTATCTACATAACCCAAGGAGTAAGATTGATTGATTCTTTTATGGGTTAAAACCATTTCTCCATCGAGAACTAGTCTCATAATCCTTCTCATCGTACGAAGATATTGTCTCATGTGATATCAAGATAGAAAATTAATTCTCTAAGTCTTATGACTTTAAAGCAAAGAAAGAGAAGAAGAGAACTTCTGAACACTCTAGAAATGGAAATAAGGGGAAGAAGGGAAAATTTGAATATCCATACTGTAGTAAATGTGGGAAGAAACACCCTGGTACTTTCCTGAAGGGAATGGGAGTCTGTTACAATTGTGGTGAAAGGGCCACCAAGCTCGTGATTGCAAGGGAAAGAAAGTGGTTGTAAATATTAAATGATACAATTGTAGATAAATGGGGCATTATGTAAATGAATGTCTTAATCTCCAAGGAAACTTACCTCAAAAAATGTCAAGGGAGCAAGGACAAGCTTATACGATCACTACCACTGAGGTTGAAGCTCCAAATGATGTGGTGGTAGGTAATTTAATGGTTTCCTCAAATTTAACCAATGCTCTATTTGATTTTGCATCATTGCATTGTTTCATATCTTCCCAATTTTCTAATAAAATTAGATATTTCCAATTTGATTTAACAAGGAAGTTGTCAGTCAAAACTCTTAAGGGAAGTATAATTGCAACAATGTTTTCTGAATTAGTCACTATTAGGGGATATAAATTTTCTTTATCTGCTGATATCATCATCATACCCCTGATTAAATTTGATATAATCCTCAATATGGATTGGATTTCAGA
Source organism: Viscum album (assembly GCA_963277665.1). Taxonomy (NCBI): domain Eukaryota; kingdom Viridiplantae; phylum Streptophyta; class Magnoliopsida; order Santalales; family Viscaceae; genus Viscum; species Viscum album. The sequence continues at coordinate 458,090,753 of OY728120.1, read as the reverse complement.
CCATGATGCAAAAATTTATTATAAGAAGAAGAATGTTACAATTTTCGATGATGATAAGTAGTACCTTATCTTTAGAGAAGAAATGTCACCACCTGATTCTTATCTAGATCCACCCCCAGTAGCTCAACTAAATTCAATTATTGGAGAGGAAGAGAATTAAATAACTATGGGTGAGGAAATTAATGTTCAAATAGAGGGCGTACCTATTGTGCAATAATATGTTGATGTGTTTCTAGAGGATTTACCTAGACATCCTCCAAAACAATAAATTGAGCTTTTTATTGATTTAATTCCTGGTTCAAGGACTATATCGAAGACCCCTTATAGAATGGGCACTTTGGAATTAGTGTAACTAAAGAAATAACTAGAGGAATTGAGTAATAAATGAATTATTCACCCTAGTGTTTCTCAATGGGGAGCCCCTATTCTTTTTTTAAGAAGAAAGATGGATCTATGAGGTTGTGCATTGACTACAGGGAAATCAATTTTATAAAAATAAAGAACAAGTATCCCCTACCTCGCATTGATGATTTATTCGACCAACTTTATGGAGCTCAATATTTTTAAAAGATTGACCTTCGATCCGGATATCATCAATTGTGTGTGAAGAAGGAAGACATTCTGAAAACAGCATTTCAAACCAGGTACGGACATTATGAGTTTACAGTAATGCCTTTTGGACTGACTAATGCACCCTTTGTGTTCATGGATCTAATGAATAGATTTTTTAATGAATATCTTTATGACTTTGTAGTGGTATTTATTGATGATATATTGGTTTACTCCAAAAGATAGGAAGATCAATAAAATCACTTGCACCCTATTCTTAAAACCCTCAGAAGAAATGAATTATATGGGAAGTTTAGCAAGTGTGAATTCTAGCTTCAATGGATTTCTTTTCTTACCCATATTGTATCTAAGGATGGAATCTTTTTTGATCCTTCAAATACTAAGGCAGTCCAATAATAGCTAGCACCAACATGTATAACTGAGGTATGCAGTTTTATTGGTTTAGCAGGTTATTAGTGGTGTTTCGTCCAGAATTTTTCCTGATTGGTAAACCCATTAACCAAGCTCACACGTAAAGGGGTTAAATTTGTTTGGACAAAAGAGTGTGAAGAATGTTTTGAAGAATTGAAAAAAATATTAGTCAATGCTCTTATATTGACTCAACCATCGGGGAATGATGGGTTTGTTATTTATAGTGATACTTCAAAGAAAGGACTTGGTTGTATCCTTATGAAAAATGATAGAGTTATTGCTTATGCATCACGGAGGCTAAAAATTCATGAACAAAACTATCCCACTCATGAACTTGAGTTAGCAGCTGTAATATTTTCTTTGAAGATATGGATACGCTATCTATATGATGAATAATGTGAGATTTATACTAATCACAAGAGTTTGAAGTATATTTTCTCACAAAAAAACTCAACATGAGGAAAAGGAAATGGATTGAACTAATCAATGATTATGATTTTACAATACACTACCACCCAAGGAAGGAAAATAAGGTGGTAGATGATTTGAGTATAAAGGATCGTAAAGTTTTGAATAAGATGAGAGTTGAAAGGGATCCTATTTTCATGGATCTAGTAAATATGGATATGGGAATAACCATGGAAGTTGAAACATCAATACCTTTTCAAATGGTTTCCAAACCATCTTTACTATAAATGATAAAGAGTTCTCACATTGATTATGAGGAATTTAAAAACAAAATTAAAGTTTTGAATGATGGGAGATTAATCCACTTCATATATGAAGATGTGATTTTAAAATTTGGGAAGAGACTTTGTGTTCCTGACATACATGATCTAAAAAGAGAATTGTTAGATGATGCTCATAGCTCTAATTTCTATATACACCCCGGTGGCACTAAGATGTATAGGTATTTTAAGGATCATTTTTGGTGGGACAACATGAAGAGGGAGATTATTGATTATGTTTCAAGATATATAGTTTGTCAACAGGTGAAGGTTGTAATACATCATCCTAAAGGAGTCATGAAACATATTCTGATGCTTGAGTGGAAATGGGAAGATATTACTATGGACTTTTTCATGGGGATAAAAATACTCCTAGAAGGAATGATGCAATATGGGTCATTGTTGATCATCTTACCAAGTCAACAAATTTTCTTTATATAAGAGAAGATTTACCACCTGAATGTCTAGTAAGACTATATATTAATGAAGTTTTAGGACTTAATGGAGAACCCCTATTGATTGTTTCTGATCGTGATCCCTATTTTACATCAAGATTCTGGAAAAGTGTTTAAAAGTCCTTGGATACTGAACTTAATTTGAGCACTGCCTACCACCCTCAAACTAGTGGACAATCAGAATGGACTATTCAAAACCTTAGAAGACATTTTGATATCTTGCTCACTTGACTTTCAAGGTATGTGGGATCAATATTTACCTCTGGTATAATTTTCCTATAACAATAGCTTCCATTCAATTATTCATATGGCACCATATGAAGCATTATATGAAAAGAGGTGTCGCACACCAACTTGTTGGGATGATGTTGGTGAAAGAAAACTCGTAGGACCAAAACTTTTTGAGGAAACAATGAAAAAGGTAAAGGTTATCCAAACCCACATCAAAGTAGTTCAATGTAGGCAAAAGAGTTATGTCGATAACCGAAGGAATGATTTGGAATTTCAAGTAGGAGATCATGTTTTCTTGAAGGTATCTCCATGGAAGGGTGTTATACGTTTTGGTAAGAAGGGTAAATTGAGTCCTAGGTACATTGGACCTTTCAAAATTCTAGAACGAATTGGAGTTGTAGCTTATCGTTTGGTAATTCCACCAAGTCTCTCAAAAGTTCATGATGTGTTCCACATATCACTATTGAGAAAATACATGCCTGAACCAACGCATGTACTCACCTATGAAAAAATAGAATTGGAACCTGACCTGTCTTATTTCGAAGATCCTATCATAATTCTTGATACCAAATAACAAGTGTTGAGAAACTAGATGACTCTTCTGGTAAAATTTCTGTGGAGAAACCATAATATGGAAGAGGAAATGTGGGAACCCGAGGAACTTATGATGAAGAACCACCCAAATCTTTTTATACAATAATATTTTAGAAATTTCAAGGATGAAATTATTTGAACGAGGGGAGAATGTAACACCCCAAGCTTCCATGGTATGTTTCCCTTTGAATAATGTAATAGCTTGTGTTGTACGCAACTTCGAGTTCTAACACACCGCGACCAATCAAACCAGCCGTTATGAATAGTAATACATGATTTTTTAAATTTTATAAATTTTATTTTTCAAAATGGAATTCATTTTTGGATTCAGAATATCAAAATTATCTTAGGGTGAATTTTTGGTATTTTTCTGAAAACTTTCAATTTTTGATGAATAGTGAAAAACACTGCATTATTATTTAAAACCAACATTTTATTTAAATAATTAGTTATTTTAATTAAATATATATTAGGTAAAAATAGGTACATAATACCTATATATTTTCAATGTAATTAATTGGAGTCATTTTATAATAATATTAGATATATAAAATTTTATTGATCTTTTTACCATCTTTTACCCACCTTCTAGGCGCATTTGCAAATTTGCATAAAACATAATTTTACCACATCTATGAATTGAATTTCAAAAATATGAGAGACACATTTGATATCAGTAAGTAAAATGTGGTTCAATAAGATGAAAAATAATTTTAGTTGAATAGTAACTTTTGACTTTTATTTACCACGGTTAAAAGTAAATAGGGTAATTAAAGGTAAAAATGATATTATAATTACCCTAACACATGTCCTAATTCTATTTGATAAGTTTATTTTGGCCAAAATCAACCTTAGGAATAAAATATGATCCTTTGGTACCACTTGGATTAGATTAGTACATTTATTATTATTTTATTTAAAAAAGAGTTAAAAGTGTTAAATTCAAATTTTCATAACTAAAACATTTATAATATAGGGTTTTACATAAGATAAATTAGACTATAAATGTTCATTAGAAATAAAAAAATATTTCCTAAATAATATTATCTTATTTATAATTTTTATACATTAAATAATTAAATTTATTTATGACACAATGATGATGTAGTAATTATCCTTTTAATGAAAGGTTAAAATAATTGATGTTATAAATATCCAAATAAATATAAATTGAGACTTTTGATGCATTAAAATAATTTTATAGACTATAATTACATTTTATGGTTGATTCAATGAATTTTTTTGAAGTAATAATACTGTTATGACTTCAAAAAAAATAAATTACTAAATAGTGTCAAAATTGACATAAATGAGTTTTTAAAAAAAATATTATATTATTAAATGATATAATATCCCTAAAAATCTATAGTAAGGCTAAACGACTTATATAAGGTTATATGTGTAATTCATGGTCTACTTTAGTTTCTATTGGAATTTTATAGTAAGTTTATTAGCCATGTAATATAGAAATACAAGAATACATCGTAAAAGTTAAACTATTTAACTAGGGGTTAAATCTAAAAGATAAGGCTAATATAGTGAACTAAACTTGTCTAAAACCTATTTTTTGAAAGTATTTAGACCCATACCCACCATATACTCAAAATAAATCCATTTGGAGATATTAGAAACCGAAAATAATTTTATAATAAAATAATATTTCTAGATTTTCCTAAAGTGCCCCTCACCTCTCTTATAAAAGGGTACTTTCCCTTCTCTTAAATTCACTCCTCCAAAGCCTTTTGGCTCGGACAAACCCTGCCCAAATCTCCTCCAAAATTCTCCCAATTCAACCTAGATTCCTTACCTTGAGCATAAATCCAGCCTAAGTATCCCAATTATTCAAATCAAAAGGAAACACCTGAAGAAGAGGTAATTATTTTATCACCTCTTTCAAAGTTCTATTCTTCTTCCACTTTTTATTTCTTTGTTATTTCCATACCAAACTAATACCTCCAGTTTCTTATACATACTGTGATGTTATTATAAATATTTTACAACTATATTCATTATTCTATCCATCCTATAAATGATAAAGTCACCATGCATGTGTATGTACGGCTTACCGTCTCCACGTCGTGGTGTAATTTTTTATTCAACACTATGTTATTTGGATGGATATAATGATGAGTAATATGTATATAAATAATGAAAATAACATGCTAATGTTTCTTTATAATTAATATACCATCCAATTCCACACCTTTTAATCATTAAGGAAATGATATCGTCGCTCGTGTGTACGTACGGCTTACCGTCTCCATGACGCGATGAGATTCATTTCCACGTTCACCATTCAATGATGATTATAAAAATACATATTATTAATAAGTATATAATATATGAAATAATAATTCTACTAAAAATATATATATCTCTTTGTGTGTATTTACATTTATCTTATTCACATACTTCCATTCAATATGATATGAAAATAGAAACAGCATTTATGCGTACGTACGGCCTACCATCTCCATAAACAGTGGTTTCCTTTTAATATATCTATAAATTATATAGATTTATATTCTGAATATATATGATATATAAATAATTTTTTATATTCTGGAAGAAATTAAATCATGATACAAGTGATACGATCAAGAATAACAAGTTAAAACACTTACGATAAAGAAAGCGATTATTACATGAAATGTTACTTTAACATGGAAATAATTATTAAATAGGTATTATAAAGTCATAAATGAATCATGTATTATATAATAAATAATAATATGGTTTTGGTATAATTTAATAACATACTATGGTCATTATACGTGAGGTTAAACATACCCTTGACTAAAGGAAAGTACAAGGTAAGGGTTATTTTCTCAATCTCATTATTATCCGAGATTGTTTATGTGTAAGTATTTACTGGGACATATTTATCATCGATACCCATATTTCATAAAAAAAATCAAAAGGAATATTTTAAGGTTTTATGGGAGGGTCTATTTAACTAGATCATCATTTTAAATGTTTTAAATATTTATCTTTCTAAATCCTTTTAATTAATGTACATGTTTTCAAAATGATTTTAAGGATTTGTTTATATGGAAATGAATGTTTTGAAATGATAATTCTTTTAAAAAATTTCAAAGTGGTATGGGAAAATTTGATTCAAAAATCTATTTTAAATGACTTCCTTTATAAATGTGTGAATTTTAAATGATTTCAAAAAAAGGGATATTTCTCTCAAAGATTTTTACTGATCATTTTCAACTATGTAAACATCCTTTACTGGGTATTATTATTGATTGAGTTTGATTTACTATAAAACAATGTTCCATATTGTATTGAATGAGTTGTGATATTCTTGAATGTGTATGTGTTATTTTTATACCATTCATGGTTTATGGTTAAAGTATTGACATTTCATATGCTACTTTTAGTACGAATGTTTTTGTTATATTTCACCCTTTTTTCATATGAGGAATGCAGTGGACTTAGTAAGTGATGGGTGGAGCTTTCTATATCCCCATGATTCATCGGTACGTCTAATGATACAAACTAGTGTCTTGGAATAAGTCCCTGACAAAAGAATTATTTGTAGTCTTGGCACGAGGCATTGATTATGTGGTAATGATGTTCGGCGTTAGGCATTCCCTCATTATGAAATTACTTATTACATGTGATTATTCGATTAGAAGAATATCCATGTGCATGTTTATATGGAAATTTTGGATTTATTTTCTTCATATTATGTTCAAGTTTATGTTTAAAAGGATGTTGTTTTTATTACACATCTTTCCTTAAAAGTTTATAGCATCCACTAAATTATTTACCCTTACTGAGTATTTGAGATCACCCCTTTCTTATGTTTTAGTTTCCCAGGATTCCAAGAAGTTTATTATGATTAACATGAAGGGTTAAGATAAAATGAATAATGGAGTTATCAAAAGGATTATTTATGTTGTGTTTTATGTTATAAATTGTAATGTAAGGTTAAGATATGTAATCTATTTTCCAAGATTGCAAAACTAATCATTCTTTAGGGAGTTAATTCCTTGTAATCATGCTAATGTATTAAAATAACGCACCGGCTTTGGGATTTTGGGGTCGGGGAATTACATATTTTACCATAAAAAACCTATCAAATACCTATACTAAACTGAGATAAAAAAATCTAGATAGGGAGAGGAGTATCACACATACCTAAAGGAAGATAGCCAAACACACCGACGATCAAACATGCTAAGAAAAGAAATATAGAGGAAGAGAGTTCATCCAAAACCACTTTTATGGGGTCTAGAGATTGAGGGAGGAAGAGAACATAACAAATATGAGAAGCATCATATGTGAAGCATGATAAAAAAAACCTTTTGGGATGAAGGATTTATGGGGTAAACCCCAGATTTATGAAATAAATCTTCCATAACTCATGTATGATGAAAAACATGTCGACTCGGGTTAAATTATCTTTATCAATTATATTACGATGTAAAAATATATTTATGGAATAAATATTTACATTTTATAATCTAGTTATATGGTTTCTTCCCCGTGAAGTACTTATATCATAAATCGGAGATTTACACTGTAAGTTACCTCTACGTCCAAAACCCAACACCAGGTTATACATTAAATTCCCAAAACAACTCCAACACCCTCAAAACTTGAGAGACTAGATATTAAATAAGAAAAAGATCATACCTTTTTAAATAGTGTTTTATAATTCTCCCCACCATGAAAGCTTTTTATCCCCAAATTTTCTTCAATATCCTAGACTCGCAAAGTGAGAAGGTTACTACTGCCTCATCAACAAATCCCATTCCCACATTCATGGCCATCTCATCTAAACTACTATAGTACATGGACTAGGGGAATTATTTTACCACGCAATAGATTTTCATAGCAATACATAATCTGAGCTGGTTGTTCAACCATGGTGGTTTCAGGCTCAAGATCAACATCTTCCCATTCAATCACGTGGGAAGGATCCAGTTGATACCTCCTCGGTTTGGAAACATGAACAATGTCATGAATCAACATCGTGAAAGATGGTAAGACTTACTGATATTCTACCTTTCCAACTCATCTAATGATCTCAAAGGTTCCCATGAACCTTGATTCCAACTTACCCTACTTACTCAATCAATATTGTTCTAAGCAAGGTGAAATCCGAAGAAAGAACTATTCAAGAATCTCAAAGTCTAGCAGCTAACAATGATGGTCCACATAGGATTTCTAATAACTATATGTCTTACTCAACCTCTTCCATATCAACTTCACCTTTTCCTTGATCTCCTAAAAAAGTATTGTTCCAACCAAGGATAACTCCACCATATATTACCAACACAAGGGGGTCTACAATGAGACACATATAATGCTTTAATGGTCACTATCATACTTGATTATTGATAACTATTTTTATAAGAAAATTCAATCAGAAGAAAATTCCTTTCGTAGGAATCATTTAAATCAAGAACACATGCCCATAGTGTCATGAACCAACTCAGGTCAACCCTGAACCATTCACCTGAGCCAGCCCGCAATAAGGTCCAAGAGATATTCTTGATCCTCCCGAGCTAGCAACTAGTGTTGGTAATCATGCATACTCAAGTGAGAACAATTTATCCCATATACGAGAAATAATTAATAAAAAATAAATAAATAACTAGAAATGAAAAAGAAACAAAAATGGAATATACAACCATGTGACCTCATGGGTCACCTCTAACTAAATAACCATGTTCTCCCCATGAATGATTTATAACAGAGATAAATTGAAGATTAAAAATGATAAATAAAGTTAGAATGAGCAATGAGATGCTCAGTAGTATTACTGAGGATAAACAACACCCTATGACTTACCTTTAAGGTTAAATACATTTCATTCTAGTGTGAAAATAAGATATATAAAATTAAGGTTTTCCCATACATTTCAAAATAATTAGAAATATTTTATTCTTGGGAAAACCCATTTTTATTACATTTTCAAATAGTTTTCAAAGAATTAAAAAACTTTTATTGAATTCCTCAAAAAAATATGCATAGATTAAATATGTTTCTCAATGAAAATAAAAAATATATAAATGACACTTTATAAAGAGACTAGGAAACATAAAAAATATATAATGTATAGGAAAAATAGGTGTCATGGGATCTCAGGTGTTGGTCAAGGAGGCCTGGGATAGACATATCAATACAACTCCATAATCAATCTCCAAGGGTATTATTTATCCATAATGACTTCCCAAATACATGGAAAACCCCTCACTAGCACAACTGAGGGTCACATCCTAGGGGTAGTTGGGTTATCTAATCAGGTCCACTTGCTAGTGCATAATCTCAACTAGTGCAGCAAGTGTACCTAGGATCCTGCCAAACTATCCAAGGATTCCCATGACAATAAAATGGAGGTCAGTTTTACCAAGCTACGACATGCATACATTTCACACATTTTTCATCAAACTTGACTCCACTTCTCACCTCTGGTATCCCTCCTTAAGTGCATCCCCATTTCATTTCAAACAACCAAGTAATAATCCTTTCCACCAAGTATATAGAAACATAGATAAATGAATGCCTTAATATGGGTTTTCTATTTTCACAAAACTATTCAAAGTGTTAGTACTTTCCATATAAAAGGTAACACTTTTACTTTATAAAATCACAATCTCCCAAAACCTTTCTAATTACAAAATTATAACCCATCATTAGGTAATCCCATTTTTTATGATTAAAAACATTTAAAATCATTTGATCAATTAATATTTATTTCCATCCAAAAAAATATTTAAATAATGTTTGAAACCAATGAAATCTATAATAAAAACTAAAGGGGAAGTTTAGGAAATGAGTGAGAACCCAATTCAATAGATTGAAACACTTAAATAGATGAAACATTTATTAAAAAAATAAAACACACATGGAAAACACCAAGAAATTATAGAGATCATGTTAAAAGACTAGGAATAGGTAAAACCAACCTCAAATAATTATTCTCATGGATATAGAAACCCAAAATCACTTCTAAGAAGTCCAAGGGAGAAAAAAGGAACCAAGGTGAACCCTAAAAGATAAAACCCCCAATTTAAAAACAAGGAAAAATAATCCCTAGGTCATAGGAACCTAAGTATGAGGAAGAACGAGGATAAAAAGGTACAAGAAGGAAGAAAAATGAGCAAGGAGGGATTACCTTGGAAAATACACCTCAAATATTGAAGAATCATCAAGATCCCACCAGGGATGAGGAGATGAACCAAGGGGATAGGAGTGATAGAAGCTCCATGGGTGTTGGGGGTAAAATAGGGGAGGAATAGGGGGATTATGGTTAAAACATGAGGAGGGAAAAGTGGTAAATTACCACTTTTTAAGTGACATGAAAGATAGTAGGGTTTGTCTTCACTATCTTCTAGACTATGGACCAACTGTGTGGTAGACTCTGTCCCAAAGGAGGAGGGAGCCGCATGTTTTTTTGGGGAAGTCGTAGGGTTTTTTTCCAACCATTTGGTATTGACCTAGAAACTTTTTTGGATGCACAGTTTAATAAGGGGTGGTACATAGTTTTTAATAATAGTGCTCCAACTATGTTACACCCAAAAACCATCTGAAAATCCACCATTTCTCCAAAAATGATTGGGAAAACTCATTGAAACCAAAATAGATCAAAAATAAATAAATAAATAAAAGGGTCATATCATGTTGAGGTGTGATAGTTATCCCCACCATTAACACTTTATGCCTCTAAAAAGTCCCAAAATATCTAGATAACCAAAACCCATGGAAAATACAAACTCCATAAAAATTAAACTTCAATCACTAGAATACTGATGGATGAAGAATTACTTTCCATACAGAACCTAAAACTCTAAAATCCATAGATGCTGATAAGAACAACCTCAAGGAACAATCCTAACACCCAAAGGAACAACAGAAAATACTGAAGAGACTAAATTACCTGAAAATTTTCAAGGGATCCACAAATCATGCTCTCAAAACATGGAACACCCCAACCCCTAACTCACCATGGTTCATTCAGGGTTGGTTTAGATGGGGCGAATGAGTTTTAACACCTTAAGAATTGAGAAACTAATATTACCATGAGCCCTTTCATAGTGTCCTCCCCACTATTTTAGGATCCTAGCTAAACATTGTTCCCCTCAAACGGAAACAAGACCATGAATTCAAATGGAAAACAACATTATAAAAGAAAAAATGAAAAACAAATAATGTTGCATTTTCATGACCAAAATATTCATAATTTTTTAAAATAAATCTACATTAATAATAAGAAATCCCAAAAGAACATACAACATCTTCCCCTATTCCCAAAAAGATACCACACCCTAATACTCAACATCCCAAAACAAGAAAACATTTATATGATAAGAAACTCCAAACAGATTCTGAATCAGTACCATGATTTTCCAAATGGACTGGGGTTCCTTTGAATGGGTGGATCTGTCTCTACATATCTACCTAGAAACACCTCATAAAAACTGTTGTAGATGAACCAAGCATTGAAAGGTATGGTATGTCCTCAGTACTTCTAGACATTATTTCTACTTGTTCCCCATATTTCCACACTAATAGAACACCCAAAGATTACCCTTAGATGATTTTAGTGAAAATAAACATGACATACACTTCATATCACTTCTGAGTAGACCATACATAACTCTCTTACCTTTTCCTCTACTGTAGCTAGTGTCATAGCTCTTAGGGATAGGCTATACATCCACCATCTCTATCCTTACAGCTAGACTAGAATCTATTTGAACAGCCTTCCTCACTACTTCTTTATAGGTTTCAAGAAAGTACAATGCCACCTGAAACAGTTCTGGTCAATTCCCCTTTTCAAATAATAGGGCCCTTAGGTATCCATCTTCATCCAATTCTAGAAGATACTGCACCCACTCAATGAAAATCCTAGCATAATCCAATATTGATAAGTTTCCTATCCTAATATGGTAAAACTCCATCTCTTTCAATGCCCTCAGAGCTTTGTAGAAATACTATTGGAAGAACAAGGCCTTAAATATTTCCCATTAATGTCCCTTCTATGGTTTAGACAGATAAATAGACTTATTTCACTTCCATCCTAGCCCTTCCAGCATAAAGGTTTCGAACTTGAACTTAATAAATTCAGGGATCTCCAGATGACTGAAAATATCCTCAATACCTCAAAAACACTCTGTATCTTTCCCTATATCTATATTCTTGAATAAATGAGGTGGGTTAAACTCTTTGAACTTTTGAAAAAAATCCTAGTATTGGGGAACACTGAGATCCATATCCATAATGAACTAAATGGCTATGGAAAGGAATGATCAACTAAAAATAATAATATGGGAGAACCAATCATAAATTATTTTTAGGATATCATAGAACTATGTGGGTTCATACCCATAAAAGAGGAAAAGGGCTAAATCAAAACACAACACAAACCAAACTTCACATCTCAATCATGGATCAGCAACCCAGAATCAAAAAACATTTCAACATCACATACAATTCAATAAAACCAAGGAGTCAAAAGAGATTATAAAACATAGAAATAAAGGATCACTCTATTCCCATTTTCCAAATCATTAAATCCCCCTTTTTGAAAACCATTTTTAGAAAACAAACAATATTTAAAAATTGAACATCTACCATTGGTATTATATGAATCCTCACACACACACACACATATATATATATATATATCATTGTTCTAGCTCAATAACCTTTCCACACATACCAAAAACCATCCACATACATATAAGTTATCACTCATAGGAATACTAAGGTCTGAATAAAAGAAACATTTTCATTTTCGAAACCACTTTAAAAATTACCCCCACCAATTTTGAAACCACCTATCATCATCCCAAAATAAAGAACTTCCAAAATTCTAAAAAATTTCATGTCCATTTTCAAAATGACACTATATCATTTTCAAAAATTGATATTTTCAATTTAGAAACAATTTTAAATAAACCAAAAATTATTTTAAAGTCTAAAAGAAACACCTGGAAACCAACCCAAACCCACACTATAAATAAAAAATAGAAAATTGACACTCAATTATTCAAAATCCCAAAACTATGAAAAATGGAAGCCACACATGGCTCAGTCACATGGTTTTTAGGACTGTGTGTCATTTATGTGAGCATACTAGAGGTCAACTAAGGTAGTTTTGTGGTCTGTGAAAATTTTTCCAGACTATGTGTAGTAACCATTCACCCCTTTTAATTTCTACAAGATAACTAAAAGATCCTCAAGACCAACCAGAAACACTCAAACAACATCTCAAACCTATAAAATATCCAAGATCCTGGTATGTATTTTGAGGCATAACCATCCTGGAGCACCATGGTAATTCAAGAATCCTTCTGAATAGGTGGTGATCAATCACCTACCCATGATTGACCATCTTAATTCTGACAATCCTATCCCTAGACTATCAGATATCCCTAAATAACAAGGCTTAAACTAGCTCTGATACCATTTTTCACAAACCAACTTGGGTCAACCATGAACTGGTCACCCAAGTCAGCCCGTAATAAATCCCTAGAGGAATTCCTGATCCTCTTAGACTTGAAACTAGTGTTGGTCATCATGAATAATCAATTGGGAATGATCTAGCTCATATAAGATAAATGAATAAACAAAAATAAAGGAACAGATCGTAGAGGAAAATAAATAAAAACGGAACATACCTCCATGTGACCTCACAGGTCACCTCCAACCAAAGAACCATGTTCTCCCCATGAGAAATCCAAAACTGAGAGAATATGAATATGAAAAATGATTAAAAAAAAGTAGGCATGATCACTGAGATGATTAGTAGGAATTCTGAGGATGAACAACACCCTATTCCATACCTTTAAGGTGAAATCAATTTCATACTATTTTAAAAATAATATATATAAAAATAATGTTTTCCAATTATTTTCAAAACAAGTATCAATTTTTAATTCTTAGGAAAAACCATTTTAATTGCATTTGAAAATAGTTTCAAAATAATGAAAAATATTTTAGTGAATTCCTCACAAAAACAATATTCATAGACGAAATAGTTGTCTCAACGAAAAGAAAAAATATAAATTATACTTTATAAATAAACTAGGAAACAAAAAATATATTGTACAATAAAAATAAGCATCATGCGATCTCAGGTGCTAGTCGATACATCCTAGGATAGGGTTATTAATACATTTCCACAATCAATCTCCACTAGTATCGGTTATCCACAATCACAACCCAAACACTTGGTGAAACCCTCACTGGCTCGACCAAGGGGTATATCCCAATGGAATTCATGTTATCTACTCAGGTCCACTAGCCAATTTTTAATCTCAACTAGTATAGGAAGTATACCTAGGCTCCCACCTAACTACCCAAGGATTACCATGATAATAAAATGGAGGTGAGTTTTATAAAGCTAAAACATGCATAAATTTCACACATTTTTCATCAAACTCAAACTCACTTATCACCTCTGGTCTCCCTCCTTAAATAAATCCCCATTTCAAATCAAAAAACCAAGGAATAAGCCTTTCCACCAACCACATATAAATATATAGAGGATAATTTTTTAAGATGGTTTTTATATTTTTACAAAACTAGTCAAATTTCCAGTTGGGCCTTACCATTTTAAAGGGAATGATTTTACTTTAGAAAAACAATATCTTCCAAAACCTTTCTAATTCCAAAACTGTACCCCATCATTGTTAATCCCACTGTTGATGATTAAAACCATTGAAAATAAATTGATTAAGTAAATTTTATTTCCAACCTAAAAAAATCTTTAAATCATGTTCAAAACTAATTTAATCTATAATAAAAACTAAAGGATAAGTTTAGAAAATGAGTGAGAAGCCAATTCCAAGGATCTCAACACTTACATAGAATATAATTTTCTTTTAAAAATAAAACACTCATGGAAAATACAAAGTAGTTATGGAACTCAAGTTATAATCTTGAACATAGGGAAAACCTACCTCAAATCTTGACTCTCGTGGTAATGGAAACTAAAAATCACTTCTAAGAAGTCCAAGGGAGAAAAATGCACCATGGAGAACCCTAAAAGATCAAAAAATCCAATTTAGAAATAAGGAAACATAAACCCTAGGTCATAGGAACCCAAGGATAAATAATCAAAAGGAGAAGAAGGGAGAATAAGGAAAAAAGGAACAAGGAGGGATTACTTTCAAAAATTCACCTCCAATATTGAAGAAACCTCAATATTACACCATGGGAGAGGAGAGGAACCAAGGGGAGAGGCGTGAGAGAATCTCCATGGGTGCTATAGGTTCAATGGGTGAAGAATAGGGAGGATTTTGGTTACAAATTAAGGAGGGAAAATGGTAAATTTCCACTTTTTAAGTGAACTGGAAGATCGCATAGTTTAGATGCATGATCTACCAGACCATGTGCCAACCATGTGGTGGACTTTGTCCCAAAGGAGGAGGGATCCACATGTTTTTTTGGGGAATCCATATAACCATGCACTAACTATGTGGTCTTGAAATACCTGATATTTTTTCTACATGGATTGAATATGGGTGGCACACGGTTTTTCACTAACTGTGCACCAGTTGTGTGCCACCCAAAATCCAGTCTAAAAACCATCATTTCTCTGAAAAATCTTGATAAAACTCAAAGAAACCAAAATATATCAAAAATAAACAAAATATAAGGGTCATGTTGGGTCAGGGTGTGACATGGAGCATATCCTCAAGAACTTGAATAGACCTCTCTATTTTCCCATCTGTCTTTGGTTGGTATGCCATGATTAATTTAAACTAGGAACCTATATCCTCTTGAAAACATTTTCAAAATATAGATTTTAACTATGGATCCCTATTAAAAACAATCAAATAGGGAACCCTATGAGGTCTCACAATCTCTCATACATAAAATTCCTCAAGCTGCTCCACCCTCATCGTATCCTTGATAGGGAGTAAATTCACTAATTTCATGATTCAATCAATGATCGCACAATTTTCATCCTTCCCCCTATGATTCCATGGTAAACCAATGACAAACTCAATGGAAATATTGTCCCAATTCCATAATATAATGGGTAAAGGTTGCAATAACCTATTAGATATATGGTTTTCCTCCTTAATTATCTAACATGTAATGCACCATGATATAAAATTTTCAATCGACCATCTCATCCCTAGCCACCAATACCAATGTCTCATGTCATGATACATCTTGGTAGTATAAGGGTGGACGAACCAGTAAGAGTAGTTTCAACTGTCCATCAACTATTTTCTCATAGAAATCAGAATGACCAACCTATTTTAGTAACACAAAGTGCCCTCAAGAAATCGGGACCACTCACCCAAGGTCTCCCTGCCATTTAGAATTTTACTTAAGTGATGGAAATCGGTGTTTTTTACTTACTCAAACTAAACATTCTCATAAAAAGATGAGTCAAACTTTAATAAATCTAGAAACACTTTCCCATAAAGCCTTTTCACTCCCATGCTCATCTATATAAAAAAACTCATTAAAAACACTCCTTCTCTAACTCCTTCAAGGTTTGAGTCAGTAGTTTCCTACTTAATGCATTGATAAATACATTCCCCTTCTCAAGAGTATAAGAAATATCAAAATAAAAGTTCTATAGATACTCAACCCAGTGCATATGTCTAAAGTTCAGATCCCTCTGAGTGAAAATATACTTCAGTGTCTACTGATCATAATATATAGTAAATTGATCCTCAAAGAGATAGTGATGTCTTTTTTTGAGTTCATGTATAAAAATTCCCAACACAAGATCATGGGTAATTAATTTCTTCTCATGAGGGTGTAACTAGAATTATCCATAGGTCACTACCTATTTCCATTACATTAATATTCACCCCAAACTCATACCAAAAACATCGTAGAAAACAGAATAACCTGAATCAAGTTTTGAAAGAATAAAAATTGGATCTGAAGTTAACCTTAACTTTATTTCTAGAAAAGAAATTTTTTATTTTTCATTCCACTCAAACATTACACCCTTATAGGTTAAAGCTTTCATTAGAGATGAAATATTAGAAAATTATTTAATGAACTGCCTATAGTAACCAACCAAGCCCAAGAAACTCTGGACCTCAAACACATTTATAGGTTTCTCCCAAGACATAACTACCAATATATTTTCAGGATCCACTAAGATTTCTCTCTTAGATATAACATTCCCTTAAAGCAAAACTTCTTGAATATAAAACTCAAACTTGGAAATATTTCTATATACAAAATGTTATCTCAAGGTTTCAAGAATTATATACAAATGATCTAGGTTCTCCTCCTATTACCAAGAGTACACAAAAATATCATAAAAAACATAACTAAAAATAAGTCCAAGAACTGATGAAATATATGATTCCTCAACACCATAAATACCACAAGATCATTAGTGATACCTAATGACATAACTAGATACTTGAAATACCATTACCGACTCATAAATTTTGTATTAGGTATATCCTATTTTCAGACACTCAACTAGAGGTTCCCTAAGAAAAGGTCAATTTTTAAAAACCAATGAGACCTCATAATTTGATCAAAGAGATCATCAATCCTAAAAAGGGAATACTTTTTCTTAACGGTCAACCAATTTAGATTTCTAAAATCGATACAAAGTCAAAGGATACCATATTCCTTCTTAGAAAATAGGATATGTGAAGCCTAATGTTCCATGAATCCCTTAGCCTCAAGGTATTAAATATGGACTTTTAGTTCCATCAACTCAGTAGGTTCCATTTGATAGGATGACATAGAAATTGGAATCATGCCCGAAAGAAGGTCAATGGTAAACTCTACCTCTTGCTATAGTAGTAAGATAGAAAAATCATCTATAAATACCTCAAGGTATGCACTCACCACTACCAGAAGTGGGTTTATCAAACAAGGATGAAGACATCAAGGAATATCTCTAACAAATTTCATGATATCACCCCAGTATAAGGAAAAAACATGCCCTACCCTTCCTGATATAGAGTCCCACTCACCCTGAAAGACATGATTGACTCCATTGGGAGAAAAAAACTGAACCCAATGATGATAAAAATAAATATGGTACTTAACAATAATCATCTAGTCCATTCAAATAATCAAATTGAATATTTCAATATCAATAAATAACAAGTCTCTAACTGCCTCAAAGTTCGATATCATCACCTAACTAGTTGGACATTTGAAACCTTACTCGAACCACTTTCCCAAATTCATGGAAAGATCCAACTAGAATAGTATAAACTCCAACCGAAAGACCAAAATTTCAACCAAATTTGATGATATAAAATAATGAGTGTCAATTGTATCAAATAAATATGGAACCATAGAGGATGAGATAAACATCATACCTCTAACAGTAATCGACCCTTCCTTTGATTCCTCCAGTGCATACTTTGCTGCATAAAGGCATCTGATATCAACTCCTCCCTAAGTTTATTAGCTATAAGAACACCCCATTGGCCTAAGGATAGGGCCCACCACCCTTGGAATCATTCAAAAAAACCTTTGAACCCTTGGTGAGAGTGGATCTAACCTTACTACCCTAGGTCATCCTTCTACAAAAATGCCTCAAATGGATAGATTGTCTTCAATGATGACAAGTATTAGATACCCCTATATAGTTAAGATTTGTATTAACATGCCTTCCATAATGATAGAAAAAAACTATTTTGGTCTATAAGAAGCTTCTAAAACTGATCATGAAGAAAACTAGATGCCTTTGTGCTTCCTTTTATGTCTAGAAGAAACACATTGACCAACAACTACATCAACTAAGGCTCTACCAAAAAATATTCTCCCAACTATGTCTACCTCTTCCATTTCCACTTTATCAACTACCTATACAAATATTAGAAGACACATGATAATTATCATTGACTAAATATTGACCCCCATCCCCATCTCAAACCTCTGATCTTTAAGATAATCATTGGTAATGAGATCCATTTCCAAGTAGACCAACTCATTGAAATGGGTGTAATGCTCCAAAACAATATGCTCTACTTGATTTAGGGTTAGAAAATCTTGGGGGTTTTCCACATGTAACGTCTTGGGATAAAATTGATGATTGAAGTACGTCTTTAAGGAAACCTAGGTGATATCCTCATGAAAATTTTCTAATGTAATAGAGTCCCACCATCTCCTCTCTAGTCCCTCAAGCATGTATGTGGAAAAATCCACCTTAGAGTCCTCATGAGTCTTCCAGAAGTTAAAGATCCTATCAATAAACTCAAGACACTCCTCATATTCCTAGGGTCCTTTGTCACCAAGAAAGATAGGGGATTTTTCTTGGTAAACTATGATCCATGATCCATTTTTTGTCCCAGGTTTCCAACATCCACTTGACATAGAGTCTGAATGGTATGTATTGTAACTTCTACCAAACAAGGTACCACTAGATGATTTTATAATGAACTTGTCATGTAGCTTCCTCAATCGAATTCAAAATTGATCTTCTAGGAGGAATTTTCTAATGAACACATGATAATAACAAATCGGATTAAAATAAATTTTCCAAATCAAAAGACCACTTGAAGAATCCTTATTAATGCTTTAAAAAACAATAATTTAAATCAATTATGAATTTTATTAATGAAAGATGGTGATTTAAGAAGGAAAAAAGTTTATTTAAATAAACCCCAAATCCAGTTTATTCAAACATCCTTGAAGACCAAGTCAAAATCTTGGACAAATCCCTAACCACCAATGGTAACTAGGATTCAGACACGGAAGTGAGCTGTCCAGGCACCCTCCTACACTTATAATCTGAATTTGGATGGTTCTAACTCTGGTCTACCAAAGATACCAAACCAAATCCAAGTAGTTTCAAAATGCCTATGGATGGGTATTCCCTTTGAAACCATTTTATAACAAACCAACCTGAGTCAACCAGAAAAATTCACCCATGTAGGTTTACCATAAGGTTAGTATCATCAAAGCAACCAAAACAAGACATGTGTATAATAGAAGAAAAATCAAAGTACAAATTATAAAAAAATAACAAATATCCATGAGACATAAAAAAATCATTCCAAATAGGATAAAACATAAAATAAAACCAAAAGATACTAGACATGTATTCATTATACCATCCATCACCACCAAACCATCCTGCTATGAAGGTGACAATAATAAGAGAAACCAACGCACTACATAATGCCTTTACCTTTACTTGAGTTCTAAAAACAATATTTACAATTTTCCAAAGGAAAAATTAGGGTGTAAGCATAAATACCAGTATGATTTAACCGAATAATCTATACAAGTTCTAATATAAAGAATGAATGAGATTAGATTTAAAAAAATCCAATTTATAAATAATTTTCATAAAATAAAACTATTTTGTAAGTCATCATTTAGTTTTCATAAAAACATACCATATTAAAAAAATCCAAGAATATGTTAATTATGAAAGAAAATATGTAATCATAGGTAAAAAAACCAACCATGGATACACAATAATATAAGAATGTGAGCAAATAACCCTGAAAATACCATCATGTGATAATCCAACCATAATTGAAAAAGTACACCATTTGGGATCTAACCTGTGGGAATATATACTAGAAATAAAATAAATTCCCCAATACATGCCTAAGGTGGATCCAACCAATATAACCTATAGTGGCATAACACACACTAAATTGACATAAAATCTCTTATGGCATCACACACACAAAGAGTAACAAGTCTATTCCTAATGCACTCAAGGTTACCCAATGTGCTAATTTTATCAAAAATCCAATTAAAACCCATGTTCACATTTCATAAATCATTTTCACACCAATCCTTTTCACTTATATGCTCAAGGTTACCCAATGTGCTAAGTTTATCAAAAATCCAATTAAAACCCATGTTCACATTTCATAAATCATTTTCACACCAATCCTTTTCACTTATATGATTTAAAACCTATTTTAAAAACCAAAACCACCATTGAATCTTTTCATCAAATATTTTGTGTGCACAAGACTATTTTTAAAAGAAAAACCCATTTAAAAACATGAATCTCTTATAATGAAACCACCATGATCATAAATAAAACAATTTCATTTAATAAACCCAAAGGAATTCATAATAACTTAAATTAATTCAAGTATCTACCCTTTTTATAGTGACTTCTACCACAATAATGGAGGAAACCATGTAGCTTTTGAAAATGGAGATCGGGAATGAGCATGTTGGACACCGAAAGAAAAGGCACAAAGGAAAAATTAAAAGGATCGATCTAGATCACCTATCAGTTATTAGACCCTAAACAATTCATCACACACCACTTCCAAATCAAGATCAACAAATCTAGATAAGAAAGGAAAAATACATGTACCTGAAGGAATATAACCAACCACATCGGTTATCAACCACACTAAGAAAAGTGATACTAAGAAAGAGTAACCGCCCAAAACTATCAGGATGAGAGCTAGGGTTTGAGGGAGGAATAGTGTCTACTAAATATGAGAAAAATCATACATGCATCATGATAAAAACCTAATGTGTTGAAGGATTTATGGTGTAAATCCTATATTTGTGTTGAAAATCTTTTATAACTCATGTACACCAAAAAAATCCTCTCACACCAGATTTACAACATAAAAAGATATTTATGGCATAAATATTTACACATCGTAATTTGGTTTTGTGGCTTGTTAATTGTTAAGTACTTACATCATAAATCAAATATTTACATTTTAGGTTACCTTTGTATCTAGCACCCAAAACTAGGTTCTATATAAAATTCCCAAAACAACTCCAACACCCTCTAAACCCGAGATACAAGATCTTAAATAATAAAAAGTGTGTACCTTTTTAAACAAGGTGTTACAATTATATATAGGACAAATATTCCTCTTAATAATGAATAAAAATCCAATCTTTTTCAAACAAGATACATAAATCGAATTCTTATTTATGATAAGAACATAATAAAAGTTTATCAATTCTAATATCAATCCACTTAGTAAAATCAAATCACAAGTTCTGACCTCTAATGCATCAACTCTTGCTCCATTAATAACATAAAAATCTACATCACCTTTCATCAATTCCCTATTATCTCTGAGTCTATGTTTTTCAAAAAAAAATTGTGATGCACAACTGGTATCTAATACCCATGATTCAGAGTTGGAGAAATTTATTTCGTTAACATTCACATTTGGGTACTCTTAATGTCTCCCCTTAAGAATACTTCTCATTCTTAGATTCCAATAATTAACAATTTTAAAGGTCATACCTATTAATTATCTCAATATGGTTAGTGTGAAGTATGTCATAATCTATAAAAAATAAATATTAGTATGTGTGTTTCATGTATTATATATTTTCATTAAATTATTTAAATGAAATTACTCCCACTAAAAAATGATAACCTCATACATCATATCCATTTAGTGATCCAAGATAAATATTTTACTAATAAATGAGTATACTTTGGTGTTCCTCTCACCACTTAGTTATTTAGAAAGGGAATCATACCAATAAAAATATTTGTGACTCTTGGATAGTTTTGTGAATAATGACTTATCCAAATCCATCATATGGTGTCACTCAACTTTATACCTCCAGTAACCCAATTCTATTAGGGTCTCCCAGATAGTGTACCCCAAAGTAACTTCCCAAAATAGATTAAAAAGTATAATCCAAGGTCACCTGGCACTGGAATAACCTACCCAAGGATATTCCCCAGTCACCTATTACTTTATTAACTTACATGAGATAATCCATGGGCACCCATATTTGGAATGACCTACACGGTTAGATGATCAAGGTCTTGACAAGTGTTTCTTTTTAAGAAATCTAACACTTATTATTTAAAAGGTTTTTCTTCTAATATATCAAAATTTTAATATAAAATATATGCATATTTAATTTATAAATATTACATCTTAAATGTGAAATACTACATAGTTTAATTATTTTAATGATCATAAACACTATAATGTGTTTCTAACATATCTTAATTTGTTTCTAGTATTTTTATTATGTTTATATTGATTTATTATGAAAGGAAGGGAACTAGACTTAAGAAGGATTCAAAATGATTTAAAAGGACTTTTTCTAAGTCATGTGAAGTAGTGAAGCGCTAGTTATCTAGTAGCATGAGGAAGAACCTCCAAAACTCTAGAAATACCACTGTCTAGCCTATAGTAGTAGATAGTGTGAAGGTAAACCCAGGTAGGCCACCAAATAACCAGTGATGGATAGCAGTAATCTAATGGAATCGAGTAATACCATCCAAGAAATATTTAACTGCAGTCAAAAACATTCTCGCTTAGCTCTTAAATACTCTTCTTGACCTTGGACCACCCAGTTATCCTAATAGTCTATAAAAAGAGGACAAGGGAGGAATATAACATCATCCATTTATAGTACACATAAAACAAAATGCTCTCTAATCTTAAATAGCTCCTCAATCCTTAAATATTTTCAAATTTCTATCATTATATTTCTTTTTAAAATAATATCAAAGTGAACATTATCCATGGGGATTGTGAACATAAAATGGAATCATCCACAGTCATGGTATTTATAGACTTCCTTCAAGTGTCATCAAATATCTTTGTCCTATTATATCTTCTATTACTTTTCTCTTTTCTTCTTAATACTTTATTATTTTTTACACAACCTCTTGGATACCTCTCTCATTTTTAATCTTTATCTCACCTTATTTATTCTTCTTATCTTTTAGTGAGAGTTGAGATGGATTTGTAATAGGTTTTCCAAAATTCAAACCATCTCTTTTCTCCCTCCTCATCATTGGTTCCTTACTTCTCAATTCAAAAGTAAGGTATTCTTTTTTTGGTTCTTGGTTATCATTAAAACTAAGGATTCTTGGTTTCTTTATTTATTCATTCAAAAACAAAGGATTTATTTGGTTATTGGTTCACATTAAAACCATGGGATTATATACCTTCTCAAGCCTTATTTAGGTGAGGTGATATAGAGACACATTTGTTTTTCTATTTCCAAAATCTTTTTTTAAAGTGTGTCTTATATATTTACATTCTACATTTACTTTTACACTTACACTTCAAATTATTTTCATTAATTTCTACTATTATTTACTTTTATAATATCATTTTCTTGTATTATTTCATCATATATTTTGTAGCATTGATTTATTTATTTTATTTAAATCTTAAAAGGAAATTCCCCACCTCCCCCCCCCCTTCCATTTCTTTGACACGAAAAATAGTATCAAAGGGTTCTTTGAGTTTCTATCAAAAAATTATTATTTTCAAAAAAAATATTTTAAATCATAAAAAAATTCAAAGTATGATTTTGAAATTGAATCTACTTATTATAGACATGCTTCTTTATTTAATTATTAAAATTATTCATACTGGAAAAATTTAATGTCCATTTTCCTAAGAAGCATTGTATATTCTATTTGTAAAATAGTTATGCATGGTTATACCCCTACTTATAAACCTAAAGATAAATGGAATAATCAAGATATTTCATATTTTAAATTAGATAGTAAATATATCAATGTATTTCATTGAAGTTTAGATAAAAATTAATTCAATGGAATATCTACCTATAAAACAGCTAATGAAAATTGAAAAATAATTGAAATCACATAAAAAGGTAGGATTAAAGTAGAAGAATCTAGATTTGATATATATCTTCAAGATTTGAAAGTTTGTCTATGAATCCTAATGAGTCTCTCACTAGAATATATATAAGATTTAATGGACTTTTAAATGGTAGAAAAACTCTCAGTAATGAATTTTTTTTAGAAATGATCATAAAGAAAATCTTTTGGGTTTTATCTAGTTCATGGGACCCCAAAGTAATGGAAATCCAAGAATCAAAATACATAAAAAAATATGGTGGTTGAAGAAATAATTGGATCCTTAATGACATGTGAGATAACAATGAAATTATAAGAACTTAAAGAAGCTTTGAAATTCAATGAAACCAATATGAACATTACATTTAAATAAATCAAAGGTGATGGTTCTTAATAAAGTGACACTGATGAAAAAGTAGAAATTGAAAAACTTATCAAAATTGAGAAAAATATTATAAATAATAAAAAATCATCTCAGAGTGCTAAAACTAAATATCTAATCTAAGTTCCATAATGGATATGTTACAAATACAACAAAACGGGGCATATAAGACCAGAATTCCTGATATAAAAATAGAGGTTAAAAGACAAGAAGAAAAATAATAAATCCATTAAATTCACTACCTGGAGTGCAAGTGATGATTCAATGAACTCATCTGATTCAAGTAATGAAATTAATCAATGCCTCATGGAACTTATACAGGATAGTAATGAGGTTAGTTCTAAAATTTATCACTCTCCATCTCATTCCTTATCTACCACATCTTCTTCTTGATCTTCTTATTCTTCAATACCCCTAACCTATGAGGATCTTGAAAATTCATATTAAGAATTTGGAAAAGTTTTATTAAATATTCATTATGATTTTAAAAATCTTAATGATAAACATAAATAGTTTTTAAATGAAAAATAACTTATTTTAAAATAATAGGATGATTTGATTTGGAAATTAAAAAATAAACCTAATGTTGAAGTTTTCAAAACTAAAATCATGGATATGAAAAGATATATTTCAAAATTCACCCCAAATTGAACTAAATATTAATATTATCCTTGGTTATAAATGTGTTAAAACAAATAATCATGGTTTTTTTTCAAAAAATATTATAATTTATTCAAAAATCAATACTTTTTTGAAATGTGTTTATCAAAATAAATTTTTCAAATATTTTCATAAATATAAGAATACTTAATATGAATGTGATTAAAAAAATGATATATATGGAATGAAAAATTCTATCCATATTTATTTTAATATTATTCAAATAGAAATAAAAAATTTGGGTTTAGAAATCCCTATTAGTTATTCTTAGAGGCCCAAAAAATGTTTCTCCTTATCAAGATTTATTATCTTGAATTTTTAGATCCTAAAGGGTACTAAAAGAAACTTTTTTTGATATATTTTAGGGATGCTCCACTTAAACACATTGAATTATCAGTTAGTGGCTAAAAAATTACAGAAACAAAAGTTTTATTCAACTCTGAAGTAGTTTTTTTATAAAAAGGAGAAATCCATGGAGTTAAAATAAAAATCAAAATCAAGTAAGTATTTTAAATTATATTCTTTATTTGATTTATTTTGTGGGGTTATTTTAATAATCCTTATTTTATTCTATCACCTTTTTTCAATAATGAATAATATTGAATAAATTTTATCCAAAAAAATTTCAATGATTTAACTTATGATATCTTGAAAATTCATTCTTTAAAGAATGTTTTATTTGTGTATCACTTGGCATGATTATTTTAATTTTTTTTAAATATTATATAATTACTTGAATATATTTATAAATTTTTCAAAAATATTTTCTTTCTAAAGTTTCTATTTTTTGAAGGAGTTTTTTTATTTATGTTGTGTTCTTGTATTTTCTTGAGCATGAGCCTAATTGTTAATTTCTATATGGATTCTTGAGTATAATTATATATCTCTTTCTCTATAAAATAATGAAATTTCATATATCCCAATGATTTAATATATCATTATTTTATTAAGGTGGGTTATCTTTTTCATGTTATATAAAGGTTGTTTTAAAACTTTCTTTAATATATATCATGTTATCTTTATTCTCTAACCCTCTTTCTTTGAAAGTTCCTTTTTGAAAATCTCAAAGGGGAAGAAATTTCTGGTAGAGGAAGAAGATAAAAATTTATATGATTTCAAGTAGTGTTTTATCAAGGGGGGAACTCTACATCTAAGTACCATAAATAGGGGGAAAGGGGTTTCAATGGAAATTTTAAAACTCTTTAATTTTTATCTTTTCCCTCTTCCTTATCAATATTTTTATCATGTTTTTGTGATTATCAAAAGTGGGATATTTTTTTACCTCATAGTTTAATTATTTTAATGATAATAAACACTATAATATGTTTCAGTATTGTTTTGATTTGTTTTATATTTTTTCTTGTGTTTTTATTTCTTTATTATGGAAGTAAGTAAATCGGTCTTAAGATGGATTGAATTTGGCTTGAAAGTACTTTTTCTAAGTAATGTGCAGAAGTAAATCATCGACTAACTGGTGCAGTGCAACTGGATAGCTAATATCATGATCTAGAACCTCCAAAACACTAAAAGTCCCATAGGATAGTCGATTGGAGTAGATAGTGTGTGTCAATCATTAGGTAAGACACCGGATACCCGATGGTCATTATCAGGTTTCTGGTGGAGTTGAGGAATACCATCTGAGAAAGCTTTAATGATGGTCAAAAACACTCCCACTTAGATCTTAAAGACAGCACTTGACCTTAGACCACCCAAGCATCCTAATAGGTTATAAAAGGAGGGTAAGAGAGGCATGGAAATTCCTCCAATTGTAGTAATCATAAAATAAAATTCTCTATGATCTTCAATTTCTCTTCAATCCTCAAAGAAATTCAAAGTTGTACTATTGTCATTATTTCTCAAAGAATATCAAAGTGAAAATTCTCTATGGGAATTGTGAACATCCAATGGAATCATCCAAAGGCATGGTCTTCATCGAATTTCTTCAATTTCCATCAAATATATTTATTCTATTCTTTATTTTGTACCATTTTTATTTTCTTCTTGATATTTTTTTCTTTATTTTATAGCCCCTTGGATCTATCTCTCATTTTTAATCTCTCCCTCACAATACTTCTTATTATTATCTTTTATTAAGATTTGATATGAATTTATAATAGGTTTTTTAGAATTAAAACCATCTCTTTTCTCCCCCCTTATTATCAATAGTTTCTTACGTCTCCATTCAAAATAAAGGGATTATTTGTTTGGTTATTTATTCCCATTAAAACCAAGGGTTATTAGTTTCTTTATTTCTCCATTAAAAAGTAAGGGAATTATTTGGTTCTTGGTTCCCATTAAAACCAAGGGATTATATATCATATCAAGCCTTCTTAATGGGAGGAGATGTAGGGTCACCTTTGTATGATATTTCAAAACTCCATTATCAAAGTGTCCCTTTTCTATTTACCTTTCGTGTTTACTTTTATTCTTATGATTCAATATTTTTCTTTTAATTTACACTAAAATTTACTTTGATAATATTGTTTTCTTGTATTATTTCATCTTATATTTTATATAATTTATTTATTTATTCACTTTAATTTTTAAAAGTAAATTCACCCCCCCCCCTCTTTTAATTTCTTTGGCTTAATAATTTAATCATTGTCATCTCAGGTTTTATTCCTTTTTGCGTATGAATTTTTTTAATGATTTAGTTTTGGAATCCATATCCAAACCACAGAATTAATGTTTTCACACCCCATTAATGTGTAATTATTTACACGGCCCACAATTTTGTGTTATTCACCAAAAAATAGAAGCCAAGTATATTTATACATGTCCAAATGATTCATAAGTATAAGGTAAATAAACAATTCATGTAAAGGCATAATGTTATATGATATTGAAAAACTCAAAATCAATAACCCTGGAGTGAAAAATAGTCAACACCATTCACTTTCCTAGATAGGGAATAAACCTATAGGATAGTAGGTGGTCCAACCCCAATATTCACAAACTATTCCCAAAAAATATTATAAAGCGCATAAATATAATTATAAACTACAGTCAAGGTAGATTAAAGCTAAATTTTATGATGATAAACCTAGAATGATATACAAGGCTCTATCCAAAAATCAATTTATTATATAAATGGGAATACACAATAATTATATTTCATAAAAAATTTACTAAACATGAATATCAAAGAAATTTAACAGATAAATAAACATTTTATTTATTTTCCAAAATATGAGACATTTATGAACTATTCATAAATAAATTTTAATTATGACCATTTTATAATTTAGTAAGAAAATAAACATTTTATATTCATTTTAATATGAACTCCTTCATATTTTTTATATGGAATTTATATTATATTTCAATAAGAATAAAAATTTTATAATTCAATTTGTATTATATAAAAAATTTATATAATATAAATTTCATATATTTTGTACTTGATAAACACTTTATAAATCTCCTCTTATGATTTTTAAATAAACTTTTTATTTCTAGATCATAAGTAATGTAATTTAATTTTTTTAAATACATTTTAAAATATTAACATTTAATATTTGGTGAAAATTTATCGTAAACATTTATTTAATTAACTATAATTTATTTATTTATTTATAAAATCACTATAAACTAAATATTCCCCCGAATGCCATTTAACGTGATTTATAGACAACTTATAAACCATTACAAACATTTAAAAATAAAAAAAATATTAATAAAAATCATTTACCCTTATCAAGAATCCCTATTCTGTGTAAGGGTAACCTCCCTATGCCCTTACACAAACACTCTGAATAATGGTAACCACACTTTACCTTCATAAAGATGCTCTATTTAAAGGTAGATGGTTAAGACCCTTATATAGTGCTAATTGTGTAAGGGTTGGGAGGATGCAACCTATACATAATGACTTGCATATAGGTAATAACTTTATATGTTCCCCTTACATATAGGTAATCTCTATATTAACTTTATGTGGTATGGGAATGTAATGTGCTACCCTTAAATGAACCTTTCACATAAAGGTAATTCTTGTGGTTACCCTTACGCATAAAGGTAAATTCCTAGTTACCTTTATGTATACTCTTATAATAGATGGTAACCTTTACAAAAACCTTTTGCATAATGGTATTATTATTATATATACCTTCTGTTTAAAATTATAACCTTTACATAGCCTCCTCATATAAGGGTAAATTATATTTACTTGTATATAGCTCTCATAAAGATTTATAACCTTACAATAGTTTTACCAAAATGTTTTTTTAACCACTAATAAAAACATTTTGGATTCTTGAATAAAATTACTCTAATTCCACTGATGAGTTTTTTATGATCATCAAAAGATAATTTATTGCAGAAGAAAACCCAAAACACCACTACTGAAAATATGGCCTTTATCAGCTCTATAAAAGGGCATTAACAGTGCTAGAAAAGCATTGTTAATCGAGGAAAAGATAAAGGGGGTCCCTTTTATCAGTTCTCAGAAAAGCACAGATAAAGGCCTCTTTTATCAACACTAAAAAAAGCATAGATAAAAGGTGACTTTTATCAGTGCTAAAAAAAGCGTTGATAAAAAGGTCCTTTATCAGCGCTTTTTCTAGTGCTTATAAAAGACCCCTTTTATCAAAGCTTTTTTTAGCGCTGATAAAAGTCAAAAAAAATTAAAAAAAAATGCTCGCGGAGCTTTTAACAGTGCTTTACCCCCCCCCCCCCCCCCCCCCGTTTAAAAGCTCTCGGCAGACACCCTCCCACTCTCCTGTGAGCTGCACTTACCCGCGCATCCTGCACTTACCCATCCGCCCCTCCCTGCTTCCACCCGAACTCGAACACAAGACCTCCCCCCTTGCGCACATACACCTTTACTACTAAGCTATTTAGTTTTTTTCTCTATTTAATGATATATCTATTTATTTATATATATATAGTTATATTTATTCATATATTAATATAGATTCATATTCATATGAATATATTTAGTTATATTAATACATATATATTTATTCATATATTAATATTTATTTATTTATTTGTATATTAATATATATTTATATTAATATAGTTATATTTATTCGTATATTAATATAGATTCATATTAATATAAATATATTTAGTTATATTAATACATATATATTTATTCATATATTAGTATATATATATTTATTCGTATATTTATTTATATTTATATTTATTTATATATATATAAATATTTAGTTATAATTTTTTATCTGTATATTTATTTGTATATTAATAAATATTTATAAGATTAATTTTAAATAAATTTATAAAATATATTTTTTTATGTGTGTTTATAAATAAATAAATACATACATATATACAACACACACACACACACACACACATATATATATATACATATATATTTATAAATAAATACATATATATGTGTATTTGAAAATCCATAGAATGTGAAAATGACCGTAAATTCTAATCAATAAGTCTGTTTCAACTCTATAACCTGTAAAATCAAATAAAATGAAAGAATCTTCAATATAATTTGTGGTACAGGCCTTGTGTACATCCGGATCAGAATTTATACCTACTTCAATGTTAAAAAATCAGGGTATCTCCTTTTGGGCCTTTTCGGGCCTTGAAAAATGTGATAAAATATTCTCTTAGGTCACTAGTTCATATAGCTCATCGCAATATTTTTTTTGATATGCTATAGAGCTCAAAATGGCACTCGGATCAAAATTTATGGCCTTTTGAAGTTTGAGTTACATTTTCAACTTATTTTAGATCTTTTATTAACTTTTTTGATTCTTTGTGTCTTCAAATTGTTATTAAATTATTATTAATTGATGATAATTAGAAAATTAATAATTAATAATATTTTTTGAAATATTTTAAATCCATTTTCTCTAAATTTATTATATATTAAATGTAATAGTCTATTTATACTTAGCTAAAACATATTTAAAAATATATATATATTATATTTATATCAATATAAATATACTTATATAACAAAATATTATTTTTCATGATTTTTTTTAAATATAAACTTTATCATATCTAGTAAAAAATGATGATAAATCCCCCCCTTTATCAACACTGCTAAAAAAGCGCTGATAAAGGGGTCCCCTTTAATAGCGCTGATAAAGGGGGCCTTTATCTGTGCTAAAAAAAGCACTGAAAAATGGTGACTTTTAACAGTGCTTTTTTTAGCGCTGTTAAAAGTGCCCTTTATCAGTGCTTTTTTTAGTGCTGTTAAAGGGTGGAATTTCGGAAACCCATTTTTGTGGTAGTGCACAGGCAATCTATCTTTAATAAATCAACTTGTAAATATTATTATAAAATAAAGTACCTATATATCATGAATAGTAACAGCTTCAATCTTCTTTTCATGGAGAATATTTGAGGAAGATCATGAGGTTTGGTGAACAAAATCACCCTACCTATGAGGGAGTACACTTACCACTTGAATCCATGATCATATCATGAGGATACCTGATAGATAAAAGGGGTTCTATCACCTTCATTGAGAATGATGAATGACCTTTCAGGAATAATATGGGTTCAATAGTGTCTTACAAGTATCGTGCACACAATAGGATAGGATCGCTTCCATTTATATAGCCTTCCACAAATCTCTTCATGAAATGATGAGTGTTAACTATATCATAATATCTCAGGTTCTATTACATGGAACCAAACTATTTAATAATTTTGATGGTCATTCATTAAATTGATTCAATAAAGGTGTATATTCCAACTAGTATGATTGGTCTTATGGTTCATAAATGATGTAAACCCATTCTAGAGTGGGTGTGGAAGCTTCATGCATCACATTCATGTATTCAACATGCGTATAATTCATGGGATTTTATGTAAACTTACAATAAGTGGTTCTTAAATATACTAAGAGTATCAATTAAATCAAATAGGTATAAGTAACAACATTGATGTCTTCCTCTATTTAAATTTTTCTTCTATAATATTATGGTATTATATGATTATTATTCTTATTATATTTAAATACACATGTGCAATCTTGAAGGTTTTAGGATCATCTCCTTTAATACATGGTAAATTACTGATGGATGTAATATCTATATTTCATTCTTATTCTTCAAATGGGGATATTTTCTTAGTCCAACATCACTATTGAAGGTATCTCACACCATTCCCTTCCACTCCTATGTATTTTACATTCATAGAAAAAAAATGTGAATATTATTCAAATAATATTTCCATATTCGATATAGAAATTTCCTTAATTGTCATAAGGATACATCTCATTTAAATTCTCATTCAAATTCAATTCAAGGTTTTCCTTTTAATTCTTTATAAGACTCAACATATTAACTCCCATGTGATATTTTAATATAGAGGTCCTATTTTATTTTAAAAAGTTTGATACATTAAACTCCTTTGAATTGTCCAATTATACATGGCGCTATGATGTAGAAATCACCTATTGTGGAATGGAACACTCTACTCGTCATATCAGCTTGGATCAAGATCTATTCAAATTGATCATGATGATTTAATTTATAAAGAATTGTGTAAATACATTTTCTAAATTAATCTCATATTTTAGATTCTTCAATATTATATAAACACCTCAATTTTATATTCTAAATCTTGGTATTTCCATCTTATGAAGTTCTAGCTGATTTTTGTAATACTTGATGAATAATTTATTTTTTTCCTTTAATAGTTTGAGTCTTATAGTTTTTCATATCTTATGAAATTTCTATTATATGAAGACTATAACATATCTTGAACCTGTATCTTAGGTTCATCTCATCTTCTGTGTTTTTCATCATACGTTTTTTCTATATCATACATGTTGGATATATTACATGTTTCTCATCTTATGTATTGGTTTGTCTTATGAGATTCTTGTATCATGTGAGAAACCCATATTATGTGTATTGTCTATATTCAAATATCATTTTATCATAAAAAATAATTAGAATCTTATGAATAGTATATCTTATGAGAATCTGTTATCATATGAAAATTCCAATCATACATAGTCTGATATCATATGAAGATATATTATCATATTATTTTCAATGTAAATTCAAACTAGATTTCCTTTAACCAGCCTATAGTCACTTATAAAAAAATAAAATGAACACCAATCCTCATCCAATGGATCTTCCTAAAATGGATGGATCTTATTCACATTAAATAGAATTTTTATTATCAAAAATATATCTTTAATCTCTTCTAATAGATGGGTTTTCTCCCTCTTATTGTAAACTATTGTGGCGAGTACTCTTAGACAACAATACTTATCTTTAGATTGAATATTGGAACAACAATCATAATAAGTAAAGGTTGGTTGAATCATTATTCATAATATCTTCAATTATCATCTCCAGTTTCTTCATTATCTCTTTTCCATATATAATGTAAGCACATTAACATCACTTACACACCTCTCCAACACATATGGATAGCCTTCCTTATTGACAAAAAATAAAATCCATGCATGGGAACATCAATCTACCTTGTTCTATTTATTTTTAATACCACCAAAATCCTATTATGGAAATATGTATGTTCATTTCTATTCTTCCACTTATTTATAATAAATTAAAAAGAATATAGGGTTTAGATCTCACTCATCTTCAACCTGATTATTCTCTCTCTTTTATCAGAGTTACATCTTAGTCCACTTATATAGAGAAGGATGATACCACATGTTTTTTATCAATAATACTTTAGAAAATAAACTCTAATTCTACATGGGATAACCTAGCGAAGAAAACAAGAGTTTTCAACCATGTTAATCAATGTTGTCCATAAATAAATTCAACATGTGATACCACTTCTAAGTCTTCTTATTTTGGGGTTGTGAAAAGGATTTTTCCAAAAAATATATCATACACTCATCTCAAAAAATGCATCAGTAATTTTCAAATACAAAATGAATTTACTCCCCCTTGGACTCATATTTTGTATCAACCAACACTCACCCTTCACAAAAAAAATTAATATAATCAATTCAAAGTTATAAAGTGTGATCAGAATACCTTATATCAAGATTAATGTAAAATATTTCCAAAAATTATAGATTTTACAACTTTCACTTTACAGTTTTATGAGCTATCAAAAAAATTATAGTTTTACACAAATATAGATTCATTTTGATAGTCTCCTATCCTTGATGGATCCCCCTTAATGGATTCTCTCAACTAATCATCAATGTAGTATTTTTTACTTCATCATTACTTCTATTATTGTATCCTTATTGTGTTATATTATAAGTAAAACACTTCATCAAGATCTCCTTATTTTTAATATCACCTTTAATCCCCTATATGAAAATACACATAAAAAATAAAAAGTAATAAGGTGAGTTTCAATAGTTTATTTAGTAATAAGAATGGGGTTGATATTCATTTCTCAATTATAGCATCCCGTGTTTTTTGACCGGATTAAATTCCATAAGAATTTGAATTTTTTTCATTTGGTGGATGGTCCATTTTTTAAACTGGTCTTTGGAATGGAATTATGAGATTTGCAACACTTTAATGTGTTCTTTTTTGACTTAGTTTAAGTCCCAAGGTTTCCCTCGGATTTTTCTTCATGTTTCAATAGCATAGATGCCTAAAATATTTCTTTAAGGAAGAAGTAGGTAGGGTGCATGGTTTTTCTAAAACTATGTGTCCCTTAGAAGAAATAGTGTGGCCTGGTACAGTAGAGAAGAATGTTCCATAAGGTTTGGTCCAACCATGCAAGAATATCTGAATAGTCATGTAGGTTTTTGATAGTGTAATTTTTCATGGGTTGTGCATGGTTAGCCAAACTGTGTGGCCAAACCATGTGAGGGGGGTATTGGGAAGTACCTTAGTGCACAGTTTGGCCATT
Organism: Viscum album; assembly: GCA_963277665.1. Lineage (NCBI taxonomy): Eukaryota > Viridiplantae > Streptophyta > Magnoliopsida > Santalales > Viscaceae > Viscum > Viscum album. The sequence continues at coordinate 458,055,392 of OY728120.1, read as the reverse complement.
TGTGAAGCCAAAATGTGCACCCTTTTTTGTTGGGTGAATTTGAAATTTCACCCTTAATGAACCTAAATTCAACCCCCCCCCCCCCCCCTCCTTCTCTTTTCTAGTGGGTGTACCCTTCTTCATCACATACTAATCCCCCTCCTCTTCCTAAGTATGGTTTTTGATATCTCCTTTATGAGCTCCAAATCCTTCACCATCAGAAGCATCAAAAATCTTGAGGGAAGATATAAAGTCATCATCCCTCCATTATTCATTTATTACATCCTATTTTCTTCTATTTTGGTGTGACCTAACTTGACCTATTTTTAGGGTATTCATCTGTTACTTAAATTTCTCTCAAAATAGACAAAATCGAGACTCAATTTTGGATGTACAGGTTTTCCATGGTATATGGTAGGTTTTCTAGTTATTTCACACAAGTTTTGATACTTTTTATATAGTGCTTCATTATTTTGTGCATCAAAACCTTCCTGAAACACTTCAAAAATTATAATTAAATTAAATTAAATGTGTCACCATGTTCGGTACGACCCTAGAGAGTGGAAAATCAACCCTTAGGTTGATCACCATGACCTTAGCCACTCCAATAAGTGTTCTCCCTCAAATGTGTCTTAATTACCTTAACCACAAGTTGTTGAACACCTATTGAGGTGTGATGTACTTTTAATAAAGTCATTTAACAGTTGAATTGAATTGGAATAAAGAATTTAATGGACATGAGTTCATCCCCCTCTTGTCTATGACCTAAAACTCAATTCGTTGAGCACCCTTGTGGTGTGTTTCACTAATAATGAATGCCTTGAATTTATAAGTTTAACTAAGATGAATTTTTTGCCATGAGTTATCCCCCTTAGTTTGATGCTTATGTTTCAAACTTTCTTTCCCATATTTATTTTCTTATACAAGCTATTTAATGCCTATGATTCATGCTTATTGATTATGTACCATGATTTATGCCTTATGAAAATGCTCAGGATTATTTCTATGTGAGCATGTTGTGTTTCCTCGTGCTTATACTTTATATCTCATTGTTCATGCTTTATGATAATGCATCATTCCATGATGGTTTTTCTTGAATAAAATGATTGGATATCTTGTTTGGATTATGATATTGAAATTCCTTGATGATGATGGTGTGTGATTATAAATGTTATGCCTTATCTTCTTATGGGTTAGGATATAACATAGGTCTTGACTTAAGGACACTTGGGATGGAATTTCCATACTTGGATTGGAACTACTTGACACTTCGAGATAAATCCTTTGGCTTACCTTGGATGGGATCCCTAGATGGATTATTCATACTCTTGAGTGAAACCAGTTCCCTAGGAGATAAAATGTGGAAAAAATATTTGGAAAGATAGATACTCCATGCATTGGGTGATAATAATTCCCCTATGTGAGATACCTATTATGGACTCAAATTTTACCATGCCATGAGTGATATTAGGGATTCAATTATGGGTCAACTTGGATAGACTCAGTGGTATTGGTTGTATCAAGGGCTCTTGTAAATACCCTTAGGATTCTATTATGGATCACCCTGGATGGGCTCAGAATTCCATTGATATATTTAATGGATGATTTTAATGGATCACTTATGTGCCTTATTATTGTTATTATTATGATGATTATAGTATGATCATTCTTGAATGGTGTTATAGGGGTGTGACCACCTAGCCAAAGCACAAGCTTGAGGTCAAACCACTTTTGTTACTTCATAGATGATTCCATGTATATAACATATTATTTATCTAGGTTATCTTGGTTTAGACATTTAGTTTTGGACTAAGTAGATATAATTGGTTAGGTATCCATTTAGAAACCCGGGCCTAAGTGTTATCTATCAATCTATTTATTTATTTATTTATTTATTTATTTATTTATTTCCTTGTATTCACATATGTTGGAACATTTTTCCTATTATAGTGCATGAACTAGATAGTTCTAGACACCATTGGTGGTGGCCTACTAGGATTATATCTCACACCCTACTTGGACCACCATTACACTGGGGTACTCGAGTAGATATTCATGTTTGTAGGTCCATGGATTTATTTCTTGTGTTGTACTCTGTACATGGGAGCTAGGGAGCATAGGATTGATCTAGTACTCAGGATTCTCATGGAGTTAGCCTTTGGTATATTTTTCTCTTTATTATGTTTTACTATCTATTGTAACTCTCTTTGGTAACTTTTAGCATCATATGGGCATGTGTACATTATTATACATATTGGATTTGGCTATTTACTTTTATTCAGTCATTATATTTATCTTTCATTTCCCTGTCATTTATTATTACTACTTCCACTATTTTGTATTGATTTACACCTGGTATATCGTTTTGAGACTCTAACCATGAGGTTATAATCTCCCCATCATACCATCATTAGACCCTCATTACTAGTCGGAAACCTCTGGTGTACAGGGAGGCACGCTTGAAGCCATGTGGTGACTAGTCCGGCTACCGGTTTGGTGATCATTTGGTCCAAGACATTACAAAGTGGTATCATATCTTTCTTTTTTCCTTTACCTTGATATTTTGGGCTAGTAGATAGGTAACTATGAATTTGATGGTTCTTGGTAAATATCCTTTCCTGGGAGTGATCAACCTATGTACGGGGAAAGGTCCAAGTATCTAGGGATGGTATTATTGTCTGTGTTGTTCATTATTATAGTTGATTTTGATTTCACTTTGAGTGATTGGATTATTTTGGATTACTTACTAATTTATGATGTTAATAGAATTGGACCTTAGCTCGGTATGTCAAGGAAGTAGCATTACATGCATCATCCTAGGCACATATAAATTTACATTCCATGCATATTCCATTCCATGTAGATTGTATTGTTAGTCTATTTGAAATTGTTAATGTGCCTTGTGTGTTATTTTACTTCCTTTTATATGCCTTACTAGGTTCTTTTGGTAACATGTTTATCTTTTAACTTCTTCGTTATTTCATTACATGATTGTGTATGACATGTTTGAGCATTTGATTAATAATCTTTCCTTGAGTTTTATGCCATACTTACATAAATTTAGTGTTATGATTATCATGTTGTTTTGATTCCCTGGTTATATAGTATCCTTCCATGGTTAATTATTATGATTCCCTATTTCCTTACCATGTTAAATTGTATGTAATTTCTATGTTTATAATGCCTCTTTTTAAATTTTAAAATGTTCAATTGGTTATTGATGGAGACACCTCACTAATCAATTATGACATGTTTGAGCCATGAACTATTGGTTCCATGGGATGAAACATTATATTTGCAGATAAATGGAATACAATTTAAAATTTGTAAAGTTTATAGGCACTTTAGGAATTGGAATAGGGTAACCCATATAATAGAATCATTGTAGATGCACTTTATATAATTAAATTCTATTGCATAAATTTTAAAGTTGTTTAATTCTTTTAATCCTAGATAAAATAGTTATGGTTATATGGGATCCGCTTTCAATTTGTAAATTGTATGGGAGTTTTATAAATTTAGAATTGGTAAAACATATAATGGAACCATCTATTATGATCCTTATACTTATAAACTCTTATTTTTATGGTAAAGAGATGACCATTATGTGTATTTGGTTTAACCTGATGGTTAATTGTTAGGGGTTCATTTCTTACACAATCATTAATTTCAGGTCACCATTATTATTCTTAATAGAAACTCCCAACGGTTCCCTCATCCATAATTGGGTACAGACCTTCTTTCCAAAGGTAGGTGGTCAATTGGGGTTTTAGAGCCAATGATTTTTAGGGACTTTCATTGGTTGAGAGGATGGGAGGTCAGGCTCACTGTACCCTTTTGGGGGGAATTGTTGCCTACTCCTGGACTATCTTTTAGATTTAAGATATGTTCAATAATCTCTCCCTACTCCCAATATGGGACCAATTACCCTAAAAAATATTATAGGTTAAGTCTATTTTTATACAAGGGAAAGGTGGATCTTATTGGTGAATCCATATGTATGTATCTGAGGTTCTTCATCCATTTCCCAATGATGGATAGTTGTTTATATATTGAATCTATAATTCAGAATTTTCTACCATGTAGGGATGTAGTTAAAATTTTGAGGAGGGGATTGATACATTATTAAAAATCCTACATACCCTATTTATTTTAGGAATAAAAATCCACATAATTCATTAAACCCATGTAGTTTTAATGTCATGCAAAGAGGAAATATGTGTGGGAACTTGGACACTAAATATTTAAGCTCAAGTATTGAGGAGATTCCCTATGTATCCTAGTTATAGTAAGAATCAGAGTTATCATTGTTTATTCATGCCCTTGGGACTAGACCCATTGTATATTCCCTTATGTGGGGGATATTTATATCATGACACTCATCAGGGATTACGTGATGATATTTCCCTAGATTGTGGATACTCATGATGCAAATGAGATGACCATCACAACTCCCTAAACCCATGTTAGGCATTCTCGATTTGAGAAACAATGGATAATAACTAATCATTCTCACTGCATATGGATGTGTGGATTACATACTAAGACTAACCTTGGAGTGTTTAATATGGGTCTTGGGCCTTAAAAAGGCATCTTGCATATCCTGGTTATTGCAATAATCATAGTTATCATAGTTTATAAAGTTTCTCAATCCACTGATGGATGAGGTAGAATGATCAGTCCATGGGAATGAGTGGGTCCTAATGGTTGAAATTTTGGATACATGGTGGGATTCACACTGAGGTGGATGCCCATTTGAGTTTATTCTCAGTCCTTAGGAAGTCGTCATATGTATCCGGGTTACAGTAGGAATCAGATTCATCGTAGTTCAACTGGTTTCTTAGTCCACTGATGGGTGAGGTAGAATGATCAGTCTATGGGAATGATTGGATCTCGATGGTTTAAATGTTAGAGACATGGTGGGATTTACACTAAGGTGTATTCCCATTTTAATTTAGGATTGGGCCTTATTAAGGAATCCTATGTATCTTGGTTATAGAAGGAATCAGAGTCCTCATATTTCAATTGGTTTCTCAGTTTGCTAATGGATGAGGTAGAATGATCATACCATGGGAATGATTGGGTCCTGATGGTTGGAATTTCTAAGACATTGAAGGATTTACACTGAGGTGGATTCCCATTTGAGTTCAGACTTAGGCCTTAGAAAGGAATCCTATGTATCTTGGTTATTCAAGGAATCAGATTCCTCATAGTTCAATTGGTCGAGGCTTATACACTAATGTTTTACTTATATGAAGGATATATCATATTATGCTACTCATCAGGGCTTACACACTAACATTACCCTTTATTTTTTAGAGGCTTGTGATGTGAATGATATGATCATTACCACTCCCTAATACCACATTATCTATGCTAGGTGTGATCAAAAATGGATAGCAATTAACCAGTCTCATCACTTATAGATGTGGGACTTATGTGTTGATACATCCCTCAGGAGGTTAACATAGATCTCAGTCCTTGTAGAGGCATCCTACATATCCAGTTTATGGAATGAATTAGAGTCATTATAGTTCAATGGGTAGGGGCTTACACATTGAGGTTTCCCTTATAAATGATTCTTACACACTGAGGATGAATAAGGTTATCAAGTCCTTGGATTCACTACTAACCTAACATGCTTTTTCCCTAATATGAGTTTATTTACCACTTGATATTCCATGATTTCCTACTCGACATGTCGGTGGATTTTTTCCTGGAATTTCCAAAGATAATATCATGACCCAATTGTCTTGTATGAGGGATGTTTCATAACCTGGATGGAATTTATGAATGTTTTTGCATGATCAGGGCTAAATTTTTAGAATGAAAACGCAAGATCTGGTTGGTTGATCCTGGAATCCATCGCATGATCCTATCTGACATGTCCAGAGGGTGTCGCATAATCCATCTGACTTTCCTCTATGTCATCGCAAGATCTATATGACATGTCTAGAGGGCATCACATGATCCAACTGACTTTCCCTTGTTCCATCATAATATCAGAATGACACTCTCGAAGGGCGTTGTGAGAGTCCATGTGACGTGTCTTGGAGGGTTCCATATATAGTGAACCATTCTTTTAATACATTGAAATTGCATTAATTTTGTGGAATACTTAATACATTAAACAAAAAAACTCCAAAAGACCGTATTAGTTTAGTTCCTTTGGAAACTTGGAACACATTCTTCTAATTTGTTGAAGGATCTTCAACATCTCTCAAAAAGATCTTCTCCTTTAGTACCCCTAACTAAAACATTTCTTTATAACTTGGGGAAAATAGAACATAAGAATAAGGGTGAGATCAGATGTTCAGTAAGGGTATATAAGGGATACATTTAAACATAATCATAAGCATAAGGGTATGAGAACATGGTCATGAAAATAGAATATCATACCTTGCATATCAAATATCATAAATAAGAATCTTGGCATAAATATTGGCAGTTCATAATACATGAATCATAAGGAAATTTGGAAGTTCATAAGACATGAATCATAAGGAAATAAATAACATGAGCCATTAAATCATAACATAGGAATAAAACATGGAACTTTGTAAGACACATAATCATATAATAATGATTTATATGGTAGTAAAGGCATCACTTCTAAGTCTATCTTGGGAGTATGGGTTCACTTACCATACCATCTTGGTAGTCAAGGTTCACTCCCATAACCATACTGGTAGTCATGGTTCACTCCCATAACCATATTTGGTAGTCAAGGTTCACTCCCAAGACCATATTAGTGGACAAGGTCCTTTATTTCTATCTCATGAGATATAAATCTTTACCCAATGCATTGGAAATAGATATAGGTATCATGCATATCATAATGAAATGATACATAAATTTTCCAAAATATCATAAATAATCATATCATAACCCATGAAATGAAATGGTTATCATAAACATGTAATCATGTGATAATTTATCAAAAAATATAGGTTTCATATTCACTTCATAAAAATCATTACCCATGAAAAGAAGATTGTTTCTTAAACATCATGTCATCAAAACATAAACCATTCAGAGAAAGAATTTGAATGGTATTCTTGAACTATAAAAAATTATGTCATCATAGGTGGGGAAGGATTTTGTAAGATTGCTTGGAACAAGAATTTTCCATAAAAATAACTTTTTAAAACATAAAACATTTTCAAAAAACCTTTTCTTTGAAATCACTTTGAAAACATATCATGAAAAATAATTTAAAACAATTCTTGAGAAAAATATCCTTTCTTCGTTGAAATCATTGAATTTTCTTATAATTCAATGTAATTTTAAAAGAAAACATTTTGAAAATAACCTTGTAAGCTTGCAAGGGAATCTTCAAGGTAATACAGTGTTATGAAAGCATAAAAATATGTCCATGAAGTATAAGTTAAAAAAACATTCTTCTCATACTTTTATTGGAAAAGTTAAAAAGTACCTCAAAGGGAAAAATAAAAAAGATTACTTTTAAAATGTTTAATAAAAACTCATACATTGGTAAAAATGACTTTAAAAAAAATATAAGAATATTAAAAATATTCTTGAAAACAATTTTAAGAAACATGGATGATAAATATACCTTAGTAAATACTTACATATAAAAAATATTAAAATATAATGAGATTGTGAAATTAACCCTTTTTCTTTGAAAATAGATTTAAAAACATAAAAAAATAATATTTTAAAAAAACACTTTAAAACATAAAATATTTATTTATAATCATTTCCCTTGAAAATGATCTTAGTATATCTTATGAAAACATTTTTTTGAGGACAATAGTCTTCAAACATTTCAAGGTGTCCCATACCACTTTGAAACATTTGAATCATAATCCCCATAAAATAATAACATTAAAATAAGCTTAAAATATCATTAAAAGAAGTATATTCCTGATATAACATGTCAAAATATAGTATATACATCTCTTAAAAGAATATAGGTTCATAACAAAACATGTGTTTTAAAGAAGACAGATTGAGACAAAACTACCTTACTCATTTGGTAACTTTTGAACTATAAATCCCATTAAATAGAGATCATAAAATGGATATGTAAATACCTGTAAATTAATGTATAAATGTCATAGAATTCATTCATGGTAATTATGTACACCACACAATAGAAATGAGTGGTGAATAAGGCATTTATCTCACAAAAATAAAAAGTGAGACAAAATTCCCTTACCTTTGGTCTGATTTTCTCCATATGTGTCTACAACTCTAGTATAGTACATTTAAATATATTATTAACTTATACCATAATAATGATTATTATTATTATTATATCATATATGATTCATTTATTTTTGGACCATAGGATATTGTTGGCTACCCTCTCTAGTTTTAATAATCACAAATCATGTCAAATCTTATTAATCATGTCTAATCATTTCAATCATGTTTATTTAAGTTTCAATATATGTAATTATGATTATCTATGATCACATATAATTTTGACACATTATGATAATATTTATGTTGTAATACATTCCAAACAGAAATATATCCTAAGTATGAGAAGCTTACACCGATAGAAAATTGATTCACCGATGCCGACAGAATAAGTCAGACTCACCGATGTCGATAGCACAAAGGACTCATAGATATCGACAGACATAAAGTCTCACTGATAGTTCAAATGAGTCACCGAAAGTTCAATTGTCTCACCAATAGAAGGAATTACCTACTGATGCATGGTGCTATCGACGCATGGTGATACCGACACATGGTTCTATCGATGCATGGTGCTACCGACGCATGGTGCTACCGACGCATGGTGCTACTGACGCATGGTGCTACCAATGCATAGTGCTACTGACACATGGTGATACCGATGCATGGTGATACTGATGCATGGTTCTACCGATGCATGGTGTTACTAACACATGGTGCTACCGATGCATGGTGCTACAGGATCATGGTGCTACCGATGCAAGGACTCACCAACACGTGGACAGACTGAAAGAAGGAGACACTGATAGAATCAGACACAGGTAACAATAGAAGGACTCACTGATGGAATTTGTCACTAACACATTATTCACTGAAAAAGGAGTCACTGATATACTTTTTAAATTTCCTCTGATTTAATATTATTTATAATGGTCATATTATGATTTTTTTAATGCGAATGGTTAAATTAATTATTTTTTGCATAAATCTTTAATGAGGATGTTAGAAATATGAGGTAAACATGCACATTTTTGGGCTGCAAGAATATAAAATAAAAGTAATCGAGATAAAATATAAAGTGCATGAAAGAGACACATACAAAGATACCCATAGACATAGTAAAATACCCACGTGAGAAACATACATAAAATAAGAACACATGAGGAACTCTTCATTCCTTCTTGTTGTGAACCAAAAAACTGATGTCCATAAAAGTTTCAAAATCTCTATAGCATTAAACTTAACCTAAGGAGAAGAACATCTCATCTTCCTAGAAGACAGAACACAGTGCTCCACAACACTCTTTTTTCAGTGTCTGCTTGCAGAATAGGACTCCAGCTTTAACTCTGATACATCAAAGAGTCCAGATTTAAACTGCACAACACACAGAGCCTTCTAAACCCTATCTAATATTTATTTCTCTATTGTGTTCCTTTTTATTACATCTTAGATCAGTGTATGTATCTCTATATAAAACACACACTATCTCCTGCACTAAACTGAAGGATACTAGATATCCTCACACAAATATATTTTTACACTTGATTATCCCATATATAAATGTGTTAGAGGTCTTGTGTAAATTGGTAGTCTTTTTTCCCATGTAGAATTATGGTAGATGTCAGGTGACCTGAATAGTTGTAAAATATTATGTAAACCCTGATCCAGGGTGTGGATAAAAACCTTTATCTATATATACTTCTTGGTGGTATGTGATCACAAAGTGGAGAGGACTAAGTCTTGGCTTGATACTGAACCTCTTGTTTTATATTCGCGATGTTTTTCAGGTTTAGTTTTCTCTGTTTTTACCTGTATTTAAAAAAACATAATTTCACTTTGATAGGTTGTCTTGGCTATTGTTTATAAATATTTTGTCTTATTATATTAGTTTCAAAATTTGTATCAATATCTCATATTGTTATAATTGAGAAATAATCAATCTTCTGGGAAATTAGTTGAACAGCCAGACTATTATAAAGTCGCTACTTTGATTAACTAGCCTATTAAGTTTTAAATTTGGGGAAAATTTTAAATAAACTTTTTAATATAAATTTTTATATGAAATAAATTCACCCCTATTTATTTTCCTACTCTGAACAACATTTATGTCTTTAAATTATCCATTTATTAACAATTCCAAGTTAAACAATGTTTTGGGTGATAACTTCCTTGTTAATCATACATGATTTGACTTGGTATTATTTATTATCATACTAAGATCATGATTTACTTATTTCAAGAATATAAAACATGATATAAATATCATTTATATTCAGTATATAATTACTTATAATAATCTTTAATGATAAACAAAATACATCATTCATGGAGACTGTAGGCCGTACGTACACATGAACGTTATTTTCATTTTCTTGTCGGGTTAAAAGAAAAGAAATCATATGATGTATTATTATTATATAATAATTTTAATGTCATATATAAAATATATATTCATAAAATTCATCCTTATTACCATCTATGTGAAATATAGGTGAATAACGAGTCACATTGCATCGTAGAGATGGTAAGTCATACGTACGCACGAGCGACGTTATCATTTTATCAAAATATTTGATGGTAAAAAGGTATAAATGATATTATTATTAAAGAGGTATAATTATATTATAAATATAATATATAATCATTATAATCATTATAATTCTTAGTCATAAAATATTGTGATGAAAAACATATTACACCACTATGTGGAGACCGTAAGTCGTATGTACGCACACATGGTAATATTGTTTTTCATAGAATAGATAAAAGGTGGAATATGGTTATTCAATAATCATAATAACATATAATAATATATTATATACTAGATTTATTACTTTACAATATAACTAACACATGAAGAGGAATTAAAAGAAGAAATAATTTGAAAGAGTCAGTAAGGAGATTACCTATTCTTCGATGATCTCCCTCTAGATTTCCTCTTAGGGACACTATAGTTGGTCTTTTGATAATACCATAACCTTAATAATGTTACTAGGGAAGTTTATAATCGAAATGGGTATGGTTTGGTTGATCTTGAATGCTCAAAGTGGTGTGAGTAATTAATGGATGAGGTCCCTTTTATAATTGAGGTGAGGGGAACTTTACAAAACTCTTAAAATATTAAATTAATATAAATTTAATTTTGATTTAAAATAGATAAAAAGTGAGTTATTTAGAATCTGAGATGAGTATGGGTCTAATTTCTATCAACCAATGATTTTTAGACAGTTTTAGGTAACATTATTAACTTTATCTTTTGGTTTTAACCTATAGTTAAACCCTTTAGCTCTTACCATGACAACTTAGTTTTTTACTCTTTAGGGTTAATATAATTACTATAAAATTACAAAAGAACCCCAAATAGATAATTTATGAAATTTTTAACCTTATTATATTTATTGGGGTGAATTTTATATTTTTATGAATTTTATATCATTTAATAAAATATTATTTATCTTAAAGTATCATTTATGTCAATTTTGATACTATTTATAATTTGTCTTTTAAAACAAATATCTTAACAACATGATAAATTAAAACTAACACATATGATATATATATAACATGTATAATGTATCTATAAAATTAGTTTTTGTCATTAATTATGTCAAATTATATTTATTTTAATATTTTTAATATCATTTTCTTGTTATTTACATTAATTAAACAATTAATGCATCACTATTATACAAGCCTTTAATTAAATTATTTTTTCTCTAAAAATTAAAAATAAAATATAATGATGAAGATAAATTTATTATATTTCAAATTACTATTTATATTCAAATTTATATTATGTATAACCCTATATTAAAAATGATTTACTTATTAAAATTATGAGTATGACATTTTTAACTTATCTTTAAATAACATATAAAAAATGTCATATTCTTACCCAAGTGGATTAAAAAGGTTATAATTTATAAATAAGGTTTATTCTAGTCTAAAACCACTTATCTAATGAAATTAGGACAAGTTTTAGGGTAATTTTACAATATTAAAATATTATTTTTATCTTTAATTACTCGGTTTACCCTTAACCGTGATAAATAAAAATACTAAAGTTATTATTCACCCAAAAAAATTGATCCTATTAGACCAAAAATTTCATAATTATTACAACCGTGTATGTCTATTTTTTCAAATTCAATTCACATAAGTGACCTAATTAAGTTTAACACTAATCTCGTAGATGTGGCGAGAAGACGGGTAAAAGAGACATTCAAAACTTCAATAAGTTTTTAAATCTAATTTCATAATAGAAATGATTCTAATGAACTAAATTGGATTATTATAATTATAATTTATCTATTTTTAATTTAAAATAAATTTAAAGTATAATAATTATTTAAATGAAAAATGAAGTTTTTAACTATGATGCAGTATTTTTTACTATTCATCAAAAAATGAAACCTCGTAGAAAAATACTAAAAATTAACCCTAAGTTAATTTTGAAATTTTGAATTCAAAAAATATTTTTATTTTATAAAATTAAATTTCTATTAGTGTTTAAAATTAATTTTTTTATTGTTCAAATAAGGACATAAAAATCAGTTCCTTTAAGAAAATAGTATCTCTAAACATATAAAGACTTTACCAAAAATTATAAATTTCATTAAAAATATCTTATATTTATATGAAAAAATTATAAATAACATTTAAAAAATTATTTATTACTATTCATATTACTATGTTTAATTTATAGTTTATATATACCTTGTTTAAATAATTATAATTGTAAATTATTGTTTCATAGAAACTCAGTGTTGTGTGTAACACAAGCCAGGTCAGTATTGCATGTAGTATAAGTTTCTCTTGGTTTTGTGTATAAAAAAAATCCAAACTTATTTCTTTTATATAATAAAATATATATATATTTAGTGTTTTATGGAGTGAAAATATCAAATGATTAAATTAATTTGAAAAAATCACAAAATCTCAAGGTGGTACATTCTACTCCCCTTAAAATGATTTTTTCCCTCAAAATTCATCTGGGTTATCAAGGGTTTAATACTTGAATTTTACTTTCATAGAAACCCATGTTGTAAAAATTAATTCTAAAACTTCTTTTTCAAAAATAAAACTTGTAAATTAATGGTTACCCAAAGTAAATCATAACTAGGTCTCTACATAGGATAACATGGGTGAAGATTTGGACATAGAGGAAAAGCATAAATAACCATAGATATTGATAATTATCACTTATCACAATAAATTGGGTGATCTAGATAAAGTTAAAAATCACAAAACTATAAACTAAATAAATGTGAAAGATGTTATTTATATCATCAATAATGATTTAGGGAAACCTTTTACATTATGATTCTTATCCTAATGTTGATAAAAATTTCAAGAGAAGATATACTGGCTTGATTTCATTATAAATTCACCATTTGGTGTTCTTAGATCAATTTCCACTTCATCTTATATTCAAATAAATGAATCTGAATTTTTTATTCTTGATGCCTTGGCAGATCATGAGAATAATGATAGGTCATTCTATCTATATTCAACAAAAAGGTTAGCACAAGTTATAAAATATGTATAAGTACACCTATAGTGAGATAATAATTTAATATAACAAACTTCATCAAAAGTTTAACTTAAACATTACATTAATGGATAGCCTTACAATCCTTTCAAAAGATGAAAATCCAAGACTTCATAAAGAATTTTACTAAATCTTCTTAACATTTATCCCCATATATCATAAGGTATCTCTTGATTGTCACATTCCAAACATGTGAATACCTTCATCAAGTATTCTTAGAACATGGTAATAACCTTAATTTCCATAAATCCTTATTTAAAACATAATGTTTCCTTATTATAAAGTTTATTGGATATATTTATTAGGTCCAAAAAGTTGTAAACTTTTTCAATGATAGCATAAATCACTTTTCAAAAAATCCTTCATAAGTTTAATGGAAATCAGTACCATCCAATTTACTTATTTATATCCAACATATATTTATCTAAATAACGTTATCTTAATATAATGGACATATTAAGGGTTATATTATCTTAGAAAAAATGTCACATTTCCATTAAATCACTTTTCTAGTCTATTGGAACCATTCAATATATTCATGTAAATCCTCAACAAAAAACACATATACTAAATAATCCTTATATATTTTATAATTCTCGAATCTAAATACATAAACACTTTAATCCATCCTCTTCAATTATTGGCATGGAATAGGTCCTTCCTTGTTTTAAAAGTAAATTCTTAGTTCATGGCATTGATTTGGGTAATTCCCATGTTCTGCATAGATAATACATTGAACTCGAGGATAGTTCATCATTCTATGACCCTTTTTCCCGAATAGATAACATCTTCCCCTCCATTTGAGGTATTCCTTAACGTTCTTCTTCCCTTCTTCTTGACATGTAGAAAGCTGAATTTTCTTTCCGCTGTGTTCCTTACCATGTCAACATGCATAAAATTCCATCTTCCTATTATTCGATGTATTAGGAATACCACCAAAGATCACCTTGTTAATCGTATATCATGATAGCTGATTCGGCAAAATCGCAATATGTTTCTATCCAGTCATTACCCAATTTTGTTTCTCATAGTCACCAATTTTTCAATCAAATTCAATGTTAACCCAATTTCTTTTGTTTCCCTTCATTTACTAAACCTAGAAATCATAGTGTAAGAAACATTTATCATAATGGAAACCACATAATCATGAAAAATCACTTATAAGATGTCTAAATCATGACACATAATTATTTAATCTATTAAACCTTAGGTTTATACTAGGTTATTTATAATAATCTTATATTTAAATCCTTCATTATGGTTCATAAATAGTTTCTTAATTTCCAAAGAATATCCCCCAGGATTTTCAAACCAGGTGTGCAGCAAGGCTCGTTGTCGTGTCTCATCTTACACTGAGTCAGGCCTGACACACCTTGTTGGAGTTGTTACTCCTATGTACATTTGTTCTAGATCCACATCCACTTTTAGTATGCAAAAAGGTATGTAATTATAAGAAACCACACTCTTTATCCTTTACCAAAAATACATGACATTTTACTATAATCTTCCTCATCCTTATACTTATCCTTAGATACATACCGAGAAATATCTTTAGAAATATCCCTAGGGATATCACTAAGGTTTTATCATCTTATTTTCCAAAGGTTAAATAAAATTTCACTCTGATACCAACTATAACGACCCATTCTTTTTATACATCAAAATTATATTAATTTTGAAAAATGAATAATAAATTACAAAAAGAAAATTCCCAAATACTGTATTTGTTTATTTCTTTGGAAACTTGGAACACATTCTTCTAATTTGGTAAGAGATCTTCAACAACTCCTATAAATATCTTCTCCTTTATTACCACTAACTAAAACCTTTCTTTATAACCTACGGAAAATAAAATATAAGAAAAAGGGTGAGCTTAGATGCTCAGTAAGGGTATACAAGGGGATATGTAAACCTAATCATGAGTATAAGGGTATGATAACAAGATAATGAAAACATAATATGATACCCTACATATCAAAGATCATAAATAGGAATATTTTCATACAGATTAGAAGTTCATAAGACATGAATCATAAGGAAATAAATAACAAGATAAATGAAATCATAACATAGGAATAAAACATAGAACTATGGCGACACATGATCATATAATAATGATTTCCATGTTTTCAAGTCATTGATTCCAAGGCCATCTTGTTAGTATGGGTTCACTTCCCATACCATCTTATTAGTCATGTTTCACTCCCATAAACATCCTAGTAGTAATGGTTCACTCTCATAACCATCTTTATTAGTCAAGATTCACTCCCAATAGCATCTTAATAGAAAATTTCCTTCAGGTCTATCTCATGAGATATAAATATTTACTCAATGCATTATAGGAAGATATAAGTCTTACCCATATCATAATGAAATCATACATACAAGTTACATAAGATCATAAATAATCATATCATAACCCATGAAATTAAATGGGTATCATAAACATGTAATCATATCATAACATGTGTAAAAGATATATATTTCATATTCATTTCATCAAAATCATAACCTATGAAAAGAAGTGGGTTTATCAAAAATCATGTCATAAAAACATGAACCATTCAGAGATAGAATATGAATGGTATTCTTGAACTATAACAACGTATGTCATCTTAGGTGGGGAACGATTTTGGAAGATTACTTGGAATAATAATTTTCCTTAAAAATATCTTTTTAAAACATAAAACATTTTCAAAAACCCTTTTCTTTGAAACCACGTTGAAAACGTATCATGAAAAATCATTTAAAACTATTCTTGAGGAAAATATCCTTTCTTCATTGAAATCGTTTTATTTTCCTAAAATACCTCACAATTTTAAAAGAAATTTTTTTAAAAATAACCTTATATGCTTGTAAGGGAAGATTCAATGTAATAAGGTGTCATAAAAGTATAAAAATAAGTTCATTCTGTATAATTTAAAAAAACATTATTCTCCTACTTTTTCTGAAAAAATCAAAAAGTACCTCATAGGGAAAATAAAAAAATATTCCTTTCAAAACATTTAATAAAAAAATCATACATTGGTAAAAATTACTTTAAAATATTTTAGAATAATGCTAAAAATATTCTCAAAAATAATTTTAAGAAACATGGATGATAAATATACCCCAGTAAATAATTATATATAAACAATCTCAGAAAGTAATGAAATTGTGAAATTTACCCTTTTTCTTTGAAAATAGATTTAAAAACTTATAAAGGAATATTTGAAAAAAATAATTTAATACATAAAACATTTATTTGGAATGATTTTCCTTTAAAATGAGCTAAGAGATCTTTCAATAACATTTTTTTGAGGAGAATAATATTCAAACATTTTAAGGTGTCCCATACAACTTTGAAACATTTGAATCATAATCACCATAAAGTAATAACATTAAAATTAGCTTAAAATATCATTACAATAAGTATATTTATTATATAACATATCAAATGGTAGTATCTACACCTCATAAAATAACATAGGTTCAAGACAAAACATGTGTCTCAAAGAAGGAAAATTGAGACAAAACTACCTTACTCATTTGGTAACTTTTGAACTGTAAAACCCAATGAAATAGAGATCAAAAAATGGATATTTAAATACCCATAGATTAATTTATAAAATTAATATAATACATTAATTTTTATTATTTACACCACAAAATATAAATGAGTGGTGAATATGGCATTTATCTCAAAAAAATAAAAAGTTAGACGAAATTACCTTACCTTAGGTGCAATTCTCTCCGTACATATTTGAAACTTCTGTATAGTGGTTTTAAAAATATTATTAACTTATACCAGAATCATAATAATATTTATTATATCATATATTATTCATTTATGACTTTAAATTACCCATTTATTAATAATTCCAAGTTAAAGCAACATTCTTGGTGATAACCGCCTTGTTAATTGTACGTGATTTGACTTGGTATTCTTGATTATCATACTTAAATCATGATTTAATTATTTAAATAATATAAAACATGATATAAATATCTTATATATTCAGTATATAAGTATTTATAATAATCTATAATGATAAACGAAATACACCGTTCATGGAGATGGTAGGTCGAACATACGCATGAATGTTGTTTTCATTTTCTTATCAAGTTAAAAGAAAAGAAATTATATGATGTATCATAATTATAGTATAATTTTAATATCATATATAACATATATATTTATAAAATTCATACTTATTACCATCCATGTGAAATATAGGTGAATAACGAGCCACATCGCATCATGGAGATGGTAAGCCATACATACACACTAGTGACGTTATCATTTTCCCAAAATATTAGATCATAAAAAGGTAGAAATGATATTATTATTAAATATGTATAATTATATTATAAACATAATATATAATCATTAAACACATCATAATTATCAGTCATAAAAGATGGTGATGAAAAATAGATTACACCACTGCATGGAGACGGTAAGTCATACGTACGTACGCATGGTGATATTATTTTTCAAAGGATGGATTAAAGGTGAAATATGGTTGTTACATAATCATAATAAAATATAATCATAGAGGTTATACTTTATTTATTACTTTATAATGTAATAAACACATTAAGAGGAAGTAGAATAAGAAACAATTTGAAAGAGTCGGTAAGGAGATTACCTCTTCTTCGACAATCTCCCCCTAGATCTCCTCTTTGGAACACTATAGTTGGTATTTTGAGAAGACAAGAACCTCCATAATGTTACTAGGGAAGTTTATAAGTGAAATTATTATAGTTTGGTTGATATTTAAGGCTCATAGTTCTGTGAGGAAGTAATGGATGAGGTTCCCTTTCATAATAGAGGTGAGGGGCACTTTAGGAAACTCTTAAAATATTAAATTAATATAAATTGATTTTCAATTTAAAATTGATAAAAAGTGAGTTATTTAAAATATAAGATTATTATGGGTCTAAATAATCTCAACCAAATATTTTTAGATAGCTTTAGATAACATTATTAATTTTATCTTTTGGTTTCAACCCTTAGTTAAACCCTTTAACTCTTACCATGAAAACTTAGTTTTTTACTCTTTAAGGTTAATATAATTACTATAAAATGACAAATGAACCCCAAATGGATAATTTATACCATTTTAACCTTATTATATTTATTTTGATTAATTTTTTATTTTTATAAATTTTATATTATTTAATAAAATATTATTCATCGTAAAGTATCATTTATATCAATTTTGATACAATTTATAATTTGTCTTTTAAAAAAAATATTAATGACATGATAAATTCATAATAACACATAAAATATATCTATAACATGCCTAATTTATCTATAAAATTATTTATTGTCATTAATTATGACAAATTATATTTATTTTAATGTTTTTAATATCATTTACTTGATATTTCCATCAATTAAATAATTACTGCGTCATTATTATACAGGACTTTAATTAAATTATTTCTTATATAAAAATTAAAATAAATCATGATTAAGATAAATTTATTATTTTTTTAATTACTATTTATATTCTAATTTATATTAATTATAACCCTATATTAAAAAATATTTACTTTTTAAAATTATGAGTATGACATTTTTAACTTATCTTTAAATAAAATATAATAAATGCCATATTTTTACCCAAGTGGATTGAAAATGTTATAATTTAAAAATAAGGTTTATTTTAGTATAATATCACTTATATAATTAAATTATGATAAGTGTTAGGGTGATTTTATAATATTATAATATTATTTTTACCTTTAATTACTTGGTTTACCCTTAACCGTGGTAAATAAAAATACTAAAGTTACTATTTTCCAAAAAAATAAGTTTATCCTATTAAAAAAAATTTATTACAACCATTTATGTTCATTTTTTCAAATTAAATTCACATAAGTGACTAAATTAAGTTTAACACTAATCTCGCAGATGTGGTGAGAAGGCGGGTAAAAAAGACGTTCAAAAGTTTAATAAGTTTTTATATCTAATTTAATTATAAAAAAGATTAAAATGACCTAAAATGAATTAATATATATATAATTGATCAATTGTGACTTTAAAATAAAATTAAAGTATACTAATTATTTAAAAAAACATAGTTTTTAACTACGATGGAGTATTTTTTTACTGTTCATCAAAAAATGAAACCTCACAAAAAAATACTAAAAAATCACCCTAAGTTAATTTTGAAATTATTAATTAAAAAAATATTTTTATTTTATCAAATTAAACTTCTATGAGTTTCTAAAATTAATTTTATTATTGTTTATATATGGACATAAAAAGAAGTTCCTTTAAGAAAACAATATCTCTAAACATATAAATAATTTACCAAAAAATCATAAATTTCATTATAAATATGTTTTATTTATGTGAAAATATTATAAATAACATTTAAAAAAAATTATTACTATTCGTATTACTATTTTTAATTTCTATGTTATAACTATCTCGTTTAAATAATTATAATATTAAAGTGTTGTTTTGTAGAAAATCGATGTTACATGTAACGCAAGACAAGTTGGTGTTGTGTGTAGTGAAATTTTCCCTTGGTGTTTCTTATAACATAATCCAAACATAGTGCTTTTATATAATAAAAAATATATATATTCATTGTTGCGTGAAGTGAAAATATCAAAATATTAAATTAATTCAAAAAAAATCCCAAAATCTCAGGGTGTCACACCACATGTCCTGAATGACTTGTCTGGAGGTCATCATGAGACCTGGATGGAATATCTAGAGGATGTCACAAGAGCAAGTTTACGTGTCTGAGTACTACCATGAGACTCAGCTGACATGTATGAGTGTCGCCATATGAGTCGGGCGACATGTCTGAAGAAAACTACAAGGCCAAGATGGAAAGCCCATAGGGTTTTGTGGGACTTGGGTGGCATGCTCGAGGTGCTCCATGTGACTTGATTTTAAAATGTATAGAGGACTTTGCATGATCCAAATAGTATGAAAAAAGGAGCATCGCATGATCTGGGCGACATGTCCTAGTGGTGTCGCATGACCTGGTTGGTTCATGAAAATCACATGAGGATCATCATACTTGTTCTTCGCATAAGTATCCTATTTTTATTCTTTATTATATATTTTTATTTTTAATGTCTTGTATTTTTTTAATTTTTAGATTGTTTTTAGTCTCATGTGATATAGAATGTATGTGGGATGACTTTTATTTTTCCTACTATAATCCATTTTCATGATCTATGAGTGATCACACAAAGTGCTTATTCATGCTCCATGGTCACTCTAGTTGTTCCCCGAATCTTACCTAAGGGGAAGCTTTTATGGTTGTGAGATCAGATGCTCCGATAAATACGCTCTGGTGTGCCAGTGCACTGGTGCTTCTGTATGCAAAAAAGTCCAACCCCTTATTTGATGTTGGGGTGGGGTATTTTTAGGCCTCTCCACCCCAGTTGTTCCCTTCTTTGAATGGAACATATTTCATGAATACAATATGGAGTCGGTGGAGGGATTTGGTGTCATGCATCTTCATGTGGCCCTACCATGGATCACTCTAGAGGTGTCACATGATTTCTATTGACCACAAGAATATCCCATCAACACTCTATTTATTGGATTATTTTCAATTAATGGGGTCTTTTTTTATTATTCAGACATGTTGAGGGACTTTCACATTATCAGGTTGACATTTCCAAGGGCCTTCGTGAGATTATGGATCCTATCGAATGGCCTTTGTGTGATCTAATGTGACTTGTTTGAAACCTTTTGCAAGACAAGGATGGACTATCAAGGGGCCTTCATGAGTTCAGGTGGACATGTCACTGGTAACTTTTTGCATCTTGTGGATCTCTATAGGCATGTTGTATGTTGTTTAGAACTGCAAGAGGCTCCCTCCTTCTCCTTTTTTTTATTTACACTATTTATGTTACAAATATTATGGATCTCATGAGGTTTCATGAGTTTTTTCGAAGACAATTACCATACCTACTAGTGATGCATCACATTACCAAAAAGGTATGGTGAAAATGTGTGAACATTTCATGGAAAATCCCATCTATTTTTCCTTATTGAGCCAGGGGCGTGCGGTATACTTGATATGTCCAGGTCTCTTTGCGATTCAAGGATAAAATGTTAGCAAGCTTTTACGAGATGAGGTATACATGTCGTTGGGTGCTTGTGGAATCTTTTGGTTTGCTAGGGGAGGGTCACATGATGTTTTGGCCACAATATGCTCCCACCTCCTCCCCTTTTGTTTCCTTTGTTTATTTTAAAAAGTCTTAGGGTTTCAAAAATTTTATTGAGTGTTTTCGAGGACAATCACTCTCCCAATTGGTGATACATTGCATGAGTTTTATGGGTGTAATAGGCTCCCAGATTTTGTAAATTTTTCACCTGTTTTTGAATGAATTTTAGAGGGTTTTCAGGCATCTTCCAGCTGACAATTCACATGTACTGGGGGTGTTTTCTTGGAAGTCACCACGCAATCACTTATTTTCCAGAGCACTTTCACAAGAGCCAAAGGATTTATCAAAGGGGCTTTGTGGGATCTTCTGTGGGTTATGTTCCATGCATGACCATTCTCATAACCTTCTTCTGGTTATGTGATCATGTGTATACTAGAGACTTATGTGTTCAATGATTCTTTGGATACCTTCTTCTTCCTTTGTTTTTTGAGAAATATAATCCCTATATTCAGGTATTTCCTCATTTGTGAATTTTTGGATTCTCATTTGGTTGGTGTCAACAAATCCCCCCCTAGAAGAAACGCCCATTGGGAAAAGGGATCAATTATGAGGAAATTAAATGTCCGCATGAAGATTTGAAACTATGAAGAATCAGTGTAGTAAGCGATGCTTTTTCTGTCCAGAAACACTTGGTATTCCATGGGATTCACTATAAATAAATGAGCGGAGATGGGTTCATTCACTGGATACTAAATTTTCTAGACCTCTTGTTCCCTAATTTCATCACATTACCTTGTTTAAATACCGTCCCTCAAGATATGATCATGAAACCTCTCCATGAGCCTACTTTGTGAGAACTCTTCCTCAAGACTAATTTTTTTCAGAACTCGCTCGAATCAACTAAAAAATAAACTTTGGTAATTTTTTGATCATTGTCCATGGTTATGTGTGATCATCTAGAGGGTTCCTCAAGACATACCATCTTGATTTTGTGATTTTTTAACTATCATGTGGCTTGTGTTACCATGTCAAGGTCACGTGATCATGAGTCTTATGAGGGGTCATGCAGTTTCAAGATGTATTATAGGTTTATGCAGCCTACAAGATCTTTAGAAGTCTAGAAATTTACAATTCTTTTATATGATCCATGAATTCCTTTTTTTATTCATGCAATGAGCATGATGATTTCAGTTTTATTTTTTTTCTTTGAAAATGTTTTATTTTACCTATCTAACATACGCCACTTCTATTTAGATGGATTCTGGTTCTCATAGCACTTCTCACAAACCTTTGAAGAGGTATGCAAAAACAGTGATAGCTTATCACAATACTATTGTAGTAATCATGGATCCTACTTATCATCATGATATTGGGTCACTTTAACTGAGTTTAATAATGTTGATGGGATCCAAACTTGGGGACTATCCCCTTTCATACTTCCTTCCCCTTTAAGAGTTTTTTTATTACTGATAATGATCCCATTCCTCCACTATAGTCACCATTTATACCCTCTTCTTGGTTTCAAGAAACCAATAACACTTTATGGGTGAATATCTCCTCAGGGGGATACTTTGTTTCTGAGGGAGACCATGAAGATAGGTATATACTGACATAATTCCCTATAAACTTTTACGGTACTGATTATGAACCTGATATGGGTTTTTATATGTACCACTCAATAATGCAGAAGTCCACCTCCGATCAGAAGTTCGAGTGGGTTTCCAATTGGGATATTCAATTAATAGGTAGTTGTGGAATGGACTAAGGATGTCCCTTCTAGGTACAATACATTTCTTAAAAATTTATAGGGAGATTAGGTAGATTGGGATGTACGAGGATATCTATATATTTCATATGCCTTCCTACTATAACATGGGTCTGACAATGAAATTGTCCAGTTGTTTGAGCTCAGACATGAACACTTTATACCTCACACATGGAGAGGTTGGTATCAACCTTTGGGATGTGGATAAGATATGTGGAGAACCTATATAAGTTAGGATTTATAATGAGTTATTTCCCCCATAGTTCTCCTAGGATTATGTAATGAGTACTCCTCTCACCTGAGAAATGATCAGGCTGGATAAAAAGTCCATCCCAGAGGATCCACTCCCTGGAACAGATATCCCATTCAAGACATGGGTGGGATACTTCATCAAGAAGTCCCACTCTAAGCTAGAATCTAATAAGTCAAAGGATTGTCTCGTGAAGGACTCTCGTAGTGCACTGGGTGCTTACTAACCTATGGTTGAGGAAGGGAAGTTTAAATAATGGGGATGAGAATTTATCCCCAGTTTTGACTGGGTTATTCAACTATCTGGTGTCCTCACCATGTAACTTAGTGGGTACTTACTTCTCATGAATGAAAATGTGAAGTTATAGTTTCTACTTTCATGATGGAAACCTTCATGGAATGGGGAGCATATCAGGATATCTTTCCCCATTCTATCCAAACTTTATAACCTTTTGCACCACATTTACAAGGTAAAATCCCCTTACAGGATCGAGGGGCCCTTCCAAGTATTATGGGGTTGGATAGGATCTCACATACGAGTATATGAATATCTAAACATTTAGGGTATCCCTAATTTTTTCTTTATACCATATCTACAACTTATTGGTGGGGTAAGGCCTGTTACACAGAAATATCAGGATGTTAGGGCTTATGTGAGTCGTTATGATCATTTCTCTTTTAGAACCTACAAGATGAATTTCCAATGATACCCATTATTTTCATAATATCAAGTAAACTTTAATTCCTATATAAAAATATTTAAATCAAAACATATTCTTTTTTAGAAGTGTTCATTAATTCCCACCAACATGATATTCCTTATTGATATATCTGATCTCGTTATCTTGATATCACCTAACTTACAGAAGGATAATTGGATAGAATACATGTCCTGGAGGGAGAGTTTTCTATCCTTTTTCAAAGCTGATAGGATTGGAGATAGTATCTTGATGCTAATCAATGCCATATGGTGGGCCTTTCAAGCTTTTCTATTATTTCAGAATAAATCGTCATTGTGCAATAGTTTAGGGTGATTTAGCTTGGACCTTTTATCACTGTAGTTTAGGTTAATTTATCTAGGACCTTATATTGATTTAGTATAGATTATTTTATCTTGAAACTTATATCGCTTTAGTTTAGGGTCTTTTAGATCGGACCTTCTATCGATTAGTTTAGGTTCTATTATCTTAGACCTTCTATTTATTCAGTTTAGAGTCTTTTATCTCAAACCTTATATCACTTTAGTTTATGGTATTTTAGCTCAGTCCTTTTATATCTATGGTTTAGGTTCTTTTAAATCAGACCTTCTATCACTTTATTTTAGGGTCTTTTAGATCATACTTGATCAGTGATCATGGAATATGGTGTATACATGCCAAGAATAACCCAAAACATACAAAGATGTTCAGTTCTGTCATGGTATCATTGAATCTCGCGAGGATTATATCTCATATCCTTCAATCAGGAGGTGCCTTCAGTTGGTAGGTAGATCCCTTATGCATTGCTAGAGTTTCTAAATAGAGGTATCTCCACTCTTTTCCAAGGGTCATGGAAGGATTGTGGGGTAATATCAGTTGAGGGAGAAATACTATAGATTCCAGGTCCACCTAGATATTTGGACTATGGGTGATGTAATTCATAACCCAAAAGTTTGATTCCATGAAAATGGAATGGGGAATACATGTCAGGGATGACCCATTACACCCTAAGGTTCCAGGTTCCATCATGGTGTTTTTAAGTCTCACACAGATTAAATAACCTTTATTACAAGGAGTAGATTCCATTATATGGTAGGTCAAATCTCTTATGTGTCGATAGCATGGCCAAGAAAATATGATATCCACTTATTTATAAGGGCCATGAAAGATTTATTAAGACTAAAACATCCATATGATGAAGTTGGGAATGGAAATAAATCTATCTAGGAAGGGTTATGACACACTAGGGTAGTTTGGATCTTAAATTGTGAAGCTCAAGCCCTATTCCATGTGGTTTCGAATCATAAGGTGTGGTCTAGAAATGGACCAGGAATGGAATGTTTCATTCCAACCTTGAGAAATTGTATAAAGAATGGTGACATAATGTCAAGGATATCTAATATTCTTTGATAGTTTGGTAAGGGTAGTAAATCATGGTCCAAAGTGTTGGAGTCAAGAGGATGATATGGGAAAATCATACTAGGAATGATCCAAAACACACTAAGGTGATGGGTTTTGCCACAACATTGTTAAGGCTCATAATGATCATAAATCCCTTTTTGAAGAGTGATGCATTTGGTTGATGACTATAGGCACGTATGGAGGATCCATATTCATACATTCATAGTCAAGAAAAGGATCCCTTGGAGTTGGGCATCTTGTACAAGGGTCGTGTAAGGTTGGGGTGATTTGATGAACTCAAATCAGGAAGTGTAATTTATGGAAATTGTAATATCCAAGAAGGGTTCAAGAATGCTAAAAGTTATGCCATCACCTAGCGAATAAATCCTCATGTGGAGGAGATGTTAAAAATCATTACTCTAACTTTTTTCTGAAGCAGGGGGTTCAGTAAGAATAGCTTGGATTTTACTAGGGGTATAGAGTAGGCCCTATAAGATTTATCCCTTGTTTATTTTTACCCTAATGTTTTCCTAAACTCTATAGATTAAGAGTTTAGTGAGAGAAGACTTGAATTTTTCTTAGGCCTCCCTTTGCGGGTTCTAAACCTAACAAGTTTTGTTTCTCTTTATCTAGAAGTTTAAATTATTGTGATTTGGACCATTTTAGGCTAGAGTTTAAGGTCTTACAGCTTTGAATAAATTTAAATTAGTTTAAGGTAGTGATACACATAGACCTAAAATGGAGGGTGATACCCAAGATCCCAATTAGGATGCCTAGGGTCAAGTGCAACCCAACATCCTTCTAAGTTGGAGATGAAAATGTTGTAAATCATGGGTTGAGGTTCTCAAGTCATGAGTAATGATATGGGATAATCATACTAGGAATGACCCAAAACACACTGAGGTA
The DNA here is from genome assembly GCA_963277665.1 of Viscum album. Taxonomy (NCBI): domain Eukaryota; kingdom Viridiplantae; phylum Streptophyta; class Magnoliopsida; order Santalales; family Viscaceae; genus Viscum; species Viscum album. Next base: position 458,028,541 of record OY728120.1, on the reverse strand, counting down.
CTGAGTTCTTCCATAGTGATGTCAGGGATAACAACGATTGTAAATCACTTTTTGTAGAGTGACACATTTGGTTGATGACCATAAGCACATATGAAGTAGCCATAGGAATACATGAATAGTCTATCAAAGGGTCCCTTGATTCTGGGTATTATTTTCTAAGGAACATGGAAAGTTTTTGGAAACCTAAGGCACTCAATACATGAAGTATGATTTTTTTTATTGATGTGATTTAAAAGATAGCTGAAGCACCCCCTACTCTGGATGATCGGGGTAAGGTTTTTATGGTTCTTTGACAAATGATGATGATGGATGATGGTATGAATAGTTTAACGTAATGCCGTAGGGATGTATTTTTCTTCGTGTTGTTTAATGTCATGTGTTAAGTACATTTTCCTTGTAGTTTAATGTCACGAGTTAAGGACATTTTTGTTGTGCAGTTTTAAAGTCATGCGACCAGGATGTTTACCTTTTATTTTAACATCATGAGGTAAGGATGTGGGAACTGATGCGAAAAAGTGTGCAGGACACATTACATGTGTAAGAAGGTCGTATATATATCTAACTCATAAGTAGTAAAAGTTGTCTTATTTAGCTAAACCCCTATACTGTTGGGGTGTATTTCTTCTTGTCTATTATGGTAGTTGGTCCCAAGATCGGAGATACAGGATTCACTACATATCCTATGATGACAGGAATCAATCCAAACATAGTTATTTAATGGGAAAATCTCTACTCAGGTCTAACCCATACACAAAGGTGGGAATTATTTTCGTTGATTATTATATTTGGGCCCAAGATTGGAGATCTGGGCGTCACTACATATCTTGTGAGGACATGAATCAATACACACGTAGTTCTTAAGGGGTCATGTAGTTTATCATCATGAGGTAAGGATGTTGGCTTCCTGATGTGAAAAGGGGTATTGTGGATGGACCCAAGGATGGAAATCTGGGCGTCACTATATATCCTATAATGATAGGAATCAATACATTTGTAGCTTTCGAAACAAAAACTTACAGCACAAGTATAAATTATGCACATATAGTGTGGATTTTATATTTATTGAGAGTAGACCTAGGATTGAATATCTGGGCATCACCACATATCCTATGGTGATAGGTATCAGGCCACATGTAGTTCATGAATGAAGGTTTGGTATGAGACTAACACCAATAATAGTGGTCCTCTCGAGTGAGGTCCATATGAATGTGTAGTTTTATTTCATGAAAAGTACATGAACCATTTAGTTTATTTTCATGTAGTGAAGAATCATGGTATGCCTTTTATGGTCCAGAATTCCGGACCATGATAACTGTATCATGGGATGATATGACTTTCTTGTGCATTGGAAACCCTTATTGAAATTTCAAAGACCACATGGTCTATTATTCGTGTGAGAAACAAGGAATGACAAGGATTCATTTTATCTTTCATAGTAAATTAAGGATACGATAGGGGTACTATTCCTCATGTGGTGGATATACCAAGATATTGGAATGAGGTGTCTCATTGAAAATGAAAACGCATCCATATATAGTTCTAGATAACCCGTGCAGTTAAATTCCATGTGGAAAGGATATCTAACATTCAATTTAACATCATGCAGTAAGGATATCTACCATGAAGTTTAACATCATGCGGTAAGGACATGGATTTCCCAATATGAAAGAAAATTAATTTCATGGAAATACCCAATACTAGAGGTTGAGGAATCACTACGTATCATGTTATGGTAGGAATCAATCCATGTGTATTTCTTAGGTGAAGAGATTCCCTATGTGGAGCTAACTCTCATGTGAGGTAAAGGGAATTTCATCCTTTATTCCCATAGATATGTCTTTCATGTGGTGATTAATTGGTGATATGGTGCTTCCTATGTAGTTTAATGTCATGCAGTGAGGATGTTCTCTGTATAGTTTAACATCATGTGGTCAGGACATCTCTGTACATTTTAATGTCATGTGGTAAGGATATACATGTATAGTTTAACATCATACAACTAGGATGAGAAACACCATGTTTTTTTCATATTTCTTCCAAGAATTCTCCATATAGTTTATCATCATGTGGTTAGGATGAGATTATACAGTTTAATGTCATGTAAACACAATGAGGTTGTATATTTTAACATCATATAACTAGTAATATATCATAAGTTTTAACATCATGTAACCAAGATGATATATTCTTGGTGAAATCAATGCAAAGTATTTCTTGAGAAATATTGAATTGGTGGGGTGTGACATGCTCCCCATCCATTGTGTCCAATGAGTAATCTTTGTTGTGATAGACCTTATGTATGGTGTAAGGCCCTTACCATTTGGGTTCCATCTTCGGAGGCTTATTTAGTAGTATAATTGGGATCCTGAGAGCCAATACTAGTTCTCCTTAGATAAATGAATGGAGGTAAACCTTTTTATTAAAGTCTCATGCAATCCGATTCTAATGGACTTCAAGATTTTTAAATGTATTCAACCTGTTCTCGTTGAGTTGATCCAATTAATCCAATCACTTTTGTGATTTATCATTATCTGAGAGCTTTACACAAATGGATATTCGGAGTAAAGGAAGTTGGACCTCTATGGGTAACACTACCCCGTACCCATACACCAATGAGTATGGTGTTTCTTTTGTAGCGATACGCATGGTAGTATGGTAGGACTATAAAGCATGGAGAAGATTGTATGGGTAGGAATTATTATCCTTGTTCACCATATTCTAGATTATATTTGATAGCATCTTATTGAAGGCCTTTATCTGTTAATTTTCCACTATACGATAGTGGGATGAGTGATTGGACTCAATATTGTACTCCCGGTATAGTTTCTTCAACTCCATAGAACAGAAGTCAGTGTGATTGTCCATCAATATTGTGTGAGGGACCCAGAACCTGGTGATGATATGGGTATTTATGAAGTTTGTGATATTATTCATCTTGACTTATTTGATGGGTATCACCTCATCCCATTTAAAAAAGAATTTAGTGGCAGTAAGGATGTACTTGAACTGCTTAGTTGTGGATGGAAGATATGGCCCAACAACATCCATTCCCCAAATAGAAAACAACCATTAATAGTATGTAGAAATTATGGGGGTTGATAAATGAAGTGTTCATGTATCTATAATCCTTGAAATTTCATTTTGAACTCCACATAGTCTTGTATCATGGTTTTCTAGTAGTATCCCAACCTTCTAATTTTGTGGGAGAGCCTGCTCTTATACTAATGAGTGTCATATGATCCTGCATGGACTTCTTACATTATGGAGATAATCACTCTTTATTCTATGTATATGAGAATTATTCTATAAAATCCTTTATTTTATAGGTATTTTCATTCATTTGGAGCATCCTTCAGGGTAAATTTCACTGTACAACATCGAATAAGTTCCCTCTCATCTTGGTCTTTCAGGAGAGCTATGTTTTGGAGATAACTGATTATGGGATCCATCCTTCTAGGGGTGGATATTAGTTCATCATGCTCTAGGGTGGTGTTGATCAAGTTGATTTATTCCATGTAGTAGATGATGATTTACAATGCTATTCTTAAATTCATGATATGGAAGATTGAATCTTCCTGATCCGGTTCATCCAGGACAATGGTTTCATTAGCTAATGCATCGACACAAGCACTCAGTGGTCCGGGAACATGATGCAACGTGGGCTCAAAAGGGAACTCTACCATCAGTCCCCTAATATAGCCATTTATAGGGGTTAGTTCTTCCTTTTATATGTAATATTCTCCATTGATCTACTTTATCACTAGCTTCGAGTCCCATTTGAAATTCAGGTAGGCGATTTGCAGCTATAGGTCTAGTTTCAACCCAGTGATGAGGGTTTGGTATTATACCTCATTATTCATGAAGCCTTAAAATAGTGAGAAATAATAGGGAAAAACTGATTTGTCTGGAGTGATAAATACAATCCCTAAGACAACTTGATTGAGCTTCGTATTTTCCATCCTTTTGTCGATAGGACTTTGTGAGGTTCCATCAAAATACATATCTGATGTTCAAGGAGTGTTATGGGCATAGAAGACCTCCTTATCTAGAAAATTAGTGTCCACTGGTGTATTTTATGAGTTAGAATGTTCTATGAGGAAATCATCTAGGTCTTTTCCCTTCACCAATTTATTTGACATGAATTGGATGTCATATTGTTGCAGAATGACCACCTATAGATCCATGCATTCGTTCAACATAGGATGGCCAAGTATGTACTTGAGAAAATCAATATGAGAGACCAGATAGAGTTTATGAGTCTGTAATTAATGCCTCATCTTTGGAACTGTGAAGATGATTTCAAGGAAGTTCTTCTCGACATCAAAGTATTGGGTCTCAGTACCTATCATGGTTTTCCTGAGTTAGTAGAGGCTATTCAAGTTACCTGCATCATTTTTCTATCTAAGTAGGTTGCCCAGGGAGCATTCCATGGTGGCCACATACAAGATGAATGGAGTCCATTCCAATGGAGGAATCAGAACCAATGGGTGCAGTAGGTACTTCTTGATACTTTAAAAGGCTTCTTGGTAGTCATCATCCCATTGATATATCATTACCTTATTTATTATCCTGGTGAAGGGGAGTTCTTTATCAACCAAGTTGGATATGAAAACCCTAATTTAGTCGAGCTTCTCTTATATTCCCCTAGGTTATTTGAGTTTTTTGGGGGGGAATTGCTTAAATATAACTAGTATTCTCTAGTTCAACCTCTATGTCATAGTGGAATACCACAAAGCCAAGGAACTTTCTTGATGTTACCCTGAAAGTTAATCATAGTAGATTCATCTTTATACAATTATTTCTCAACTTATTTAAGATTTTTTTTAAGATTAGTTAAGTTATCTCATCATTTTTGGGATTTGAAAACCATATCATTGATATTACATTTAGTTATCCTTCCTATGAATGGATTAAATATATGATGAATAGATCACTAATATATAGTGCCATTGTTCTTCAAGCTAAAGGGAATGACCCAATAGAAAAATATCCCCTAAGGAACTATAAAGTAAGTGTCTTATTAATCTTTAGGATCCATATTTATTTGATTGTACCTTTAATACCCATACATTAAGGAAAGGGATTGAAATCCAGTTGTTGCATCGATCAAGAGTTCTATGATCGGCAATGGGAAATAATCCTTTGGGCGGTGTCTATTAAGGTCTCTGAAATTGTTGTAGACCCTAATATACCCCTAATTTTTCTTGATGGGGACAATTTTGGTGATCCATCTTGGGTATTTCACTTTTCAGACAAAGTTGTCTTTGATCATTTTGTCAACTTCCACCTCTATATTGGTGGGATGAGAGGGGTGAATCCTCCTGGTTTTCTACTTGAAGCCTCAATTTTCTTCAGGTAAGCCAAGAAGGTGTGTAGCCACATCTGGATTCAGTTCGGGAATTTATTTATAGTTCCAAGAAAACACATATCAGTTCTTCTTTAAAAATTTAATATACATTTATTTATCTTCTAGGGGAATGGTGGCACTAATAAATGTAGGTCTCGGGTCTTCTTTTATTCTTAGATTTATCTATCTGAGCTCATAAATGGTGGTGGAGATGACTTCATAAAATGTGAGAGGGGAGTTCCTGAGGTTATCCTCATCTTCTTCCACCTTTGAGTATGTGGAGACATTTCCAGATGAATTTGGGAATCTAGGGGCTTCTTTACCACTATAGAGGTGAGAAAGTCCATGGGAAGCGACATTTTCATCCCCTATTTCCTGAGTCATTATAGAGAGATGTTGTAGCGGGTTGTCTTTTACACTATCACTGGGTACAGAAGGAGCTTGGACATCTGAAGTCAAGTTTATCACCTCGACTATATTTATCGGAAGCACATAGTCATTCTCAAGCATACTCTAGGGATTTATTAGGGTGTTCCCCACACCATTGGGGGATACAACCTGTCTATCATCATACACCATTATTTGTTTTCCTCCCTTTATATAGAAATTTACTTTAGCATATGTGTCTCTTCAAGTCTCAAAGGCGTATTTTTCTCTATACAGTATTCCAAAATTTCCATTGATGAGTTATTTCAGACACTAATGCAATTTCAAAGGTACCACCAAGTGGCTATGAATCTAGGGGATTCTAAGAAGGAAATTGTATGTGGTGCCTTGCTAGATAATCATAAACTCAGCATCATATGTGATCTCTCCAAACTAATATTTTATTTTGATCTTCCCAAGAGGTATTTTCTTATTCTTATTATAACCTTGAATGGTCATATTTTTGGGGGGAAAATCCCCTTATCTATATCCCAAACATAGGAGGGTTAGAAATCAGATGATTTTTATACTAGAACCATTATCTATCAGATCAATTTGGATGTAGACATTAATGAATCTGTGTGAAACATATATGGTCTTGATGTTCCCTTGGATGACCTCTTCTTGATCTAGGTCAGTGAATGAGATGGAGACATGGAATTCCGATGACACGGTCTCCACTAGATAAACCTTGGATATAGTGACTTATATCCTAAACTCATGTGGGATTTAGAGGGATTTATTAAGTTCCTCCTTGAGTTATTTTGAAATATGGAGCACATCTAGGATTGAGATCTTGGCTGGGACAACCTCCATCTATTTCAGAATGTTGTACTTTTGTGCCAGAGTTCAGTACTTCCCAAGGTGGGGTTGCTCCTATACATGTGGCTCATGAACTAATGTATTTGATGTAGATGGGCCTGATGCCTGTGAAGATTTTGTGGGAGCATCTTATTCTAGTGTCGTAGGTCGTACCGACCTTCCCCATTTCCTAGGATGATCGAACAATAGAACCCCTACTAGGTGGTCATGTAAGAAAATTGGGTTCGTACGATCGCTAGAATTTTATGAGACACATCCATGTATTTTATAGGATTTTTGGAGTGCCTTCCCATATGTCTCAACAACATATATTTCATTTTGGGGGGTGAGACCAAAATATTGGGTCTTAACACACCCATGTTTTTTCCTATATCCCCAGTTCCGGCAAATGTGGCCTCTCGTTCTCTAGTTTAGTGTAGGGAACTCATATTATGAGGTATATTCATCATCAAATAAGGGTTTTTCCAATTTTATCACATTGATATAACCAAATAATAGATCTTAATCCAATGAGGGTTACATTTGGTGGGGAAGTTCCCATGCTTCATATGTCATGGGGAAGAAATATGAAAGAGTCAGGGCTTACATTGGAGAAGAATATGACCCATTATCTTCTATTTATTTCTTATTTAGATAGTCACACCCACCTTTGTGGGGAATATCTAATGTTACCTCCCTATGTGGTGGAGATATTGTGGGTCTACACAGTTGTTCTGTCAGGGTGGCATGAGTTCGATCAACTGCCTTTTGAATCATTCATTTGTTGAACTTTCGTTCATACTTGACCAGAACTTTTTTCCAATCATCTTCTTCTTACAACTGAACAACAGTTATGAAGGCCACCTAATCTAAGAATTTATTTAACACCACCTATCTATAATTGACCATTCCTTGAAGGATTTCTTGAAAGATGAAACAATCCTAGATATTATGACCCATCCTTTTATGTAAATGGAGGTATTCGGGATGGTCGGTGAGGTTGACCTCATCAGGATTCCTGGGCTATGGTAACTTGAGTAGTTTATTTTCCATGACTACCAATAAATAACTAGGAACTTATTCATTTTGAAAGGATTGTGATTTATTCATTAATTCCTTAAATATAAGGTGATCCTGATTTCATTTCTCATTTGTTCGAGGGATATTTTGTTGTTATAACCACTTGACAAGAGGTGCTAGGTGGTTTAGGACCTGCCTGGGTGCTTGGATGGCCACTGTTGTTGTCTTGAGAGTGACAATTGTTTCTTCTAATTTTCCTAACCTATTCCCTTGTGCTAAGGGCATGAGTTGATATATGGATCAGGTTCACTGAGTGGTGTCTTCCAAATATTGGGTAATTTATATGAAATCATAGAACTATCCTGAATACTTCATTAGGATCAGAGGTTTTTGAAACTCGTCCTTGATATTTTCTCCATGGAGTTCCATTAGTTTCTCCTATGATAGAGGGATTCTGAGTTAATAGGTTAAACCTTTCCATATAGATATGAAGTCATACACCCTCTCATTTTCATATTGTTTTTAGTTCATCAGGTTGAAAATTGTTGTCTTCTTCAGTGTGGAGCTTAACTAATAATAGAATTGATGATGAATGTCTTCCTTTCCAATAATGGAACCTTTTGGAAGACTATTGTACCAAAAAAAGGTTGGCTCTATTAGAGTCTATAAAAAACACCTCAACTCAGTCACCTCCTACTGATCTTGAGAACCCATCATTATCCCATATCAGGATATTAAGTGTGTGAGATGTTTTTTGGGATCCCCTACACCATCAAAGGTAGAGAAGGTAGGATTTCCGAAATTGGGTGGGGGAAAAGTGCCATCCACCCACTAAGGATATGGCTTCTTCGCAGGATGCATAGGTGTGTATCGACCTTCCATGGATTCCATTCGAGTAGCCAGAGAAATGATGATGTTAAGAATATCTGGGGTCACTACTATATGAGCCACCTCCCATTTACAGAGTTCGGGCAGGGGTCAATGAGGTGGCCCCACCTTCATCTCTAGATGATTCCCAATTTATTATAAGACTAAATAGTCTCCTAGGAGAGGGAGAGGTTGTCACTGCAATGGAGGGAAGTCATGATCATTTTTGACTTCCTCATCTATATAGACTGGATTCCTGGAACCAGAGCCAATATGATGTCCATATGATGATTTTTTTGGTGGATTGGATATGGGATAGAAAATATTTTCCTCTTCTTATAGACAATACTTAGTGGGAATATTACCCCTAGTTATCTCCTCATTGAGTTGTCTAAGAGTTTTTATCTCATTCACATATTGCGACAATTGTTCCTCCATGGAAGGAACTATGATTATTTGGGGCGGTGATTGGGATGTGGACACACCTTTCCCTTTTTATTTGTAAATGATCCACCATAGAGGTGGAAACTAGATATTAATAGGTTATAGGTTTCAGAGCCTCCTCTGGTTTTGGGTGCATGTATCCTTAGTTGGTGCATCCAGATCACCCTCCTCTTGGGGTAGTTTTTCTATGTTATATCCCTCTAAATTTTTGTCTTGATCCACAATATTGATTGTGTTTATAGTGATGAAATTCATATAATCATATCGGGCAATGGTGGTTGTACCATTACTTTTGACACAACAAGTTGATTCTGTGTTTACTTCATCAAGGTCGTTATTTGAAGCCTTGTCTATATTAGGCCACTTTAGCTTGCGACCCTAGCGGGGTCTGATCGTCTTCATCGTATGCTCCTCCCATATTGGTCTATGAATAGTGTCCTTGAGGTAGTTTTTGGTCATGATTGTTGAATGGGCCCCGAATAGCAGATTTTTGTCTTGTGGTGGGAGGAACAGATGGGATGTCAATTTTTGATATTTATCTCCTAACCTGGAGAAGAATGATTCAATTTTTGGTGATAATGATCATTAAAATGAACTTATCCCAACAAACTGGGGGTTATTTAGGGCCACAATCATTATTGATTGATCTTGTTGTTGAGGATCCAATTATTCCAGTTCGGGATTTGATAACTCTCAGGATAGATATTGAGATATAAATTCCCTTGGCCTAGTGGGACGGGGTTGATCTAGAATCACTATTGATTTCCCTATTACCCTTTTAGGGGATGAAGAACCTGGTGATGGTGATTGAGATATAAATTCTCCCATCCCTTTGGGTTGGGGTTTGTTTGCAGTAACTGATGATATATCCTGAATCCTATCGAGAATTTATGATTCAAGGGGTGAAGGTAGTGGTAGATATTCCACCAACCTAGAGGGTTGGTTTCGATATGGGATGGTTTATATGGAAACTACTACTATGAATCATTTGATTTAGCATAGTTGTGCTCGTGTAGGATCCAGGTGAAATGGAATCCCATTATGGGAATCATTTTTTACAAGGATTCATTTGGTTGGTTGAAACTTTATAGTCCATGTATGAAATTAATTCTTATCTCTTTTAGGGGCCCATATAAAAGGTCTAATATCAATACTCTACCTCCATTTTCTATGTATTGTCACCATTTAATTGGGAAAATTATGTTGTAGTGACCATATAGATCGCGTGTTACCCAATCCTCTAATTTCATCAGAGGCTATGACATTATAGGATGTTGTATCTCAAGGTTTATACTATTATGGGGATATAGTGAAGTTAAATTATCTATATTTCACCCATACTCATATTCACACATCTAGAGATGCTTGGGAAATCATTTGGCATAGGGTTTTCACAATGCAGTGACAAACATTGCGTATGTGTTTTTCATGTTATTCCACTCCCAGGTTTTGGGCTATAGAAAAAGAAACTATATCCAGTTGACAACAGAGTGTATTGATGATTTGAAGTTGATAATTGTATCTTGTATAGGTGATATTTTTATCCTTCATTCATTGATGAGTATCCACATATTTTGGTGTATATAAGTCATGCACTCCTTTTCTAGCTCATATGAGACCTCATAGTCAGAAGTAGAGAGGGGCCAGAACATTATGGAGAGGTTGTTTCTGGATAACTCTCTCCATATGTTAATGTTGACCTCATATTCATTAAACTTACATGCCTCCATTCGGTTTGACCATAGAAGAAGATTTTGAGGGTCTCATGCTGACTGGAGTGGAGTGCTGCTAGAAGTTAATGGTGAACTATATGCGGTTGACCCCAATATATCGATCAACTCTCTATTTGAAGGCATGTGAGTTTAGTAAACCTCTTTAAAAAAATGTTTCTAGGAAAGGGGGCAATTTCCTTATTTGTGGGAGATATCACCATAGGGAGGTTGACCATGTTGGATGTTAGGAGTAGAGTCCATGTGATCTATCTCCACACTACCATGTGGAGGACTATCATGGTAATGATTGTTTTTTTTTCTTCAGTTGAAGAGTTTATGGACCCTTGTGGTGTTGAGAATGTGTCTCGAATGTCCTTAAGGACACTAGAATTAAGAGGATTAGGAATATGGGTCATGTTTTATGTTTTGGTTATAATATTCCAACCTTACTTTTATAATTGTGTAGGGATATAATCTTGTTGTATGATTGTTTCCAAAACATGCTTATAACTATCTGGTGTTGTGGTATTATGATCCCGCTGCTGAGAAGATGTTAGAATATGCTAATGATCTTCTTCAATATTGACAGGAATGTGATCTGATCCCAATGCATGTTCCATTATCACTTGGTGAACCCCAATTAATATGGGAGTATGAGACTGATCCTAGACTTTATAATATGATTATGGTCTTTTGTGGAAGGGATATAATCTTTCCCTGATGCATGTGCCGCTTTCACTTGGTGATCCTAGTTGGAACCGAAATATGATCTCTACCCAAATATGAATTCCCAATCAGAATATGTTGATGTACCTATATAATGGGAGAAGTGATATGAGCCTTTTCTTTTATTGCCTTGTAATAATTCTATTGAAGTCATTATTTGGCGAAAGTAGGAATATATGCATGCCTTTGTGATCTGCTGGAATATATCTGGAAGATTCACTGACAAGAATATGAGGCTGGCTCAAGGAATGTTTCATTCTCACTTGGTTAGTACCGGCCAAAATTGGAATATAGGTCTGATCCTTGGACTTTGGATTATGCCACTAGTCTTATTTTATAGGAATATGAGTCTATCTTGAGGCATGTTCCCCACTCACTTAGTGATCCCCAACCATAATGGGGATATAAGTCTGATTCTGGTCCTTTAGAATATGTTTATGGACTTTTTTTATAGGAATGTTCCCCTATCCCGAGGCATGTGTTTCTCTCACCTAATGATCCCTGATTGGAATGGGAATATGAGCCCATTATGATTCCTTTTCCTTTACTAGAATATACCAATAATCCTCCAAGATGGGAGCAAGAATATGTTCTCACTCTAGAGGAACCACTTGTTCGTAATAATCAGAGTGTTGATATTCCCTTGTTATAGGGATAAGAATATGTGTTTGTCCTAGTATATGTACCAATGATGAAATACTTTGGTAGATTTATTCATCTATTTCTAAGATGTATTGTCATTTTATCAAAGTGTTCATAGGGATATAAGACTTCACATTTTCCATATTCACTATATACTGGCCTATATCTTCTATTGAAGCAGAGATATACACCCACTTCTTTCCTCCTTGTGCCAATGAAATATGAAAATGGACTTCATGCATGAGGGTAGGGATATGTGCCTCCCCCATGCCTATTATAGGAATATGACCATAGACTTATTTTGAGTGAGAAGGGATATGAGCCTATTTATTGGTTTCCACCAGAATATTTTGGCATACTTCGTCAGTGGGGTGGGAATATGATCCCACTAATGGTTATCCAGAACCTTACTCACCCTATGTTTCTTCCTTAATACCCATGCATGGACATCGGAGGTGGCAGTGTGTCAAGTGGTACCCTCAGTAAGCACCTATTGGGTTCCTATGGGATGGTTCAGGCGATGGAGGTTAATAGGATCCCTCCTCAGTGGCCCCTAAATCAGAAGGGAGATGTATTTGACTCCCTCGTCCAACTTCATTAGATAATGAAGGTGGTTTTGTCACACTCTAGGGATAAAGTCCCGAAGTGATTGGATGTGGTGATGAGGGCCACTTTCTTAGTTGCATCTTTCCCTGGAAAATACATACTCATTGGACTTGGTGCTTTGATACCCTCATGAGTAGTCTCAAGGGTTGGGATTGTACCATGCCGATGGTACTCCCAGACCATCGTGTTCTTTACATAACATTGAAGCTATCGGGAAGGTGAGATTATTTTGTGACCCACATGGGTTGTATCCATAGTTGACTTACCAAAATAGTCAATGGATGATGAAATTATCTCGGATCGGGATGCAATTGATGATTTAAATATCTTCATCCATGCGGACAATAAGGAATAAGGTCACCAATTAGTGTAATATCATAGGCATGATGTTGTCAATCAGATATACATCGTTAATATAATTTTTATTTTATTCGCAGTCTGACTATTCTTCTCATGTGGACTTATTATGCATAAATGGACTTATTTCATGGGAACCCTAGTTATATATGATCATCTATAAGATTTAATTCAGTCTTGTAAACTTTCTTTGTGTAGGATATTCAAAACAAATAGGTCTGACACATGATTAACCAATTTTTTTTTATTTTAGATATTCATGCCAGGTTCAATATTTTTGTTTGCATATAGTATGAAAACAAGATAGTTTTAAGGAAAATAACCCAATAATTTGGTTATTTCAATGATTCATGGTAGGTTCACCATTTTTTGTTTCGACATGGAAATAGATGATCTCTAGGTGTGTTTATTTTAACCCGAATATTTATTGTGAGGGGTTCATTTCTTTCACAATCATTAATACCATGTCACCATTTTCATTCTTAATAGAAACTCCCAATGGTTCCCTCATCCATAACTGGTTTCCAAAGGTAGGTGTTCAATTGTAGTTTGAGGATCAATAATGCTTAGGGACTTTCATTAGTTGATAGGATGGTAGGTCAGGCTCATCTTACCCTTTTATGGTAATTGGTTCCTACTTTAAGACTCTATTATAGAATTAAGATATGTTTTAGAATATCTCCCTAATCTCAAAATGGGACCAGTTACCCTAACAAAATGATTATAGGTTAAGTCTCTTTTTATACAAGGAAAAGGGGGATCTTATTGGTGAATCCGTCTAAATGTATTTGAGTTTCTTCATCCATTTCCCAATGATGGATAGATATTTATATTTTTAATCCATATAACCGGGTGATTTGGAATTTTATACCATGCAGGGAGGTGGTTAATATTCTAAGGAGGGTATTGAGCCATTATGAGGAATCTTGTGTATCCTATTTATTTTAAGAATCAAAATCTATGTTGTTCATTAAACCCATGCAGTTTTAATGTCATGCAGAGAGGAAATATGTGGGGGAACTTGGGCAGTGAATATTTGAACTTGAGTCTCAATTATATGTCCTATGTATCCTATTTATAGTAGGAATCATAGTTATCATAGTTCATTTACACCCTTGGGAGTGAACTATAGTTATAAACCCTTATATAGAGGATATTTATATCATACCATTCATTAGGGATTACATGCTAAGATTTCCCTGGATGGTGGAGATTCATGATGCGGATGAGATGACCATTGCAACTCCCTAATCCCACATGATCCATGATTAATGTGAGAAATAAGGGATATAAATTAATCAGTCACACTACATATGGATGTGAGTATTACATACTAGGACTAAACTTAGAGTGTTTACTATGGATATAGGGCCTTATAAAGGTGTCTTACATATCCTTGTTATTGTAGGAATCATAGTTCTCATAGTTCACCAATTTTCTCAATACTCTGATGGATGAAGTAGAATAATCAAACCATGGGAATGATTATATCCTGATGTTTGAAATTTCAGAGACATGATGGGATTTACACTGAGTCGGATATCCATTTGAGTTTGGGATCAGGCCTTTGGAAGGAGTCCTACATATCCTGGTTATGGTATGAATTAGAGTCCTCCTATTTCAATTGGTTTCTCAGTCCACTGATGGATGAGGTAGAATAATTATCCCATGGGAATTATTAGGTCTATATGGTTGAAATTTTGTATACATGGTAGGATTTACATTGAGGTGGATTCCCATTTGAGTTTAGGATTAATCCTTAGGAATGCATCCTGTGTATCCTAGTTATGGTAGGAAGCAGATTCCTCATAGTTCAACTGGTTTCTTAGTCCTATAATGGATGGGGTAGAATGATCATCCCATGGGAATGATTGGGTCTTGATGGTTGAAATGTTGGAGATATAGTGGGATTTACACTGAGGTGAATGACCATTTGATTTTGGGATCAGGCATTAGGAAAGAGTCTTACATATCCTGGTTGTGGAAGGAATAAGAGTCCATGTAGTTCAATTAGTTGGGGTTTACACACTGGTGTTTCCCTTGTATAAGGGACATATTATATTAATCTGTTTTTTGGGGCTTACACACTGATGTTTCCCTTGACTTTGTAGAGTCTTATGATGTTAATGATATGATTATTGAAACTCCCTGATGCTACATAATGTATTCTCAGTTTTATAAATAAGGGGTAGAAAATAACCAGTCTCATCACTTATGGATAGGGGAATTATGCACTGAGACAACCCTTGTGAGGTTAACATAGAGCTCAGGCCTCAGAGATTCATCCTATATATCCTGGTTATGGAAGGAATCAGAGTCATCATATTTCAATGGGTAGGGGATTACACACTGAGGTTACCCTTATAATCAGAGCATACACACTAAGGATAAACAAGGTTACCAATTCATAGGATGCCCTATTAACCTAGCCTGATTGTCTTCCTAGAATGAATTTATCGTCCACTTGACTTGGATTGATTTTCTACTTGACCTGTTAGTGGATATCTTCCTGACGTGTCTAAAAACAGTCTCATAACCAAGTTGTCTTATATGAGGGACATCGTATAACCTGTGTGGAATTTATAAATTTTGTCACATAATAAAGGCTAACTTGTCCAAAGGATATCACAAGACCTGGACATTTTATCCTGTAATCCATCGCATGATCCTAGATAACATGTCCATAGGGCATTGCATAATCCATCCAACTTTACCCTATGTCACCACATGATCTGGATAACATTTCCATAAGGTGTCACATGATCCACAACTAAATTTCCCTTGTTCCATCACAATAGCTAATTGTCACTCTTGAAGGAAGCTTTTAGATTCAATGTGACATGTCTTGGAGGGTGTTGCATGTCCTTTCTGACTTTTTTAGAGTTCATCAGGAGACTTGGCTGGCGTGTTAGGAGGACATCACAAGAGCCATTTTAAATGTTGTGAGACTCAACTAACATGTATTTTTGCTTCCATATGAGTCGGGTGACACCTCTGAAGGACACCACAAGGCTCGTATGGTGATCCCGGAGGGTTTTTTGAGACTTGGGTGGCATGCCCGAGAGGTTACATGTGACTTTCTTTTGACATGTTTATAGGAATTCACATGATCCAAATAGTATGAGAAAGGAGTGTCGCATGATCTGGGTGACATGTTCTGATGCTTTCTCATGAATAGGGTGGATCATGAAAATATCATGAAGATCAGCACAAATTTACTTCTCATAAGTCTCCTATTTTTAGTCTTTATTCCATCCTTTTATTGTGAAAGTCTTATATTTGTTCATTTTTAGTTTATTTTAATTCTTGAGTGATCTAGAATATATGTGGGATGTCTTTATTGTATCCTTCTAGAATTCCTTCACATGATCTATGAGTGATCATGCAAAGTTCCTATTCATACTACATGGTTTCTCTGGTTGTTCCCTAAATGTTACGTGATGGGATGATTTTCTGGTTGTGAGATCACCAGCTCTGAGAAATCTGCTCAAGTTCTTGGGTGCGCTAGTGCATCTGGATACAAAAAGGCCAACTCCTTCTTTGATGTTGGGGTAGGGTATTTATAAGCCTTACCACCCTGGTTATTTGTTTCTTTGCACAGTACATATTGTGTGAATCTAGGCTGGAGTTGGTGGAGGTATTTGGCACCATGCTTCTTCGTTAGGTCATGTCATAGATCACTCTGGGGGAATTTCATAATTTCTAGGGACTGCAAAACCATCCCATCAACACCCCATTTATTGGATTATTTTCAATTAGCAGTGTCATTTTTTCTTACGTTGACATGCTGAGGGACTTTCACATTGTTAGGTTGACATGTACAAGGGCCTTCGCGAGATCAAGGAACTTGTCAATGGGCCTTCACATGATCTCATGTGACTTTTCTAGAACCTTTCATGATACAAGGTGTCCTATCAAGGTACCTTCATGACATGAGGTGAAAATATCATTGGGAACTTGTGGTTTATTACGGATCTCCAGGGGCACATCGCATGTTTTTTACAACAATAAGAGGCTCCTGCATTCTTCTTTTTTATTTATTTTATTTATTTTACAAAGATTGGGGATCTCATGAGGTTGCATGAGTGTTTTAAAATAAATTAAACATACTTACTAGTGATGAATCACCTGAAAAAAAAGGTATAGTGGATATGCATAACAATTTCAAGGAAAATCAAATTTGTTTTTCCTTGTGGAGAAAAGGGGGGAGTGAGGTTTCCTTGACATATCTGAGGCTCTTAATAAGTTGTAGATAACATTCCAGTGGGATATCTCAAGATGATGTGGACATTTCTTTGGCTACTTGAGGCATCTTGTGGGCCGCTGGGGGCTTGTCGTGTGACGTTTACGATTGTAAGAGGTTCCCTCCTCTTCCCCTTTTATTTCCTTTGTTTATTTTAAAAAGTCATGGGTTTTCATGAGTTTTCTTGAGTGTTTTCAAAGATAATAACACTCCCCATTGGTGATATATTATGTGAGTTTTACAACTGAAATTGGATCTTGCATTTTGGATATTTTATTCTATTTTTTAAGGGATTTGGGGGGGGTCAGGCATCCTCTAACTGACAATCCATTTGTACTAAGGGTGCTTTCCTAGAATACGTTGTGTGATTTTGGATTGTATGGAGTGCTTTAATGAGAGCCAGAGTACTTTTCAAAGGGGCTCTATGGGATATTTTGTGGGTTATTTTTTGTGCATGACCATCCACATGACCTTCTATTGTTCATGTGATCACCTGTCTCCTAGAGGTTTACATGATCTGCAAGCCTTTGGCTTCCTTCTTCTTCCTTTGTTTTGTAAAAAATATAATACTCATATTCAGGTATTTCCTCATTAGTGAATTTTTCAATTCTCATTTGGTGAGTTTCAACAATTTTTTTAAATATAAATGTTGTTAAATTTTGACCTTAAATGTTTTGGTTTCTTTATTAAGGCTTGTACCCCTATTACTTGGGCATGATGACCTATATGGATAAATTCATAAATTTAAAAATAATCTAAATAGTTTAGTTGGGGTATAAAATTATTATTTATAATTGACTTGACCCAAGTAGGTTAATCATGCTACTTGTGCTTATGAAATTAAACCATTAAGGGTGTTTTAAAAATCTTAATGTTTTAAATAAAAATGGGGTTGCATTTGTATGAGCCTAGAATGGCTTAATGGGACCTTTGAAGGTTTCCCATGCTTTATCTTTTCTTCATCAGTGTTTAACCCCATGGGGGAATGTTTATGCTATGTGTTGGGGGTCATTTAAAGTGATATTAGATATCTATATGGATTTTAATGTAAAAATAAGTTGGTTTTATTTTTGACTAGTACTATGTTAATTAATAGAATACCTTCAAATCTGCTTTCATCTATAATTGTGTGAGGCCTTATAAATAAATGATTATTTTTTAAAATGGGTTTATGTGATAAAATGGCCTAATTATAGCAAGATATCAATAAATGATAATGTTAAAATGTAATTTAATATAACTTCCCTTTTTTCCTTGTGACCATAGCTAAATAGAGTACCACCTCACGTTGTCTTATAACTAGTATCTGAAGTTTTAATACTGAGATTTTAAAATTTTTGAGTTAAAATTTAAACAAATGAAATGGCTCAATGAAACCATAGGGTTTTTTTAGCTTTAACCCTCTTGTGAGGGTAGTTTCAATCCTTTATATGTTTTTCCTTGAGTAGTTGCCTTGAATAGGAACATGAATGTTTTCCATAGTCCTCTTCTCTTATAACTTGAACCTAAGTGATAGGATCTTAATCCCAATGACCTCTCATGGGTGTGACCTCCTTTTAGGTTGATTCTTTGAGTTTCAGTAATGGTCTAGTCCACTATAGGTAGCACCCTCAGATCCTTAAAATCCTTTCCAAATGCTATGAGCTTTCTGATGAGTGGTACTATTTGGGTATCATTTTTTGTGCAGGCCTCTTATCTTCTAAAATGAAACCCTTATTTTAATGGGTGGTAATGTGTTGTTTCATCTATTTCTACAAGTTTGAACATTATAAAATTCTTGGTTTAATAATTTTATATATTCCAAGGGAATATCTGCTGCTTAGTAGGTTGTGTGACCCTTCTTTTCC
The DNA here is from genome assembly GCA_963277665.1 of Viscum album. Taxonomy (NCBI): domain Eukaryota; kingdom Viridiplantae; phylum Streptophyta; class Magnoliopsida; order Santalales; family Viscaceae; genus Viscum; species Viscum album. The sequence goes on along the minus strand of OY728120.1, from coordinate 458,009,503 downwards.
TTCCTCTTTAGTGTTGGATGACTCAAAAGGTAATCATATTGTTTTATAGTCATATGGAGTAATGAGACTCTAGGTTAGTTATTTTTTATGAGTAATTAGATACTTGAATGCATACGGATGATAAGCCTATGGATAGTATCAGGGATGTGTTGTTTTCTCAGGTGATATTGGTTTAGTATGCATCAGTATATGTGATACTGTTAAGTTGTTAAATGGTAAAAAGAACCGTTTGGTTTTGGTGGAAGTTGTATAAGCTTTGATCTCTGATGAACTAATCACAGGTTATCTCTAGGTAGTTTTATGTAGACATTAATGGGAATCAAACTCTCCCTAGTGTTTGGGATTGTGTTTAAATAGAATCAAGTGTTTGACACACTGGTCAGTCATTTTGGCTTTTACACCTAATGTTATGGAACACATGGATGTAACTTGTGAGGAGATTCATGTGTACATATAAATTTGAATATAATATAGCACTCATGAGTGGCTAGATTCCTATATCTTAGGTTTAATGCTTGTTAAAGGATGATAGACACCTCTAGGACCTGTGGTCAGTGGTCGATGGAGCATGCGTCATGGGATGAGGTCCATTCTTCAGTAGATCTGATGACTAGGACACTCCTACGGTGGGTAGAATCATGTCATAAGTGTCATAGTGTGTCATCTAAGTAAAGGGAGCACAACTATAGAAATACCATTTGGAAATGGTCAGTATTTCTTAAGATGCCTTATGGCTGGTAATATTTTGTTTTAAGTTGGTGCTTGCAAGGAAGCATGATGATGAAGGGTTGGCTAAGTATGTAACCTTTGTAAAACTATTAGTTAGGTAGGTAATTCAATGTTTGTGCTTAATAATGAATGGGATACCTAATTTGGTAAAGGTATCATGGTAATTTGTGGTGATGCATCGGTGGAGGAAGTCAATCTCTACTAAGGAAGTCAACCTGTGGTGGTTTGATTATCCTTATCCTTGTGTTGTTAATTATGAAAGGTTCAAAGCTTTGTAGAATTATTAATTGGTGTTTTATAAGGATTGTATTGGGTCCTTTTGTTTACATTTCAAATACTCTTAATGTACTCTCAGCTAAATGGTGATCATATCCCCTATATTGACATCGTTTGGGTACATTGGGAGAGAGTCGGTTATACGTTGCACTAAAAATTTAAAATTCATCGGGCTTATTGAGTGGTCTCTATTAGAGTGCACTCCAAAATCATGGTTTTCCTTAGAGTCATGGTTATTCTTGAGTGATAAATGGGTTCCCAAGTAGGAACGCCATGGTCGGACTTATGGACACTAGTTTTTTCCCTTTGACTTGATCATTAAGAAGATGTATCTTTGGACTCAGTCATCATTCTCAATATGTGGATGTTTGGTTTTGTACTTATGTGTCTCTTATAAGAATCATTTAAGTTTTTCCTTTTATGAACTATTTGGAATCCTTTTGATGATTCCAAGGCTACCCCGGACTTAAATTTGGCTTATAAGGGATGGTTAAAAGGGAATCAATCCAAGTGTGCTGGATTGGGCATGCACCCATGTTTTTTCTAGGAAACGATAGCTTAAAGTGGGTGTTTTGGATAAGGATGTCACAAGAATCTAGTTACATTATTTGGTGATCATTCTTGTAGAAATAATGAGGTGCCTTCATCTAGAGGCATTGGGCTTAGCTTTTCAAAAGTGTTTTTCATCCAACTAGTGAGTTTGAGGGTAGTCGACTAGGGATAGTACGACTTGATATCCATATTTATTATCATATGCAATCAGGGAGGAAACCACTTAATGGAACATTGTTGGTTGAGTAAAGTGCAGTTAATGTCAACTGATACTTTTCATGAAAATTATGCTCGACCAGGCCTATGAGTTCAATTGGGAGTCGACTGATCATTTAATCTAAGAATCATGTCGAGTGCATTATGGGAGCGCTAAATGGAATGCTTAAATTGGTAGTTTCATCATTGGAATATTGTGACTCAATTTTGGCCTTAAAAATGATAGAACCTGGTGGTAAAGGAGATGATGATGTGATTGTGTCTCGAGTAAGATGGGGTCAGGTAGGCATTGTCTCGATGTTTCAGTTCAGAAAAGAAAAAGCATTGGATTGAGTTTATATGGATTATGTGTTGGATGTTAAGGTGACGCTCGGAGGTGTATTAGGCATTTGGAAATTCAACAAAACCATTTAAACAAGACTTCATAACCCAAGTAGTTCAAGTGATTTTCTCTTTATTTCCCCAAGGATCACTACTAAAAATTTTTCCTTTAACAGCACTGGTATTTATCAACACTAGAAAAAAATGTTGATAAATGGAATATTTATAAGCATTAAAGAAAGCGCTGATAAATTTAGCCTTTTATCAGTGCTTTTTTTAGCGCTGATAAAGGCAGCCTTTATTAGCACTTTGTTTTTAACATTGATAAAAGGTATACTTTATCAGTGCTTTACTTTTAGCACTAATAAATGGTATCCTTTATCAATGATTTATGTTTAGTGCTGATAAATATTTATTTTATTAGTATTGTTTTAGCACTGGTAAAGATCCAAATAAATATAATTAAAAAATTAAAAAATTAAAAAATAAAAAATGATTTTATTAAAAAAATATTACAGATTTATTAATTAAATAATTATTGATAAAAATGAATAAATTGATTGTACATTATTAAATATTAAACATTTTATTAATTAGATAATTATGATAATTAATGTTAATAAATTATATATATATATATATATATTAATGTATATAAATATGATTTATATATTACAAAATATTTATTCTCTTTACATTAAATATTCATATATTTATTGAATAATGTTTTATAATTAAAAATTAAAATGAATTAAAATCACTAACTAATTGCATAGTGTAATGGAAATAAAATTGAATGTCATTTGATTTTTCAATTTAACATAGATCAAATGTGTGTTATATTGATTTCACATATAATTAATTAATGTATTTTTATATACAATGCACACACAAAAAACTTATCCATTTTTTAATATTATTAAAGTGTACTTATTTTTAATTTATTCAATTTCACTCATTTTTAATATATATGCATGCACTTAAAATTACATTTTCATTAATATTGTTAAAAATATATTTGTAAAAAAAAATTATAAATAAATATATTTATAATTGTACATTTACTATATTTATACAATTATATATTTATAATTACAAATAAATAAATATTTTTTTAAAAGTATTTATATAATTATAAATAAATAATTATATATATTTAAATAATTATTAAATTTATAATAAATTTACGTAAATAATTAATATATTTACTATATTTATATTTATATATATTTATTAAATATATATATATATATATATATAATTATATAAATATATATAATGATATAAATATTATTTTTTTAAAATATTTCCATAATTATAAATAAATAATTATAAAATTATAATAAATATATTTAAAAAAGAATATATTTACTATATTTATATTTATTTATTTATTTATTTATTAAGTATATATATTTTCAATTTTTTATTTATAATTATAATAATAAATCCTTTATTAGCGCTTAAGTAATTAGTGCTAATAAAAGTATCTTTATCAGCCCTTTTTCATGCTGATAAAGATGAGGCCTTATGAGCATTAAAGAAAGCGCTGATAAAGAATAACCTTCATCTGTTCTTATTTGTAAGTGGTGATAAAAGTGTCCTGATCTATTTAAAAAAACCTAACCATCTGCGAGCCCATAAGGATATTAGAAGCTTTCCACAAAATCCACCCACTGTCGGCACTCCTCCTCAGTGAATCAAAGCTCAAATCACACCACTCGACTGCCTCCAGTTTCTCGAACATCTCATCTAATATCTGGTGTTTGGTTGCAATTAGGGTTTCTAAAGAGGGTCTTTGATTTTCTTCAACCTAGCAAGGTAGGCCTTTCTATTTTCTTTGTGTATTTTTTGTTTTGTTTTTGGTTTCTTCTTCGATGATGTCGTTATTTTTTGTACAGTTCTTGTATACTATTTTGATTTTAGATTATGAATATAATGATTTGTTTATGATCCATTATTTTATTAACTACCAATGTTTTGGTCTTTTTAAATTGTTGTTTTGAATCAATTTTCTTCGTTGTCTATTGTTACATCTAAAGATAGCACCACATCATAAGGGCATATGGTTACCCTTAGATTCACCATCCAATTGGACTTTAATCAAACCTATAAATGAAGGCTTCCAAACAACATCAAATGTACTAGTGGGGGGAATGATGTTACAAGTAATGCTAATGCACCATGAAATAATGAAATCCTAAATGGAGCTATGACATTAGTCCCTTTAATGAGAATTGTTTTCCTATATAGTATAAATTATCCATGATAACTAAGAATGAAGATTGAATTTTCTTTTTAAATTTAAAAAATCATTTCAACTTCTATAAATGATAAATATTATTTCTTTCACACCTACCTAAAATATTTTGTATGTCTAATCAAGCATCTAAAATTTATGCATCCTTCTCTTAATAAAATTTGGGAAATGATATTTCCATATAGAAAAACCATGTAAGAATCTTTTAGCTACTTCATAGGGATATTCATCACATAGTTTGACTGAAATTAAGTGTTGTGGCCATAATAAGTGTAGGGTACACATGTTCTTCAATTTTATATTCATCATGGGATTTTTTTTCATAACATGAATATCATGGGTTGTGGATTCATGTAATATTCCACAAGAAATATAAGTTATATACAATCTAAGGAAAATTATTATTGGTATAATAGACTTTAAATACATCAAATGATTCTTGAAATTGTATAAAAAAAGGATGAAATAATGTAACCTATAACCCCAATCATAACAAATGGTGTAAAAAAATTCAATGGCATTAATTATTAATTAAGATATCTCAAACAATAATATAATCACATAATATGATATAATAAATTTTAAAAGAAGAAAAAAAAATCATTGGGTTTTGGAATATCATATCATTCTATATGGTTAATTATAATGTATTATGTGATAAAATACACTATTTTTATGTCTCAAAATATAAAATTAGATCATGTTTATTATATCAATCAGTATTTGAAAATATGAGTACTATTTAAAGTGAATTTTTTCTTTTTCTGTGAAGATATCATATAATATGATAGATAATAATGGATTATATATTTCCTTTTAGGGCACACTAGTCATGGATTATGATATAATGTATATCATTAAATACATTTTTAGGAATAGTATTATTTTTCTAATTAACATTTATAAACAAAATAATATAATTTATAATATGATTATAATTTTTTTTCAAAATGTATTTTGTGAAATTGAAATTACTTATAATTATTTTATATATAAATTTTTTATAAATTATTTATAATTATTTATTAAATGATTATGGAACATTTAAAAAATACATGTCATTAATATTAATTAATAATACTAAAGTACCAGTTTGATATATATTTAATGTCTTATTATTTTGATAATGAATATCTTATGTGTATTTATTTATATATTGTATAAAATTAATGTTTTATAAACCCAATAGGATGGATGTGAACCTAAAATAGATTCACACTAATAATTTGATAAACAAATATGAATATGGAGTTAAAGAGTTCATCAAGTTTTCAAGAGAGCATGTGGAAGACCCTTCTAAAATCCCCTATTTGTGTTTATATTGTTGTTATTCAAGAAAAATTAGTATGGAAGAGTTGGAATAACATTTTATTTCTCAAAAAATAGATCAAAGCTATAAATGTTGCACTAAATATAGGGGAACTGAAAGTGTACATTGATTGGGATGATATTGTGGTTAATGAATCATTTGATATGAATACCTTTCTGAAAGATGTTGGAGATCGCATGGAAGAAATAACAATGGAAATTGAAGATGACCTTCATGATTTTACAAAGTTATTTGAGGATTTAAATAGTTATTCCAAGAAACCATTGTATATTGTTTGTACTAAATACAAAACATTTTCAGTTGTATTGAAGTTATATAATTTGAAAGCTGGCAGCGGATAGAGTGACACCAGCTTTATAGAACTACTTGGCCTTCTGAAAGATATGATACCAGAATAAAATGAACTATCATGATGAACATATAATTCTAAATAATGTTAAGTTCAATAGGTATGATCTCTAAAAAATACATGTTTATCCAAATTATTTCATATTGTTTCGCAAGGACCATGAATCACTCACAAAATTCCCTAAGTGTGGCATAGATCGATATAAGAAAAATGAATCAAGTCCTTTGAAATATGTATGGAACTTTCCTATAATTCCATGTTTTATAAGACTATATTAATGTCAGGAAACCATGATAAAATTGGCATGGAATGAAGATACAAGAATTAAATATGGTAACCTACGTCATCTAGTAGATTCTCCTTAGTGGAAGAAAATTGATTACAAGTTTTCTGAATTTGAAGATGATCTGAGAAAATTTCATCTTGTGTTATCTATAGATGGAATAAATCATTTTGTTTTACAAAGTATTACTCATAGTACATGGCCTATCATGTTGGTAAATTATATATTTCCACCATGGTTATGCATGAATCACAAATAAATTATGTTGTCTCTGCTTATATCTAAACCAAAGTAACCTGGTAATGATATTGATGTCTATTTGGATCCATTGATCGAAGATCTAAATTTTATGTAGGATACAGGTGTTAAAATTTATGATTCTCAGAGAAGTGAATAATTCACATTGATGGTCATGTTGTACGGAATGATAAATGACTTCCCTGCTTAAGTAAATTTATCAAGATATAACATTAAAAGAATATTGGGGTGTCCCATTTGTGAAAAATGCACATACTCAGTTCGATTGAAACATTCCATAAAGACTTTGTTTTTTGGAAATCGTAAATTTTTACTATGATGGCATAAATACAAATCCTGGACGACATCATTGTATGGGAATATCGAATAAGTTACAACACTATCTTTAGTAACGGTCGATCAACTATACAAAAAATTAAAAAATATTGACATTGTTTTTGATAAACCATTTTCAAAATACCTTAAAAAATCAGGTTTGAATAAGAGATTAATTTTATTTGAATTACCATATTGGAATTTTTTGTATGTCATACATTTTCTTGATGTCATACATTTATAAAAATATATATTTGATAGTGTTATTAGAAAATTACTAAATGTTATTATAAAAATGAAAGATGGAATCAAGGCCTGGTTGGACTTGATTGAAATGGGGATAAGGGAAGCGTTGGAATAATTTAAGGTTAAAAGGTGGAATTTTATTCCTCCGACATCTTACACTCTATCAAGACAGGAAAAATTGAAATTTTTCCTTTTCCTTACTTGTGTAAAAATTCCACAGGGGTATTCATCAAATATAAATAATGTCATTTCAATGACTAATTTTAAGTTATAAGGACTAAAATAACATGACTATCATGTTTTGATTCAAGATTTAATGTATGTTAATTTTCATTTAATTCTACCTCAAAATTTATGACATACGTTAACTATACTCTGCTTCTTTTTCAAAGCCATATATAGTAAAGTTATAGAACCAACAAAGTTTCCCATCACAAATAAGAAGATTTTAATCATATTATGTGAATTATAGATGTTCTTCCTGTCATCATTATTTGATATAATGTTCCACCTGATGGTTCACTTGGTCAGAGAGGTTCAACTATGTGGTCCTGCACATTACAGATGGATGTACCCCATTGAACGGTGTATGAATATTTTTGAAAGGGTATGTCAAGAATCGAAGTTGGGTAGAAGGTTGTATTTCAAAAGGATATATTTTTGAAGAATCCATTGAATTATATAACAATTACTTATCATATGTTGAAAGCATCGGTCTCCCAAATCTCATTACAGCAAACACCTTATGAGCGAAGGGATTTATGGAAGAGATGTTGTTACAATTACCTTGATAGAGCAGGAGCAAGAACATCTTTACTTATTACATAATAGTGAAGATGGTGATCCATACATTGAACCCCACAAAGAAATTATTAGAGGTTTGAATCCATAAAGGGATAAAGGATTGATATCAAATACACAAAATCAATAGTTTATAGGATGGTTCAAAGATAAAATTTATAAGGATTTATCTAAAAATATGAATTCAATTGATGAACAGCTTCAATGGATATCCATTAGACTGAATTAAAATGTTATATCTTACACTGGTTTTATAATCAATGGTTATAAGTTCTATAAAAAATAACACGATGACTTTATTACAATGAAAAACAGTGGTTTTACACTTGTGGTTGAAGCGTTGCACATATCTGGTTCCAAGGATATAAATCAAATTTATAGAAATATGTCATATTTTGGAATTATTGAACAGATATACAAGTTGGATTATACAACACTTCAAGTGTCGCTTTACCATTGAAAATGGGTTGACAATATCAATGGAGTGAAATTTTATGAAATGGGATTTATGAAGGTGAATTCCAGTGTGGAAGGGGAAAAGGATGAGTCGTTCCTAATGGAATCATAAGCAGCGGAAGTATTTTATGTCTCTGATCCAACAAATAATAATTGTTCGATTGTCCTACTAGTGACTAAAACAAATTTCGAGTCAGATGAAAATTTAATCAAGGATAAACCTTTCATTGGGACATCACAATCAGTTCATGTCAGTACCAATATAGAAAATATCTTGTATATTATAGGGGATCGTAAAGAGGGGATTTGGATTCTTGATAGAGGAACCAAATCCTTGAAAGCTTTACAAAAATAAAGAGGGATCAATGATATGGTAAAAGTGTTTTTTAATATATTATGTTTTTCCTCATAATATTATATGTTCTCTACCACATTAACATAATATAAATTAAATGTTTGACTACTCATATAGATAATTTCTTCAGCACATGATGGTGTTACCAATCCCTCATAAGAACAAAAAATAATGAATTAAACCCTTTTTAATGATGTAAAGGTAATGTTACAATATACTTTCTCTATTTTACCGAGAAATTATAAAATGGAACATTGATTTAATTTTAATTATTCATCATAGAGTTTGTTTATTTTAAAAGATTCATGTCCATGTGTCATGCCTTTGCAATAAGAGAAATGATGTTTTATCTTCTCAATCATAGAGGTAATTATGATGTTTTCATAGTAAAATCATTGTATATAGAATTAATTTATTATTTCATATTTATGTTTTATTTATTTATTTTTAGTATTAATCACATAATAATTGTTTTCTTATATATGTGGATTAATTTGTTCAAGTTGGGGTTCTCTGTCCATCTTTTATGCCTTTATACACCAAAACTTCTACAAACTTCTTCTCCCTCAAAACCTTTTCACCCCTAAATTGGTTTATTTATCACTTTCTTTCAAGTTCTCTCCACTTCCTTTACAGGAAGAGAAACAATGTCGCCTCTTCTCAATTACAGAGGTAATATTGATGTTTTCATAGAAAAATAAATATCAATAGAATTAGTTTATTTTTTCATATTTATGTTTAATTTATTTATTTTTATTATTAATCACATAATAATTATTTTCTTATATATGTGGATTATTTTGTTTGATTTGGGGTGGTTTTTCCATCTTTTATGCCTTTCTGCTCCAAAACCTCCACATACTTATTCTCCCTCAAAACATTTTCACCCCTATAGTGGTTCATTTATCACTTTCTTTAAAGTTCCCTCCACTACCATTGTAGGAAGAGTAGTGATGTTGTCTCTGATCAATTATAAATATAATCTTGATGTTTTCATAGTAAAATCATTGTCCATAGAATTAATATATTGTTTTATATTTATGTTTAATTTATTTCTTTTTAGTATTACTCGCATGATAATTTTTTTATTATACAGTTGGATTCCTTTGTTTGAGTTGGGGCGTTCTATCCATCTTTCATGCCTTTTTACACCAAAACTTCCATAGAATTATTCTCCCTCAAAAACTTTCGCCCCTACAGTGTTGACATTTATCACTTTACTTCAAGTTCCCTTCATTACTCAATAACAAAGGTAATGTTGATATTTTCACATTAAAATCATTTTCCATATAATTAATATATTATTTAATATATATATTTAATTTATTTATTTTTATTATTATTTATAAAAATTATTTTCTTATACATTTGGATTTTTTTTCGAGTTGATGTGGTTTGTTCGAAGATACTCATGCAGTGTTGGAAGTTTGACAAATAAAGTTAATGGAAATCATGGTAACATTGAATATTAGGATTGTTTTGAGACTTTGGGACATATAGGAATCAGTCGTACCTCAATCTGATACACGATGTGACCAGTATGACTCCAATTAATTCTTTATATTTAAAATTGACATTAATTTTAGTAAAAAAGACAAATGACATAATAAAAAATAATAAATCATATTCAGATTGTTTTTATACTTTAAGAAAATGATCCATAAGTCATTTTTGATGTTTAAGAATCAACCACACCTCAATCCAATACATGATGTGCCTAATATGACTGAATGAGTTCATTATTAGTTAAAATTGACATTTGACTTTAAAAAATTTCATTCACTAAAAAATGATCAAACACCCTTGGATTTTTTATATAATTTATGGAATCAATTCATAAATCATTTTTAATGTATAGTAAACGATATCATGTAAAATTAATACATGGTGTGATCTGTATGAGTCAAAGTGTGTGTTTTAAGTTTAAAATGACATTTTAGTAAAAAATACAAGTAACATACTAAAAACTAAGAAAACACATTAAGGTTGTTTTGATACTTTAGAAAAATGATCCATAAGTAATCTAGGACATGTAAGAATTAGTCAAACCTTAATCTGATGCACAGTGTGATCGGTATGACTCTAAGTGCATCTTCATTTAAAATTGACATCAATTTTAGTAAAAAAACAAACTTACCTGCTCAAAATCAAACAAACACATTCAGATTGTTTTGATACTTTATGATGACAATCCATAAGTGATTTGATATACACATGAATTAGACGCACCTCAATCTGATGCATGGTGTGACCATATTTAAAATTGACATCAATTTTAGTAAAAAGGACAATTGACCTACTCAAAACTGATAAAATGCATTCAAATTATTTAAATAATTTATAAAAATGATCCATAAGTCATTTTTGATGTGTAGGAAATAGTCTCACTTCAATCTGATACACAATATGATTAGTATGAGTCAAAGTACATATTTTAATTTTAAAATGACATTTTAGTAAAAAAAAGGAAAGTGACATACTCAAAACCAAGAAAACACATTCAAATTGTTTTTGAAACTTTATAAAAATGATCCATAAGTCATTTAGAATGTGTAGGAATCATCCCCACCTCAATCTGATGAACGGTGTGACTGAAATGACTCAAATTTCATATTTTTATTTAAAATTGTCAATTTTAGTAAAATGGACTACTATCCTGTTCAAAATTGAGAAAACACATTCATATTATTTTGATACTTTATGAAGATTATCCATAAGTCATTTTTGATGTGTAGGAATCAGTCGCACCTCAATATGATACACGATGTGCCTGGTATGACTCAAAGTGTCCGTTATTAGTTTAAAATTGACATTTTAGTTCAAAAAGATTCACTCACTAAAAACTGATCAAATACTCTTGGATTTTATTGATAATTTATTACAATGATTCATAAGTAATTTGTGATGTGTAGAAATCGATTTCATTGAAAACTAATTCATGATGTGATCAGAATGAGACAAAAGTTTGTGTTTCTGGTTTAAAATGACATTTTAGTAAAAAAGACAACTGACATAGTCAAAAAGGAGAAAACACATTCATATTTTTTTCATACTTTAAGAAAATAATAAAAAAGTCATTTGAGATGTGTTGGAATCATTCTCACCTCAATATGATGCATGGTGTGACTAGTATGACTCCAAGTGTATCTTTTTATTTAAAATTTTAGTAAAATTAACACTTCCTGTTAATTTATTTATTTATATTATTACTAATATAAAAATTGGTTTCTTATATAGGTGCATAATTTTTCTTGATAAGGGATGGTTTGTTCGGTGATTGCATTAGTCGAGTTAGGATTAAAAGATAAAGGAATATTGATTTTTTTAATGTATGTAATAATTTGTATTTATGTAATTGTATAAACCAATGTTTGAAATGTCTATAATATAGTTTGTTTCTTGTGTTTGTGTTATAAATTTCATTTCATTTAAATCATGTATTGGTACTTATTTCTGTTGATATCCGGTGTGTTTCTGGTGCTGCGGTGTGTTATTACAGCACATTGAAGTGGTGTTGTAGTGTGCTATTATAGCACACTACAGTATGTCCCTTTATTATTGATTTTAAAAGTTCTTATAAATGAAACCTTTATTATAACTTTTAAAAGTGTGGATAAAGGTATACTTTATTAGTTCTTCTATAAGCATTGATAAACAACCCTTTATCAGTGCTTTTTCAACGCTGATAAATGGTTCCTTTAGAAACGCTAAATTAAAGTGCTAATAAATGGTTCCTTTATCAACACTTTTAAAATCACTAATAAAGGTCCCATTTATCAGTGATTTTTTAGTGTTGATAAAGGACCCCATTATCAGTGCTTTTTCAGCACTGATAAAAACCATGGATTTTAACCTCACTCATGTAGTCAGTGCTTTTCTAGCATTGATAAAGGTCATTTCTAGTACTGTTAAAGTATAGTTTTATTGTAGTTTATTCTCAAGGATGATAAGTTTTAAGGTTAGGATATTGTAGCATCTCATGTTTTGGACTGGATAAAATTCCATAGGAATTTGAATTTTTTCATTTGGTTGATGGTCCGTTTTGTAAACTAAGCTTTCGAGTGGAATTCCAACAGTTGGAATAATTTAATGTGTTTTTTTTATACTTTTTTTAATGCCTAAGGGGTCCCTCGTGTGTTTATTCATGTTTTTAGAGTTTGGGGGCTTGAAATCCCACTTTATGGAAGAAGTGGTCAGGGCACATGGTTTTTCTAAAACCATGCATCCCTTAAAAGAAATTGTGCAGCCTGGTCCGGTAAAGTAGGTGGTGTCGCACGGTTTTCTCTATCCATTTTGGAGGAGCCGCATGGTCATGTATCTTGTTGTAGTTTTGTGATAGTGGCCTTTTTCATAGGCTATGAATGGTTATCCAAATCGTGTGTCTAGCCCTTATGATGGGGTTCTTGGTAAGTTCCTTAGCGCATGGTTGGCGCATGGTTTGGCCAACCATGTGCCCCTGTCTGTTGGGTGAATTTATGATTTCACCCTTAAGGAACATAAATTCTAACCCCCACCCCCTCTTTTACCTCTCTTTTCTAGTGGGTTCCCCCTTCTTTCTCATGCATGAATCCCCCTCCTCCTCCAAGGCAGGTTTATTGATATCTCCTTCATACTAGCTCTAAATTATTCACCATTTGAAGCTTCATAAAGCTTGAGGTAATCCCTAAACTCTTCATCCTTTCATTATCTATTTCTTACCTCCTCTATTATGCTACTTTTGTGAGACCTAAATCACCCTATTTTTAGGGTGTTCAATAATTTATTCTATTTATCTCAAACCGGACCAAATCAGGACTCAATTTTGGACATGCGGGTCATAAATGGTATATGGTAGATGGTATATCTCTTTACCAAAAGTTTTTTCACTTTTTATATAGTGAGTCATTATGTCATGTGCCATAACCTTCCATTGATTCTTTTAAATTGCTAAATAAATTAAATTGAATGTGTCACCTTTTCTGGTATAACCCTAGTGAGTGGTGAATCAACACTTAGGTTGGTTTCCTTGACTTTATCCTCTACAATGAGTGTTCTCCCTCCATTGAGGATGAATTACCTTAAGAAAAATTGGTTTAACACCTCTTGAGGTGTGATTTAATTTTAATAAAGGCCTTTAATTTATGAATTTATTTGGAATAAATAATTGAACGACCATGAATTCATACCCCTCTTGTCTATGACCTTAAACCCAAGTTTTTGATCACCCTTGAGGTGTGTTTCACCAATAATGAATGCCTTTAATTTATAATTTTAACTAATATGGGTTGTTTTTCATGAGTTTGGCCCCTTAGTTTGATTCTTATGTTCCATACTTCCTTACCCATATTTATTTTCTTATGCAAGATGTTTAATTTCTATGCTTCATGCTTATTGATTATGTACCATGATTTATTCCTTATGACATTGCTCAGGATTATTTCCATGTTTGTATGTTGTGTATCCTCGTAATTATGTTTTATATTTCATTGATCATGCTTTATGTTAATGCATCAGGCCATAAAGGTTGGGCTTGAATAAAATGATTGGCTATCTTGTTTGGATTGAGATATTCAAATGCCTTGATGATGATGTGTGGTTATAAATGCTATGCCTTATCTACTTACAAGATGGGAGATAACATGGGTCCTAACTGAAGGAAGCCATGGATGGAATCATCATACTTGGTTTGGTACTACTTGATGCGCTGGGAGAGATCCTTTGTCTTTCCTTGGATGGCCTCTCCTGTCGAATTATTCATACTCTTGAGTGAAACCGGTTCCCTAGGGGAGAAATTCTGGATAGACTCATTATAAATATGGATACTCTGTGTTTTGAGTTATACTCAATCCCCTATGTGAGATACCTCATATGGACTCAAAGTTTACCATGCCATGAGTGATACGAGGGACGCCATTACGGGTCACCTTAGATGAAATCAGTGGTATTGGTTATATCGAGGGATCTTATTGTTACCCTTGGGATTCCATTATGGATTTCCTTGGATGGGATCAGGATTCCATTACTATATTTTATGTATGATTTTCATAGATTAATTGTGGTATCTTAATATTTTTATTATTATTATGATTGTAGTATGAGAATGCTTGAATGGTGTCATAGGGGTGTGACCACCTATCTAAAGAACAAGCTTGGGGTCGGCCCACTTATTTTTCATTAATATGATTCCATGTATATACCATATTACTTATATAGGTTCTCTTGGTTAAAACATCTATCTTAGGCTGAAGTAGGTAGAATCGGACGGGTATCTATTTAAGAACTCGGACCAAAGTGATATTTATTTATTTCTGTATTTATTTCCTTGTATTCACCTATGTTGTAACATTGATATTATTATAGTTCATGAATAGGATATTTCTAGAAACTTTTGGTGGTATCCTACTTGGATTATATCTCACACCCTGCTCAGGTTTCCATTTCAATAGGGTACCCAAGTATATCTTCATGTTTGTAGATCTATGAATTTATTAATTATGTTGTGTTGTGTACCTAGGAGCTAGGTAGCATAGTAATAATCTAGTACTCATGATTCTTGCAGAGTTATCCTTTGGGATATTTTTCTTTTTATTGTGTTGTAATATCTATTGTACCTCCTTCTAGTAACTTTTATAATCATAAGGACATTAATGCATTACTATATGTATTTTCATTGGCTATTAACTTTTATTCAGTCATTATATTTATCTTCCGCTTCTCTATCGGTTATTATTATTACTTCTTCTATTTTTTATTGATTTACACCTAGTATACCATTGTGTGACTCTAACCATGAGGGTGTAGTCTCCCCCACTATACTACTATTAGACCCTTACTTCTAGTTGGAAGCCTCTGACATACTATGAGGCATTCTTGAGGCCATGTGGTGACCGGTTCAGCTACCGTTTTGGTGGTCAGTTGGGTTGGGATGTTACATCAACCCAAAAACTTTCTTCTTTTAGCTTTAAAGTGTTGAGAGCTCTTTATGCCTCCTCCATCTTTAACTTTCTAGTTCAAAATTTTTTTTAGCATCATGGGTTTTTTATTATCTTGAGTTTTCTTCTTTTATGGAATATGTTTTTTCACCTATTCTAATAAATAAATTTTAGGAAATGGTTTTTTTCTTTTTGATTCAATATTTTTCAGTATTTATTTGAGTTAAAAAAAATATTCATACGGTTATTTTCATTATAATAATTTTTCTCACATCTTCCACATGTATTTTAAATAACTCTTGGGTCATCATTTTTATATATCCTGTCATTAAATTTTAGTTCTCCTTAATGTGAATCAATCTATTTTCATTAATCACTTTCTTGATCCCTTTTTATTTTTTTATCCATTCATAATTTATCTAGAAAAATAGTTATATATTAATTCTTAATATACTTATATTTATTATAGATTTAATGTGGTTTATTTATATCTTTTATGTTTACCCCTTTTAGAGACACCTATTCATTTTCCCCTTATGAGATGTCAACAATTAAACCAATCCTTTTATCTCATTCTTGGATTGATTCCCTTCTTAAATTTAGATTGTTTCTTTTAATTTTTATTTATATGGATTATTTATAGTGGCCCATGGTGTGGAACTTACTTACACATTAGAAACATATTACATTTTTTAGTGTGACATCCCCTTTAAATTTACTCTATAGCTTCTTGGGAGTATTTTTCTCAAATATCTTCTTTTTTTAGCTCATTTCTTCACCTATATTTCACCCAAGGTAAATTTTTTATACTTCTTTTGTTTCTTTATTTTTTTGATATTGTCTTATTTTATAATCAATATATGAGTTATGATTGGTTTGTATATACCATAATTACTCATAATAATTACCACTTATTCTATAATACTCAAGGAAGTTTAGAAAACATTCAAACCTATTTTTACATGATAGATTCTTCAGTTTCTTTGGAAACTGCTTTTGTATAGTAGGTTTTATCTAGGTTTTAGCTTTTATCCCCATAAATATTATCCTTATATATTATTTATACATTTGAAAATTATGAAAATATTCAATATCTTTATTCCCAAACTTCTAACTACACCAACAGTATCCTAAAAATCTTATTCCCTTTACTTTGGATATAATTTTCCTATATTTTTATACTTGTGTACCATATTATTTTTAGGAAATTACATCACCTGTTTAGGTTATTCTTTGTGGAATATTTTTATTATATATTTCAACATCCAACTTTATGTATTGTTGGAATTATTTTCATCCACATATTTTTCCAATTTTTACTTTAAAACTTGCATGTGTACATAAGATAACATTAGTGCAACCAGAATTACAAGAACAATGGGTTACCTTTTTCTAATATTTTGTTGTATACTATTTAGAATATGATTTTAATGTTTTATTTTCACTAGTATAATCCCTTATTGGGTCTATATATACATTAATATTTTGTGAGGCACACTCTTCTTTTCAACAGTTTGGGAAGTTCTTTCTTGTGTAGGTTCCAAATTTAACATTTCTTCCTCAAGATCAAGAAATTTCATAGTGAGGGAGTTCCTCTCATCCTCAAAAGATCCCAATATTTATTCCTAATCATTATTTTACTCATTTATTTTATATTCATGAATTTTTTTACTTTCTTGTATAAAATTATCATGTTCCTTGATCCTCTTAACATTTATTTCTAATTATGAATCAATAACATTTATAGAAGTTTTGTGTAGCTTTTACAAAGCATGGGTAACTTCTTTAAGGAATTTTTTTGACAAAAATCTTACAAACATCACTTTAAAACTTCTCTTCAACAAAGGAGATCATTTAATGAAAAAGTAAAATAGAATCTTCTTTTTATTTCACAAGGTTTGTGAAAAAAATAACTTTCATAATTTCTTAACTAATGCATTTTCCATTTCTTCAACTTCTTATTCTATTTGGTACTTTTCATATAGTATTATATTAATGTATGTAAGTATATAATTGGTAAGTTCAAAAGGTAATTTTTTCTATAATCATTGATTTTAGAGTAAAATCCATCGATTTTTTTATGGTACTTGTCCTATTTTTTCTCTTCGTAGCTCGATCTTGCTTATTCAAAAGAATAAATTTCAAAAAAAATGAAATATAAACATATCTATATTTTATTAGATTTAAATGGTGGTAGATACTGTATTTTATTTTTTTTTATTTTTTTTTTATTTTTATCAATTTTTTTGCCTCTTTATTATTTCTATTTTTTAAGGTTTTAGCTGAAACCTATCTTGTTTTAACAGGGATGGAATTTGGGTTCCCCATCTAAGGAACTTCAAAATTATATTAATACATAAATTTCATTACTTATGATAAAAAATGAGTCAAAATAGTATATCCAATCAAAGTAAATCCTATATTATCTCTTAGACCACTTGTAAATCCCATTGGATCTTTTAGGGTTTGTGGGAGGGGATGAATTAGTGACAGACAAATTTTACCAAGTTTTTATTTTCTCGCTAAACTACCTCCTATTATAATTAATCCCTTATCCTAATTAAGAGATATGGATCTATTAATTCACTCACAACCATTACCTTAGTATGAAATGAAAGAATCAAAAAGGACATAAACATGATATATTTGTACAAGGTTCATCTCCTAATCAAAAAAACTAATCCTTATTTTGTTAAACTTTTCCAAGTACATGGATTTTATTATCACATTAACTTTAATTGATTACAAGTTCCTAATAAGAGACACACAAGGGTTAGGCTAGTATTATAAAAATACTAAGGTCAAGAATCGTTTATATCCCTATGAATTCATCCTATAGTTTATGTTGTCTCACATAGCATGGTCCTATCGACTTGATGATATAATTTTTTATACTAGTACCATCTATTTTTCAAGGTTCATTCCTTGAAATAGTGAATAGTTCTTCAAATACCAAGTAATAATCAGTATAATCACATGCAGGTCATCATTTTTCTATACTCAGACTCGCTATTATTTGTAATCATAGTGGTTCTTAAATATACTGAGAGTCTCGATACAATCATATAGGAAGTAATAAAAACATTGGTCTCTTCTTCTATCTCAAAATATCATCGATAATATGATGATATTTTATAATCCTTATTCTTCTTCTCTTTCAACACATAGGTGCACTCCGAAATGCATCAACATCCTCTCCTTAAATACAAAGAAAATGATTTATAGATGTAGTATCATTATTTCCTTCTTCTTCTTTGACTGGATATATTTTTTTTTTTGGTCCACCAATATTATATTTGGGCTCTCAAAACTTTATCTTCTTCTCATAAATATTTTATATTCATGTAAAAATGTGTGAATATTATTCAGATAATATTTCCATATTCAATATTTAAATTCCATTTATTCTTAGTGGGATACTTCTCATTTAAATTCTCATTAAAATTTGATTCGGGCTCTTCCTTTTAACTCTCCTTATGACTCATCTTCTTAACTACAATACAATATTTGAATATATTTGTCCTCTTATGTTCTATAAAATAAAATTCATTAAACTCCTTTGAATTATCCGTGTGTTTATAGAACTATGATATGGTAATCACCCATTATTGTGTGGAATACTCCTATCATCATAGTATCTTGGATCAAAATCCATTCAAATTGATCATGATATTTGAATCCATGAAGAATGGTGAAAATGCATCACCTGAATTAATATCATTCTTCATAATTTTTCAGATTCTCGTCTTCACCCTTTAAGTTCCTTTTTGGTGTGAATCTCTTTTGGTGCGGTTTTTTGGTATGTGGAGTGTTGATTGGTTCATGGTTATGTTACGGTGGATGTGGAGTGGGGAACGGCGTCTAGACGTCCTGTCTTTCCTCATTCTAGTCTCTTTGTCTCCCTTTGCGGATGAGCTCTTTGGTTCATCTCACTTCGTTGGAGGTTTGGGCGAAATCCGACTGGAGTTCGTCGGCGGGCTTTTGGATTTGGGATGGTGTCGACGGTCGCACCAGTGGGCACTCGAAGAGAATAGTTCTGTGGTTTGACCTGCTTTGCTGACATTCGTGTTCCCTGATTCGTGGTACCTTGGTCTTCCCTTGACGATTTTGATTCCAGCTTTGAAGGTATGTCATTTTGATTGCTTGTTTTTATTTTCCATCCATTGTGTTTGAAGGTTGTTTGTTGTGAATACTTGGTTTGTTTTTTGTGGGGAAGTTAGGAAGTGAGGAAATGGTGAAGTGGGGAAATGTTGAATTCATGTCTAGTTTATCACTTTTTCCTCAAAAGTGTTGACATTTTAATAAAAAATTAATTTTCAGTCAAACTCTAAATATATATATGAATAATTATAATAAAATATTTATTTTTTAATTAAAACCATAAAACCATAAAACTTAGTAAAAAAATAATTTGTATGTTATACTAAGTAGAAACTCCTTTGTATTTAATTTGTGAAGATCATGTGATATGGTATTGAGAAAATTTTTAGATACAACAGAAATATGAGAATTTATATGATGATATTTCTAAACTATATTCAAACATGGAAAATGATAATAGGTTATCATTAGATGAGGTTAAAACACAGATATACTTGTTTTTGGAATTCCAAATTAAGTTTTATTTGTGGAAAATGTCATGGAATTTAAGAGGGTAGCAATAATGTAAGTTGAAATAACAAAAAAATGAGATTATGTGGATTTTGATATGATTAGCACCAGATAATACATGTTTATAGAATACTTGTAATGATTAAAAAACCCAATAATTTGATATCCATAGTGGTAGATCCTATACATATATTATATTTAAATATTATTGGAGGGGTGGGGTATTTTTCCACCTTTAATTATACTTTAAAAACCCAAACATTTTGGTATTTATAGAGAAGTATTAGAGTAAGAAACCACATAGGGATTAATTTTTAACCATTTTTCACATACTATATGAAATAAATGATTATTGATTATGAATTAACTAAAAAAATTATTAATTCATTACATTTCGACAAAATATCCATGTCCCATAGCTGCTTTTTTGGGCCCGGTATCTCAATCATGATTTTCCTACCCCTGATAATCTTATTTGGCCTGGTTGTGGGCGATGGTGGATTCGAACCCCTGGTACCACGGTTCAAAGCCATGTGTTATAATCCTCTAAGGTGCAGGCCCTATATCTGATCCTTTATGAATTATAACCCATAAAATAAGATCAATTTGATCAAATTAAGGACACTAAGAATTACATAATGCTTAGGAAAACTTGTTCATTCCATGATCTACAACAAATATTTTTCATTTTTTTGATCAATATTTATTGTATGTTATATTATATTGTGAAACACTTATTCCATGTTTATGTTTTTTATTCTAAAATTAGTATTTTTGTAAGTTTTATAATGGCCCAAATTTAAAAATTCCTCTAATTGGTTTTTCTTGGGCCTTAAAGGTGTTGAGAGGGTGTCCAAGGTCCTTATCCTTAATATTTATAATTTTATTTAGTTGAAATTTAATTTATTTATTTATTTTTTTACCCATATGTAGAAACAAATCCCTACATATTTCTAACCCTATTTACCTTTATATATCCCCTTTTTCCTTTTATGCATAAATGTAAGCTAGATTTTTTAACCTTGTGTTAGGGTAATCTGATCTTGCGTGAAGTTAATATTAGATACATAAAGGTAAGACCGGATTTCCTTAGTTATAAAAAGTTTGTTCTTTCACTATGTAAAGTTATCTATCCTCGTGTATGGTTCATCCTACATGTGTATAGGTAATTATGATCTTGTAGTGGGGCCTTCTTATGAGTGTATCCCAACCTTGTGTAAAAGTAAACCTATTTCATGTCAGAGAATTGCTCATGTCAGGGAAGATTTGTGTAAGAGAAATATCCCAACATCATGTATAAGTAAACTACTTGTGTAAAGGTGAACCCAATCTCACATCAAGGTAATCCCATCCTCATTTAAAGGAATTCACATAAAGGTAGAGTCGTGTAAGGGTATTCATGTGAAGGTAAAATTCCATCTTGTGTAATGGTATTCTCTTATGGAAATTTCTTCCAAAATAATTTAAAATTGGATTTTATGATAAAAATGGAAATTTAAATTTAATATAAAAGGAATTAAAACTAGTTAAAAATGAGATGAATTAATATTTGACTCACATAAATTTTTCTATAATTTAGGAGATCTAAATGGGTCATGCAAGGGTAAATAAATCATAACTAAATTTAAGATGAATTAAAATGGAAATTATGGTTCGATTTTCTAGATATATCCATAGATAATGATATTTGAAATGATAAAATCATATTTATTTCCCCATTCTAGTTTCTTTAATTTTACCTTAAGTCTGTTTAATCAAAAAATATCTATTAAAGTTATGAAATCCTTTTATAAATTGAATCGATCCCTTATTTGATTTATAGACCTACATACATCTCTCTGTATCTCTCCCTATTTTGGTGAAATGAATTTTGAAGATTCTTGTAGAGGTAGGGGTCTATTGCTTCTCTTTTATTTTATGTGAAAGTGTGAATGTATCACACTTTATCTCTTTGGGTAACAGTGGAATCAAACTTAAAGAAGATAATAATCTAGAAAGATTAAAGGAAGAATAAAAATAAGATAATATTGCATGAAGTAGATAAATATTATTATTTAAAAATATAGAAAATATCATCCATTTTTATTATTTTCATAATATGGAAATTAAATAATTATTAGGGTAAAATTATCACATGTTGTTGATTTTATTTTCTTGATGATTCTTATATAGTGCGGAATTAATTATGTTCTATTATTTCTCTATAATATTGTATGTGTTGGAAAATTTAGAAAGGTATTGGAATAATAAAAAGGACATGAATATATATAGGGTTATTTTTATTCATGAAATTATATAAAATGATATGTCTAGGTTAATTCATGATTATTATTCAATAATTAATTTTTCATAGGAATAGTAATTAATAAACAATGATTTATTCTAATTCATGAAATTCTAAATATGTTTTAGTAGTTCTTGTGATATTTTATTATAATGTTTTTTGTTCTTGTAACATAGTTTAAATATGTGTATAGTTTTAGTAACTTTTCACATAATGAATCAATTATTTAAAGATGGTAATGAATTTTTTTTTTGATAAAGATAATTGATTGGGACTAAGTGAGAATATTCTTATTTGATAAATTCTTGAATTCCTTGGTGAGATGGCCTTAATTTCATAGTGAGTGTGTCATGCTAGAAGTAATTTTTTTTCTTGCTATAATTTCTCTAGGATTATAGATCCATGATGTTTTTTGATTGATAACCTAGGATGGGTGGCAAAATTGGTGAATAATGGACTGGTTTTCTCAAGGTTCTAGTGGTGGCTTTATATTGGAGATGGCAAGATGGAATAAGACATAGATAATGGTGTCAAGGATGACACTAGGGTGGTTGGAATGAGTTAAGATCTATGATTTATTATTAATTATTTCTTGATGTTTGATTTTATGGTTAGTTTTTTTATGATCGTTTGATGTGATTCTCAACTACGTATTCTAGTTAGTTCTATACACAATAAGTGAATATTTGGTTATAGTAGCTTAGTATGAGTCCTAGAGTACTCAAAATTTATGTAATGATAAATGGAATAATAAATAAACACATGGTATGGTGTGATGTTGTTTTCAGTGATGATAAATTATTTACATATTAATGAGAACCATGGAATTAGCATAATAAATGCTCAAAGAGCATGGGTATTGAATCTAGAAATTGTAATATTATTTATAAAGCATATTGGCTTGTACTGGAATGGTTTAATTAAACCATAAATTATTATTAGGTTTAATAAATTATTGGAAATTGATATATTATTAAATAAATGAGTAATAATTTCTAAATTACTAAGTGTAAATGGTTAAATATGTTAATATCGATACTTGTGTGCATATTTGAGATCTATACCTTAGTGGTGGTAGTCAGGTTTCTTATAGGATGATAGTTGTAGTGTGTATAAGGCTAGGTTGTTTCCCTTAGATTTTTTGTGTGTGACATATTATTTATATTTTATGATTTCATAAGCTTCAACACCCAAGTCAGTAGGGAAGCTGACACCCGGATTTTTTAGGCTCCAACATCCAGGATGGTGAGGGAACATATGGTTGACTCCTACCTCTCCCTAGCTCTCCCATTGGCTACAGTATATTATGTTGGAATACCTGATATGTGATGGATTAAGTTATAGGGTATGGACCCATGCGTTCTATGAGGGATCTTAGTTTTACTATACATTTATGTGTGGGCTATAATGGCTTAAGGTTATAGAACATACTTGTATCCAGTTATAGTGGATATGGATTCCTACTGAAGTACATTCATAGGATGTAGTAGATTTAGGTATAATACATGTTACATAGGGTGTAGTGGATTTTGTAATTCTACTTGGTAATGGATAAGATTTTGATCTGGTGGATGGGATGCAGGATAATATTCTAACATGATTGCATATATTGTGGTAGGATTACTTATGGGAGGGATAAGAATAGGTTGTGAATATTTGGGGCGTGAGAGTGATAAATCAGTGGGGAAGTGTAATAAGGGTGCCTTTATTTATATATATTATTTTATGTGGATATTTTTACTTAAATTCATTACTTATTGAGTGATACATGGTGAGATTGGGAAATAGATTTACCTATTTAAGTAATGAGTTAGTTTCATTTATTTATTCATTGGGATTTATTATGATTCTTTCACATTTTTCATAAGAGTTTATGAGGAGTATTATATTGAGTATACATGTTTTTCTCACCCTGCATTTATATAAACTACTTTTCAAGTCTTTAGGATCTGGTTGGTGATTGAGTTGGGTGTTACCAACTCAAAGGATTTGTTTAGGAGTTTTTGGAGTTTTTGGTCACTGCCTAGGATTATTTTGTTAACTACTTTCAGTAGTTCATCTTATATATAATATTAAATTATGTATTGGGATTACTTATTTATTTATTCATGGTTTTTATAGGTGGATATCCACTAGTATATTATTTATTAAATTTATATAAAGAGAGTAATGTTGCTCATTTGTGAATATATACCATTAGTTCTAGTCACCAACCCATGGTCTATTGAAGGTGGGATTTGGGGGTCATCATGTCTCTCTTCACTACTATCCCAGGAGGCATACTAGTAGATGAGGGTCATGAAATATTGGTATCATAGTCTATGGTTGAAAGATAGAATGAAATTTGGAGATAGTTACTAGTGAGGATGCATGGTTTGGTAGGGAAACAATATTATCTTTAATTAGTGTGTGATGTAAACAATGTAGGTCAACTATGACATGGAATTTTAGGCCCCCATATTATTTTATGTAAACACATTTAAGTTTATTGAACATTAAAATTGATGTGATGCTACTTGCAGGGTAGAAACTTGGGTAAGGATCATTCATCATGATTTCTTACACCTGTGTTTGAATTGGGTAAGTGATAGAAAATAATTTAAAATTGAATTAATTAAATAACCTTAAATATTCTATATTCTAGGTTTAAGCAGTCTTTGAAATTTTTTATTTTGAAGGAATGAATCCATTTTGACTTACTCATCAAGTTTGTACTAGAGATGTTCAGTGGGATATTCCATAATATCCCCATGGAGTTGAGATTGATGAATATGACACTTATAGTAGGATGCACTAATAGTTTTAGAATTAGGGTTAGAAAAAGTATGAGGGATCCATTTTAGAATAATATATTGAGACTTATTTTTAGGTGGTGGATATTTCCTTTAGTTTAATTTATACTCAAAAGGATAACTAGGTTTCATTGGTCGTGAAAATGATGAACGGTGTAGCTTGGAATTGATGGTTCTTTTTCCTCATAGATCATGAGGATTTGGATGTTCTGTTTGGAAAGTTTCAAGATCAATTACAAGACCAGTTTATTTTTGCAACTACAAAGGTATCTTATTGGCAGGAGATTCTTACCCTTCATCAGGGGAGTTTCAACATGTGGTATTTTAGTATCCATTATAAGAACATTTTATGTTATGATCCAGACCTTTTATAATATTAGGAGGATAGGGTAAGAAATTTTGAGGAGGTTTTTTATTTTTTGATCTAGTTTCATGTCACCCCATTTATTTTAAAGACATATCTCAAGTTGTTCATGAGGACAGAGGTTATTGATAGGGTGATAGTGAATATCATTTCATCATGGGAGGGGAGTTTAAAAGATTCTTCACAAAGTAGAACTATGGAAAAAAGTTCTCATTTTCCTGGTCATAATAAATTTTAGACAGTGGGGAGTTAGTTCCAACATTCTTTATCTTGTTTCACCAGAGTTGGTAGTTCTCGGATTACTTCCAGTGGATTATTCATGGTTTATTTTTCTTTTGAAGTTTTTAGATACCATAATAGAGAGCTCTTAACTTTTATTAGTAGTCAATGTGGAGATAGAAACCCTCTTTAAGATCAGTCACTGTAGCAGTAGCAAGGATCTCCCAGCTTTGATCGGCAGAGAGGGGATAGGCTAGATAGAGGGAATACCCATCATATTCCTCATACTTGTGGATAATGATAAAATTACATCCATGGAGGTGGTATTCATCAGGGTTATAGAGGTCATGGAGAAAGATTTGGTAAGATTTATACCTTATATTTTCTATTGCTCTCTAATCTAGACCTCTGCTGGATATTATCTTTATTTTTTATACTTAGGTGTATACCTTATTTGATTTAGGATCTATGCACTCTTTAATTGCATCCACCCTAGTCCATGATTTTTTAATTTTTATAGAGAGACTTATAGTTCCCTTGGAATTGACTAAACTAATTATAGTTCAATATATCTTGAAGTGTGCATAGATTGTGAGCTAGTGATGGGGAAACGTCACTCTTGGTAAGACTTCTTATGTTTTCATATAAATCCATATGACATCATCCTTGGAATGGATTGGTTGTATTTAGTGAATACTATTTTGGATTTCTTCAAGTGGAACATCATATTCTATGTCACTAATGGAGAAAAGGTAGTGTTTATTAGTGAGTAATACCCCCATATGGTTTGGAATCGGGTTGAGTCTCTATATTAATTGATGGTCGGGATAATTTTGGGCTCAGTGGAGGATTAGCTAGTGGTGCTTCCTAGGGTTGTTGAATAGTGGCATGATATATTCCTATAAGAGGTTGTGATGCTACCCCTCAACATGAGATTTAGTTTGGGATATAAATGCACTCAGGTTTCACTTATATATTGATGTCTCTATATAGGATTTCCCCTTTTGAGTTTCATGATCTGTGGATTTAGGATGATGATCTCATATATAGAGGATTAATTTAATCCATTTTGTCTCCTTGGGGTTCACTAGTTCTATTTGCAAATAAGTCATGTAGAAGTTTGTATATGTGTGTCAATTATCACCATTTAAACTAGGTTAAAGTGAAGAAACTTTATCCTCTCCCACATATAGATGATTTATTCAATTAGTTTAAGGGAGATAGCTAGTTCTGAAAGATTGATTTGCAGTCAGGTTATCATCAAATGAGAGTTGAGGATGAGGATATCCTAAAGACTTCTTTCTGATGTTGTTATGATTATTATGAGTTTTTTGGGATGTTTTTCAAATTTATGACCACTACATCCATGTTCATAGGACTAATGAAGGCACCATTTCATGAGTTTTTGGATTTTTTTTTCGGTGGTGTATATCGACAACTTCCTTGTGTTCTTAGAATCATAAGAGGATCATACAAAGCATTTGTGAGCTGTTTTGGGAGTTCTTCATCACAAGAAACTTCTCTAAAATCATTCAAAGTGTGATTTTTGGGACTTTGGGATTCGTTTCATGGGACATGTCATGTCTCATCATGGTGTAGTCATGGATCCATTGAAGGATAATGCGTTTGTTTCTTGAGAATATCCTAAGAATGTTTTGTAAGTGTGTAGTTTCCTTAGTCTTTCTAGTTATTAAAGGAGGTTCATTCCTGAATTATATTAGATTGAGAATACTATTAAATATTTTCCTAGAAAGGATTAGGCATTGATGTGGACTAATATAGCAAAGGGTGGTGATCTCTTATAGGTCTCGATATCTTTTACCTCTTGAATGTAACTACACCACTCATGAAATTTAGGTTATTTAGGTTATTTTTTCTTTGAAATTGTGGCAATATTACTTAATTAGTGAGTTATTTGTGTTCTTTATATATCACAATAGTCTAAGGTATGTCTTTTTCTAGTACGACTTGAATTTATAATAGATATAGTAGATGTAATTATTATAGTACTATGAATTTTAGATTTCCTATACACTGGGAAAATGGAATATTTTGGTTGATGTCTTGAGTATAAATTTTTGTGGCAGTGGTGTGTGGGATTCTTGAGACTCTTAGAGATTAATGGAAGATTTGGTTGTGATGCACCTTTATATGGGATAATTTGATGGTATAGGGTGTCTTTATCAGAATACAATGCAATTATCTTTAGTGTAGTAGGTGGGGGAGTCATAGATGGGGGATTTTGAGGTAGTGGTCTAGCGTTATTGAGTTTTTTGTGATGATTATTCTGAGTAATGGTCTAAGGATGGTCAAAATCAGGATTTTTTAGGGTAGGCTCTTCGTTCCATTAGTGATATGTGATGTGTTTATCCATGAGTTACACAGTTCTTCCTTGGAAATATATCTTGGTGTGTAAAATATGTATCATGCCTTCAAGTTTATTTTTGGTGTTCTAACATGAAATGGTCAATTTCAAAGTTGTTTGGTCGATGTTTGGTCTACCAAAGGATGAAGGTTGAGTACCGTGTTCCCAGTGGGTTGCTTCATCTATTAAATATTCCCCGATAGAAGTGGTAGGACATATCTATGGATTTTTTCACTGGGCTTCCTTGAGATCAGTTAGATTGTGATGTTATATGAGTGATCATGGATCACCTGATGAATTCATAAAACTTATTAGTGTTTAATGAGTTGATATCTATGGAAATTTTATCAAGGTAACATATGGATATGGTGAGGCTTCATTGGGTTCTGAAGGCAATCATATCTAATCATGATCCCGATTTTACCTACAGGGTTTGGAGGGGTCTCCAATGTGATTTTGGATCTTGATTATGCCTTAGAACTACTCTTCATTCATAGATGAATGGTTAGACATATTGGATTATCTAGAATCTAAGGAAAATATTTTGTGCATGCATTTAGTATTTTGTAGGTTTGTGAGTGAGGTACCTACCCTTGGTAGAGTTTTCTTACAATAAAAATTTCCAATACCCTATTAGTATGGTTTTGTTTGAATCACATTATGGTCAGACTTGCTCATATCCATTATGTTGGACTGAGGTCAAAGAGTCATCAATTCTAAAACTATAATTGTTGAAGAGCAAGAAAAAGAAGGTGTGGGTGATTTTTTATGGAATAAATGTGGAGTAGGATTATTATAATTCACATATTGTTTTTAGGATGAGGCTTTTAGAGTTCTAAGTTGAAGATAATGAGTTATTTAACATGTTTCTTCATCATGGAAGGTAAAGGTTCAGTCATGGGAGTAAGTTTTATCACTGATTTTTTGGACCCTTTGAAGTGTTGGCATGTGTTGGAGTTGTGGAGTATCGATTAGAATTTCCCCCATAGATGATCCAAATACATGACGTCTTTCATGTGTTGAAGATTCATCTATATATTCATGATGATTCGCATTTCATCAATTAAGGTGAGTTAGATATTAAATATGATGTGACCTTTGAGGAGAAAATTTTGAAGATCTAGGACTATCAGGAGAAGGTTTCATGTAATTATGTTATTACCTAGGTTATGTATTATGGCGGTATAGTGGCTTGGAGGAGAGAACTTGGGAGTGGGAGTCACATATGTGATCTCAATATATTGAGTTGTTTTGATGTTTTATTTGATCTTTTTTTAGATAATATATTTGGACCATATTGATTTATGGGATGATTTATTATGTTATGTCTAGTTCCATTGATGAGTTGGCTATTTTTTGTAGTGAGATAACTAAGAGGTATCTCATGGGGTGGCTATTTTATTTTCCCCTTATCTTCTTTATCAAGTTTTGTTTTAAATTCTTAATGGTGGTATTTTTTCATAGGTATTTAAAGTAAGGTCCTAAACTACCAAATCCATCCCTTTGTATTTTCCTAGGGCTTGGAAGTGTTGATAGGGTGTTCAAAGTCATTTTACTTATTATTTATAAGTTTATTTAGTTGAAATTTAATTATTCTTAAATTTTATTTAACCTTATGATGGACCCCATGCCTGCATTGAGGTAAACTAGTTTACCTTTACATGACCACTTTTTTATTGTTTTTTTAAAGGTAATGCGGGGTTTTAAAACTTACATTGAGGTAATTCAGTCTTGTGTGAAGGTAATCATGGATATATAAAGGTAAGACCATATTTACTTAGTTATGTAAAGGTATTTCCTTTTATACATAAAAAAATAACTATTCACATATGGGAAATCGAGTATGTGTATAGGTAGTTCTGGTCTTGTGTGAGGATAGGGCCTTCACATGAGGGTAGACTAGCCTTGTATCAAAGTAAACCTGTGTTTCATCATGGTATAGATCATGTTGGCATAGGCTTGTGTAAGGATATGATCCCTACCTCATGTATAGCTAAAACAATTACATGAAGGTGAACTCAATCTTATGTCAAGAAAATCCTAGCTTCTTGTTAGGTTCTTCACATAAGGGTATATTTGTATAAGGTTATTCGCATGAAAGTAAAATTACAACTTATGTAAAGGTCTTTCCTTGTGATAACTTCTTCCAGAACAACATAAAATTTGTTTTTATGATAAAAATGGAAATTTAAATTGAATATAAAATGAATTGAAACCATTTATGAAGAAAATGAATTAATCTTTGATTTTAATAAATATTTATATAATTTAAGAGATCAAAATGGATTATGTGAGGGGAAATAACTCAAAAAAAATAAGGTGAATTAAAATGGAAATTTTTCCTGATTTTTCTAGATATATCTTGAGAGAATGATATTTGTACTTCTAAAATCAAATTTCATTCCTCATTTGAGTTTATTTTATTTCCCATTTGGTTTGGGTGATCAAAAATTTACCATTCAAGTTCTTCAAGCCTTCTGCAAATTGACCCAATACCTTCCTTGATTTCAAAACCTATGTGCATCCCTCACTCTCTCTGATTTAGTGAAACACATTTTCAAGCTTCTTATAGAGGTAGGGGATCCATTACTTCTATTTTATTTTATGTGGAAGTGTGAAAATATCATGATTTAGGACTTTTTTTAATATTAAAATCTATATTAACTAAGATAATAATCTAGAAAGATTAATGGAAAAAGAAGAAGAATATAATATTTCATTTAGTAGATTAATATTATTGTTTCAAAATTTAGAAAATTTCATGCAGTGTTATTATTTTCATAATATGGAAATTAAATAATTAATATGGAACAATTATAACATGTTGTTGATGTTATTTTCTTGATTCTTCCTAGATAATGTGAAATTAATTGTGTTCTATTCATTTTATATAATATCGTATGTGATAGAAATTTTATAAAGGAATTGAAAAAATAAGAATATATATTAGGTCATTCTTATTCATTAAATTAAATAAAATGAAAATTGTAGGTTCATGAACTATTATTATTTAATAATTAATGTTTTATAGGCAAGTCAATTAATAAACAATGGTTTATTCTAATTCATAAAATGTTAAATATGTTTTATCAGTGCTTGTGATCTTTTATTAGAATGTTATTTGTTCTTATAGAATGGTTTAAATATTTTTATGTGTAGTAACATTAACTATAATGATTCAATATTGTAATTAACCAATTGTTTTCTAAAGATAACTGATTGAGACTAGGCGAGCTTGTTCTTGTTTGATAAAGGCTTGAATGCCTTGGTGATATGGACTTAGTTTCCTCGTGAGTGTGTCCTATTGAAAATAATTTTGTTGCTTGTTATGATTTCTCTAGGATGATATAGCCTTGATGTGTTTTGATTTATAACTTAGTGAATTATGGGATGGTTTTCCTGGGTTTCTAATGGTGACTTGATTCTAGTGATGGCAGGATGGAATGTGATGTGAGAAATAGTGTCAGGGATGACACCAGGGAGGTTGGAATGAGTTAAGCACTGATCTTTATCTTAAATTATTAATTTCATTTTACTTTTATAGATAGTTTTTTGATTATTTTTTTATATTATTTTTAACTACTTGTTGTAGTTTTTCTATGCACGATATGTGTATCTTTGGTTGTGGTATCTTCGGATGGGTCCTAGAGTACATATAATTTATGGAATAGTAAAATTATTAATAAATACACCCAAGAGATGGAATTATTTGGTTGGAAGTGATAATAAATGATTTATATATCAATGGGAAAAATGGAAAGATTAAAATAAATGCTCAAATATCATGGGTATTGAATCTGAAAATTGTAATATTATTTATAAAGTATATTGGATTATAATTGAATAGTTTAATTAAATTGTAAATTTTTATAGAGTTTAGTAAATAATTATAAATTTTTGTATTATTAAATGAATGAATATCAATTTCTAAATTACTAAGTGGAAATAGTTAAAAAAAATAATCTTAATACTTGTGTGTATGTTTGTGATCTAGACCTTAGTAGTGGAAAACGAGTGTCTTGTGGGATGATAGTTGTTGTTTATTCTAAGGCTAGTTAGTTTATCTTATTGTGGTTGTGTGCAATATATTCTTTATATTTTCTAATTTCATATGATTTACCACCTGAGTTGGTAGGTAAACCAAAAACCAAATGTTTTAGGAGGTGTTTTTTCCAACATCTAGGATGTTTAGGAAAAAGATTTCTAGCTTCTCCCTCTCCCCCACTCTCCCTTAGGTTTTAGTATATTATGTGTAAATACTTGGGATGTTATGGATTAAGGTATAGGGTATGGACTCACACGGGATGTGATGGCTCTCGGTTTTGATATGAATTTATGTATGGGATATAATGTCTTAAGGTTATAGAATATACATATATCCAGTCATGGTGGCTATGTCTTCCCATGGGAGTGCATTCATAAGTTATAGTGGCTTGAGGTATAATGCATGTTACATGAGTTATAATGTATTCTATACTTCTAATTAGTTATGGATGATATTGTGATGTGTCTCATAAGATGCGGGATGAGATTCTAATATAATTTTCAATATTGGGGTAGGAGTACTTATAGGAGGCATGAGAATAGGATGTGTGAGAATAAGACATGAGTTATTAGGTTGTGAGATCAACAAACCAATGGTAAATTGGAAGTTATGTACCTTTATTTATATATATAATTTTATATGAATATTCTTACTTGTATGCATTAATTGGTGAGTTATCCATGATGAGAATGGGAAATAGATTTACCTATTCAGGTAAATAGTTGGTTGTGTTTTTTTATTCACTGGGATTTAGTATACTTATTTCACATATTGCATAAGAGGTTTTGAGGAGGATCCTATAGAGTATACATGTTATGTTCACCCAATATATATATATATATATATATAATTTGGGTATGTAGAATCTGGTTTGTGATCAATCTGGGTGTTACTTGCAACGACCCGCATCATTATGGGTTATAAATCCCCAAGGGAATATGAAATTTTACTTTAGTTAGGGGTTTTTTTAGAACCGGGACTCATATTGGAATTCCAAGTGGTTTAGAATCCTTAAATAGTGTTTTTAGAAGCATTTTGAGGCCTCATTGGTGGTATATATGTTTGGGTGGATGTTAGATAATGGTAGGTTAGAAAAACTCGTAGAAAAATTACAAAGCTACCCATTCATAGCATAACCATAGTGGTCACATCCTGAAAGTATTGGGGAAATATGGATGGTCCCTATTCCTAGGTGGCCCATGGTGTGAACCTTATATTAAAACCATAAATGGTTTCTAGGTGAATTTTTTTAGTAGGGGAACTTCCATATTTTGGGTTATGGGGTCTTCATGATTTATAGGGGTTTAGGGGTTGAGATGAGGCCATTTTGGCTGGATCTCCCCCACCACTTCCTCCTGTTCAGACACCCTTTAATAGGGGGGAATTTTATGCATTTCAGTGGTGATTCTAGGTAAGTTCATACTTTAATCTCCTTACATTTTGGTTTCCCTTTGTTACTAACTAATTTAGTGTGAACCAGGCTAGGTATTAGTGTCGGTTCCACCAGAACATAGTGGAATCGACTAAGGATGATGTGGGCTTCATGTGTGGTGGCTAGAGGAGTACCCAATATGATTTATTCAAATTATTATTCATTATTCCATTGATGTTATGTCACCCAGTTAATTTTTTAGGGATTTTTTCTAAATTGGATGAAATTGGTGATTAACAAGGTGTCACGTGATAGGGATTTTAGTTGGGATGTTGTTGAGGGTGTTCCATGGACCTTATAAAAGTGGTTGGTTATGATTTTAGTATGACGGGAACACCCAATGAGTATTTGATATATTATACATATTTGGAAATTAATTAAATAATTAATTTTAAATTTTTATAAATAATTATTTTTGGTTTATGGAATGATTCAGGAGCTAAGGAGTTGATACATGCTTGGATAAGTCGTGAAAATGCTTGAATGAGGTGATACGAGCATGGGTTGGGTAGTAACTCCTTGATAGAGGTTGGTGAATCCTATAATAAAAGATCATATGCATGTTATGTATAATTCTTTGCCTACATTCATACTACATTGGTCCAGTAAGACATGTATAGACCGAGAGAGACTTGGGTAGAAGAGATAGGATGGATTTAAACCTTCTATGCTTAAGATGAGTGATCTTTATCACTTGGGTGAATTTGGATCACCCAAAAACTATGTCTCTAAGGGGGTGAGGGTATTAGTTGAGGTGAAATGAGGCCTTGTATAGGTCTTAGGGTGTGTCACATGACATGGTTATCCTAGGACAGTTTCCCTAGTGTCAGTTGGGTAGGTACAAGAGGCTTAGGAATGGTGATGAAAGGTGGGATGGTCGTATATATTAGCAAAAATGTGTGACATCCTCCTAAGGGTGGATCGAGGCTTGGTGATATTTTTGAATAGGTCAATTCCTCTTAGGAGGGGAATGTATTATGGAGAGGTGGTTCCTCCTGGTGGTGGGTTGAGTAGTCTCCCCTGTGCGACATGAGACAAGACCTGAGTGTGGGTCATGGGTTTTGGTTGGGGTCTTAGAAAGGGGTTACTAAGGGGTCTATAGAGATATGTCTTGGTATGGTCACTAGGGTATTGAGACTAAGTATGTATGATTATCTGGATAAATATTGGACTATATCTGGTGATACTAGGGTCAGGAAGAGCCTACTGGCTATAGTGTCACTGAGGGGTGATGAGCATGAGCTAGTATCAATGAGTGGAGACCAGAATGGGTTTAGAGGACCCTTAATGATTCCATTATGGTTGAGATGAGATGTTATTTGGTAAGGGGATAATTCTTAAGTGACTAGAATCCTAGGATCAATTGGTGACATGTGTGATGGGATATGGGCCCTGTGTGTTTTTTCTTATATTACATGTGTGTTCTTATGGTTGTGACAGGAGATGGACTTTGGTGTGGGTGATAGATCCCAAGGACTTGGACCACTATGAGTGAGATAGCACTCGTTAGACTTCCATGAGTGAGATGGAATCCTTGTTCTATATGAATCCTTAGACAACTATAAGTGAGATAGTGTAGATTGAGACCACTTGGCATCTTTATGAGAGAGACGAGATGGTTGGGGCCTATTATAGTGAGATGGAAGTGTTTGGACCTCCATGAGTGATATATGTTCCTGTATGTGATGTGATGAGATCATATGATTGGAATTCCATGAGTGAAATATATTTCAAGGTGTTTTGTGATGTAAAAATTGATGATAAGACCTCCATCAATGATATGGGTCCCAGATGTGATGCAAGTTCAGATAGATAGACCCTACCATGAGTAAGATGGTAGAGGTCATGTATTGGACATGGGACCTCCTTGAGTTATAAGGTGATCCTGGATCTTAGTCATAGAACTGCACCCTACCTGTATGGGTAGAGATCACAACTTGAACGATTCCCTACCCTGATTCCTTGGGTAAGGTAAGGGCTATATGGATGATGACACAAGGTAGAGAAGTGGATTATGAAATGGCACCAAATCAGGTATGATCGAGTTTCATGGTGTCCTAGTTAGCACACATTGATCTAATGCATAGGGATTCATGGTGTCTTAGTTAGCACACAACATTCAAGGTAATTTTTTCACATTTTTACTTATTTCCTCATGCATGCACATATATTATGGAATATACTAGGAGTACTTGGTGAGACCCTACTGAGATGTATTTCTCACACCTTGAACAGGCACTTTGGTGCATGTGCAGACTTTATTTTTTTCTTTTAGGTCAACATAGGTTGTGTGATGGACTGGGATAGAGTATATTTATGAATATTAGAGATAGTGTGTGTGAGGCCCAGGGATGGCAGTAGGTCTAGTGTGAATATTTTTTAATTTTATTTATTAGTATATGGGATCAACCTAGTGGGTGATCAATCCATGTTTTGTATGACTATGGTTATGTATGATAATATTCATTTATTATAGAATTTCATTTATTTAATTATGCATACTATGATTATGTGATGGATGTTTTGGTTATTTTTCTATTATTGTATAACTCTGATTCAAGGGAATAGTCTCTCAATTATATGGATTAGGACCTTGTCAATATTCAAGCCTATGGCATATGGGGAGGGGCACTCAATGCCACGTGTTACTTAAACATGGATGGTAGTTCCAGGTTGGGGCATCACAAGAGGTGTTAGAGATTTTTTTATTACTGTTTGGGGAGATGCTAAATAGGTGGTCATGAATGTGTTAAATCTTATGATGGATCTTGAAATAGTGAGTCATGAATTCCTTTCCAGAGGGAAGTTCTACTTACCATGGTGATGAGATTTTTATTCTTGGTTTGTACTATTATGGATGAGATGTTATTTAATGTGATGGTTTTATCAGAGATGTTAATTATGGTTTTGACTCTTGTCCTGTTGGATATTGTCTTGTGTCCATACATTATATTTGGAACATAGGATATACATGACATACTCTTATTATGTGTTATTGGATTTTATATTGATATTATAAGTACCCGTCCTTAAAACATTACATAATATTAATTTTTTAGATAATAACTCATTTATTACATTTTTAGGATCATTAAAATTTAGAGTTTTATATAATTAGGTCATAACTCTTACATAAAAAAGCATATATTACATATTGGATACTTCCACTCAGTATCCATTTTCCCAAAATATAAAATTTTTAAAATGAAACATGTTTTATTTTATTGAAAAATCTTCATGAATTTCAACTTGAATTCTTATTTATTCTTACTCATCCTTAAACCCTATGAAAAATATTTGAAAATGTGGGATAAACACAAAAATCCCAGTAAGGGACATAAAAGAAAGAAATTAAATAGTCTATTAAAAAAATTAAAACCCATAAAATGTTTACCTTATCCACATTATTCTTTTATAGTATAAAACAAATCATATACTCGTGTAAAACAAACTTTTTTATAAAATAAATCCTTTAAAACCTATAGTAATCAAATAGAAACCCTTATAGGCATCTTTGAGAATTATATTCATAACCCTTGTTCACTCATGTAAAAAATAACAGGATCCTAGTTAAATTTATAGGAAAAACCTCGCCAGTTAAATCTCACCTTCTTTCCTTTGAATCCATAGAACATTAACCAATGCATTGGATAGATATATCAATATTACCTGCCATATAAGCTATATGAGGCTCACTCTTCATATGAGTTGTAACAGGATCACTCATCATATAAGATATATCAGGCTCACTCATTATCATATATAATGATAAAGTGTCATATCATGAACAAAAAAATTTAATCTTTAACCTTTTAATCATAAATCCCTTGAATAACTCTTTTGGACCCATAAACAAATAACTCTCCACTTTCACATAAAAGTCGGGAGAAATATCCCTTTCTTTTAAAAACTCTTTAAAAAAAATCCCAAAATATTGTGTAAATGATTTTATTTTAAAATAACCATGTAAAAATTTTAAATTAATTTTAAAAGAAATTAAAATTCATGAATTTGGTAAATTTAATTAATATTTTAAAATTTAAAATAATGATTCCTTTCACACCTTCAACAAAAGTACCTCATTTGGAAAATGATAAGAAGATTCATTTTTAAACATTGTAAAAAAAGTTATAGGTGGTTGAAAATGAAATTTAACATCCTTTTAAGTATAAATAATAACATTCTCGAAAAATTTTAAAGAACATGGACATCAATAAAAAATATTTTAAAGGAATACTTTAAAACAATGTTTAAAATAAAAATATCTTACCTTAAATACCATATAGTGTTGCATGTTCTTTAACTCAAAAAATAATAAAATTATATTATTTATTTAATTTATTTAGAAAAATTTTCAATCTCATTCCATTATATTTATACTTATTATTTCATTTATGAACATTTTTTGTTTAGTTTCTAAATTAGTTTAGTTTACATCAGATGTTTTGAGGACATTCGGTTCATAATACCAAAACAGCTTCGGTTAGATGAACATGGCCAAATGAGTCATTATTATATCATTTATAGAATTTTAATAATGAAATTATTATAATTTTTATACATTAAATACAATTTTCCAACCATCCATGAAAGGCATATATAAAAAATGGATCACATCACTTCATGGAGGTGGTATTCTACACGTATGCACGAATAAAGTTGAAATTTTTCAATGGATGTAAATATAATAAAATAGATAATATATTATCTTTAAATAACGATAATTATGTCATTATTATAACATATATTAATTAAATCCATCATAATGACCATCCTTGTGAGGTGGTGATGAAAAATGAAACACATCACTTTGTGGAGGTGGTAATCCACATGTACGAATGAGCTATGTTTTCATTTTCCATAAGATGGAAATTAGATTAAAAATGTTATACCAAAGTCCTAATAAAATTTCATTATATTAAATATACTGGTGTTATTATTCCATAATGTTTTAGTAATATTTAAAAGAGGTAAAAGAAGAAATAAACTTGAAAATGGTCAGTTAATACTTATACCTTTTCCTCAGATAACCTCTTTGGATTACACATTAATCCTTCTAGGTTTGGTCTTTTTAGATATACAAAGACCTCTAGTATGTATAATGGTATGGTGGGGAGATATTTGGTGGATTTTTTAAACTATAGTTCTCAAAATGTATGAGGAAGAGAGGAGAGGAGGTGCCCTTTTATAAGTGAGGGGAGGGGTGCCCTTGGAATTACTTAATGTATTAAATTAATAAAAATTAATTTTCATTTTAAAGTTTCAATAAATATATATATATTAAAGTTAATATGAGTGTGAGTCTAAAATATTCTCATAAAATAAAATTTGGACAAGTTTAGGTGATTTTTTTACCCTTATCTGTTAGTTTTAACCCCCGGTTAACCCTTTTAATGATTACCAATGATATCAAAAAAATTTACTTTATAGGAGTAAAGAAAGTTATTAAAAAGGGTTAAGTAACTCATTAGTTGAAAATGGTTTATATGATCAACCATATCCCATTCACTTGTCCAAAGATAATATTTTTATGAATTTTAAATCATTAAATAAAATGTTATTTAACATAATATACCATTAAAGAAATTTTCATGGATATTTACATAGTTTGACTTTAATGACAACAATATGGTAATATAACACAATAATTAATCCAAATTTAATTAAATTTAATTTTTAAAAAAATCATTTACTTGAATTTTCTATTACTTGAACAAGCATTGTTTCGGTGTTGCATAAGTAGTTAAGGTAATTATTCCACCACTAAAAATTAAAAAAAAGTACCATGATAAAAATAATTCATCCATATTTAAAATATACATTTATAACTAAGAATAAACACTTTTTATTCCTATGAAAAAAATATTAGAGAAATTAAAACCAAAAGAGTGACATTTTTTATTCTTTACTTAAAATCATATTAAGGTCATTATCAATGGAAAGTGGAAATAAATTTCCAAATTTTAAAAAATTAGATGGTTATGGTCAAAAAAACTTATCCAATAAAATATATACATTTTTTAGATATATTTTTAGGCCACATATCATATTTTTAACCTAATTTTAAGCATTTTACCCTTACTGTGGTGACAAATATTTACTACAGTAACTATTTATAATTACCAAAAATAAAAGATATCTATTTACAAAATTTGAACCAATTAATTAAAAAAATGTAATTAATTTTTAAATATTCAATTTGTATAAGTTTTGGAAATTAATTTAAGATAAAACATAAAATGCAATGAAAAACAGTTTTTAGAAAAATGCATTTTTAAGCAAAAAAATGAAGTTATACCAAAATAAAGTATATATTGATTAATATGTAATTAATTATAATAATTATAATTAAAGTAAACTTATTTTATTTTAATTTCAAATTAAAAACATAATGGGACTTTTAAATCACTTTATTTAATGAAATGAAATGATAGTTTTACAAAAAAATGGTATCTTTTACTATTCACTTAAAAATAAATATTTTTAGAATAATAAAAAAATCATTCTAAACTAATTTTAAAATAATTATTTCAAAACTAAAGTTCATTTTATCAAATTAAAATTAAAAAAAATTGAAATTAATATTTTAAATATAACTATATAATATATAAAAATGAATTCAATAAGAATAAATCTATTTCCTTATTGATTGAAAAATTACTTAATATTCTTATAATGAATCTAATTCATGATTATTAATAAAACATGAAATTGATCTTTTAATACTTGTGTTTTCACATTCTTCCCCCCTTTTTTAAATTTCATCCTCGCAATTTTATCCACTACTTAAATGAGTGGGGATATTTTTGTTTCATAACATTTTTTGATTCTCATGCGGCTGCTTCAATCATATGGTTTTCCCACAAAGCCTTAACTGGATGAATCACATTATTCCAAAATAACCTTATCTATATGATCAATAATATAAACCAGTTATTCTTCATACGAAAGAATCTCTTCCAATACTAATTCCTTGGAGCTCAAAACATGAGATGCATCTGGCACATATTTCCATAATAATGAAACATGAAACGCATCATGTACCTGGGATAAATTCAGATTAAATTCCACTTAGTTAGAAACTAATCCATACTTATATATGATTTCATATAGTCCAATTAACCATATACTTAAATTTCCATTTTTTCTAAAATTCATAATACTTATCCATAGAGATACTTTAATAAAAACATGATCACCTACCTCGAATGAAATATCTTTCCTCTGGTTATCTGCATAACACTTTTGTCTACTCTAAGCTTCACTCATATGAAATTGAATCATATTTAACCTTTTAGAAATATCTTATATCAACTTTGGTCCTAACAAATTCCTTTCACCTAATTTATCCTAATAATCTAGAGTCTGACACCACTTTCCATATAATGCCTCAATAGGTGTCATTTGTATACTAGAATAAAAACTGTAATTATAAGAAAATTAAAATAATAAAAGATGTTGATCCTAACATACCTAGTAATCCATTAAATAAGCTATAATCATGTATTATAAATCCTTAATTGTCCTTTTTAACTATCCATCATATTGAGTATG
The DNA here is from genome assembly GCA_963277665.1 of Viscum album. NCBI lineage: Eukaryota > Viridiplantae > Streptophyta > Magnoliopsida > Santalales > Viscaceae > Viscum > Viscum album. The sequence goes on along the minus strand of OY728120.1, from coordinate 457,968,179 downwards.
AAAATCTATACTGAAATTTAATTCAATACCCGACATCTTTTAAAGTCCTTACTAAAAATATAAGTAAACCTAGGATCATGGTCAAATACAATGGAGAGGAACTCAATGTTACCTAAATATATCTTTAAGATACATTTTATAAAGCTAATTTAAATACATATTATATTGAATATCAAGTAAATGTGTTGATTTAATCAATTGATCAACAATAACCCAAATCATATTATTACCTCAATTTGTCTTTGGCAATACCACTATAAAATCCATGGATATATTTTCCCATATCCACTTCAGTAATAAAAAATAATAAAGCATTACATTCAATAATTCTCATTAATCTTTAACCTGTTAATAAGTCAAACATTTCATGGTATACTCTAGAATATATTTCTCCACTCTATCCTAATATTAATACTCTTAAAGATCTTTATACATTTTAGTACTCTTGGGATGAAAAGAAATGGAAGATTTATGAGATTTACTCAAAAATTACTTTTTCAATTGAGATATAGTAGGCACACACAAACTTTTTCCACATATTAAAACCCTTTCCTTATCAAATTTAAATCCGAGTAACTTACATTTATTTAATAGTTACATATTTCCTTGAAAATCACTATCTTCCTTTTAAACTTACTTAATTTTGTCTAATAATGATGACTGCACTAACACCAAAAAAAACAAAGGAAGTTCCTATATTCACCATTTCTAGGACATAATTAATTAAATCATTTACCAAAGGATGATTTTCCAGTAATAGCATAGTTAATAATGAAATATCTTTTCAACTCAAATTATTAGAATCTTTGTTTACTTTTCCTAGATGGTAATTAATTGTGAAATAATAATCATTTATCAGTTCCATCCATTTTCTCTACCTAATGGTCAATTATTTATAAGTGAATATATACTTTAAACTTGTATGATCAATATATATTTCACAATTTACTCTATATAAATTATGTCATAATATTTCTAATGCAAAAACAACAATAGATAATTTTAGATAATGTGTAGGATAATTTATCTCAAGAGGTTTCAATTAACATGAACCATAATCAATTATCTAATCATTCTACATTAAAACACAACCAAGTCCATTTAAAGAAGAATAACTAAACATAAAAAATTCATCATTTCTATAGGGAAAGGACAAAACTAGATAATTCACCAATCTTATTTTAAGATTCTGGAAACATTCAATGCACTCTTTCATCTAGATAAATTTAAATCTTTTTCAAGTTAACTTGGTTATTGGGATAGATGTATGAGAAATTTTTTTAAAAAACCTTTAGTAGTAACCTACTAATACAAGAAAACTAAAAATATATATGACATTTTTAGAACTTTCTATTCTTCAACCACTTCTAAAATGTTCAATGGTTATGTCATATTTAGAAACAATATACCTAAGAAAAGATATCCATTGCAACCAAAATTCACATTTACTAAATTTTCCATATAACTTTTTTTCTTTCAAGGTTTTTAATACAATTCATAGGTTTCTTTCATGATCCTCATAACTTTTATAATATACCAAAATATCATCAATAAAAACAACCAAAAACTTATTCAAATTGTCATGGAAAACTCTATTCAAAATATCCATGAATACAGTTGATGCATTAGAAAAACCAAAGGGTATAACCAAAAACTCATAATGCTCATATCTAGTCTAAAATACCATCTTCATAATATCTCTCTCCTTCAACTTCAACTGATGGTACCCTGACCTGAGATCAATCTTTGAAAAATATTGTGCTCCCTAGAGCTTATCAAAAAAATCATTAATATGAGGAAAATGATACTTATTCTTAATAATGATGTTATTCATGGCTCTATAATAAATGAAAATCCTCATTGAACCATATTTATTTTTCAAAAAATAAAAAAGGATCACCCCATGGTGAAGTGATCAGATAAATGAAATCATTATCTAGTAACTCCTAAAACTACTTTTTCAATTCTAAAAGTTCTACATGATCCATTTGATAAGGGCGTTTTGAAATTAGATTAGAATTAGGTACTAAGTAAATAGTAAATTATACCTCCTAGTTAAAAGTAACACTGTTAAAATAATTAGGAAATAAATTCATATATCCATTTACTACTTATACATCACTAATTTGAATAGTTTATTTTTTTCAACAATATGATCTAGGAAAGATTCACTTCCATCTTTAATCAATTTATCATCTTCTTAAAATGTTATCAAAGGTATGAAATCATTGAATATAACTTAATTAGCACTAAAATATAACTTAGAATTATAAATTGAAATCCAATTCATACCATTAATAATACAAAACTCTACTATGTTCAGTTCAACAAGTTTTATATGAAAAATAATCCCACTGATAATAATAAAATGATTACTATAAATATTAGTTGTAGTGATACTTTCTTTAGAAGTTTTCACCAAAAAAATTGTATTCTTTTCATGAGGTGATATTCCCATTTTACGTAAAAATTCATCATAAATGAAGTAATGTGAAGATCCAAATTCAAACAAAGCGTCGTTATAATTTGAAAAGACAAGTAATGTACCTATCACCACTTCATTAGATGACCCATCATCAACCATAGCAGTAGAAAATGATTTTTCTACACCTTTTTTCTTTCAATCTAGAGGATTTACTCCCTGAGTAACTAACTTTATATACACATTATCATAATTTCCCAACTAATTTAAATTAAAACATCTCACCTTGGTTGACTGTCTATTACCCCATTCTTGGATTGATCAGGAATGTTTTCTTTGCAGTCGTGATCCATATAACCATGCTTACCACACTTGTAATACTTTATAGATCCTGTCAAAAATTACCTAATTTTTTTTAATACACATGGAATGTATTAGGGGATTACCTCTATATTTATTATTTGACTACTTATCCATTTCTTTTCACCTTTCCCACTTATTACTCTTGTCATCACGAGGCACATAAGTTTTAGAAAAATCCAACTCAACTTTCTCAACATAATGAAAAACTTACCCATAAATTTTAAATTTATATGAGGCCAATTCTCTTCATAAATTTGGTTTAAATGCTAAGTAAAATCTATTAATTTTACTATCAAGGTACTAAATACAATTTGGTGCATAGCTGGAAAATCTTGTAAAATTTACTTCATACATTTATATTGAATCCTCCTCCTTTTTCGTTATTTATAATAATTATTTCTCAATTTCAAGTCGAATATTCTTAGGGAAATATTTATCTGGGAAAATATTCTTAAATGTATTTGATCCCATGGAATCAAGATATTCTCTCCCTCTGGTATTATTAAACAATGACCACCATCAATCAGTTTCACCTTCAAAATGATAAATGGAAAGAGTAACCTTTTGACTTTCTAAACATACCTTGACTTAGAATATCTTTTTCAGAGAATTGATCCATCCTTTGGCTACCACTATATCTAAGGTTCTACCAAAATATAAAGGGTGTTATTTTATAAAATTATCAACTATTAACATGTTCTTATATGGTAAATATAGTTTCTATATAACATGTACTCCACCACCATTTATATCTTGCATAAAATGATCCATCACTTCAATAAATTGATCGGTTCTAATTCCAACCATTCTTGGTTGCTAATTTGGAATGATATTGTCCTCTTTATACCTTCCTACTTCATCTTCCCTGATTACTCTATGGAAATTAATTATTAATATTCATATATTAGATGAACCAACATGGTAATATTCTAATTCTATATCATTTCAACATAACCATCAGTTAGAATCTCTCAAGGATATTCTATTAATGATATCCTAAACTCTAAAGTTATATGAACCTTTAATTTGATACTGACTATAAGGGACCGACCTTAAAAAATTCCATAATATTGATTTTTTAGACAATAACTTTCTTTATTATATTTCAAGGATCCTTATGGTTTATAGTTTTATAGTATTAGTTCATAACTCTTACATAACAAACACATATATTACATAGTGTACACTTCCACTCAGTATCCATTTTTTCCATGATATAGAACTTTTAAAATCAAATTTTTTTTCTTTTCATGAAAAATATTCATGAATTTAAACATTAATTATTATTTGTTCTTACTCATCCTTAAACCCAATGAAAAAAATTTGAAAATGTGTTATGAGCACAAAAATCTCAACAAGGTATATAAAATAAAGAAATATGTAAGTCCGGTGAAAAACATAAAACCATATAAAATATTTAACTTTTCTTCATTATTATTTAATCATATAAATTAAATTATATCCACATGTAAAACACACTTTTTTTCAAATAAATCCTTTAAAACCCATAACAATCAAATAGAAACCCTTTTAGGAATCTTAGAGTATTATAATCATAAATCACATTCACTCATGTCAGAAATAATTGGAGCCCAATTAAATCCATAGGATAAATCTCCCTAGTTAACTCTATCCTTATTACCTTTAAAGATAAAGAACATTACCCAATTCATTGGAGAGCTATATCAAGTTGACCTGTTGTATAAACTGTATTGATCACCCTCTACATATAATTTTTATCGATCTCACCTATCATATAAGTTGTATAAGGCTAACATTTCATTATATATAATTATAAAGTACTATATCATGAAAAAAATAATCAATCTTGTGAATTTTCATGATAAATCCCCTAAAAAATCTTTTGAACACATAAGAAAATAATTTTCCATTTTATCATAAAAAATGGAAGAAATTTACTTTTCTTTTGAAAACTCTTTAAAATCAAAAAATCAAAAAATATTTTGGAAATGATATTATTTTAAAAAAAATATGGAAAATTAAAAATTAAACTTTAAATTAAATAAAATTAATGACGATTAAAAATTTATTTCATGTTGTAAAAGTTAAAATAATGATTCATTTCACACCTTCAGTAAAAGTTCCTCATTTAGAAAAAGACAAGAAGATTCCCTTTTAAACCTTGTAAAAATTTAAAAGGTAGTTCAAAATGAAATTTAACAGAATTTTAAGTACAAATAATATCATTATTGAAACATTTTAATGAAAATTTACATAGAGGAAAAATATTTGAAAGCGATACTTTAAAACAAGGTTTTGAATAAAAATATCTTACCTTAAATACCATCTAGAATCATACATTTTTAACTCCTGAATAATAAATTTATATTAGTTATTTAATTTATTAAGAACCATTTTAATTTTCATTCCATTATCTTTATCCTTTTTATGTCATCTATTACCATGTTTCATTTAGTTAATAAATCAATTAAGTTTACATCAGATGTTTTGAGGGCGTTCGGTTCATAATCTCAAAACAGCTTCAGTAAGATGAACATTGGTTAAATGGGTTATTATTAAATCATATCATATTCTTAATCATTAAATTATTATTATTTTTATACATTAAATAAAATTTTATAACCATTCATTAAATTTGTACATGAAAAACAAATCACATTGCTTTGTAGAGGTGGTAGTCCCGCATACGCACGAATGATGTTATCATTTTTCAATGGTTGGAAAGTTAAGAAAATATATGATATATTATAATTAAATAATTATAATTATTTCATTAATATAATATATATATATATATATATTAATTAAATTCATCATAATAACCATCCTTGAGTGGTGGTGATGAAAAACAAAACTCATCGCTTCATGGAGGTGGTAATCCACATGTACGCACGATCAATGTTTTCGTTTCCCATGGGATGGAGAATAGTATGAAAAAGGTTTATAACATAGTCATAATAAAATTTTAGTATATTTAAGATACTTATTTCATTATTTTATCATGTTTTAATAAAATTTTAAGGAGTTATAAGAAGAAATAAACTTGAAATTGGTCAGTTAGGTATTATACCTTATCCTTGGATAATATCTTTGTATTACACCTTAATCCTTCTATATTTTCTATTTTTGTGAGACAAGTACCTACAGGATGTGGGGAGGGATGTTTTGGATGAATTCCGGTATGTTTTTTATGAACTATAGTGCTCAAAAATTTTGAGGAAGATGGGATAAGAGGGACCCGTTTATAAGTGAGAGGAGGGGAACCCTTGGAATTACTTAAAGTATTTAATTAATATAAATTAATTTTCATTTTAAATTGGAACTGGGAATGTATATTTAAAATATAATATTATTATGAGTCTAAATTCTCTTATAAAATAAAATTTGGATAATTTTAGGTGATTTTTTAACCCTTATATCTTTGTTTTAACCCCCCCCCCCCTATTAACTCTTTTGATGGTTACCATGATATCAAAGTTTTTTTACTTTATAGGATTAAATAAAGTTACTAAAAAGGTACAATTGGCCTATAAGTTGAAATTTTTTTATATTATATACCATATCCCATTCACTTGGCCAAATATAATATTTTTATGAATTGTAAATCATTAAATAAAATATTATTTTACATAATATACCATTAAAGTCATTTTTAATACTATTCACATAGTTTAACTTTAATGAAATCAATATAGTAATAGAATTTTAATATAAAATTTTATCACATCAATAATATATTATATTTATATAAAAAATTTAAAACACAATAATTCACCCAAATTTTATTACTTTTAATTTTTTTTTTAAATAATTTACTAGAATATTCTATTACTTGAACAAGCATTGTGTTGGGATTGCCTAATCACTTGAGGTAATTATTCCATCACTAAAAATTAAAAATTAATTACCATGATATAAAAATTGATTAATATCTCAAATAATCGTTTATAACTAAATATAATCTATTTGTATCCCTTTTAAAAAATTTATAGATATTAAAACAAAGAGAGTGACATTTTGTTTTTATTCTTTACTTAAAATTATATCAAGGTCATTATCAAAGGAAAGTGGTAAGAAATTTCATAATTTTAAAAAAAATGGAAGTTTATAGTTTAAACATAGTTATCAAATAAAATACATTAAAATTTTTAGAGGGATTTTTATGCCTTATCTCTTTGTTTAACCTTGTTTTACTCATTTTACTCTTACCGAGATGACAAATATTTACTACAATTGTTATTCATAATGAAAAAAATGGAGTTATTTACCAAATTTGAACCACCTAATTGAAAATATAGAATCTATTTTTCAAGATTCAATTTCTATAAGTTTAATAAATTAATTTAAGATAAAAACACAAAATGCAATGTAAAATGGTTTTTAGAGAAATGAATTTTTTAATCCCAAAAACAAAGTTATACCAAAATCAAGTATATATTGATTAATATATAATTAATTATATTTTTTATAATTAAATAATACTTATTTTACTTTAGGTTTAAATTAAAAACATATTTTGACTTTTAAAATTCTTTATTTAATGAAATTAAATGGTATTTTTATGAAAATCAGTATCTTTCACTATTCACTTAAAAATAAATCTTTTCAAAAAACCTTAAAAATTTATTATAAGTTAATTTTGACTCATTTTTTTCAAGAATTAAGTTCATTTTTTCAAATTCAAAGTTATAAAATTTAGAAATTGACCTTTTAAATAAAACTATATAATGCATAAAAATGAATTTAAAAAGAATAAATCTATTTCCTTTTTGATTGAAAATTTACTTAATATTTTTATAATGATTCTAATTCATGAATATTAATAATAAATTAAATTTATCTTCTAATACTTGGGTTGTCAATAATAGAGTTCAATTGTGTAAAGTGTGAACAACAAATTATATGGAATTTTTTTATATAACTTGTTGGTGGGATTCTACTCAGTTGAACCATAGTATTTTCATTGATGTAAGTTAATGTAGATCCTGGTTCAAGAATTTATCTAGTCATTATTGAAATGTAGTACCTTTATCAAGGAATGTATAAATACCCTTAGTGGGTTGGTGTGGATAATTTATTCCTCTGTGATGACTTAATGAGGTCATGGAATGCTTGAGGGGTGATCTGGGGATGGGTGCAGATTTCCCTATAGATACAAAAACCCTATGGGGTTGTGGATAAAGTTATTAATGATACACCTTGGGTTGTTTCATGAGTTTAATATATAGTGGGTAATGATCATAGGATTAGGAACATAAGCCTAGGTTTGGTGGGATGTGACTCATGGGAACATGAGTCAGGTTATTTGATCGGCTTGTATGGGAGCATATAGTCATTGGGTTTGGGTGACACTGATTAGGATCATGGGTAGGAACCTTTGAGTGGATTCTTGGTGGATCACTCTATCTTTAATGGATAATAGTAAGTTTTGGAATGTATTTTGGTGGAAAATTATTAGTTTGGAGGGAAGGTGTTCACTAGGTACACATAGTGCCTGATTGAGTTATAGATCAATGAATGGGTCATGTGTGGGTCCATTGAGAATTTTTTAGGTTATGGATAAACTCAAGTGGTGTTGTGGAAGTAGTGTGGTTGTGAGATTCAATAAATAATGAAGGTTCAAGGTTTTATTTCTTTATAGGGGTATTGTCAAGGAGGCATGTGGATGGGACACATTTGGTTTGTCACTCAAGGAGTGGTGTAAGATAATCCATATGATGGGGAGCACACCATTGGCAGTTAATGTTTTATTTTGGAACTCAATTAGGAGAAAGATATACACATCTAGTTATTTCATTCGATTATGGAAAGATCATGGGCCACTTTTTCTGATGGGTTTCATGCCCGTACCCATTTTGAGTTAATGCAAATTTTCTTTTCAAAGGTAGGCAGTCACTTGTATTTTTCCAGTTATTGTATTTTTTCAGTTACATATTAGAAATTATGTTGGCCAAGAGGATGGGAGGCCAATATAATTACACCCTTTTGGGGGGGAATTATTTCCTACTCTGAGACTCTCTTATAGATTTATTATGCATTCATAAATCCTTCCCAAATCCCAGTGCAATACTGGTTACTCCAGTTCCAATGATCTGATAAAGACCATGTATTAGATGTTAACCTCTATATATATTAGATATTACCCATATATTTATTATTATTTCATGATTATTTAGTTTAAATCCAACTTTGTGGGATCTCTAGAGTTTATTGTCATTCATGGAGTCGATTAGTGTTTTGGAGTTGGAATCAAACATCAATGAGGCATGCTACATATCATGTGAAAGAATGAATCAAAACCCACATAGTTTGATGTAATAGTTGGAGATTACACCTCATAACGAGGCCTATAACGGAGGTACTTTACCAATTCTAATGGGATTATCATTGAATATCTCTAATCCCACATGAGTCTTTCTCAGTGTGAGAAACAAGAGATAGTATAATATTGGTCGCATTGCATGAGAGTGCACCATTATATTTGGAAGGAGTAATTATACACTGAGAATACCTTGAGAATATACTTATGCCATGAAAGGGTGATGTTAAGAAATAATGTGGGGCTTGTTCATGGGATGACCTAAGATACCTGACCTAGTATGTGGGTTAGGTGAAGGTTTTATTGTGGATTATACCTATGAGAATGCCCATATTTCTATAATCATGAGGATAATCTCAAATCATGGATATTTGGTTTGGTTAGGTCTTATACCTAGGAGGATTCCCATGTTTCTATAACCATGATTGGGATCTCAACTTATGGTTATTTGGTATGGTTGGGGATCACACCTAGTAGGATGCCTATATTTTTAGAACCATGAGGAGAATCTCAATTCATGTAGATTTGGTTTGGTCGGGGATTACACCTAGGAGGATTCCCATGTTTCTAGATCCATGAGTAGGATCTAAACTCATGGTAATTTGGTTTGGTTTGGGCTTACACCTAGGAGGATTCCAATATTTTTGGAACCATGAGGATAATCTCAACTCATGGATATATTTTTGGTTGGGGCTTACACCTAGGTGGATGCCCATGTTTCTAGAACCATGAGAAGGATCTCAACTCATGGTGATTTGGTTTGGTTAGGGCTTTCACCTAGGAGTATTCCCATAATTTTGTAACCATGAGTATTATCTAAACTCATGTTGATTAATATTTGGTTAGGTATTACACCTAAGATGATTCCCATGTTTCTAGAACTATTAGTAGGATCTCAAGTCATGTAGATTAAGGTTTGGTCGGGGATTACACCTAGGAGGATTCCCATGTTTCTAGAACCATGAGTAGGATCTCAACTCATGGAGATTAAGGTTTGGTTTGGGATTACACCTAGTAGGATTCCTGTGTTTCTAGAACCATGTGAAGGATCTAAACTCATGGTGATTTGGTTTGGTTGGGCCTTACACCTATGAGGATTCCCATGTTTTGGGAACCATGAGGTGGATATTAACTCATAGAGGTTAAGGTTTGTTTGGGGGTTACACCTAGGAGGATTCCTATGTTTCTAGAACCATGAGGAGGATCTCAACTCGTGTAAATTAAGTTTTTGTTTTGGAATACACCTAGGAGGGTTCCCATGTTTTTGGAACTATGAGGATGATCTCAACTCATAGTGATTAAGGTTTGGTTGGGGATTACACCTAGTAGGATAACTGGTCATTATTTATCCCCACCCCCATATGTTGGTAATAGTATGGGGAAGGGATATTATTAAGGTTGGAGATTACACCTATTATGAGGCCTATACCTATAGGAGTATTTCAAATATAAGCTTATATGAAATGAATTGATGCTCAGGTATGAGACCAGGGTGGATTGACTCTTAACAATAGTGAGGGATAGTGAAGGTGCATAGCCATAGTGATTGGGATAACATTAGGATGTTTTCCCATGTATAGTGACATTTGGGAAAAGGGTCTCCCAATTGGGGTGCCATGGGTGAAGGGTTTCCCAAGTGGAGTGACTTGGGTGAAGGTGTGCCCAAGTGTGGGTCTCCCAAGTGTGGGTCACCTGATTGTGGGTCACCCAAGTATGGGTATCCCAAGTGAAGGTCACCCAAGTGTAGGTTGACTAAGTAGTACTTGGGTGAATTGTAAGTACCTCACCCAAGTGATACTTGGGAGGATTTTAGTACCTCTCCCAAGTGATTATTGTGAATATTGGAGTACATAATCTAAGTGATACTTAGAAATATTAGATTACCTCTCCCAAGAGGTACTTAGGAGAATTGGAAGTACATATCCCAAGTGGTACTTGGGAGAATTGGAAGTACCTATCCCAAGTGATACTTGGGTGTATTGGAGTACCTCACCCAAGTGATACTTGGGTGAATTAGAGTACCTATCACAAGTGGTAATTGGGAAAATTGGAGCACCTCTCCCAAGTGGTACTTGGGAGAATTAGAGTACTATGCCCAAGTGGTACTTGGGTGAATTGGAAGTACCTCACCCAAGTGATACTTGGGAAGATTGGAGTGACTCTACTAATTGGTTCACTTGAGTGGGAGAAAATGAGGGGACTCATCCTAGTAGAGTTCTATCCATAGTGGTTCACCCATGTTAGGTTGGACTATCTGGGAAAACAAGTAGTATGAGAAGAGCTATCAGCTTGCTTCATCATCCAGAAGTTTGTTTTTCCTACCCTAAAAAATTGAGGCAATGGGGTCTATTTATAGACTGACCCATGGTCTTGGGTGTGTGAATTGTCTAAAGGGGTTGCATGAGTAAGATGTTTGAAGGATATGTGTTAAAATATTTCATGAGATAAGTGAGGGAGTTGGGAAAGTGACTTGTGTGAAGGGTTTGAGCGAGCTACCTATGCTAAATCATGACTTCTTTATAAAAAATGTCTAACTTCTTACATCTATAACTTTTGATCTATAAGTATATTTGGGATCCATGAGAAGTTAAATATAAACCTATGAATTGAACTATGTCCCTATGTAATGTTTATAAACCCAATATAGGTGTTTTATGATGCCAAAAAGTACTCAAAATAATATCAAAAATGTGTTTTAAGGCATCAAAACCTTTTTATAATCTATTTACAAAATCCAAAGCCTACTCCCAATGAGAGTTTCTCACCACCATTCCATAAAACTGGGTAAATTTTCTGAGGAATCTCTATCCATTAGTATGTGAATAGTCTTGAGGTGCATAGAAATCCATCTTTCTCCTTCCTCTGTCATGGAGACACATTTCTTATCAAGCTATAAATGTGTTGTCTAAGTGAGTATTATATCATGGGTAATGTGTAAAATTACATGGAATAAAAAAAATTGATGCCAACATCTTCATAGATCAAGTTTTTTGGTTATCGAGGAGACAGTAACAATACTCCTATAGTGGGGAGAATCGTATTAGAAATAGGTGAATAACCTCATGTAGGATGATCGTGGGTTTAGTGAGACTATTAAATGGATGATCGAGGTTTCAATGGTATTTTAGTGTGAAAAAAAATTTAATGGTTTTTAGTTCTTTGGTAAATACTAGATTTAGGATTCGAATGCGATTTTGGTAGGATCTGGTGTGTCGGAAGCAAGATCAAATTGGTTTTGGTGTGATCCAAAGGTGAGTTAGATTGATGGTGTGTTAGTACATGGGGTGAGATCATGATGTAATAAGTAGGTGTTCATTGATCCAACCATGGAATTACTCCGGAAGTTAGGTTTGAAATCCACCCAACAATTTATTTCTCACTGATTAAATTTATCACTTTATTATTTCAAAATTATTTAATTTTGAAATCAACATTTTATTTACACTTTAATTTTTAAAATGTAAAAACCCCCCCTCTTTACATAATCATTGACAAATAATTGGTATCAAAGGAGATCATTACATCTTTTTCATAAATCTCTTGTTTTTAAAATTGTCTTTCAATTTCATTTTTTCAAATCCTAACCGATTTCAATGTTCAATTTTATAATGGATTATAATTCCAATTAATATTCACCTATTTTTTATGGTTCCAATTACTTCTATTAAAATAATTGGATATCAATCTTTCTTGGTATTATTTATTATCCTTTTTGGAAAATGTTAATGCATGAGTGTGTTCTCTCCAAAGAATATGAAGAAAATTGGAATCCTGAAGATGTTAATAATTTTTAATTAAATAAAAAATCTATGAATGTATTTCATTGTGGTATTAATAGAAATTAATAAAATAATTTTTATTCTTTAAAAACTACTTATGATATTTTTAAATTATTAGAAGTCACACATGAATGTACAAATAAAGTAAGGGACACTAGATCAGATATGTACCATTGAGATTTTTAAAGTTTCACTATGCATTTTAATAATATTTTACAAGCATGTTTACAATATTTAATTACATCTAAAATGGTATAAATTTCCTTAATTATTAATTATCTATAGAAATTATAGTAAATAAAAACTTATGGGTTTTACCTAGATTTTGGGCTTCTAAATTCACGGCCATTCATAAATCCAAAGATGTGAGAAAGTTGGTGGTTGAGGAACTCATGATATCCCTAATGACATGCAAAATAATGATGAAATATTAAGTGAATAAGGATTACAATTAAGTCAAATAAGTCAACAAAACCATCACCTTCAAAGCCACTAATGATGAACAATATGGGGGTGAGGTTTTAGACCATGCTCTTCTTACCAGAAACATGATCAATTACTTTTAGAAGAATAAATTCTAAAAGTGATCCAAAGGGTCAAAGAAAAATTAAGAACCATAATTTATTTGTTATGAATTTAAAAAATAATGTTTACATAAAACCATAGTTCCTCATATATAATAAACAGATTAAAGAAAATAAACAAGGTAAAAAGCCTTTCAAATTCATGACATAGAGTGAAAGTGATGATTCTATGGATTCAACATTTTCATACACTTAAAATGACTTTATCCAGAAGTTCATTATGGAGCATATTGATAAAGACATTGATGTTAGTACCCCTCTTCCTATTTCCTTGTCTTCCTCTTCTTCTCCTACCTATTATCCTCTCTCTTATTCTTCTTGCTCCTCCAGTCACCTAAACTATTGAGACTTAGAATATCCCTAAGATCAACTTGAGAATAGTTATCATCAAATATATTATTTATATTTATAACTAAAAAATAAATATAATCAATTGGTTCAAGAAAAATAAAATCTCCATAAATTAAAGGATCTTCTCTTCAATGAAAAAAATATCTCTCCATGAAAATCAAAAAACAACCATATGTCGGCAAACTCGAATCCAGCATCAATGAACTCAAAAATACCCTTTTCAAATTCAATCAAGGTGAAGAAAATTTAAATAAAATTTTAGGTTATAATAAACTTGGAAAAGATAAGGTTGGATTTGATTACTCCAACCATGAAAACACCACTAAAAATCCAATGAAAAATAATTTTTTAATGGCGATTCTCAAGAAATAAAAATTGTAATTATTGTAAAAGAATCAGTCATTTAAAATATGAATGTGATTAAAAAACATGTGATATATAAGACCAAAATAAATTCATCTCTCTCCAAAGTTTTCAAAAATAAAACCTCATAAGAAGATCTACATTATAAAATCTTTATCAGCTAAAATAATCATACCCATGTTCGTGTGGGTACAAAAATCTTAAATCATTTAATTTTATATGAAATTTTTCTTCCAAGAAAAACCCATGAAGAAATGTGGTTCTAAGATAGTGCTTTCTAGATTCACATGTGTGGTGACCTCTCTAAATTCAATAAAATAGATAAACTAGAAGGAGTTCGTATTACTTTCAGTGATAACTCTAGAGGTAAGATGATATGTGAAGGTACCATTGATTTTTCTAACTCAACTTTAATTTTAAAAAAATATTTATAAAATTATTGAAACAAAATTTACTAATAATTGATAAATTTTGTGATAGTGGTTTAAAAATATCTTTGGAAAATTATTTTTTCAAAGTTTTTGATTCAAAAGTAAAACTTTTATTTACTATTTCAAGATTTCAAAATGTTTATATAATCAATTTAAAATCTCTTAATAGCCAAAAAATAAAATTTTTGAGTGACAATTTGAGTGATTCATGGATTTTTTATAGATTCCTTCGTCATTGTATCTCACATTCAATTATGCACATAAATATTTATCAACTAGTATGATATCCTCCTAAATTTTATTTCAAAGATGACATGGTTTTTGAAACATGACAATATGGTAAGAAATACAAATCCTCTTTTAAATATAAAAAAGGAATTTCATCTTCAAAAGATCTTGAACTAATTCATATTAACATTTTTGGTCCTTCTCAAATTTAAATTATAGGAGAAAAAACCAATACTCGCATAATTATTCATGAATTTACAAGGTTCACAGGGAATATTTTATATCTCATAAAAGTGAAGTTTGTAAAGCCTTCATCAAGTTTTAAAAAAGGGTTAAAAATGAAAAAGGTTTTAAAATTATTTCAATTCAAAGTGATCATGGTGTAGAATTCAATAATAATAATTTTAATGGTTTATTTTATTTTGAATCCTATAATAATTATTTTTTTACTCCTCAAATCCCTCAACAAAATTAGATAGTATAGAGGTAAAATCAAACAATCCAAGAAATCGCTCACTCTTTTAAATGAATTTTATCTTACAAAATATTTTTTGGGTTGAGACCATAAATACTTCATGATATATAATTAATAAAATTATCATTAGGCATTTTCTTAAGAAAACCCCTTATGAACTTTGGTTTAATAAAAAAACAAAATGTCATCTTTTTTAAAGTTTTTGATTGTAAATGTTTTATTTTAAACACTAAAGATAATATTGTAAAATTAATTTCTAAATATGATGAAGGTATATTTACTTTATACTCCAACTCAATAAAATCATATCATGTCTTTAAAAAAAGGACTAAAATGGTAGAATAATCAATTCATGTTGTTTTTAATGGAAGTCTTCCAAAACCTCTTTATATTTTTTTTGAATTTTTTTAAATGATACTATTATGAATAAATAAATTAAATAAGAACAATAATATCTTTAAAATTATATTATAGTATATTTTAAAAAATATAAATAAAAATACCTTGTAAATGTCATTGAAGACTTAAAATAAGGAACTCATACTCATATATCAATCTTAAATGTGGTTAAACACCTATCCTTTGTCTCTAACTTGAACTCCAAAACCTTAACGATGAAAATAGGGTTCTTTTTATGCAATAGGAACTTAATAAATTCACTAAAAATTATGTATGGACTCTCATGGAAATAAATAAAGATCATTTGGGTATTATCTCTTAATGGTTTTTACAAAATAAGATAGATGAATCTAGTAATATAACTAGAAAAAATATCTTTTAGTTTCTAAAGATTATAATAAATAATATGGAATGACTATGGTAAAACCTTTTCACCTATTGCTTGGTTAGATTCCATTAGAATATTTTTATCATTAGTTTATCATCAAGATTTTAAACTTTTTCAAATGCATGTTAAAATCTCTTTTCTAAATGGTTTTATTTCCAAAAAATTGTGGAACAACCACCTAGTTTTGAAAATAAAATTTTACCAAATTCAATTTTCAAACTATCAAAATATATTTATGGTTTGAAACATGCCCCTTGGGCTTGGTATGAACTTATTTCAAATTGTATTTTTCAAATGGTTTTAAAAAGGAAAAATCATATTCAACTCTATTTTTAAAACACATCTCAAATAATTTATTTCTTGTTCAAATTTATGTTAAGGATGATGAGTCAATAAGGTTTCCTTATGAATCTTCCATTCCTTCATGTTTTGAAAATCACAAACACTCTTCCTTAAGGCAAAATTCATCTTCCTATGTTTTATCTTTATAAGGAAAATTTTCCTTCCCCAAGGAAATTTATCCTTACCTTGTTTTCATTGTTCATATTCTAAGTATAAAATTATGTTTCATATCCAAAACCTCAGAATCATATATATACTTGGATATAAAGCATTCTATTTTTAGGATACTAATTTAGAGTCTGAGTTCTCTGAATTCAGACTCTGAACTTTTATGAGTTCAGACTCCAAATTCTTCTGAATTCTGACTCTGAGCTTTCTGAGTTCAGACTCCGAGTTCTCTGAATTCATACTCTGAACTTTTATGAGTTTAGACTCTGAGTTCTCTGAATTTAGACTCTGAACTTTAATGAGTTCAGACTCGGAGTTCTATGAATTCAGACTCCGAACTTTTATGAGTTTAGACTCCGAGTTCCCTGAATTTAGACTACAAACTCTTATGAGTTCAGACTCCGAATTCTACTAAATTCAAACTCCGAATTTTATTGAAATTCAAACTCCAAATTCTATAAAATTTAGGTTCAGAATTATTTTGAAGATAGGATCTGAATATTCATATATTATAAACACCAAATGGTTTTTGGTTAGACTCCGAACTTTCATTTTTCCTTGGACTCTGAAAAATGAATTTGGTTAAGCACCATATTTTTGCTTACTCTTGTTATAGTTATAAAATGATGTTGTGATTTATGTTTCTAACCAACCGTTGTTTGAGTGACACGTTTATAGGTCCCTCCAAAATTCAAGTAAAAATATGACCGTTGGAGGAGGGAGCCGACCGTTGAGAATGTGCCTATAAATAGGAGCTCATTTGAAAGATCTCAGAACTTTGATGAACTGTTCTATAACTATAGATATTTCATGCTGCTGAAGTGATTTCTAGAGAGAGAATTTCATGCTTTGTGCATACTGAACATTGTTTTCAGAATTTCTTCATGCGACTCTAAATGTTACTGAGTACATTTTAGGGCTTCTAGGGATAGGAAGATAGAGGTGTCGACTACCTTGAAGTTTGAGGGCTTGTGGGGATAGCAAGACAGAATTTGATCTTCATATCGAGGTCTTACCCTAGTGTGGGTAATACAAACTTTCTTGAAAGTATAAATCAAGGGACCTTTATCAAAGGTTATTGGATACCCTTCTCTTTGAGTTAAAATATTTACTACTTGTTACTTGTATTATTTCAAGTTTTCCGCTGCATTTTGATTGTTGAGGAAAGTATAACTATCTTATACTTTCTTATACTTGTGTACTCTAATTTAGTGAGATTATATATTCTTTAAGGTATAATATTTCTCTTTGTAAACTTTTGTTAAGTTTCATTTTCGGAATCACTTTTCTGGAATTACATTCTCATAATCATATTTCTGGAATCAAGCAAGTTTTTAGAACTTATATGTTTTGTGAATTTACCTTGTTTAACCTTGTTAAACAATAGAAAGGTTTCTTACCAACTTTAAACGTTCCCAAATAATTTTTAAAGTATACAATTCACCCCCCCCCCCTCTTGTATTTTGAGCATCTACATCAATATTATGATACTACAATCAGTATCATTTCGATCCTATAATTGGTATCAAAGGAGGTCTCTGAAATACTTATATTCAAATATAATTTTTCTTTATCAAGTTTTCATTCTTCTATATTTTCTTTACTTAGGATATTATTATCATTGTTTACAAACCTTATTACTAACAAGTTTGTGCGGAGAGTTTTTCTCTTAAGATGACAGGAATGAACGTTGGTTCCATAGACAACCTAAATCCTACTAGACCACCTATTTCTAATGGGAATGATTACGAATATTGGAGATATTGTGTGAAGACATTCATTATTAATATTGGAGTAGATAATTTTGTTATGCTTACTGGAGGATATAAAATCCCTGACAAGGAAGTTAGTATATTCACCAACCAAGAAAATCATGAATATCAACTGAATTATAAGGTATGCAACACATTGCTTTATTTTATGACTAGAAATATATATAGCCAAATTTCATCTTGTGAAGCAGAAAATTATATTTGGAAGAATCTTGAAGTTACACACTTTGGAACTTCCAAAATTATTGAAACTAGAATAGCCATGCTCAAAGTTGAATATCATGGTTTCTTCTTTCCTAATGGAGAACCCGTATGTAAGGTGTAATAGAGATTCATGACTATTGTTAATAGTTTATAATCTATGGGTGATAAAGGATTAGATGATGAATCCCTTGTGGAAAAAATCATAGACATCATGTCCAATGAGTGGGGATCCAAGAGAACTGTTATTGATGAGAATAGAAAGGTTACTCAGATTTCTCTTGATGAACTTTTTGGAACTCTTCTTCAACATGAGACTAGAATAAACAAATATTCTGATAATATTAAGAAAAATAATGGGAAT
Organism: Viscum album; assembly: GCA_963277665.1. Lineage (NCBI taxonomy): Eukaryota > Viridiplantae > Streptophyta > Magnoliopsida > Santalales > Viscaceae > Viscum > Viscum album. Next base: position 457,949,248 of record OY728120.1, on the reverse strand, counting down.
GGCAGTATTTCTTTTACAACAACTTCAAATCATATGAAAGCCAAGACTCCTGAGAGAGTTACAAGATCTAAGTCTAATAAGGTTGTTATTCAATCTGAATCTAGTGGAAGTGAATCTTCAGAAAATGAGTTAGCCAATATTTCTTGAAGGATGAACAAGATTGTTGGATGGAAGAAATTTCAATCTAGATACAAGAAGAAAGAAAGGAAAGATAAGAAAGATTCAAAAGTCACAAGTTATGAATGCAAAAGATATGGACATATAAGACCAGATTTTCCTATGCTTAAGATAAAGGAAAGAAAGTAAAGGCATTCTGAGAGAAATAGAAAGAAGTAATACAAAGATAAATCTAAGAAAGTATTGAAATAAAATGACACCTGGAGTGCCAGTGGTAGAGACTCTTCAGATGAATCATTAGATTACGAATCTTCTGGATAGAAGAATCTTGGTTTAATAGCCAGACTACCTATTAAAAATCATTGTCTAATGGATAAGGTACACAATTCTAAATCTATGAAAAATTTATCTTTAAATTATAATTATAGTAATGATAAATATTATAACTCTTCTAATGAATAATCTTCTTATGGTGAAGATAATACTTTACCTACCTATAAATAAGTTTCTAGGTTTGCTAAGATTCTTGAGAATGAGAATTCAAAACTCAAGAAAAAGATTGATAAGGAAAATTCTATGAATACTATTCTTACTAAGGAAATATCATATCTTTCTAAATATCTTGATTAGAAAACCCTTCATTTTAAAAGTATTTCAAAAACTCTTGAGGAAGTAAATTCTGAGAAGGATAAACTTTATAAGGATCTAGAAAATTTAATTTCTAAGAAAAATGTTTTTTAGCCTAACTCTAGTTCTAAAACTAATGTTTTGGAAGACAAGAACTTAGTTATTATAATGGAGTCAGAAATATTTTCCTTGAGGAAGTGTTTTTCAAACTTTACCTTAGGTAAGGAAAATTTTGATAATATTTATTCTTAAATCTGACCTCTTAGGAATAATTCTGGTTTTGATTATACAAGTTCAAAACTAATTTTTAGTAACAATTATTTTGTTCCTCAAAGTGCTCCATTATTCACTAATTGTCAGTGTGGTGAACACTGGGGAAAAATTTGTTCCTTAAAAAAAACCCAGTCTTTTGGATTTCACAAAGCTTATTTTTCAAAGAAAGTGTGGGTGCCTAAAATTTTGCTTTCTGAAATTTCTGAATCCAAGAAAGTTTTGGTATCAAAAGTCTAACACTCTTATTTTCAGGAAAATAAAGATGGTACCAACAGAAATACATGGTACATGGATAGTGGATGTTCCTATCATATGACTGGTAACAAAAACTTCTTTTAAAAGATTATCAAGATGAAAGGAGGAAAAGTAACTTTTGGAGATAATGATAAGGGAGAAATTATTTGTATAGGTAACATTGTTCTTCTTGGAAAAACTTTTATTTCAAATTTTTTATTTGTTAAAGGTCTTAATCATAACCTCATTAGCATAAGTTAATTATGTGATGAAGGTTACCTTGTGAATTTTAGGAATGAAAAATGCTTAGTACACAATTCCAAGTAAGAGTTTATTCATTATGCTAATAGGCAAGAGAATGTTTACACACTAAACTTAGAAGACCTTAGGAGCCAAGACTTACCTTTTCATAGTGAAATGGAAGATCATTCTTGGTTATGGAATAGAAGGCTAGGACATTGTAACCTTAGGAACCTATGCAAACTCTCTAAGAAAAGACTAGTTGAGGATATATCGGGGATTAGATTTGATTCTTTAAAAAAATTTGATCCTTGTCAATATGAAAAGCAACATAAATCAAGTTTTAAATCAATTGGTGAAGTCCCAACCACTTATACATTACAGTTAGAGTATATGGATCTTTTTGTTCCAACACAAATTGGATGAATTGGAGGAAAATATTATGTATTTGTCTTAGTTGATGATTACACTAGATTTATGTGGGTCTATTTTCTAGCAAAGAAATCTGAATCTTTTTATTATTTCAAAAGTTTTAGAGCCCAAGTGAAAAATGATAAAAACCTTCCTTTGATAATTATTCATAGTGATCATGGAGGAGAATTTAAAAATTATGATTTTGAAAATTTTTGTAGTACAAAAGGCATTACTCATAACTTCTCATCACCCAGAACACCTCAACAAAATGGTGTTGTTAAAAGAAGAAATAGAATTATTCGGGAGATACCAAGAACCATGTTGAGTGAATATTCTATAGCCAAACATTTTTGGGATGAAGATGTAAGTACTTCTTGTTATACTATAAATTGTGTTTTGATTAGACATTTTCTTATTAAAACTCCTTATAATTTATGGAATGGTAAAAAACCTAGACTTTCCTAATTCAAGGTTTTTGGCTACAAAGTATTCATTCTGAATACTAAAGATAATCTACACAAATTAGCACCAAAATCTGATGAAGAAATTTTCTTACGAATACTCCACAACTGCTAAGGATTATAGAGTTTTCAACAAAAATACTTATATTGTTGAAGAAACAGTACATGTAAAATTTGATGAAACTGGTCCTTTGGTTTTTAAATAACCTCAACCTACATCTTTGGATGTGTTTTCCAAAACTGATTATCAACCTTTGTTAGAAGATCCTTCTGATAAAAAAAATGTTCAAGAAAATGTTTCTGAATCATTTACCCTATAATACTTCCTTCCCTATGTTGATGAACAGGTTTTACAAAAACCAAATCAGTTTTTTCTAAAGAATCATCCCAACGATAGTATCATTGGTGATGTAAATCAACCTATAAGGACTAGAATTTCTTTAACAAATGAAGTATAACATCTAGCATTCCTTTCCCAATTAGAACCAAAAATCACTGATGAATCTTTAGGTGATGATGATTGGATAAAATCCATGCAAGATGAGCTAAATGAATTCGAAAGGAATAAAGTCTGGACCTTGGTTGAAATACCTAAGTAAACTTCTATTATTGGAGTAAAATGGGTTTTCAGAAACAAGTGTGATGGAAATGTAATTATTGTAAGAAATAAAGCTAGATTATTTACTAAAGGCTATAATCACCAAGAAGGAATAGACTATGAAGAAACCTATGCTCCAGTAGCTAGACTTGAATCTATTCGTATTCTACTTTCCTTTACAGCATTCTTCAATTTCAAACTTTTTCAAATGGATGTTAAATGTGATTTCCTTAATTGTTATGTTCAAGAGGAAGTTTTTGATGAACAACCTCCTGGTTTTGAAGATACAAAACATCCTAAACATGTTTTTAAACTTACCAAAGCTTTGTATGGACTTAAGAAATCCCCTCGAGCTTGGTATGATAGACTTACAGGATTTTTGATTCAAAATAACTATATTAATGGAAATGCTGATCCAACCCTCTTTATAAAGAAAGATAAGAAAAAAAATATTAAACAAATTTATGTTTATGACATTATATTTGGTTCAACTCAGTAGTCTTTAATTGATTTCTTTGCGGATCTAATGAAATATGAGTTTTAAATGAGTATGATGGGTGAGTTAACATTTTTTCTTGGTTTTAAAATTTCTTAAAAACCAAAAGGAATCTATATATCCCAACATAAATATATTAAATATCTTCTTAAAAATTATGGATATGACAACACTAAGAGTATAATTAATCCCATTGATACCTCGAATACACTTGATCTTGATAAAGCTGGGAAACCAGTAGATCATACATATTTTAGAGGTATGATAGGAATTGTACTTTACTTGACAGCTAGTCATCTAGCCTTAATGTTTTTAGTATTCTTATGTGCAAGATATCAATCCAATCCTGAGGAATCTCATTTAAAGGCAGTGAAAATAATATTTCACTACTTAAAGGGAACCATGGATCTTTGACTCTTACACTTCTGGAAATTATTTTATTTTAAAAATTTGTTCAGATGCTGATTTTGGTGGATGTAGAATGGATAGGAAAAGTACATCTAGAACTTTTCATTTTTTAGGAGATTCATTAGTTTCTTGTTCATGCAAAAAACAACACTTAGTAGCACTTTCCACTGCTGAAGCTGAATATGTAGCAGCAGGAAGTTGTTATGCTCAAGTGTTGTGGATGCAACACACACTCACAGACTATGGTATGAGTTTTACCAAAACAAAAATTTTATGTGATAATACCAGTGTCATTTCCCTAAGTAAAAACCATGCACATCACTCTCATTCAAAACACATAGATATTAGGCATCACTTTCTTAGGGATCACACACAAAAAGGAGATGTCATTCTTCAATTTATTGGAACTCAAGATCAACTTGCTGATATTTTCACAAAATATTTTTCATCCGATATATTTGAATATATTAAACATAATTTAGGAATGATAATTGTAAGGTAATATTCCTTGTTAACTTCTTGTTGAAACCTATCTCCTTACAGTAATAAACTCCTTTTTATAGTGGGGTACATTTTTTTGTTAGATTTCTAAAAAAAATTGTAGTCTATAAATCTTTCAATTTTTTCTTCTTTTCTTTCTTCTTAAAATTTCAAAATGAAAATTTTCTAAATTTTCATAATGAATATTTTCTAAATCTTCATAATGAAGATTTTCTAAATTTTCGTAATGAAGATTTTCTAAATTTTCTTAATGAAGATTTTATAAATTTTCATAATGAATATTTTCTAAATTTTCATAATAAAGATTTTCTAAACTTTCATAATGAAGATTTTCTAAGTTTTTTCGTAATGAATATTTTCTAAAATTTTCATAATCAGATTTTCAAATTTTTCGTAATTGAATTTTCGAAAACTAAAGTTCTTCAAGAATAATTTTTCCTCACTATGAATAATCTTCCTAGCAATATGAAAGGTATGATTCTTTCTCGAGTTTTCATAATCATCTTTTACTTGTTGGTATTTTCATTTGTTTTTAAATTCTCTTTTTCACTTTTTTCTTAAATCTGAATGTTTTCTTAAAAACCTCAAAAGATTGGATTCTATCAAAATTTCCTTCTAGCTATCATCTCAACCGTTAGATCTGATCACAAATTTTCTCAACTATTGGATTGAGTGTAGAAGTTGAACCGTCACATCACTTGCCTATATAAAGGACCCCCTGATGGTTGTACCACATCGAAACTCAAGCCTTCATGTGCTGAAGCTATGCCCTTCTACTTAAGCTTATTCTGAACTTATCAGATCTTTCTCAAATCCGAATGTCTATTGAAGAATCTTCTCAGAAAGACATGTCAATTGTCAAGCCAATCTCGGAGTGGAAGGTTTATATAGAAAGGTTGGTGCATCCAAACTTCTTCACCAAGTATGATTCCATCGTCTCAAAGAACATCAAGATCAATGGACGGGACAGTGTTTGCGTATCGAAACTAGGAGCCCAAGATTTAGTATATCTAGATTTTCTAGTTGAATTTTATGGAATAGTAAGTTTTTTCATGGAAGAAGGTAGAGATAAGTTCTCTTTTAAGAGCTATGGGAAGACTTATGCTCTTTCATACACCAAGGATGCTAGCTTGGTTGGTATTTCATATAAAGGAGAAGCTGAGTTTTGTTCTCATAAGCTGCATGATAATCGAGGAAGTTTCAATAAGGTTAAGGCTGTGTCTTATCTTGGAATTTCTGAAGTAAAGACTCTGAAGATTGCTCATCTATCTACAAACTTCCGGATTCTCGAATTATGGGTTCGGGGATTTATCATACCAAGAAAAGGTGACAAGGATACATTGAAGAAGAGTGACATGTATATTTTGGATTTTCTGGTGAACCTGAGAAAGATCAACTTGGTTAAGCATATTCTGATTATGATCAAGGATATAAAGAATGGAAATCTGAAGGCTCAAATCATTATGTATCCAGCCATTCTTTCAAAGCTCATTGTTAGATGCTTAGAGTCTTTCAAAATTACTTGTAGTTCAAAGACAAGGAATTGAAAAGTCATGCTGGTTAGTGATGATACCTTAAAAAGGATGAAAGTTGGTTTTTCTAAGGAATCCAGATAATTTTATGACTTTCCAAAAGAAGAAGCTAAATCCATACTAAAGAAACTGAAGGTGGATGAACCGTCTAAAAAGGCTGGAAGGAAGAGGAAGTTGAAGGAAGTATAAGAGGAAGGAAAAACCCTAGAGCCTAAAGTGTAAAGACCTGTAAATTTCAAGGAAATTTTTTTCTTAATTTTCTTTGGAATTTTACAAGAACGCAGTTTCTGACGGCACCTGATTTCGAGGCCCGGTGTGCCCGGAATCATTTTCCGAAGTTTTCCTCGGGTACGTTCAGTGAACGGACGAGCGGGTTTTTCTAACTTTTGAGCCGGTGCTCAGAATCAAATTCTGAAGGCACCGATGGAATCGCAGTGCCGGTATTTTCTTAGAAATGCCTCTTCCGGAGTTGCGTTTGCTCAGGTGTGGTTTTTAAATTTTTGGGGTTAAGTTAAGAAATAAAATAAAGTGTGCGACAAATTTATTTTTATTTCACTTTAAGCCACTTGAAAGACACTTAAAGCTGCTTAAGCTGAGTTGATGCGGATAAGGTGGAATCCAAAATATCATACCCTCTTGGTAGGATATTTGGGAGGTGGGGCCCGCATGAGCCCCACCGTTTCTTTTCCGCTAAGTAACGCACCCGCGAAAACCCCTATTAATTGAAAGTCAACTGGGGCGTTTCATAATCTATTAAACGCTCCTTTTAATTGGGCGGTTTTATTCATTGAATTAATTCTATGAATTAATTTAATCGTTTCTTAAACTGTTTACAATCCGTTGGCGTAATAATAAAATAAGACCAACCCACGACTTCTTGAGGATTGCTCGTTGAGAGGCTTTTGACAGAAATTTTGTGCCTTCATCCTCCTTCGCGAAGAACACGAAGAACGCGAAGAACGCCGTCACCTTCGGAGATTTACGATGCTTCTTTCGATACGTTCTTCCCCGCAACGATCTCCGATCACCAACTGCTTGAGGTAGGAGATTTCGGGTTTCTTCATTTAAATATCTTTGTGGGTTATAAAAACATCATGGATTTAATTAATATAATTAAATATACATGTTCTTGAACCTCGGAGTTCGTCGACGCGACACCGTATTCCGCGACGACGCGATGCCCTTCCCCGACGACGCGACGCCCTTCCGCGACGACGCGACGCCCTTCCGCGACGCGACGATCACCTCCTTCCGCGACGATCAATTCCGCGAAGAACGCACGCTCGACGACTACGGCGAGGTAGGGGTTTGTTTGTGAAATAATTTATATTTACGTGGAAGCTTCCTCCGAAAACAAAGAACTTGGATCAAGTGCAATTTTAATTTATTAAATTGTATCTTGTTACATTTTCATATGATAATTTATTCTTCCCGATTGTTATCACCTAACACGGAGGGTGCGGACCAAACAAACACGGCCTGACAACCCTCTGCAGTTCTTCGTTGATGTGCGGATTAGCGGGCGGTGAAAAAACATGCCGCAGAGGTGATTCGTTGTTTCCGAAGTGAAGTACGGGACCCGGGAGGAGCTTCGGCGCAGACGGAAGTGGATTCGGACCACCGGAGCAACTCCGGTGGCCCGCGGAATCCACCGGCAGCCGGCGGTCAGCGGCGGCCAACCAGACCCGCGACCGCGTGGGTCCGGTGACACACGGGACGCGGAAAAGCCACGTCCGCTGACCCAGCGTGGCCCCATGCGGGGCCGCAGCGCTTTATCCCACGGGGGCAGCGCCCCGCGGCTTCCTCCGCTCGGCCGGCTCGACCGAGCCGAGTCGAGCCGGGCCGACCCGCCAGCCCGGGTCCCGCCCAGGCCGGGCCGGGCCGCCCTAGCCGGACCGGGTCGCGCCCAACCGGGTCGGTCCCAGACCCGGGTCAGGTCGACTCGGTTCGGGACGACCCAGGGGGGTTGGGCCGGGTCGACCCGGGCCCATACCCCCCGTTCCCGGACCTTTTCGGTCTTTTGCTTGTAACTTGATCTACGGGCCTCTGAACGACGCGTCGTCAGCGGCGATGCGATCCTTGGATCGAGACGGTCGTTTCAATATATCACACTCAAGGTTTCGGAATACTTTGAGTACGGCCGGGTTGGTTCGTACACGAAACCAACCGGGCCCTCGGAGCGGAAACGCTCATATCTTGAGCTTCGGACGTCCGTTTGACATGTCGTCGACTTTGTTGAATTCCTCTAAGTGAGACAGAACTTTTGGTTTACTCCGCCCGAGGTTTGGACGCAGGTGGAGTACGGTCGGGTTGGTTTTTCCTTAAAAACCAACCGGGCCCCTCGGACGAAAAAGCCAATAACTCTCAGACCGGGCGTCCGATTGACGCGTTTTCTGTTGCGTTGAGTTCCTGTTGACGATACGGAACTTTTGGATACATCAACTCTGGACTAGGTGTCAGTTGATGTATCAGCCTCTCGGATCGTGGAGCGGACCCTCCCGAACGAGCTTGCTGTGTGCGGGAACCCTAGAGCTGGTTGCGACTGCTACTCTGACGACGACGACTGTGCAGAGATCCTCAGTGGATTCGACGGCGACGACTACAGCACTCAGCAATCCTTTGTGGGTTAGTGCTACCGATCCTGTGTGGGTCAGCGCTCAGCGGTCCTGTGTGGGCCAGCGCCTACAGGTCCTGTGTGGGCCCGATCCTGTGTGGGTCTTTGCGGGGGTTAGTTACCTATCGATCCTTTGTGGGTCATTGCGGGGGTTAGTACCTATCGATCCTTTGTGGGTCTGATGGATTAGATGGATCAGTGATCATCTCTATCTTCATTCGAAGAAGTATACCTGTGTGAGCTGAAACCCTGTTTGCTTTCCTTTGTGGACTGTGTTGTGCTATCCTGTGTGGATTTACGTTTTGCTTTCCTGTGTGGACTGGGTTGTACTTGAGCTCGGATGTTGGAGCTGAGCGAGAATTGATGACTTAGGTATATGTATGGGAATATACCTAAGCCGTGTCGGATGTTACTTCGTGATTTGTATCTTTCCTGTGTGGTTTATCCTTTGTCGATTCTGGGAAACCTTCGGGGGTCTCGGGGTCCCTACTGAGTAGCTTATACTCACCCCTGCACGGGCTATGCCCGCACTACGTTTTGTTGGTTTCAGACGACGGACAGCGCTGATCGCGGTGGAGGATTACGGAGCAGGACGGTACCTAGAGGTGGACCACTGGGCGGAGTGTACTCGGAGCGGACGGCTGGACCGAGGAGCTGTGGAGGCTATCTGTACTCACCCTTCAGGTGGGACTTCCAGAGGATGGCTCGACGCTGCGGCTTTACTTTTCAGTTGCTGTTTTTCCCCTTTCAGTTGTACTTTACAGTTGGGCTTGTATTTCCGGCCCCCTTTACTTTTCTGCACTTACTGTTGTACCAGCTTTTACTTAGTGCTTACCTTTTTCCGCTAGCTTACTCTGTGGTGCTCGTTTACTTTACAAAGGAAATGCCTTCCCTTTACCGGGATTTACGCCTTGGTGCTAGTCGCCAGCCCCTGGCCTATGGAAGGCGGGCTTGGGGTAGTCATGGCACGGGCCCCGAGGACGAGTCGTGACAATTGGTATCAGAGGAGTTCAGTTCTACCGCGGACTCTGATCTTTTCTATGTGAAGCAATAGTGTTTATCGTATTGGGTGTGGTTATCAGTCCAGGGAGTCCAGTGTTGGTGCGGCGGCCGACGTATCCGTACACCAGGACCCTGACTTCTGATTTCCGACTTAATGCACGAAAACATTGATTGCATGTGCGTTTCAAGTTTTCTTTGTGATTACTATATATCAGCTCACCAGGTATACTGTTATGACTGTGGCGCTCTTGTTTCTTTTCAGGATGGCCCCACGATGGCATCCAGCTAGGGTTCCGAGAGTTGAGCGTGACGACAGCCCGCCGAGCGACGAGGCCTCAGTACAGGGCCCTTTGACAGCTGAGGCACCGGCAGTACCTCTACCCGCCGAGCCACCGATGCTTCCAGCCCCAGCCGCTGACGATGCACGTCGCCTCAGTGCAATGCATGAGTTCCAGCGCCAGCGACCGCCCAGGTTCCGCGGGGAGACGGACCCCCAGGCAGCCGAGGACTGGCTGGAGGCAGTGGTACGAGTTTTCAGTCTAGTGAGGACACCAGCAGACCTCATGGTGATCCTCGCAGTGAGCCTACTGCAGGCAGCAGCGGGCCGATGGTGGAGCTTGATGATCCAGGTGCACGATGAGGTCTCTCTCATCTGGACAAACTTTGAGGGCCTCTTCCGCTCAGAGTTCATCCCGGCCACCCTCCGTGTAGTGCGCATCCAGGAGCTTCTTCAGCTGCGGCAGGGCAGCTTGACGGTCGCCCATTACTCGGTGAGATTTACCGATCTCTCGCGCTACTCGACCGACATGGTACAGGACCCATTCTTCCGGGCCCGGAACTTTGAGCAGGGATTGAGACACGAGATCAGGGCATCGCTGATCTCCCTCAGCATCCCGACCTATGCAGGAGTACTGGAGCGAGCCCTTTTGATCGAGAGCTTTCTTGCTGAGACTTCTCCAGCGATGAGACCTACCGTAGGGCAGCACGTAGCAGAGTCTTCCGCAGCAGGCAGTCGACGGATGACTCAGGGGTCCAGGAAGACCAGACCCTCACGTAGACGGCCTCAAGACACTGGCTCAGCCGTGCGGGGAACACAGCGCGGAGCCATTCTTTCGAGAGGCAGGCAGTGCTACACATGCGGCGGATAGGGTCACATGGCTCGTGACTGCCCGACCCATCGTGCCGAGGAGCAGCAGACAGTTGAGGGGCCACCCAGGCAGAGGCAGAGGGTCGACCGTGGAGGTCCGCAGGGAGGAGGCGGACGAGGCAGAGGAGCTGGCCGAGCAGCAGGTGGTGGGCGACGCTTTGAGGCTCTACCACCACCACCACTAGGAGGCCCGCCCCGACCACAGGGAGCTGGCAGGCAGAGACAGGCACAGCTCTAGGCAGTGGAGGCCTACGACCACGGTGTTCCTGAGATGATTCGAGGTACGATCTGTGTCTATTCCACCCTTGCTGCAGTTCTTATAGACACAGGAGCGAGTCACTCTTTCATAGTCGATGCCCTTGTTCGGAGCTCGGAGATTCCGACAGAGTCGTTGGCTCGATCCTTACAGCTAGAGACTCCTACGGGAGAAGACTCGACGATTACACACTGGTGCCGGCAGTGTGAGCTTGCTCTAGGAGGTGAGAGCTTCGGCTGGGATCTTCTTATAGCGGCGTCGAGGCCTTACGACGTCATCTTTGGCATGGATTGGTTATCTATAGTCCATGCACAGATTGACTGTATTAGGTGCAAGGTGCGATGTGTACACACCGATGGGAGCAGGTTCACCTTCACCGGCGAGAAGGGAGCCTTCGCAGAATAGGATGGACTTCTGCAGAGGAGAGGATAGCCCATCACTCATCAGTTGTCTAGCCTCATCCTAGGAGCAGTTGACGTGCGGAGTCCTAGTTTTCCTGCAGTGGTGGATCAGTACGCGGACGTCTTTCCAGACGACGTTCCAGGGCTACCTCCTCGCAGAGAGGTAGACTTTCATATCGACATGTACCCCGGGACATCCCCGATATCGACTCCATCATATCGGATGGCCCCCGCTGAGCTTCGAGAGCTACGGGTATAGTTGGAGGACTTGCAGGGCAAGGGATTCATCCAACCCAGTGTTTCACCCTGGGCTTCACCGATAGTGTTCGCCAAGAAGGCGGACGGGAGCTTGCGACTTTGTGTCGATTATCGTCTCCTGAACCAGGTGACAGTGAGGAACAAGTATCCGCTACCAAGGATTGATGACCTCTTCAATCAGATCAAGGGAGCACGGTGGTTCTCGAAGATAGACCTCAGGTCAGGCTATCATCAGCTCAGAGTTCGAGACGAGGACGTGCAGAAGACGGCCTTCAGATGTCGGTATGGCCACTATGAGTTCTTGGTTATGCCATTTGGCATAACCAATGCTCCAGCAGTGTTCATGGGCCTCATGAACAGTATATTTCAGCCATACCTCGATCGATTTGTCGTGGTCTTCATCGATGACATTTTGATATACTCGACGACTAAGGAGGAGCACGCCTACCACTTGCGGGTTGTACTAGACACACTCAGAGAGCACTAGCTTTATGGAAAACTCTCGAAGTGTCAGTTCTGGATATGTGAGGTCCACTTCTTGGGGCACGTCATCTCTGAGGCAGGAGTTGCAGTGGATCCTGCGAAGATCGAGGCGGTGCTAGCTTGGGAGCCACCCAGGAGTGTGACGGAGGTGCAGAGCTTCTTGAGACTAGCTGGATACTATCGTAGATTTGTGCCAGACTTCTCCAGAGTTGCAGCACCACTCTCAGCTTTGACGAAGAAGGGGAAACCCTTTGTGTGGTCAGACATATGTCAGCAGAGCTTCCAGGAGCTGAGACAGATATTGACCAGCGCCCCTATCTTGAGGTTTCCTGAGGAGGGAGTAGGGTACGTAGTCTACTGCGATGCATCAGGGACCGGACTCGGATGTGTCCTGATGTAGGAGCGGGCAGTGATCGCCTATGGATCACGTCAGTTGAGGCCGCATGAACATAACTACACTACCCATGACCTAGAGTTAGCAGCAGTGGTCTTCGCTCTGAAGACATGGATACACTACCTGATGGGCGAGCGCTTTACAGTCTTTTCTGACCATAAGAGTCTCAGGTACATCTTCTCTCAGAAGGACCTGAACCTGAGACAGCGGCGATGGATCGAGTTCCTCCGGGACTATGACTTTGAGATAGTCTATACTCCTGGGAAGGGAAACGTAGTAGCCAATGCTCTCAGCAGGAGGACGGGCATTCAGCTACTTGAGGAGGTGACAGAGCAGCTAGCCGCTTTGCAGATATCCTTCGTGGATAGAGATGGAGCATCCTTCCTTCAGTCTCTCACAGTCACTCCTCCACTACCGCAGCGGGTCAGAGAGGCACAGTGTGGGGACGCTGACTGTGAGACGCAGCGTGCACAGATATCCTCAGGACAGGCACCTCATGGATTCTCCTTGGGAGCAGAGAATGAAATCCTTTTTAGAGGACGTACCTTAGTACCAGTTGCTTTACGAGAGGAGGTGTTGAGAGAGTTTCACACTTCTCCTTTGGCGGTACATCCTGGAGTGGCGAAGATGTACCAAGATCTCAGACGACAGCACTGGTGGCCAGGCTTGAAGAAGGCTGTGGCAGAGTTCGTTTCTCGATGCCTTACCTGCCAGTAGGTGAAGGCAGAGCACCAGGTACCAGCAGGCTTGGTACAGACCTTGGAGGTCCCGGAGTAGAAGTGGGACGGGATATCTATGGACTTCGTGACTGGACTTCTATGCACTTCCAGAGGTCACGACTCTATTTGGGTGATTGTCGACCGACTCACCAAGTCGGATCACTTCTTAACCATCAGAGAGCTGGGCTCAGTGGAGAGCTTTGGGCGTCTCTACGTTCAGGAGATTGTACGGCTTCACGGTGTGTCATCATCTATCATCTCCGATCGGGATGCTCGCTTTACTTCCCGGCTTTGGAACGGGTTGCAGGAGGTGTTCGGGACGCAGCTACGTCTGAGCACCACCTTTCACCCTCAGATGGATGGTCAGATGGAGAGGACCATTCAGACTCTCGAGGACATGCTCCGCGCATGTGTCCTCGACTTTGGTCGCAGTTGGGAGGACCACCTACCCTTGGTGGAGTTTGCGTACAACAACAGCTACCACTCCACCATCGGGATGGCACCATACGAGGCGTTGTACGACAGACCTTACAGATCTCCTTTGTGCTGGACAGACCCTGGGGAGTCAGCACTTGTGGGACCAGAGATGGTCCGGCCCACGACAGAGAAGGTCCAGGTCATCCAGGAGCGGATGAGGATAGCTCAGAGCCGGCAGAAGTCTTATGCTGACAGGATGCAGAGGCCACTAGAGTTCGAGGATGGCGACCACGTCTTCTTGCGTGTCTCACCTCGACGTGGTTTACAGAGATTTAGCTGAGGCGGCAAGTTGTCTCCATGCTTCATCGGAGCTTTCCAGGTCCTCAGCAGGATTGGCGAGGTGGCTTATCGCCTGGCTCTACCACCTCAGTTGCACCGGGTGCACGACGTCTTCCACGTATCCCAACTGAGGAGATATGTGCATGACCCGACGCACATCATTGACCATGGGGAGCTAGACATGGATGATGGGGCGACTTTTGCGGAGGTCCCGGTGGAGATCGAGGATCGACAGGAGCAGGTCCTACTTGGAAGATCGATTCCTCTTGTGCGCATCAGATGGCAGCACGGGAACCTCCAGGAGATCACTTGGGAGCGGGAGGCTCAGATGCGTGCTCAGTACCCACATTTGTTTCCCTAGTTTATGATGTATCTTTACGGGGACGTAAATCCCTGAGGTGGGAGTGATGTAAAGACCCGTAAATTTCAAGTAAATTTTTTTCTTAATTTTCTTTGGAATTTTACAAGAACGCAGATTCTGACGGCACCAGATTCCGAGGCCCGGTGTGCCCGGAATCATTTTCCAAAGTTTGGCTCAGGTACGTTTAGTGAACGAACGAGTGGGTTTTTCTAACTTTTGAACCGGTGCTCGAAATCGAATTCTGAGGGCACCGATGGAATCGCAGCACCGGAAGTTTCTTAGAAACACCTCTTCCGGAGTTGCGTTTTCTCGGGTGTGGTTTTTAAATTTTTGGGGTTAAGTTAAGAAATAAAATAAAGTGTGCGACAACTTTATTTTTATTTCACTTAAAGCCACTTAAAGCTGCTTAAGCTGAGTTGATGCGGATAAGGTGCAATCCAAAATATCCTACCCTCTTGGTAGGATATTTGTGAGGTGGGGCCCGCACGAGCCCCACCGTTTCTTTTCCGCTAAGTAACGCACCCGCGAAAACCCCTATTAATTGAAAGTCAACTGGGTCGTTTCTTAATCTATTAAATGCTCCTTTTAATTGGGCGGTTTTATTCGTTGAATTAATTATATGAATTAATTTAATCGTTTCTTAACCTATTTACAATCCATTGGCGTAATAATAAAATAAGACCAACGCACGACTTCTTGAGGATTGCTCGTTGAGAGGCTTTTGACAAAAATTGTGTGCCTTCATCCTCCTTCGCGAAGAACGCGAAGAACGCAAAGAACGCCGTCACCTTCGGAGATTGAAGACGCTTCTTCCGATACATTCTTCCCCGCAACGATCTCTGATCACCAACTGCTTGAGGTATTAGATTTCGGGTTTCTTCTTTTAAATCTATTTGTGGGTTATAACAACATCATGGATTTAATTAATATAATTAAATCTACATGTTCTTGAACCTCGGAGGTCGTCGATGCGACACCGTATTCTGCGACGACGCGACGCCCTTCCGCGACGACGCGACGCCCTTCCGCGACGCGACGATCACCTCCTTCCGCGATGATCAATTCCGCGAAGAACGCACGCTCGACGACTACGGCGAGGTAGGGGTTTGTTTGTGAAATAATTTATATTTCCGTGGATGCTTCCACCAAAAACAAAGAACCTGGATCAAGTGCAATTTTAATTTATTAAATTGTATCTTGTTACGTTTTCATATGATAATTTATTCTTCCCGATTGTTATCACCTAACGCGGAGGGTGCGGGCCAAACAAACACGGCCCGAAAACCCTCTGCAGTTCTTCGTTGATGTGCGGATTGGAGGGCAGTGACAAAACATGCCGCAGAGGTGATTCATTGTTTTCGCAGTGAAGTACGGGACCCGGGAGGAGTTTCGGCGCAGACGGAAGTGGATTCGGACCACCGGAGAAACTCTGGTGGCCCGCGGAATCCACCGGCGGCGCCGGCGGCGGCAGCCAACCAGACCCACAACCGCGCGGGTCCGGTGACACACGGAACATGGCAAAGCCGCGTCCGCTGACCCAGCACGGCCCCACGTGGGGTCGCGGCGCTTCATCCCGCGGGGGCAGCGCCCCGCGGCTTCCTCCGCTCGACCGGCTCGGCCGAGCCGAGCCGAGCCGGGCCGGGTCGCGCCCAGGCCGGGCCGGGCCGCCCTGGCCAGACCGGTTCGCGCCCAACCGGGTCGGACCCGGGTCGAGTCGACTCGGTTCGGGCCGACCCAGGGGGTTGGGCCGAGTCGACCGGGGCCCATACCCCCCGTTCCCGGACTTTTTCGGTCTTTTGTTTGTAACTTGATCTACGGGCCTCCGAACGACGCGCCGTCAGCGGAGATGCGATCCTTGGATCGAGACGGTCATTTCGATATATCACACTCAAGGTTTCGGAATACTTTGATTACGGCCGGGTTGGTTCGTACACGAAACCAACCGGGTCCTTGGAGCGGAAACGCTCATATCTTGAGCTTCAGACGTCTGTTTGACGTGTCGTTGACTTTGTTGAATTCCTCTAAGTGAGACAGATCTTTTGGCTTACTCCGCCCAAGGTTTGGACGTAGGTGGAGTACGGTCGGGTTGGTTTTTCCTTAAAAACCAACCGGGCCCCTCGGACGAAAAAGCCAATAACTCTCAGACCGGGCGTCTGATTGACGCGTCGTCTGTTGCGTTGAGTTCCTATTGACGATACGGAACTTTTGGATACATCAAATCTGGACTAGGTGTCTGTTGATGTATCAGCCTCTCGGCTCGTGGAGCGTACCCTCCCGAACGAGCTTGTTGTGTGCGGGAACCCTAGAGCTGGCTGCGACTGCTACTGTGACGATGACGACTATGCAGAGATCCTCAGTGGATTCGACGGCGACGACTACAGCACTCAGCGATCCTTTGTGGGTCAGTGCTACCGATCCTGTGTGGGTCAGCGCTCAGCGGTCCTGTGTGGGCCAGCACCTACAGGTCCTGTGTGGGCCCGATCCTCTGTGGGTCTTTGCGGGGGTTAGTTACCTATCGATCCTTTGTGGGTCAGATCCTTTGTGGGTCATTTTGGGGGTTAGTACCTATCGATCCTTTGTGGGTCCGACGGCTTAGATGGATCAGTGATCATCTCTATCGTCATTCGAAGAAGTATACCTGTGTGATCTGAAACCCTGTTTGCTTTCCTTTGTGGACTGTGTTGTGCTATCCTGTGTGGATTTACGTTTTGCTTTCCTGTGTGGACTGGGTTGTACTTGAGCTCGGATATTGGAGCCGAGTGAGAATTGATGACTTAGGTATATGCATGGTCATATACCTAAGCTGTTTCGGATTTTACTTCGTGATTTGTATCTTTCCTTTGTGGTTTATCCTTTGTGGATTCTGGGAGACCTTCGGGGGTCTCGGGGTCCCTACTGAGTAGATTATACTCACCCCTACACGGGCTATGCCCGCACTACGTTGTGTTGGTTGCAGATGACGGACAACACTGATCACGGTGGAGGATTGCGGAGCAGGACGGTACCTGGAGGTGGACCACTGGGCGGAGTGTACTCAGAGTGGACGGCTGGACCGAGCAGCTGTGGAGGCTATATGTACTCACCCTTCAGGTGGGGCTTCCAGAGGACGGCTCAACGCTGCGGCTTTACTTTTCAGTTGCTGTTTTTCCCCTTTCAGTTGTACTTTACAGTTGGGCTTGTATTTCTGGCCCCCTTTACTTTTTCGCACTTACTGTTGTACCAACTTTTACTTAGTGTTTACCTTTTTCTGCTAGCTTACTCTGTGGTGCTTGTTTACTTTACAAAGGCAATGCATTCCCTTTACCGGGATTTACGCCTTGGTGCTAGTCGCCAGCCCCTGGCCTATGGAAGGCGGGCTTGGGGTAGTCACAGCATGGGCCCCGAGGACGGGTCGTGACATAAAGAAATCCAATCCACACCTCTAAAACCTAAGAATTAAAAAGTTTATCTAGATGAGATAGTAGCTAAATAGAGGTAAGATAAGAATAAAAAGAAATTAGGGGAGCCTAGATTTGGTTTGGATCCTAGTGAATAAAAAGTTTTAAAAGAAAAGACTGCTGATGATCTTGAAAATCAAGCAAAAGAAATAAACAAAAGAAGAAGATGACTGAAGTAGAGATTGTGCAGTCTCTTATGAAGGACGCTAAGAAATCCTCCGAAAAAATTCTAGTACCACAATCCTTCTTAGTAGAAGCATTTCCAGAGACACCGGGAAAGAAATATGTGACTCCAAAAAAACTCCAAGTAGAAGAAGTAAAAGCAGTGGAATAACAAGTAGAAGAAGCTGGCAGTGATAATACCTAAGATCTTATTAAGCAAGTATAAGATTTTCATGAGAAGAAAAGTCCATCTGAAAAGCTTTCAATCCAAACTTCTAAAGCTGAGTCTTCAAAGCTTTCTACCCCTGGGAAAGATAAGAAATGTGAAGATTACAAGGTTGAAAAAGAAGTGAATAAGATGTCTAAAGAAGGAAGTTCTAATCATGATTTTATTCATCCTGAAGATACTAAGGCAGGATCTCATAGGGAAGATGTTGATGGAGATAGAATTTTTCAACTATCTGATAGGGAACATGTATCCCCTAACCAAGAGGAAGTTATTCTGAAGTTTGATAAGGGAAAACAGGTGGTTGTTGATACACCTAGTAAAGTTTTTGTGAAGACGAAGGAAGTTGGTGGATCATCAAAGAGGAAAGATACTGAGTTAGACAAAGATCCCTCACCAAGAAAAATATCTGATTCAGAATCATCATCCCTTGGACATGATTTCATTATTTAGTCTTTGAAGAAGATTTTTGGGACCATTCCTATATTTATAAGCATTGATTCAAGATTCTAGATGCTTCAACACACCCTAAATCAAAAAGTAGATTCAGTATACATGGTGATGGATAAGTGTGTCAAGCTAGAGGCAGACTTCAAATCGTTTTTCATAAACTACGAATCCCACAAAGGATCTTAAAAGAAGATGACCAGCTGGTCAAAGAAAACAATATAAGAGATGAATATTCTTGATGAATTCCAGGAAAGTGTCAAGGATTCTTTTGAAACTGAAGATAGTAAGATCAAGGATCTCATAAATAGTTTTTAGAAAAAACTAACCCTGGAACAGAATTCTCGGATTCAAGAAGTGAAAGATCTGAATGGAAAGATGTATTCAGTTGCTCAGAGTTGGAAAAGAGAAAGGGGTATTAGGATTTAGATAGAAGAAAAGCTTGTCAAGCAGGAAGAAGCCTTGAAGGCTCAGGCTGATATTCTTAAGGCTCAAGAAGAAAAAATTAAAGCCTTAGAGAAGAAAGCAAAGGATCAGGATCAGCTTCTTAAGTGAGTAGAGGAAGATCATAAGGAGCTCAAAAATCTGAAAACAATAGTGAAGAAGTTGATGCCCAAGGATAAGGAAGGATAAATTTGTTCAATTCCGATCTTTTGTTGTATTCCATCCTTGTAAAAAAAATTCCAATCATAATGAATTTTCTGGTTACTTGTCTTTTGGATGTTTAGTACTAATTTTTCAGGTACCATAATTTCTTTTTCATTCCCTTTAATCCTTTTTGAAAATTACAAAGGGGGAGAAAGGAATGTCAAAAAGAATAATAAGCCCAAGTCAGGGGGATTTTTCATTATAAAGATTTCCGTATTCAAGATAATGAAAAATCTCATTCAGAAAATTAGAATATGATCCTTAGTGGTTCTAAAGCCTAAGGGGGAGTTAGTCGTATTCATCATTGCCCATGTGTTAAGGGAGATAATTTTTATTTTCAAAGTTTAGAAAAATATTTCCTAAGTCCTTATATTCTTTTTTTAGGGATGTTTGTGCTTTCCAAAATGGGGGAGATTGTTGAGTCAATAAAGTTTCTTTATGAATTTTCCATTCCTTCATGTTTTGAAAATCACAAACACTATTCCTTAAGGAAAAATTCATCTTCCTATGTTTTATCTTCATAAGGAAATTTTTCCTTCCCCAAGGAAGTTTATCCTTACCATGTTTTCATTGTTCATATTCTAAGTATAAAATTCAGTTTCATATCCAAAACCTCATAATCATATATATACTTAGATATAAAGCATTCTGTTTTCAGGATATGAATTCAGACTCCGAGTTATATAAATTCAGACTCCGAACTTTTATGAGTTCATAATCTGAATTATTATGAATTCAGACTCTGAGATTTCTGAGTTTAGACTCCGAGTTCTCTGAATTTAGACTCCGAACTTTTATGAGTTCAAACTCCGAGTTCTCTGAATCCAGACTCTGAAATTTTATGAGTTCAGACTCTGAGTTCTCTGAATTCAGACTCCAAACTTTTATGAGTTCAGACTCTGAGTTCCCTAAATTCAGACTCTGAACTCTTATGAGTTTAGACTCTGAATTCTATAGAATTCAGATTCTGAATTCTTTTGAAGACAGAATCTGAATATTCATATATTATAAACATAGTATGGTTTTTTGTTAGACTCTGAACATTAATTTTTCCTTAGACTCTCAAAAATGAATTTGTTTAAGCATCATATTTTTTCTTACTCTTGTTATGGTTATAAAATGATGTCGTGCTTTTTTATTCTAACCAACCGTTGTTTGAGTGAAACGTGTACAGGTCCCTCCGAAATTCAAGGAAAAATATGACCATTGGAGGATGGAGCCAACCGTTGAGAATGTGCCTATAAATAGGAGCTCATTTGAAAGAGCTCAAAACTTTGATGAAGTGTTCTACAACTCTAGAGATTACATGCTGATGAAGTGATTTCTAGAGAGAGACTTTCATGCTTTGTGTGTACTGAAAATATTGTTCAGAATTGCTTTGTGTGACTCCAAATGTTGATAAGTACATTCGAGGGCTTCCAGGGATAGAAAGATAGAGGTTTTGACTACCTTGAATTTTGAGGGATTGCGAGGATAGCAAGACAGACTCTGATATTCATATCGATGGATTACCTTGGTTTGGGTAAGATAGACTTTCTTGAAAGTATAAATCAAGGAACCTTTATCCAAGGTTGTTGGATACCCTTCTCTTTGGGTTAAAATATTTACTACTTGTTACTTGTATTGTTTCAAGTTTTCTGCTGCATTCTGGTTGTTGAGGAAAGTATAACTATCTTATACTTTCTTATACTTGTATACTCTGATTTAGTGAGATTCTATATGCTTTAAGGTAGAATATTTGTCTTTGTAAACTTTTGTTAAGTTTCATTTCGGGAATCACTTTTCTGGAATTACATTCTCGGAATCATATTTTTAGAATCAAGAAATTTTGTATAACTTATAGGTTTTGTGAATTTATCTTGTTTAACTTTGTTAAACAATATAAAGGTTTCTTACCAACTTTAAAAGTTCCCAAAGAATTTTTAAAGTATACAATTCACCCCCCCCCCCCCTCCCCCCACTTGTATTTTGAGCATCTACATCATTATTACGATACTAAAATCAGTATCATTTTGATCCTACAGATGATGTGACTTTCATCTCTACCAAAGAAAATATTTGTTTTAAATTTTATGATTTAATGAATAATGAATTTTAGATGAGATTTATTGTCAAACTAAAATTCTTTTTCAGTTTTCAAATTTCTCAAAGAACTGATAAAATGTTTTTAAACCAAGGAAAATACGCCAATTAAATCTTAAAATGATTCATAATGAATCATGATAAGGAAATTATCATGCCCATGAGTACAAATTGTTTGTTAACATTGGATCAAGTCGGTGAAACAATCGACAACAAACTTTATAGAAGTATGATTGGTATTATACATTACCTTACTATGACCTAGCCTGATATCATGTTCAATGTTTGTATCTAATCTCATTTTCAATCAAATAAAAAGGAATCTCATTTCAAATTTTTCAAAATTATTTTTCATTATTTAAAAGGAATCAAAATATTTATTTTTTTATCCAAAAGGAACCTATTTTGAATTAACTTCTTTTTCCAACATTTATTTTGGAGGATTTCAACTAAATAGGAAAGGTACTGGTGGAATTTTCTATCTACTGGGAAATTCCCTCATCTCATAGAGTAGTAAGAAGAATAGCTAGGTAACTCTTTCTATATCCAAAGCTGAATACATAGCTGTTGGGATTCGTTGCATCAAAATTATATATATTCAATACACTCTCTTACACTTCAGGATAATATTTAACCATATTCATATCAAGTATGATAATACCAATGCCATCAATATCTATAAAAATCTTATCTAATACTCTTACACTAAACATATTGTTCTTCATCACCATTTCCTAAGATATCACTTCCAAAAAGGTCATATCTTATTGGATTTTTTTCTAATATAATATCAACTCAATGATATTTTAACTAAACCTTTAGCCCTTATTCATTACGAATTCATTAAATGTGAATTAGGAATGGTTTTCTTGTGAAATTATTCATTTTATCTATGGATATATTTATTTATTTCTAAAACATTTTTAAAATCACTTATTTTAAAAAAAACTTTTTAAAACTTGAATTTCTTATTTTATTGTTTTCATTTTATTATGGTTATGATCCATTTATCTCACTTGTATCATCATTTTAGGGGGATCCTTATCTCTTTTAATTCAAAAAATTTATTTTTGCGAGATATTTTGTTTTCAAAATTAATTAATTATTTATTTTCAAAAAATATTTATTTTTATCTTTTTCAAAATTTAAAAATCATATTTCCAAAATAATAAGTACTTTTTATAATATTATAATTATTTTTTAAACTACCTTTTATTTTTCAAATTTATTTTTCAAAATTATTTTTCAAATATCATAAAGGTATTTAGGTATATACTCTAATATTTTATAAAGTTTGATTTTATATCTCTTAAATAAAATTATTGATGAGTAAAAAAATTATCATATATACTTCTCACTCTAACTCTTCTTTTGAGTTTTATTTGATAAAATTAAAATTAAATAATTTTTTTGAAGCTTGATTTCACTCCAAAGGAACTTCCTCAATATATATCAATGTAAAAATCAATCAATGGAGGTAAATTAATTTCTTAAGGGTGGGGTAATGTCATGGAAAAGGTATGTAAACTCTTATTTTCTTTTTCTTCTTAGTATCTTATATTTTATCTTAATTTTTATATCTCTTTATTACTCTTTTCTTCATCTCTTATATTTTTCCTTTAATGATCCTTTCTTCTATTATTCTCTTTAACATTTCAATCTTTCTCTCTCTAATTATTATATTATTTAGGGAGTTTATAATTTAAGAGGCGACTTTGAAAATTTCTTTATTTTTTTCTTTTTCTCTCTTTCACTTTTACTTTACTATATCTCTATAATAATCATATTATTTGGGGTGCTTGGAAATTAAATTTTTTTTCCAAATATATTTTTTATTTTCAATTTTTTTTTTATTTCAGAATATTTTTATTCATTTAATCTTTTTATGATCATAAAAGAGGGGGTGTTAGACTTCTTATAAAGGAGATAAGTTTTTTAAAAATATATTTTCACAATGGGGGTGGTTATTCAAATTTTCTAAATTATTTTTAAACTTATCTAATGATTAATTTTTTTATAAATGGGGCTTTAAAAAATTATTTTTTTAATAGTATGCTTAATATGCTTACTTTTGAGCTCATTTATTATCATGTTAAAATATTGAATTTATTTACTATATCTTTTGTTATCTCTTTACACTTAATTTATATTTTTAAATTAAGTGTTTACAATCATAAAAAGGGGGTTATTTTTTACCTATCTCTATCATGGTGTTTTCATGATAAAAAAACACTCACCTCTGTTTTAGACATTTTAAATTAAGTGAATTTTAGTTCTTACTTTGAATATAATTTAGTGGAATTCAATGGAATCTTAAAGTATCTTTGAATCCTGGATAAATTCTTAGAATTACCTATCTTCATGCTTAAAGTCCTTGGAAACTTCTTGGAAGATCATTTGAATGATTTAGGTGGAAGTAAAGGCAGACACTCTTTAAGTTGGACCTATGTGAACAGCATCGGATCACTAGTGCAGGACAACATCCAGTCAGTGCTATGCTGGTAGCATTCTAGATCTCTAGAAGGGCCATTGGCTACCTGATGGAGGAGAATTGGACAACCAGTGTCTCAAATAGTGTGGATTATTTCTGCCTAAAGGCCACCGACCAAATATTGTCCATTTTTGACTAGTCGATGGAGGTTCTCCATCTATAGGCAGTCTCAGGCATCCCACTAGCTACTCGGTGGAGGCTACCAAGTATCTGGTGGAATCGAGTAGGCTCCAATTAGGAAGCATTAATTATAGTAAAAAAACCTTTAAAGTAGTCTTCTTAGTATTTATATCTCTTGGTGATTTCCATGATCTTATCAATCCTTTTAGAGGTTATAAAAGCACACCCTTGTCTCCTTTAAGACTCACCTTTACTTCCTTTCTCCCAACGACATGATCTTAAAGATAAATAAACACAAATATATAGAATTATCATTTATCCTCAATATAATTCAAATTTATAGTAAAAATGATGTTTTAGTAAAAAAGTCCCTTAAAAATAATCCCTTTGAAAACTTTTTTATGAAACGTGGACATGGATAATAAATATGTCCCAGTAGATACTTATGTAAAAACAACCTCGGATAATAATGAGATTTTGAAATTAACCATTACCTTGCACTTTCCTTTGGTCGAGGGTATGTTTAACCTCCTGTATAATGACCATATTATGTTATTAAATTATACCAAAACCATATTCATATTTATTTTATCATAAATTATTCATTTATTACTTTATAATACACATTTAATAATTATTTCCATGTTAAATTAACATTTTTGGGTAATAATCGCTTTCCTTATCCTACGTGTTTTAACTTGTTATTCTTGATCGTATAATTTAGATCATGATTTAAATAATTCCATAATATAAAACATGATTTATATATCATATATATATAGAATATAAATATGTATAATAGATATATATATGAAATGGAAAACACCATTTATGGAGACGGTAGGTCGTACATATGCATAAATGTTGTTTCTGTTTTCACATCATATTGAACAGAAGTAAGTGAATAAGATATATATAAGTACATATATATATATATCTAGTAGAATTATTTTTTCATGTATTACATAATTATTAATAATATATATTTTTATAATCATTGTTGAATGGTGAACGTGGGAATGAATCTCATCGCGTCATGGAGACGGTAATCAGTACGTACGCACGACCAAAAATATCATTATATTGATGGTGAAATAATATGTAATTGGATGGTATATCATATATAAATAATCATTAACATGTTATATTTATTATTTACATCAGTTATACTCATTATTATACCCATCAAAATAATGAAGTGTTTGAATAAAAACTACACCACGATGTGGAGACGGTAATTCGTACGTACGCACGTATGGTGACTTTGTCATTTATAGGATGGATAGAATAATGAATATGGTTTTACCATATTTATAATAACATAACAGTATATAGGAGGTACTGGAGTTATTATTTTGGTATGGAAACAACAAATAAAGAGGAATTGGAATAAGAAAAGAACTTGAAAGAGGGCGGTGAAATTATTACCTCTTCTTTGGGTGTTTCCTTTTGAGTTGATCAAAAGGGCTTTTTAGGTTGGATTTATGATAAAATTAAGTACTCTAGGTTTATGTGAGGGAATTTGGGAGGATTTTTGGGCAGGTTTTGTATGATCCAAATGGCTTTGGAGGTGTGATTTTGAGAGAAGGGGAAGTGCCCTTTTATGAGATGGGTGAGGGTCACTTTAGGAAAAGATTAAAATATTAATTTATTATACAATCATATTCAGTTTATAATGGCTCCAAATGAATTTATTTAGAGCCTTAGGTGGTTATGGGTCGAAATAATTTAAACCAATAGGTCTTAGAAAAGTTTAGGTTACCATTTTTACCTTATCTTTTAGATTTAACTCTTAGTGAAATAGTTTAACTTTTACTGTGTCTTCTTGTATTCTTACACTATATAGTTAATAAACGTACTCTAAACTTCCAAGATAACCTCAAGTGGTTCATTAATGACATATATAATATTATTTAATCCCTTTTCTCAAATCTTAGATTTTTAGGAATATTATATCAACCAATAATATAGTATTTGTTTTAAAAATTAATTTATGTCAATTTTGACACTATTTGGTATTTTGTTTTTGTGAAAGTCATAATAACCTTATCACTTCGAAAAAAATATCTAATTAACCCTAGCATGTCATATTAACCTAAAAAATTAGTGGAATTTATCAGAAGTCTCAATTTACATTTATTTGGATATTTATAATATCAATTATTTTAATATTTCATTAATAAGATAATTATTGCATCATCATTGTGTCACAAATAAATTAAATTATTTAATGTATAAAAATTATAAATAAAATACCATTATGTAGGAAATCTTTTTAGATTTATAATGAATATTTATAGTCGAATTTATATAATGTTTAACCCTATATTAAAAATGTTTTAGTTATTAAACATTGAATTTAACACTTTTAACTCTTATTTAAATAAAATAATAATAAATGTCCTAATCTAATCCATATGGACCAAAGAGGATCATATTTTATTCATAAGTTTGTTTTTGGTCAAATTACACTTATCCAATAGAATTAGTACATGTGTTAGGTTAATTATAATATCATTTTTACCTTTAATTACCCTATTTACTTTTAACCGTGGTAAATAAAAGTCAAAAGTTACTATTCACCAAAAATTACTTTCATATTATTGAACCATATTTTACTTACTGATTTCAACTGTGTCTCTCAAATTTTTGAAATTCAACTCACAGAATCGGTAAAATTAAGTTTTATGTAAATTTGCAAATGCCTCTAGAAGGTGGGTAAAAGATGGTAAAAAGTTCGATAAAATTTTATATATCTAAAATTATTATAAAATTACTCCAATTAATTACATTGAATATATATAAGTATTATGTATCTATTTTGACCTAAAATAAATTAAAATAAAATAACCAATTATTTAAATAAAAAGTCAGTTTTAAACAATAACGCGGTGTTTTTCACTATTCATCAAAAATTGAAAGTTTTCATAAAAAATACCAAAAATTCACCCTAAGATAATTTTGATATTCCAAATTCAAAAATTAATTTTATTTTACCAAATTCAAAACATATAATTTGTATTAATTAATTTAAAATTAATTCTTGTTGTCAAAACCAAAAAGCGGGTTTTTTAAAAGTAAAAACTATCAAAAGATTGACATGTGTTTATGTCAAATTTAAATGTGAAATTACTTATAATGAAATAAATTGTATTAAATGATAAAAATATAATCTAATTATACTTCTAAACCATTCAAATTCATTATTTAACACTATAAATTATTTCGATTCAAAAAGTTGTTTTCAATTAAAATTTAGTATATTTAACTATTCATCAAAATATGAAAATTATCAGAAAAGTACCAAAAATTTATCCAAACTAAATTTTTATGTCACACATATAAATAAGAATTTAATTTCATTAAATTTAATATATAAAAGTTTCAAATATTTGTTTTAAAAAGGGTTCGCTGTTAAAAGGCGGTAAAATTGCATTTTTGAAAAATACTTCTTTTATCTGAAAAAAATAAATTTGTTCTTATATTATGTCTAATAAACACATAATATGTATTTTAAAATTATATAGAGTATATAAGATTCAATATGTAGTTAATATTATTCATAACTGCTTTTTGAACGACTAGTTTGGTAAGTTGTGATGCGCTCGAACTCGGTGTTTCATGTAGCGCAAGCTATTGAATTATTTTAATGAGATAACATACTATGAAATCTTGGGGTGTTATATGCACAGTTAGTAGTAACTATGTGGTGCACATGAAGGTTCATAGGTGGGGAAGTGGTGTGGCGTACGGCTTGCGCATGGTTTGTTAGACTGTGTGAAAAACGTGCGAAGTGGCTCTATCAAATGACAGGGCTAGGTTGTATGGTTGGCACATAGTTTCTCAAACAGTGCGGTCAGCCTATACATGTTCCCCTTCTTTCCAATAGGATGTGCATAGTTGGTGCACAATCTGGAAGATTATGTGGCAAAACCTTACAGTCTTCCCAGTGTTCAAAAAAATGTTTTAAAATGAGATAAAATTAAATTAAATTAAAATAAAATGTTTTAATAATAATAATATTATTATTATTATTATTATTATTAATTATGAATATTATAATTATTATTATTAAGTTTATTATTTTTATTATTATTATTATTATTATTATTATTATATTTAGGTTTTTAATTAAACCTCAAAAGAGGGGTTCCCCCATTTCCTACCCCTCCTCTCCCTATGACACCCCCCCCCCCACTCCCCCTTCCTCCTTGTCTAACATGACCCCCTCGATCGAGGCCCCTTCGACACACCACCTCCCCCCTATGGCGGTCATTTGTCCTCCCTTTTTGGTGTGTGGTCATCTTTGGCAATCTTCTCTTCCTCTCCTCCTCCTATTTCTTGTTTCTCCTCCTTCGTGAGTTGCACGCACCATGGTTTAACCCTAGGGTTTTTTTCGAGCCTATTTTTGATGTTCCTCTTCTTTCTAGGGTGTGAGATGGGTCTCTCAGGTTAAATTCAGGTGCGTCTTGGAATCCACCATCAAAGACGAGCTATTTCAGTCCACCTACCATTAATTTCGGTAAGGGTTTTCAATTCCTTCATTTTGGTTTAATTTTAAATTAAGGGTTTTGTGGTTTTTGAGTTTCTGGTAATTTTTCTAGAGTGTGTTGGGTCTTTTTGAAGTGGTTTCAAGAAATGTAAATTGAGGGTTATTACATGTTCATGCATAGGTAAGGCATATATATATATATATATATATCCTATTTGTACATATTCCCTCATAGATAGGGGAATATGTGCAATGAAGCTATTGGTATTTATATATATATATATATATATATATATAAATTCATGTACATGTAAGTGAGAAGAGTCAGTTTGAGTGGTCATCATCAAAAGGCTGCATGTTTGAGGTAGGTTCCCTATTCCCAGAACTTTAATTTGAATTCCTTAATTTCTTGAGTGTTTTAAAGAGTGTTTTTAATATTAAATAGTTTATATATGTTGTCTAAAGTGATGACGATGCTTGGTGTTATAATTTCCTTTATTTTCATGATTCACCTTTAGGTTTTGAAATGTTTAATCTTCATTTAAATATTCTTCCATGATTTTTTTATAATTCTCAACACTTTAAATGCTTAAAAGTGGTTTCTAAAATGGTTTTGGGTGTGTGGTGGGTATTTCCCAAGATGTTTGGTCTGTGTATATTATTTTTGAAAGTTTATTTGAATGAATATGGGTTCTTTTGTGATTTTAAAAAGGGTAAATTCCATGTTTTGGTAAGTTAACAAAAGTGCATGGGTTTTGGTGTAAATTTGAGGTTAAATGGTAAATTGTCTTTCTTAAATGGGTTACTTTGACTTGGGTATGGTTTCAAGTTTTTTTTAAATGTTTGGTTACTTAGTTGTTTAATTAATATTTTAAATGCTTTTAGAACTTAAAATTGTTGGTTGAACATGTTTTCTAAAGAGAAGATATTCCTTGTAAATTAATGAGGCTCATTTGGAACTTTAAGAATGGATTGTGAAAATGAAAAACCCCTCTTAAGGCATGCCCCCTTGTTTTTTAAAAATGATGTATATGTTAAATGTATGATTTGTGATATGTGCCTAGTGAAGAGGCTTGTGCATTTTTTTGTGACATAAAAAGGGGGATGCGCTCATGGAGGGAGATCGGTGGTGAGAGGTTGGATGTGTTTTGAGTAAAGAAAATGATATTTTCATGTGTGTTAGTTTGATAAGAACTCACTTCCACTTGAAATAGAGCACATGGAAAACCCAGGGTATCTAGGTGTGAGTACTATGACTAGTATTCTAGTTTACTTAGAAGTGGCTAGTCCCAGATTCATCTAGCAAGATTGATGATTACAACACTAACTAAATTATGATGATGATCAAAGACCACTTGGCCCTTGGGGTGTTCCCTCCTAGTGGATCGTGCACAAGAACGTTGTTGGTTGTGGTTATTATACCATTTTTCACCAAGATATGAGGTTTCTAGGGTCCTACTTGTGCTAATTACCAATAAGGATTACCCAGAGTGCTCGCTTGTGACATGATACTTGTGATGTAATTTTCATTTCAGTTGTTTCATGTTTGTTTTCTCTATTATGAAAACCATGTTTTAATATAAACTATTTACTTTAATTTTAAAATTTCTATGCATGTTTGGAAACTATTTTTTAAATTTTATGGAAAGAAAATGGTTTTTATTAAAAGTGAAAGGTTTTTATTTGAATTTGAAAAGGGAAGAAAACATTATTTTTATATGGTTGTATTTTCAAACTAGCATGACTTGGTTTTATTTTTAAAGATAATGCATAGGGAATAGTTTATTCGGGCACACCAACTAAGTTTTAATACGAATACCTATAGATTTATTTTGTTTTTAGCTTCTAGTGTTACTTCCTGCTTTGGTTTGCTCATGGAGTGAGTGTGATCTTACGGTCTAAGGTGACCCATGAGGTCACATAGAGGTATGTGTGCAGTTTTACTTTCTTTCCACTATTAAATTTTTGTTTTCTTATTATGTTTATATTTTTTTATTTATTTGGTATTTTTTTATGGGTCAAATCATTCTCAACTACTTTATTTTTATTCCCAGAACTAGTTGTCAGTGCGAGGGGATCGAGAACGCCTCTCAGGACTTGTTGCAGACTGGCTTGGGTGAAAAGTTTAGGGTCGAACCATGTTGGTTTGTGACATTACCCATGATCTAGCATGGAAATATTTTCAGGTACCCTCAGACCAGAGAGCGGTTGTTTTTTAAGTGGTTAAAAGGAATATAATCTTGTGCATGTATCAATTCTGAAATTGTTTTTCTTTTGTTTCTGGTTCTTTTTTTCCTTGAATGTTTTTTTTATTGGTGTAATTTTATCATGATATTCTTCTTGTATGGTTCGCACTCCACCATAAATTGGTTTAATGAAAATTCAAAAAAAAGATTTGTATGGACTATGGTGAACTGGACTACAACCTCATAAACAAAAATGATGATGATGATCGAAAACTTTGAACCATGAGTTTGGAAACCAAATAATAATAATACTAAATGGATACAACAAGAAAATAAATGAAAAACCCCATGTTGGAGTTGGTTCCCTAGAATCAACTTATTTGTACTTTATGATAAACATATATTTATTGGATGTATATCAAAAAACTCTTTATCACATCATGATTTTTCTTCTGTATAACATTTCATGTGATAATTTCCTAAGAGTAGATGTCGCACTAAAAGGTCATATTAGTTCCCCGCTATGATGAGAACCCAGAAGTGCCATGACATTATTATTAGACATATGTTCTATAGTAAGATGATATCATTTGAGGGACACAAATTATATAGTCTATTAGGGATGGAGACTTGTAGGACTTTGAGAAACCTTTTCATGGTGTACTCCCTTGGTGATATCCAGTAGGATATTATGAGAACGAGACCCGACAGTAGAAAATCCACATTTATAAGTGTCATTGGATGTTCCTATATACGGACATATGTATTGTTCCTTATAATTTAAGATTATTATTAATGGGTATTATGACTTGCACACTTATATGTATTGGAAAAAACCGTGATGACATATTTTCACAGTGAGGTAGGATATGTTGGGTGTGTCACAAGTAATACTGCATTAATGAATAATGCAATAAAGGATTTGTCTCTTCTATTCCATAAAGGAAGTTGATATATAAGGAAATTTTATGGATATGATATATCCTATATAAATCCATGGATATGGTGTTCTATAGTCAAATTCAATTTCTGAGAAGTCAAAGAATGAGAAATCAAGCACATAGGTTGATGGCACTTGCATGCAACTCGCTTGATTGGAGATATCAAGACAAAGGGATTATATTACATGGTAATAGTTTGATAGAGATAATATTTTAATTATTTTTCATTTGTGTTTAAATGATTTAACCCCTAAAAATTAATCAATTTGATCCGATTTGTATCATTTTAGTGTTTTGGTGAATTATGGGCTTAATTGTTAAAATTGTTTAATTCTGGAAAATTGATAGTTTTCTGGAGCTTATTTTTTTCGAGCATAACTGTTACAATTTTGATCCAAATTGAGTGATTCATTTTTTTAGACTTTCCTTTATCGTGGGATTCAACTTTTCCTTCTAAACCTCGATCCAATTCGATACACAATGGCCTAAAAAATTAATCAAGTGGAAAAAGTTTTCTAGAAGACATAATGGACTCCACCTCTGTTAATGAATCATATCTAGGCCTAAAGAACTCCAAATGAAGTGATTATAGGTGTAGTGGAAAGAGGAATATGTGGTTCATTTCCAAATGTAGTGATTATAGTTGTAGTAGAAATATGACTATGTGTTTCATTTCCAAATTAAATTTCATGAAGAAATTCAATCATTAAGGCTTTATTTTAATGATTCCAAAAGGAGGAATTTGAAGAGTCTCCTTGGGCATAAAAAGTCTTAATCATTTATTCAAGCATAACTTTTTGGAAACTTGTCCAAATACTTTGAGATTTTGTGGGTGCATGAAAAAGATAGTGGGGAACAACTTTAATGAATATAAGTTCCCTATATTTGTAAATTATTATGATAAAAACGCTAAAACTTTCAGTGGAATGATTCTAGAGGGAAATTTTTCTACCTCTCAACCCTATTTATATGAGTGTACACTTCCATTCAAAGTGGTTGAAGAAGGTGAAATAGGGGTTGTGCTAGAGGATTGTAATCTTGATGTGATTTTTTTTCTCTTTTCTTTTTTATTAGTTACATTATTCTCTTTTCTTTCCCTTTCAACTCTATTACCCTTCACATGGAGGGGTAAAACCTTTGAGTGATTGGGAAAGGGGGAGTTTCACTTTTTTAATGTTAGAGTATTGTTCTTGAATATAAAATCCTATTTTTCTTTTTAATGATTTATATTTTTAGTGTTTCCCCATTCTCTTAATGTGATCATGTTTTGGGTTTTGGTGTATTCATTATTAATAGATTTGGTTGAAGACTTTTGATCTCCCTCTGCCTAGTGCAATATGTCTCGATTGAGCAGATTGTGTTAGGTGGTGAGTGTACAATGATCGTTGGCATGTGTGTGGAACTAGTTAACTTTTTCTAGATTTATAAGGATAAAAAATGCATGATCAGTAATTTCCTTATTTTTTTATTAATTTTTTATGAACTTCCATGCACATAGGAGTGGGTTCTATTTCTTTCTTCAACCAAGAGTGATTGATAACTCGATCGAGGAGTCTTTCATTTATCATTCAATAGGAAGAGAGGGGGGATGATATTTATGACTATTATGAAATTAAAAAATTTGATCCTACCCTAAACCCATCACTCCCTTCATTCATTAGTGTTCAACCTTAATTTCAATTGTTTTCTTTCTTTTTAAAATCAACCATTTTCAAAAACAACTTCTTCTTATTTATAAAATTTAATTGACAAACATAATTGTTGTGCATTACTCTATGGAGAAAACCTATGGTAACCACTATACTAAATTTTAACATAGGTAATATTTTTTTTGTCACACCTCATGATAGGAACGTGTCAAAACTTGGCGTCATTCCCGAGGAGGTAGTGCCAACATTTTTTTCTCTCTCATTCTTTCTCTTTTATTATTTTCTCTTCAAAATTGCATGACTAGAACCTCAAACACTGAACCTTTCCCCATTGATCCTGAAATTTAAATAACATTGTTGAATGGAATTAGAAACCTTAATTTTCAATCTAAATTTGAGTACATTTCTCTTGCAAACTCGAGTGAAAATTCAAGTGTTCACTTAGATCCTATCACCATGGATAGAAATCAAAACCCAGACCTTAGAGACCTATGTGCTCCACAATTCATTAATCCAAATAATCAACTTGTCGTGCTAGTATTACAAAATTATTTTTATATGAAACCTAACATGATTCCATTGCTTCCAAAGTTTCATGGCTTGGCATGTGAAGATCCCAAAAAACATATTAAAGAGTTCACACATGTCTTCTCAACCTTCAGACCCTGTGGAGTAGCTGCAGAACAAGTAAAGTGGAAAGCATTCCAATTTTCATTGGAAGGAGATGAAAGAGAATGGTCGTATGGTCTAAAAATTAGATATGTTTATTATTGGAATAACTTGATGAGATTATTCATGAAAATATTCTTCCCCACCTATAGAATCACAGCCATTATAAAGAATATTTTTTCCATCATATAGTCATCTGGATAAACCCTATACGAGTACTAGGAAAGATTATAAAATCTATGTGCACTACTAAAAAAACGACCATTAGCGACCGCCAATGGTGGTCGCTATAGGGCTCTAGCGGCCGCCCAGCGACCGCTATTGGCGGTCGCTTTAGCCTCATCGCTAGAGGCTTATAGCGACCGCCAATGGCGGTCGCTATAGTGAATTTTTTTTTTTTTTTAAAAAAATCCACTGAAATAAATATATATATATATATATATATCTGTGTGTGTGTGTATTAAAAAAAATATACACATATATACTATTAAATACAATATTTTAAATATATATATATAATATATTTTAAATGTTTTAATATATATAATATTAAATATATGTATAATATCGAATCATTGTTCTATAATAATTTAAAACCCCTGATTTAAGAAATGCTATCATTTCAGGTTTTTCGGAGCACGTTTGCTCCGAATTCGACCGACGCACGCCGTTTTGGTGTTTTATGACTCCGGAAACGCGTTTCCGGCCGCCGCGGTCAAACGGAACCTTTGATTGACGTTCTGTCTCTCCGAACATTTCACAATTCACGCAACGGATGTTGTCGTGCGGTTTCGTGGCATTCGGAGGTCGTTCGGGTGGTTTTGATCCCCCAACGCGCCATTTCAGCGCGCGCCGAGCTGCTGAAAACGACGCATTCGGTCGTTCCGCGCGCACCACACGTCCGATGGACGTTCCGCCTCCTCCTGCATCTCAGGAATAATATTCCTATCATTCTCGTGCGGTTTCAGGTTTTTCGGAGTATGTTTGCTCCGAATTCGACCGCCGCACGCCGTTTTGGTGTTTTATGCCTTCGGAAACGCGTTTCCGGCCGCCACAGTCAAAAGGCACCTCCGATTGACGTTCCTTCTATCCTACCATTTCACAATTCACGCAACGGATGTTTTTGTGCGGTTTCGTGGCATTCGGAGGTCATTCGGGTGGTTTTGACCCCCCAACGCGTCATTTCAGCACGCACCGAGCTGCTGAAAACGACGCATTCGGTCGTGCCGCGCGCACCGCACGTCCGATGGACGTGCCGCCACCTCCTGCATCTCAGGAATAATATTCCTATCGTTCTCGTGCGGTTTCAGGTTGTTCGGAGCACATTTGCTCCGAATTCGACCGTTGCACGCCGTTTTGGTGTTTTATGACTCCGGAAACGCGTTTCCGGCCGCTGCGGTCAAACGACACCTCTGATTGACATGCCGTCTGTTCGACCATTTCACAATTCATGCAACGGATGTTGTTGTGCGGTTTCGTGGCATTAGGAGGTCGTTCGGGTGGTTTTGACCCCCCAACGCGTCATTTCAGCGCGCGCTGAGCTGCTGAAAACGACGCATTCGGTCGTGCCGCGCGCATCGCACGTCCGATGGACGTACCGCCTCCTCATACATCTCAGGAATAATATTACTATCGTTCTCCTGCGGTTTCAGGTTTTTCAGAGCACGTTTGCTCTGAATTGGACCGTCGCACGCCGTTTTGGTGTTTTATGGCTCCGGAAACGCGTTTCCGGCCTCCGCGGTCAAACGGCACCTCCGATTGACGTGTCGTCAACCCATCCATTTCACAATTCATGCAAAGGATGTTGTCGTGCGGTTTTGTGGCATTCGGAGGTCGTTCGAGTGGTTTTGACCCCCCAACGCGCCATTTCAGCGCGCGCCGAGCTGCTGAAAACGATGCATTCGTTCGTGCCGCGTGCACCGCAAGTCCGATGGACCTGCCGCCTCCTCCTGCATCTCAGGAATAATATTCCTATTGTTCTCGTGCGGTTTCAGGTCGTTCGGAGCACGTTTGCTCCGAATTCGACCGTCGCACGCCGTTTTGGTGTTTTATGACTCCGGAAACGCGTTTCCGGCCGCCGCAGTCAAACGGAACCTCTGATTGACGTGTCTTCTGCCCAACCATTTCACAATTCACGCAACGGATGTTGTCGTGCAGTTTCGTGGCATTCAGAGGTCGTTCGGGTGGTTTTGACCCCCCAACGCGCCATTTCAGCGCGCGCCGAGCTGCTGAAAACGACGCATTCGGTCGTACCGCGCGCACCACACGTCCGATGGACGTGCCGCCTCCTCCTGCATCTCAGGAATAATATTCCTATCGTTCTCGTGCGGTTTCAGGTCGTTCAGAGCACGTTTGCTCCGAATTCGACCGTCGCACGCCGTTTTGTTGTTTTATGACTCCGGAAAAGCGTTTCCGGTCGCCGCGGTCAAACGGCACCTCCGATTGACGTGCCGTCTGCCCGACCATTTCACAATTCATGCAACTGATGTTTTAGTGCCGTTTCGTGGCATTCAGAGGTCGTTCGGGTGGTTTTGACCCCCCAACACGCCATTTCAGCGCGCGCCGAGCTGCTGAAAACGACGCATTCGGACGTGTCGCGCGCACCGCACGTCTGATGGACGTGCCTCCTCCCCCTGCATCTCAGGAATAATATTCCTATCGTTCTCGTGCGGTTTCAGGTCGTTCGGAGCACATTTGCTCCGAATTCAACCGTCGCACGCCGTTTTGGTGTTTTATGACTCTGGAAACACGTTTCCGGCCGCCGCGGTCAAACGCCACCTCCGATTGACGTTCCGTCTGTCCAACCATTTCACAATTCACGCAACGGATGTTGTCGTGCGGTTTTGTGGCATTCGGAGGTCGTTCGGGTGGTTTTGACACCCCAACGCGTCATTTCAGCGCGCGCTGAGCTGCTGAAAACGACGCATTCGGTCGTGCCGCACGCATCGCACGTCCGATGGACGTACCGCCTCCTCCTGCATATCAGGAATAATATTCCTATTGTTCTCGTGCGGTTTCAGGTTTTTCGGAGCATGTTTTCTCTGAATTGGACCGCCGCACGCCGTTTTGGTGTTTTATGGCTCCGGAAACGCGTTTCCGGCTGCCGTGATCAAACGGCACCTCCTATTGACGTGCTGTCTGCCCGTCCATTTCACAATTTACGTAACGGATGTTTTCGTGCGGTTTCATGGCATTCGGAGGTCGTTCGGGTGGTTTTGACCCCCCCCCCCCCCCCCAACGCGTCATTTCAGCGCGCGCCGAGCTGCTGAAAACGACGCATTCGGTCGTGCCGCGCGCACCGCACGTCCGATGGACGTGCCGCCTCTTTCTGCATCTCAAGAATAGTATTCCTATCATTCTCGTGCGGTTTCAGGTTGTTCGGAGCACGTTTGATCCGAATTCGACCGTTGCACGCCGTTTTGGTGTTTTATGACTCCGGAAACGCGTTTCCGGCCGCCGCGGTCAAACGGCACCTCTGATTGACGTTCCGTCTGCCTGACCATTTTACAATTCACGTAACGGATGTTGTCGTGCGGTTTCGTGGCATTCAGAGGTCGTTCGGGTGGTTTTGACCCCCCAACGCACCATTTCAGCGCGCGCCGAGCTGCTGAAAATGACGCATTCGGTCGTGTCGCGCGCACCGCACGTCCGATGGACGTTCCGCCTCCTCCTGCATCTCAGGAATAATATTCCTATCGTTCTCGTCCGGTTTCAGGTCGTTCGGAGCACGTTTGCTCCGAATTCGACCGCCGCACGCCGTTTTGGTGTTTTATGACTCCGGAAACGCGTTTCTGGCCGCCGCGGTCAAACGGCACCTCCGATTGACGTGTCGTCTGCCCGACCATTTCACAATTCATGCAACGGATGTTGTCGTGTGGTTTCGTGGCATTCAGAGGTCGTTCGGGTGGTTTTGACCCCCCAACGCGCCATTTCAGCGCGCGCCGAGCTGCTGAAAACGACGCATTCGGACGTTCCGCGCGCACCGCACATCCTATGGACGTTCCGCCTCCCCCTACATCTCAGGAATAATATTCCTATCGTTCTCGTGCGGTTTCAGGTCGTTCGGAGCACATTTTCTCCGAATTCGACCGCCGCACGCCGTTTTGGTGTTTTATGACTCCGGAAAAGCGTTTACGGCCGCCGCGGTCAAACGACACCTCCGATTGACGTGCCGTCTGTCCAACCATTTCAAAATTCACGCAAAGGATGTTTTCGTGCGGTTTCGTGGAATTCGGAGGTCGTTCGGGTGGTTTTGACCCCCCAACGCGCCATTTCAACGCGCGCTGAGCTGCTGAAAACAACGCATTCGGTCGTGCCGCGCGCATCGCATGTCCGATGGACGTGCCGCCTCCTCCTGCATCTCAAGAATAATATTTCTATCGTTCTCGTGCAGTTTCAGGTTTTTCGTAGCACGTTTACTCTGAATTGGACCGCCGCACGCCGTTTTGGTGTTTTATGGCTCCGGAAATGCGTTTATGACCGCCGCGGTCAAACGGCACCTCCAATTGATGTGCTGTCTGCCCGTCCATTTCACAATTCATGCAACGGATTTTGTCGTGCGGTTTTGAGTCATTCGGAGGTCGTTCGGGTGGTTTTGACCCCCCAACGCGCCATTTCAGCGCGCGCCGAGCTGCTGAAAACGACGCATTTGGTCGTGCTGCATGCACCGCACGTCCGATGGACGTGCCGCCTTCTCCTGCATCTCAGGAATAATATTCCTATCGTTCTCGTGCGGTTTCAGGTCGTTCGGAGCACGTTTGCTCCGAATTCAACCGCTGCACGCTGTTTCGGTGTTTTATGACTCCGGAAACGCATTTCTGGCCGCCGCGGTCAAACGGAACCTCTGATTGATGTACCGTCTGCCCGACCATTTCAAAATTCATGCAACGGATGTTGTCGTGTGGTTTCGTGGCATTCAGAGGTCGTTCGGGTGGGTTTTACCCCCCAACGCGCCATTTCAGCGCGCGCCGAGCTGCTGAAAACGACGCATTCGGTCGTGCCGCACGCACTGCACGTTCGATGTACGTGTCGCCTTCTCCTGCATCTCAGGAATAATATTCATATCGTTCTCGTGCGGTTTCAGATCGTTCGGAGCATGTTTGCTCCGAATTCGATCGCCGCACGCCGTTTTGGTGTTTTATGACTCTGGAAACGCGTTTCCGGCCGCCGCGGTCAAACGGCACCTCCGATTGACGTGTCGTCTGCCCGAACATTTCACAATTCACGTAACGGATGTTTTCGTGCAGTTTCGTGGCATTCAGAGGTCGTTCGGGTGGTTTTGACCCCCCAACGCGTCATTTCAGCGCGCGTCGAGCTGCTAAAAACGACGCATTCGGACGTGCCACGCGCACCGCATGTCCGATGGACGTGCCGCCTCCCCCTTCATCTCAGGAATAATATTCCTATCGTTCTCGTGCGGTTTCAGGTCGTTCGGAGCACATTTTCTCTGAATTTGACCGCTGCACGCCGTTTTGGTGTTTTATGACTCTAGAAACGCGTTTCCGACCGCCGCGGTCAAACGACACCTCCGATTTACGTTCCGTTTGTCCGACCATTTCAAAATTCACGCAACGGATGTTTTCGTGTGGTTTCGTGGCATTCGGAGGTCGTTCGGGTGGTTTTGACCCCCCAACGCGCCATTTCAGCGCGCACTGAGCTGCTGAAAACGACGCATTCGGTCGTTCCGCGCGCATCGCACGTTCGATGGACGTTCCACCTCCTCCTGCATCTCAGGAATAATATTCCTATCGTTATCGTGCGGTTTCAGGTTTTTCGGAGCACGTTTGCTCTGAATTGGATCGTCGCACGCCGTTTTGGTGTTTTATGGCGCCGGAAACGCGTTTCCGGCCGCCGCGGTCAAACGGCACCTCCGATTGATGTGTCGTCTGCCTATCCATTTTAAAATTCACGCAACGGATGTTGTCGTGCGGTTTCGTGGCATTCGGAGGTTGTTCGGGTGGTTTTGACCCCCCAACGCGCCATTTCAGCGCACGTCGAGCTGCTGAAAACGACGCATTCGGTCGTGCCGCGCGCACCGCACGTCCGATGGATGTGTCGCATCCTCCTGCATCTTAGGAATAATATTCCTATCGTTCTCGTGCGGTTTTAGTTCGTTCGGAGCACATTTTCTCCGAATTCGACCGACGCACGCCGTTTTGGTGTTTTATGGATCCGGAAACGCGTTTCCGGCCACCGCGGTCAAACGACACCTCCGATTGACGTACCGTCTGTCCGACCATTTCACAATTCACGCAACGGATGTTGTCGTGC
The DNA here is from genome assembly GCA_963277665.1 of Viscum album. Lineage (NCBI taxonomy): Eukaryota > Viridiplantae > Streptophyta > Magnoliopsida > Santalales > Viscaceae > Viscum > Viscum album. The sequence continues at coordinate 457,909,136 of OY728120.1, read as the reverse complement.
AGTTTCGTGGCATTCAGAGGTCGTTCGGGTGGTTTTGACCCCCCAACGCGCCATTTCAGCGCGCGCTGAGCTGCTGAAAACGACGCATTCGGTCGTGCCGCACGCACCGCACGTCTGATGGACGTGCCGCCTCCTCCTTCATCTCAGGAATAATATTACTATCGTTCTCGTGCAGTTTCAGGTTTTTCGTAGCACGTTTGCTCTGAATTGGACCGCCGCACGCCGTTTTGGTGTTTTATGGCTCCGGAAACGCGTTTCCGGCCGCCGCGGTCAAACGGCACCTCCGATTGACGTGTCGTCTACCCGTCCATTTCACAATTCATGCAACGGATATTGTCGTGCGGTTTCGTGGCATTCGGAGGTCGTTCGGGTGGTTTTGACCCCCCAACGCGCCATTTCAGCGCGCGCCGAGCTGCTGAAAACGACGCATTCGGTCGTGTCGTGCGCACCGCACGTCCGATGGACGTGCCGCCTCCTCCTGCATCTCAGGAATAATATTCCTATCGTTCTCGTGTGGTTTCAGGTTTTTCGGAGCACATTTGCTCTGAATTGGACCGCTGCACGCCGTTTTGGTGTTTTATGGCTCCGGAAACGCGTTCCCGGCCGCCGCGGTCAAACAGCACCTCCGATTGACTTTCCGTCTGCCCGTCAATTTCACAATTCACGCAACGGATGTTGTCGTGCGGTTTCATGGCATTAGGAGGTCGTTCGGGTGGTTTTGACCCCCCAACGCGCCATTTCAGCGCGCGCCGAGCTGCTGAAAACGACGCATTCGGTCGTGCCGCGCGCACCGCACCTCAGAATGACGCGCCGTCTGGCCGACCATTTCACAATTCACGCACCGGGGGTGCGGGGGGGCTGTCTGGGGGTGCGGGGGGCTGTACGGGGGTGTTGGGGGGGCTGTACGGGGGGGTGTACGGGGGTGCGGGGGGCTGTACGGGGGTGCGGGGGGCTGTACGGGGGTGCGGGGGGGCTGTCCGGGGGTGCGGGGGGATGTACGGGGGTGCAGGGGGGATGTACGGGGGTGCGGGGGGCTGTACGGGGGTGCGGGGGGGCTGTCCGGGGGTGCGGGGGGCTGTCCGGGGGTGCCAGGGGGGCTGTACGGGGGTGCGGGGGGGCTGTCCGGGGGTGCGGGGGGGCTGTCCGGGGGTGCGGGGGGGCTGTCCGGGGGGTGCGGGGGGCTGTCCAGGGGGTGCGGGGGGGCTATACGGGGGTGCGGGGGGGCTGTCCGGGGGTGCGGAGGGCTGTACAGGGGTGCGGGGGGGCTGTCCGGGGGTGCGGGGGGCTGTACGGGGGTGCCGGGGGGGCTGTACGGAGGTGCGGGGGGGCTGTCCGGGGGTGCGGGGGGCTGTACGGGGGTGTGGGGGGGCTGTACGGGGGTGCGGGGGGGCTGTCTGGGGGTGCGGGGGCTGTACGGGGGTGCGGGGGGGCTGTCCGGGGGTGCGGGGGGGCTGTACGGGTGTGCGAGGGGTTAGAGTTTTTAAATGCACGCCTTAGATAATATTAGCTATCATATAATAAACAAGAAAAGAAAGAAATTATAAGTACACAACCTTCTAATTTAAATTAAATGAATAAATACAGTACATCAATGTCAACCCCACCAGTAAAAACAAAAAACATATCTCGTGAATATATGATGTGTCACGCGTTGTCATCACTGCTACCTCCTTCTGGTGGGCCAGGGGCCTACAACAAATAAACATTATAAATATTTTAATAACAAAAATAATTTAAATTAAATAAATAAATACAGTATATACCTGCGTCGTATGATCCCCTACACCATCAGCTCGACGCACATATTCCCGCAGTGCTCTAACCTCAGCTGTCAATTGCGCATTTGCCTCCTCAGAAGCGCGCAGTCGTGCCTTAAAATCTGACATTTGTTGTGTCATATGAGCAATAGCAGGACCGAAAACCGCAGCGTGTGACACTACAGAACGAGGAATCCCTGCTCCATAGGTCAAACTATAGCCATGCCTATCCCGACCGATAATGCGATGAAAGATCTCATCCCGTCGCATGGGAAGCTGTCGCTGGTCCTCTGGCAGATGTTCTAACTCAGCTTCAAATTGAGCCTGTGAAATATTTAAATATATATAAATATATATATGTTAATATATAGATTTATGTAATTATTGGTAAGTACAGACACTTACTATCAATGCTGCAACCTCTGGATCATTGCGATCACGAGTCCTCATCCACACCGACATTTTATCAGTTGCTGCACCTTGCTCTCGCAACTGTATATTAAAAGAATATAAACACAAAACCATATTAATTAATAAATTAAAAAATGAATAATATATACCTCATGTCGGATCTGAGACACGTGATGAGTCCCGAGCCTGTGAGGTGGTCCCTACAACGCTCGATTCTCAGAATGGCGTGTTGACACCTCCTACATTCAATTCATTCAAATTTCAAACAAATCACATATTCTTGAAAATATATATACACAAAAATAATTAATATACAAACCGCAACACCCTCAGTAGACCAATATGCAACCAAGTCATGCCACTGAGCCGGGAGGACACCTCTCGGGACTTTTTCCAAAATGTCTAGGGCACCCACATTTGGTACCCAGTGGTCCCTCTTCACTTTGCCATTATAATCTTTCCACATCTTACGGCATTTTCTCATACACACGGGTCGAAACTCTTCAGGGCATACTTTCAAATTTTTCTATAAAGAAAATAATCAAACGTATTAGTATTCTTTATACATAGAAAATAAAGTAAAATGATTTTCTTACCTGAACCTTCCTCCATAGACGATCTAATGTGTCCTGAGGGATAGAAGCCCAGTCACGCGTGGTCAATGGAAATCGATGTGGGTCACGTATGATATGACCCAAGTGACGAATAAATGCTGGGGCATTCGGTCCCACAAGATGAAAAACCTCATCAAATGAAACATCTATCGTCGTGTCGGAATTCCATGATAATATGCCACGACCAGGGCCTCTCCTGCGAGAGGAATAAGCAGCCGAGTCTGATCCTGTTGAAAACAATTTTATATATAAATTGACAAATGTTATATATATATATATATATATATGTATGTAAATTACATAAAAAATATAGACAATGAAATTCAAACATACCTCGACCCTGAGACGTAGATGCCTCAGATGGATGATGTGGATCTTCTGCCTCTTCCCCCGACATGTCTGCAGTCATAGAAAACATCAGTAATGAGTCCAAAGTGTTTAAAAGATAAATTGGATTGTTCTTAAAAAATCAAACTTGTAAAAATGTTAATAAAAAAAATGGATTGAATAATTAGTTGTGAATGAATTTTAAAAAATCAGAAAGTTAACAAAACAGATATACAAATTATGTACAAAACCAGTCAATGCATAGCCAAATTTCAGATAGAACTAATAAAAATTCAAGCAGCACGTGAATCAGATGAAGAATACCTCAAAGGGATGATACACCGACCATAACATCAATAAATCAAGAGTAAAAACAACCTAAATATTTATGATTGAATTAACTTACAAAAGTGAGGATTAAAACTTATAAAGATTTATAAAATGATTAGATAATTTATGATATCCTAGGACATTCTATTAAATAGCGGGAAAACAGTTATACCTTTCATTAAGCATGCAAATTGACCGTTTCTCCTTCAACAGCCGCTCTGACCCAATAAATATCTTCTTCACGTTGAACTACGGTATGTTGATCAAGTTGTTGGTAAACAAACGGAATAGTCTCGGGTTCATCTTCTTCAAATAAAAACACTCCTCGCCGAGACATTTTGACAACAACTTGCCAACTTGGATCCAAAGGCAAAGTAATGAAGAATACTTGTTCTGCTTGTGATGTCAAAATGAAAGGTTCATTCTCAACTCGTTCATTATTTCTATATAACATATAGTTAAAATTCACCAATGAAAACTGATATTGATCGACTTTACATCCACGCACTGGATCAACCCAATTACACTTTAACAATATGTACTTCAAACCGTGTGTGTATACAAATTCAATGATGTCTATCAATTGACCATAGTAATAACCAGAATCGACAAAGGGACAACCGATTCCACTGTTTTGTGTTTCTCATTTGTCGTCAACATCTTTAATGCGAAATCGAAAACCATTAGCATCAATAGCTTTATAACGACGAGCCGTTATAGATGGACCCTCAGCCAGTTGGATAAATACTTCAGGTAGCGTGGGGTCCCCTAACTCCCTCAGCTTACGAACCTACATAATTTATAAAAATAAATACTGATATATGCAGAAATAATTAGTATAATACTTCACTCATAATGAAAATCAATTTATACATACATAATCCTTGAACCAATCATGAAATAACGCATAATGAGATTGTCGAATTTGTAACTCAGTCGCACGATGCATCTCTTCTTTTATCTCATTAATGTGTTTCCTACAAATGATAACGCGATGTTTAAAAGATCATCTTATGCAAACAAAACATGTAAAAGTTATACAAGCACATTGATAAGATACTTACTGCATTAATGGTGCAACTGATGGAGTATTGAACAAGATATATCGATGTGCTTGTATCCACTCGATGTTGTCCATATCAAATGTGGTTCCTTCTCCAACTGGACCATCATGAATCCGAGAGGGCTTATCTAATTTTGTTTCAACATCCGTAAGATATTCTGCCCAAAAGTTAGTACACTCATCCATCAAATAACCATTGGCTATTGATGCCTCTGGACGAGCTCTGTTGCGTACAAATCTTTTCAATGTACTCAAATACCGTTCAATATGATACATCCACCTGAATTGCACTGGACCAGCAGCCATTACTTCATCAGTTAGGTGCACTGTCAAGTGGACCATAACATTGAAAAATGAGGGGGGGGGGAAAGTTTCTCAAAGTGACAAAGCGTAAGTACAATTCGGTCCTGCAAACTTTTTAAATCAATCATTCGTTGATTTCTTAAACAAAGCTGTCTAAAAAAATTACTCATCTCAATCAAGGGATGAACAACATTGGGGGATAAACAATCACAAATTGCGATTGTAATCAACTGCTGAAGTAATATGTGATTGTCATGACTTTTCAACCCTTGCAATGTCTTTCTTGTCAGATTCAAACACTTTGAAATATTAGAAGAATAACCATCAGGCACCTTGACCATATTCAAAATGGAAAGAAATTTCTCTTTCTCCTCTGTAGTCATCGTATACTGTGTAGAAGGCATATATGCCTTGTTTCCCTCAGCTAATTGTAAATGCAACTGTTTCCTTAAACCCATTTCTTCCAAATCACGACGTGCATTAACATGGTCCTTTGATTTTCCACTGACACCTAAAATGGTCCATAATATGTTATCACAAACATTTTTTTCAATGTGCATGACATCCAAATTATGCCTCAAAATGTTAGTTTTCCAATACGGAAGACTATAAAAAATACTTTTCTTTTTCCAATTGTGACTGCGCTGCCTACCCGCAGCACGAATATTACGTACTGGAGGAGCCACCAAATCCTGAATTTCATATACCATGCGGATGTTTTCTTCCTCAATCTGCGATAACATTTCGACTCCTGTCATGATCTTTGGTGCTGGGTTGAACTCTCTAGAACCATCAAATGCCACTCTGTCCTTTCTGAATCTGTGCTAAGGAGGGAGAAAACGCCTGTGTCCCATGTATGCCCATTTTTTGGAATGTTTAAGCCATACAGATTTTTTACTTTTATTGCAACAAGGGCAAGAAAATTCCCCTTTCGTACTCCAGCCTGATAAATTTGCATAAGCTGGGAAGTCATTGATTGTCCACAATAAAGCAGCATGTAGTTTGAACATTTCATTCGTTTCGCAGTCATAAGTCATCACACCATCGCCCCAAAATTCATTCAACTCATCAATCAATGGCTGAAGGTAAACATCAATCTTATCCCCCGAACTTTTAGGTCCATCAATAAGAGTGGAAAGTAATATAAATTGTTGCTTCATACAAAGCCACGGAGGAAGATTATATGGAACCAACACCACGGGCCATGTGCTATGAGTTGCACCAACGATAGACTTGAATGGATTGAAACCATCTGCTTCCAATCCCAATCGGACATTACAAACATCTTTAGAAAAGTCGGGATGTCTCTTATCAAAATCCTTCCATGCATGAGAGTCTGCCGGGTGGGTTAACATATCACTTTTATGAACTCTTTCTGCATGCCATCTCATTAAATTAGAAACTTTAGATGACATAAAAAATCTTTTCAGCCTCGGTTTAAGGGGAAAGTAACGCATTTTCTTTACGGCAATCGGTTTCCCCTGTATCGCAATCTGACTTTGATGAGCATTATTTCCTCTGTTCTCTTTCCACCTGGAAGCACCACAAACCGTACAAATATCCAAATGGGAAGTTTCTTTTCTAAACAACATACAGTTGTTTTCACATGCATCTATGGTCTCATATGTAAAACCTAAGTTCTCTGTCAACTTACGAGCATAGTAATACGATTCAGGAATCTTAGCATTGACAGGAAGAACTTTTTTCAATAAAACCAAAAGCATGTCGAATGATGTGTCTGACCAATTATTCAAAGTCTTCAAATGAAACAACTCCACGATAAACGACAGTTTATTGTAAGAAGTACATCCAGGATATAATTCTGTTTTTGCATCATCAAGTGCTTCATAAAACCTCCTTGAATCACGATCTGCACCAGAGTGAAGATTTATCTCACCGGTCTCAAGATTCTGGATGTCAATGCCTTCAGGATCAAACCCACGTACCATTTCAGTAAGCATTTCATGCATTGGATCAGTCATCCTTGCATCAACATCCATCTGAGCTGCATCTGTATTTTGACAACGAACATATTCTTCTCCATGATGAGTCCAACTCTTATAATTTTTCAGAAATCCATTAAAGAAAATGTGGTCCCTCACAATATCTCGTGTGAATTGATATCTGTTAGCACATTTTCTAAATGGACAACTAATATAGTCGCTTTCAAATCCTCTCGTGAAGTCAATAAACTGCATAATTCCATTGAAATATTCTCTAGACGTTCGATTTGGAAGATCAATCCAACTCTTATCCATAATTATATCTATATAACAAACATTTACATAATACTTATTACATTTACATTTTTCAAATCAACTATATTTAAAATAAATATTAATCATTTGTTTATGAACCATTGATAAAATAATAATGTAACTAAAAGCCCATGTTACCTGATTGAGCTACAAACCTGAAAGGGAGGGGAGCTGAAGGCGGTGCAGCGAGAGAGAGGAGGCATCGAAGGGGATCCGGAGCCAAAGGCGGTGCAGCAAGGGAGGGGACGGGCGGCGACGGTGGCGGGGAGCTGGAGGAGAGGAGGCGGTGAGGGGACGGGGGACGGGCAGCGGGGGGGGGGGGGGGGGGGGGCTGTCCGGGGTCGGGGGGGGCTATCTGGGGTGGGGGGGAGGGCTGAGGGGGCGGAGGCCGGAGGGCAGAGGGTGGATGGCGGAGGCCGGAGGGTGGAGGGCGTGCGGCGGGGGAGGCCGGGAGGTGGGGGGGAGGAGGGCGGCGTCAGGGGGGGCGGCGACGGGGGGGAGCGGGGGAGTCCGGGCGGTGGGGGGGGCAGGGAGGCGGGGGGAGGGCGGCGTCGGGGGGGCGGCAGCGGGGGGGGGGGGGGGGGGGCGGCGGGGGAGGTCGGGCGGCGGGGGAGGCCGGGCGGCGGGGGAGGCGGGGAGGCGGGGGGGAGGGCGGCGTCGGGGGGGGGGGGGGGGCGATGGGGGGGGAGCAGGGTTTGATCGAGAGGGGGGCGTGGGGGGTGCAAAAAGGCTCGGGTTTTTTTTATCAAGGCCAGCGACCGCCAATGGCGGTCACCCGATTCTGGGGGGCTTCAATGCCCCCTTTTCTAGTAGTGGTGCCAGTTTTCCACATCAAGCCATTGAGGAATATAAATTTCTTGTAGTCTTATATCAAGTCTTACCAAAAAATAAAAGAAAGCTTCTTGATGCATCATCTGGAGGTGCATTGAATTAAAAGTCACAAGAAGAAGCCAAGGGCTTGATTGAGAAGATTTACTAGAACTTACAATAGTTTGGTACAAGAGGTACAGGAATAAGAGGTATTCATGAGGTATGAAATTATCATCCATAAACCTTACTAGAATTCAGTATTGAAGATATAAATAGTTTTTTGAGACAAAATAAATGATTGAGAGAGCCTAACCATTTTCAACATGGGTTTGGAGATCAGTAAAATCAAGCTATACCCTCAAACCAAAACCAATTCCAAAACCAACCCCCATTCCAGCAACAATTCCAAAACCCACTACCGTTTCAACAAAATCAATCGTATAACCATCCTTCACACCACTAACCACCCATTTTCCCAAGACCCTATGAGCATCCATCAACCAATACATAACCCTTAATTCTGAACCAACAGCATATATCTAATATTGAGGGGCTAAAAGACACTATAAAAGATTTTTCTAATAAGTTCAAAAGTTTCATGGACTTCCTAACCAAAAATCATGGAAAACTACCTTATAAAACAATCCAAAACCCAAAAGAAAATTTTATCATGATAAAATCAAGAAGTGGAAAATAACTCTCACCGCCAGCATTCCATGAACCTAAAACAAGACCACCTGAGTTGAGGGAGAATGAAGTTGTAAACTCTGAAAATTCTATGAAAATACACCATCAAGAAGATAAGAAAGAGGAGGAAGATAAGGATAGGTCGAGTAATAATAGATAAGAAACACCATTTAAAAGGAAACAAAGGGAGAAGAAAGAATTACCCCTACTATTTCCATCAAGGATGATTGAATCAAAGAAATTGCAGGAAGAAGAACTTCAAAAAGAAATTATGGACACCTTCCAGAAAGTGGAAATAAATATCCTCCTACTTGAAGTATTCAAACAAATTACAAAGTATGCTAAATTTTTTAAGGATATTTTCACCAATAAGTGGATACTTCAAGGGGGTGAAAGGATCAACTTTGTAAGAAGTGCCTTAACCCTTATAACACTATAATTGCCAACCAAATTCAAAGATCCAGGGACATTTTCCATCCCATGAACCATTAGTTATTTAAATTTATCTAATGATTTGTGTGATATATGTGCTTAAATTAATTTATTTCCTCACTAAGTATACACTTCTTTGCATATGGGAGACTTGAATCCCACAAGAGTGGTGGTCCAGCTTGCAAACAGACAGTTTTTGCTATAGGAGTTCTGGAGGATGTCCTTGTGAAAGTAAAATATCTTGTTAGTTGGAGTAGAGTACTCAAGAGGGGGATGAATTGAGTATCTATTAAAAATTTATGATTAAAAGGTATTCTTAAAAGGTTCCCCAATAGTTAAATATATCCCAGTTAATCTAGGTTATACTGTTATGAAATTTTGACTGTTTAAATAACTTCTTGGAAGATTGATTAATTCTCAGTAATATTAATATTGGTTATTAACATTACTTTTGAAGCTATTCTAATAAGGCAATACAATTATAACTTCTTTCCATGATTAACTATCAAAGTAAATTTAGTGAATTATGAATTAAATATTAAAATAGAGAAAACTAAAATAGACAGCACAGTGAATATAAATCAGGTGGTTCAATCTCAGGACAAGACCTAATCTACTCCACTTGGTGATCACCTGCCACCAAGAAGTTTATATAAATAAATTTGATACATATCTTGTATCGGACTTTACAACAGTACAAAAGACTATCCAGGTCACACGACCTCTTCCATAGTTCTTTGTGGGTATGAACAATAGGTTACATACAACCTCTTACACACTTATATGTGGGTATACACAAGTGTAAAAAGGTGTTTGAGAAAGGACATATTATATCCTTGAATTTGATGCAGGAGACAGTGTGTGTTTTTATACAAACACTCACACACTGCTCGAAAGATGAAAAATAGTACACAACAAATCATAAGTATAGATATAAGGTTATAAGTACTTTGAGTGTTATTCTATACACCTCTGGACTTCTAATATGAAACAGATGAAGAAATCCAGTCCTCTCATGGAAAATAGAGTATTGTAAGTTATCTAGATCTGGCTCATGTTCTTTGTGGTATTGACAATACGAAGATGTGCTCAACGATTCTGATCTATGGTGTCTAGATTGTTGATTCAAGAATCATTCGTGTGTTCTTTAGGAATTTTGAGTTGCATGTGTCAGTTCTTTTCTCAGGAAATCTCGTGTGTTCTTCATTGTTACGCTCTCTGTATATCATGCTATATTGTTTCTGGGCTGCACTTTTTCCTTTATTCTTGTAGTGTATGTGTTGGAGCCGACAGGTTGCATGTATTCTGCACCTCGTACCTCACACTGTCAGATGATATGTCTATAAAGAAACATTAATTATGTCAGTTAATTTAAAAGCTTCAAATATGACAGTTAGAAATTAAATGAAAAAATGAAAAAATGGATTTAGAAACGGTGTCATGGTTTGACTGTAAATGGTGTCTTTATGAAATGGTGTCTCTTTCAAATAGTGTCTGGATGGTCATGGTGTCCGGATGGTCACGGTGTCTGGATGGTCACAGTGTCTGGATGTTCATGGTGTCTGGATAGTCACGGTGTCTGGTCACAGTGTCTGGTCACAGTGTCTGGCCACGGTGTCTAGATAGTCATGATGTCTGGATAGTCACGGTGTATGGTCACGGTGTCTGGTCACTGTGTCTGGGTCCTTTTCTAGAAAAACATAACTGGTGGCAGACTCACGGTGTCTCAGAATTAGCCAAATATCTGTATTCAGACTTAAGTAGTTATATTCATAGAATGGATTATACTTAATCATTCATCAAAGAAATCATTATAATGTAAATCAAATATATTGTACAGTAATTAGACTTAATGTATAGAAATTAAGATCTTGGATAGATTTACTTAAATCATAAGGATATTAATCATCTGTACATGATTTAAGACAGATTACATAGTATTACCAAGATTTATAGAATATTTATGACTTGTGATCATTAAAACATGATTAATACATGAGGATTCCAACAATATCCCCTTTTTTGATGATCACAGATCATGTGAGTGAGAGAATACATATGTCTCTAGTGTACATATAAAATACATATTCCTCTATTATTTCTTTAATGAGAATATTTTCTCCCCCTACATATAAAATACATATTTCTCTATTCTTTATTTAATGGGAATATTTTCTCCCCCTTTTTGGATTATCAAAAAGAGTGAATAAGAAATGGTTAAGAAAAGATCAAAAGGCGTTAGATAAAAAGAGTTTCATTACAAACAGCAGACAGAAAAACAAATGCAATAACATCTCTATCAAAAGATAGTAGTCAATGTTCTTAATCACTGGCTGGTCTTCTCTTTTCCCTTGGCATCAGCATCAGAAGAAGAATCCATAGGAGAAAAGGTTAAAGTAGAATAAGGGATTGAACTGGTTGACAGAGAATGTAAAGGAAGGGCTTCAAAGACAGAAGGGGCCAAGGTAGGGGTAGTAGAAGACCGGGGCAACTATTGATCAAGGATTACAGGACTAATCTGACTCAGGGCCTTAATAACTGACATAGATGTGGAGGCGGGGGTAGAGGTGAAGGTAGGCCAACCAGATCTTAGAGGTGCAGCTGTAGGAGCAATAATGGCAGTACTCTGAACATGAAGATAAGGCCTTAAAAGCTTGATAAAATCAGCAATGATCTCTCCACCATACTTCATGTCTTTTTCAAATTTGTCCTTGTTCTCCATAAAATTTTCCTAAAATGAGTGAAATATGTGAGATTTTGGACTTGAATCTTGAAATCTTGAGTAACAAGAGGAATCCTCATATTTTCCATAAGATATTTGAAGTGATTGGTCATGTCATTCTTAGAGAAGTTTTGATTGAAGTAGAAGTCCACTTTATTGGAAATTTCTTATTGAGAATCATTGGAAATTTTGGAATGGATTCTCACCAAATAAAGAACTCTATCACTATTCTTGATAACTTCATATGGAGATTCTTTATTAAAACCACTAAGCATAGCTTGAAGTTCCTCTTTGACAACTGTTCTGAGAAGATCACTATCTAAAGTAGGTTGAGAAGATTTTCTAGAGGCATTATAAGCAGTGACAGTTGAGGTAAGAGATTTTAGTTGATTTAGCACTTTCTGAAGGCACCCCTTATACTCATCAGTTAACTTTTTAAGTCCAATAACAAATTCACGCATCTCTTGAACAATATTCCTATTTCTTTCAGCTACTTTTTCAGTTAAAGAGGTTAGATGAGGTTGAATCAGTGAGGATACTTCCTGTGGGGTATGAGTAAAAATATTCTCAACATGATGAGAATCAGGTTCTGGTATCAATTTTAGCACTCCCTGTATATATTCAACCATACCTATTAGAGTCTTTACTTCATCACTAAGCAGTTTATTCTCAATTCTGACTTCTTGAATCTCATGAAGAATTTTGGGTTGAATCTTCCATATGACTTTTTTCAATAACAGCGAAGCATCTCTCTCACTCAGATTGGTTATAGGAGATGGTTGATTATTCATAAGATTTTCAACCCCAACCAATAGGGTAGCTCCAAATTATTTCATATCATCCTTATTCACCAAGTGTGAAGGTTCTTATGAAGGCTCAGAGATAGAAGTTAAGAAAGGCTCAGGTTCTTTGGTAGAGATAGCTTCAGGAGCAGATTTCATTTTCAACTGAAACACAGTAGACAGATCAAGACCTTTGACTATAAATTTATGTGAATCATTCACATCGAAATAACTGGGAAATTTATACCATGTATCCAGTGAACTGGGATCAAGTGGATTAGGCACTTCAATATATTCCAGACTAGGGGGATTCTCCCCCTCAATAGGTGCATCCTTCTCAGGACTGATAAATTTAGATCATTGATCTATTTCATCCCTTATTTCCTCATCCATATCATATCTAGTCAACTAAAAGGATATCTCCATTATCTCTTTAGTAGAAATAATAACTTCAATAGAAGTTTGGTCCTCTACATGTTCCTCACCAGAAGCTTCTTGCACAAGAGATAGATCTGCTTCTATATGCTCTTCTTCAACTTCCTTTTCTCTTTCAATAGTAACAGAATCTTCTTTTGAGGAAGGTTGTTCTTCTAAATCAACAACCTTTTCAGGAATAGGCACTTCTTTCTCAGCTAAGTCTTGAATAATATGTTCACTATCCTACTCACTTAGGAAAGTTTCTAATGTAGGTGCAACAGCCTCTTCTTCTTCTTCTTCTTTAGGATACTCAAAAAATTCATCTAGTTCTAAACTAGGATCAGAAACATCTTTAGGTCTTGAAGGGTATTCCACTGTATTGAACTTTTCATAGATCCTATCATTGTCTTCCACCCATGCTTTTCTCCAAGTATTCCAATTTATTTTCATCCTATTTACTGTAACCTTTGAGAGACAAAACTCATAATCCTTGATAAATTCTTCATTTGGTCCAATCAATACTTTGGCATGAAGCATGACTGAGATAATCCTAGAATAAAATAGGGAGGTTGAATTAGAGGTTTTTTTTATCAACTCACAAATATGGTGTATAATATATTTTCAAAGGTTGATCTTATGTCCATTTTTCATTAGATGTATCAAAAATACATCTTGATACTTGACTACAGTAAAATAACCTTTTCTAGAGCTAATCAGATTCTAAATAAATTTAAACATGAGTCTGGTTTCTCCATCCAGCTCTACAGTTATGGATCTCCTCTTGGTTCCATTTCCAGTTAAACTTCTCAAAGCTTCTTCTAAGATAAAAATCTCACTTGGAGGTGGAGAACCTCTCTGATAGTCCTCATAAATACCTTAATGAGGTATTTTAAGTCATCTAGCCCATAACCTCGAGGAAAACGTGCATCTTTGTCCATTTATCCAACTTCTCGCAATATATACATCTTCCATATCAAAATAAAACTGAACATACTGGTAAAATTGTGAAACTAAATTCGAATAAATAGACCTATACTCCTTTTTCAAAAAAATATAACCATCATTTCTCTTTTAAAACTTTCAAAACCAGATACTTGATAGAATCCACTTAGGTGAAATCTCTTTTTTAGGTACTACTACTCCATTCACTAGGTTCGGATTCAGAGGGCCCTCAGGTTCTATCTTCAGTGCGATTTTCCTCTTCTTCTTTGAACTTTGTTTCTCAGTAGTTGATGAAGAAGGGAGTTTCATTCTGGGCATTCACTGAAGGTTCGAGAGAGATAAGGGTTAAAGAAGGGTTACAGTTTGAGAGAATAGAAGAGAGATCAAGTGAATAATGGGTGAAACTTCTTTTATTTTATCATTTAGGAATACCAATCGTTGCAAAAACAAAAGAGTGGGAAAGTGAAAGGGTAAAATAAGTAATTATCACAATATTGGATATAATGTATAAATAAAACAATAAGGCATATTTATAGTGAGATAGTAGATGACTCTCATGGTGAGACAGTAGCTGACACTCACGATGAGATGGTAGCTGACTCTAACGGTGAGACAGTAACAGGTGTTCATGGTAAGACCATAACATGTGTTCACAGTGAGACCATAACTATGTGATTTCTAAACTGTGCGACTGTATTGTTTGAGAAATTAAGTGTCAGATAGTACATAAGAAATAGTAACTGTGAGACCATAAACATGAAACAGTAAGTTTTAAGACAGTAAAACTATAGCACTGTTAGAGTTAAACAGTAATCTCAAGATAGTGATTTGTGAAACCGTAAAGTGTAAAACAGTAAGATATGAAACAGTAAGATAACTACTTAAGATTTATCATATCCAATTCAATTATGATGTAATCTATTATTTCGTAATTTAGTGGTTTGGTGAATATATCAGCAAGATGATAATCAGTTCTAATGAATTCCAAAGTGATGTCACCTTTTTGATAATGATCTCTCAAAAAGTGATGTCTTACATCAATATGTTTTGTCCTAGAGTGTGAAACAGCATTTTTTGAGATGTTAATAGCACTTTTATTATCAAAATTTATAGGTACATGCCTGAATTGATATCCATAATCTAGTAATGTGTGTTTCATCCACAAAATTTGTGCACAACTACCAGCAGTTATGTATTCATCTTCTATAGTAGATAATGCAAAAGAATTTTGTTCCTTACTACACCGTGATACTAGTGACTTTCCTAAAAAGTGACATTTTCTAGAGGTTCTTTTTTTATCTAACTTACAACCATCGAATTCATCATCTTAATAACTAACTAATTCAACTGATTTTCCTATGGTATAGAATAGTCTTAGATAGGGTGTATTCTTGAGGTATTTGAAAATTCTCTTAATATCATTTAAATGAGATTCCTTAGGATTTTCTTGAAAATTATCACACATACACATACTAAACATAATGTCAGGTCGGCTAGCAGTTAAGTAGAGTAAACTTCCAATCATTCCTCTGTAAGTGGTTTGATCAACAGATTTTCCATCTTCATCAAGATCCAACTTACAATTGGTACTCATTGGAGTGTCACTACTTTTAGTGTTATCCAATCCAAAACGTTTTAGAAGGTCTATAGTATATTTACTTTTATTTAAAATAATACCGTCATTATTTTTAAAGATTTTAAATCCAAGAAATAATTTTAGTTCACCCATTAAACTCATTTCAAATTTTTTTTGTATCATTTTAGAAAAATCAATACATAAAGAGTTTTTTGAAGATCCAAAGATAATATCATATACATAGATTTGAACAACTAAAACATCATTGGACATTCATTTTATAAAAAGGGTAGGATTAGATATTCCTTTTGTAAAACCTTTAGAAATAAGAAAAGTACTTAATCTATCATACCAAGCTCTTGGATCTTGTTTTAAACCATAAAAATATTTTGATAACTTAAAAATATGATTTGGAAAATTAGGGTTTGTAAAACTAGGGGGTTTCTCAAAAAAACATCCTCAACTATATACCCATTTAGAAATGTACTTTTGACATTCATTTAATATATTTTGAAATTCAGATGTGCAGCATAAGCAAGTAGAATTCTGATGGCTTCAAGTCTGGATACTGGTGAAAAGGTCTCTTCATAGTCAATTCCTTCTTCTTGATTGTAGCCTTGTGTAACCAATCTAGCCTTGTTTCTAACTATATTACCAGCTTCATCTACCTTATTTCTAAACACCCACTTAGTGCCTATGGTGAATGTGTATTTGGGTCTTTTAATAAGTTTCCAAACTATGTTAATTTCAAATTGATTAAGTTCTTATTGCATATACATCACCCAAAATTCATCATTGATAGCATCATTAATGTTTTTAGGTTCAAGTTGTGACAATAATACTTGATGTTCAAACTGATTCCTAAGAGAAGCTCTAGTTTGAGTTCCCTTATCTAATTCTCCTACAACAACATCTAAAGGATGGTTCTTAAGAGTTCTAACAGCTCTAGAAAAAGAAGGAATAGTGATTTCAGGTTCATCATCAGGTCCAGGCTCATTGTGACTTGAGTCTAAGGAATTTCCAGAACTGGAATTTTTCACATATTATTTTACAGGATGGTTAGGGGATTTTGAATTAATTTCCAGATTTGATACATCATCCTCCAGGTTCTCTAGAGTGGTCTTAGGATCATGTGGATCTGTTTCATCAAATTTTACATGGAAATATTCTTCCACACATTTAGTTCTTTTATCAAAAACTCTATAGGATTTACTTGAAATTGAATATCCTAAAAATATTCCTTCATCACTCTTGGATGAAAATTTTTCAAGATTGTCCTTAGTATTAAGGATATAGACTTTTCAACCAAAAACTTTGAAGTATCTAACTTTGGGTTTTCTATTGTTCCGTAACTCATAAGGATTCCTTTTAAGAATAGGTATAATCAACACTCTATTGATTATGTAGCATTTTGTATTTACAGCTTCAGCTCAAAAATAAATAGGTAGGTTGTATTCACTAAGCATGGTTCTAGAAATCTCTTACAGGATTCTATTTCTTATTTCTAAAACTCTATTCTATTTAGGTGTTCTAGGGGTATAGAAATTATGAATATATCCATTTTGTGAGAAAAAGGATTCAAACTCTTGATTTTCAAACTCATGACCATAATTACCTCTTAAGGATTTAATTTTTGTCCACTAATATTTTCTACAGTTTTGGCATATTTGGTAAAATGAGAGCAGGCTTCACTTTTGTGAGCCAAAAATAAATTCCACATATATCTAGAAAATTCATCTAAAATAACATAAACATAGTGCTTCTCATTTAATCTAGAAACTCTAGATGGTCCAAAAAATCCATGTGAATCGATTTGAGAGGTTGAGAAGTTGACACTTCTTTCTTTGGTTTTAAGTAAATTTTGTGTTGCTTTCCCTTTTGACAAGGATTACACACTTTACCATTTGGAAACTCAATATTGGGTAGGTCTTTGACTAAGATTTTTCTAGTTAACTTTCTAAGGGAGTGAGTGTTATAGTTTCCTAGTATCCTATGCCAAATCCAGGACTCTTTGTGAAACACACTTAAACATGAAGCATTTTGAGAAGCTAAAGAATCTAAGTTAACAAAATAAACATTTTCATTTCTTAATGCAGAAAACACTAATTCATCTTTAGAATTAAAAACATTGCAAGCATCATTTTCAAATTTAACATGAAATCCATCATCACATAACTATGAGATACTAAGAAAATTATATTTCAATCCATCAACAAACAGTACTTTAGAAATCAACACTAAGTTAGAGTTACCGATTTGGCCAAGGCCAATAATCTTTCCTTTGGAATTAGCACCAAAGTTGACATGTCCTCCATCAATTTTTATTAAATTCTTGAAGCATGAGTAGTCTCCTATCATGTGTCTTGAACACCCACTGTCCAAGTACCATATGCTCTTATAGTAATTTTTTAAGCATATTTCCTACAAAATAGTCAAATAAAAACAGATTTTGGTACCCACACTTGTTTGGGTTCAGTAATATTAGTGATAAGTGCTTTAGGAACCCATATATGCCTCATAGATTTCCTATAAGAATTATGTAAATTATTTGAAAAATAAACTCTATTTGGTCCAAAAAATATTGAAACAGTAGAAAGTGTATCATAACTTGAACTAGTTGAATATTTTCCAGAACTAGGAGTAAAGTTGTATGTCCTAGATTTGGAAAAAAAAATTAGTTCTTCCAAAATTTCTTTTACCAGGTTGATAGCCAATGCCAGTAGTATATTTAGGAGAAATTTTTTTACCTAGCATTTGAGTAAGGGTATTTTTCCCATTGGTAAACTTTTCTAATTCTTTCTTCAATTTCTCATTAGATAGTTTTAGTTCATTATTCTCTTTGAGTAGTTGAGCATTTTTCTCCCTTTTTATAGTGAGTTCAGTTTTAACGGTTGAGGTAAGAGCATGTTGTTTCTTCTAATATTTTTATTTATCTTTTAGTTCATTGCATGTCTCTTCAAGCATATTACAGTATTCAAACATTTATTCATTAGACATATTTTCAGAGTCACTCTCATCTCTAGAATAGTATGAATTGTGTACAGGAGATTCCAGTGTTACCACAGATGTGTTTGTCATAAAACACATATTGGCTTCATTAGCATGTTCATCATGTGATGATTCTGAGTCACTTGAACTGTCCTCAAAATAACTCCACATTACTTTAATTTCCTTTTTATACTTTCTATATTTTTCCTCATATTTATTTGTGTACTTGATCTTTGGGCAGTCAGCCTTGATATGTCCTTTTTGCTTACATTCATAACAGACAATCTCATCGGATTTGTCACTTCTTTTCCAATATTTCTTCTAACTTCCTTTGTGATCATATTTTCCCTTGAAGTTAGTATTTCTAAAAAAGTTCTTCTTCTTGTAAAATCTCTTGAACCTTCTGGCTAATTGATCCATCTCCTCATCACTATCAAGTGATGATTGTTCACTATTGAAACTTTCTATAGAAACTTCCAATTTCCCTTTGCCTTTGTGTTTAGAGGTGGTGGTCTTGAACACAACAAATTTTCTTTTTGGTTCATCCTCCTCTTCCTTGTTGACTTATAACTCCTCTTAATATATCATCAGTTTCCCAATGAGTTATTTTACAGGTAGCTTACTGATATCACATGATTCTCTTATAGAGATAGAGGTTCCTCTCCATCTGTTAGGTAGGAATCTGAGAATTCTCATGATCTGTTCCTTAGTAGTGACTTCTTTTCCAAGAGAAATCATTGTATTGACAATTTTGTTTAACCTGAGATACATATCATAAATAGGCTCATCGGGTTTCATTTTAAAGTTATCATATTTAATAGTATAGGTATTAAGTCTCATTTCTTTCACACTAGATGTTCCTTCATGTGAAACAGATAAGGTATCCCAAATTTCATGGGCAGTTTTATAAGAAGAGATTCTATTAAGTTCCTCATCTCCTAAAGAGCAGTATAAAGAATTTATAGCTTTTCAATTGTTATTGTAGGAAGTTTTGGTAGGTTCAACCCAAGTGATTCTATCAATACAAGGAATCTTCATCTATAATTGAAGACTAGATTTCAAAGCTCATGCTTTCTAAATGAATTTTCATTTTCATTTTCTATTGAGCATAATTGGTTCAATTAAAGAATAGTGGTCTGTTTGTTGCAACACCTTCTAATCTATTATTCATGATAAAGAAATAACTTAAAAGAGATATAAATTTATAATTGACATAAATTTACATATCTTTAAAGTACAACTACAATCATAGTTGAATAAGGTTAAAAATAGAGTCTTGATAAGATTAGAAAACACTCCTTTAATATCAAATGTTGGTCAGAGTAGAGTACTCAAGAGGGGGGTGAATTGAGTATCAATTAAAAATTTCTGATTAAAAAGGTATTCTTAAAAGGTTCCCCAATAGTTAAATACAACCCAGTTAATCAAGTTTATACTGTTATGAAAGTTTTTTTGTTTAAATAACTTCTTGAAAGATTGATTAATTCTCAATAATTTTAATATTGGTTATTAACATTACTTTTGAAGCTATTCTAATAAGGCAATATAATTATAACTTCTTTCCAAGATTAACTATCAAAGTAAATTTAGTGAATTCTGAATTAAATAGTAAAATAAAGGAAACTAAAATAGACATCACAGTGGATATAAAACAAGTGGTTCAGTCTCAAGCTGATACCTAATCCACTCCACTTGGTGATCACCTGCCACCAAGTAGTTTATATAAATAAACTTGATACACAGCCTATATTGGGCTTTACAATAGTACACAAGACTGTCCAGGTCACACGACCTCTTCCATAGTTCTTCATGGGTATGAACAACAGGTTACATACAACCTCTTCCACACTTATTTCTGGGTATACACAAGTGTAAAAATGTGTTTGAGAAAGGATATATTGTATCCTTTAGTTTAATGCAGGAGACAATGTGTGTTTTTATACAGATACACACACACTGATCGAAAGCCTAAAAATAGTACACAACAAATCAGAAGTATAGAGATAAGGTTAGAAGTGATCTGAGTGTTAGTCTATGTAGATCTGGGCTTCTGAGATGAAACAGATGCATAAATCGAGTCCTCTCATGGAAAATAGAGTATCTTAAGTTAGCTAGATCTGGCTTGTGTTCTTCATGGTATTGACAATACAAAGATGTTCTCAACGATTCTGATCTATAGTGTCCAGCTTGTTGATTCAAGAATCCTTCATGTGTTCTTCAGAAATGCTGAGTTTCATGTGTTGGTTCTTTTCTCAGGAAATCTCATGTGTTCTTCATTGTTACACTCTCTGTATATCGCACTATATTGTTTCTGGGTCGCACTTTTTCTTTTATTCTTGTAGTGCATGTGTTGGAGCTGACAGGTTTCATGTATTTTGCACCTTGTACCTCATACTGCCATATGATATGTCTATAAAGAAACATTAATTATGTCAGTGCATTTAAAATATTCAAATATGACTGTTAGAAATTAAATGAAAAAATGAAAAAATAGATTTATAAACAATGTCACGGTTTGACTGTAAACGGTGTCTCCATGAAACGGTGTCTCCATGGAACGATGTATCCTTGAAACGGTGTCTGGATATTCACAGTATCTAGATGGTCACAGTGTCTGGATGGTCACAGTGTTTGGATGGACACGGTTTCTAGATAGTCACGGTGTCTGGTCACAGTGTCCAGTCAAGGTGTCTGGTCATGGTGTCTGGCCATGGTGTATGGATAGTCACGATGTCTGGTCATGGTTTTTGGTCACGGTGTCTGGTCACGGTGTATGGTCATGGTGTATGGTCACGGTTTCTAGATCCTTTTCCATAAAAACATAATCGGTGGTAGACTCACGGTGTCTCAGACTTAGCCAAATATCTATATTCAGACTTAAGCAGTGATATTCATGGAATGGAATAGACTTAATCATTCATCAAAGAAATCATTATAAAGTAAATCAAATATAGTGTATAGTAATCAGACTTAATGTATAGCAATTAAGATCTTGGATAGCTTTACTTAAATCATAAGGATACTAATAATATGTACATGATTTAAGAAATATTACATAGGATTACTAGGTTTTAAAGAATATATATGATTTGTGATCATTAAAACATGATTAATACATGAAGAGTCCAACAGATCTCTTATTCCCACCTGACTTCTATGTGCTAAATATGGAAGAAGATAGGATCCCATCACACTCACCCATCATTTTGGGGAGACATTTCTTGAATATGGCCAAAAAAATCATTAATATCCATGAAGGGACACTCACCATGGAGTTTAGAGAGAGTATTTTCCACTTAAATATTTTTTAATCCATGAGGCACCCATCGGATGATCACTCGCTCTTTCAACTCTCCCATGAATTTGGTACTAAAACCATTGAAGAATTAGGTATGTTCCATGAATTATTATCCTTATGAGAGACTTCTTCCATTGAAAATATCATTGAACATGTGGATTCCCAAAATGCTGGAGATTATGATTTCATGTGGGAGGAAGAGGTAAAATATCATTTATTTGATGATTTTTTAAATTATGAGGAAGATGATATGGTTTCTTGTGTGTAGGAGTTCCAAACCTTGGAATTGTGGAATTTCAGTTTAGTTTCATCCCTTGAGTATCCCCTGATCTATAATTAAAACCACTCTCCGCTAATTTGAAATATTTGTACCTTAGGGGAGGGAGAGAAATTACCCGTGATAATTTCTAATAATCTGTTTGAAACCCAAGAAAAATAATTGATTGATCTTTTTAGAGAGAATTTCCAATCAATATGGTGGATCTTAGGTGATATCCCTGGAATAAACCCAAAAATATGCTCACATAGAATTTTTATTGAGGGAGATTCCAAACTTGTCAGAAAGCCCCAAAGGAGGATAAATTCCACCTTGATAGAGGTTGTGAAGAAGGAAATAGAGAATCTATTGGAAGCCGGGATCATCTATCCCATCTTAGATTTACAATGGGTTGGCCCCATTCATGTAGTTCTAAAAAAACTTGTCTAACCACGGTGAGGAATGAAAAGAATGAATTAATCCCTATGAGAATTCAGAATAGCTAGAGAGTGTGTGTTGATTTTAGGAAGTTGAATTGGGTCACTCTGAAAGATCATTTCCTCATTCCCTTCATTGATCAAATGTTATAGAGATTGGAAGGGAGAATTCATTATTTCTTTTGGATGGATTTCCAGGTTATTTCCAGGTACCCATTGCTCCCAAGGATCGAGAGAAGACAACCTTTACATGTCCCTTCAGAACTTTTTCATATAAAAGGATTTCATTTGGATTATGTAATGCTCTAAGTGCATTTTAGAGGTGCATGGTAAGTGTATTTTCTGATCACATTGAAGATTTCTTTGAGTTTTTCTTGAATGATTTCACAGTTTTTGGAAACTCTTTTGATCATTGTTTGAAAAATCTAGAAAACGTTTTGAAAACCTACATTGAAAAGAATCTTGTTTTAAATTTTAAAAAGTTTCATTACATGTTTAAGAGAGTAATTTTGTCACGAACCAACCAGAGTCGACCCTGAACCGGTCACCCGAGCCAGCCCGCAACATGGCCCGAGGGTAGGGGTGTAATTTCGGCCCGGCCCGGCCCGGGCCAGCCCAAACAACCCCATGAGGCGGCCCGAGCCCGGCCTCGGGCCGGCCCAAACCAACGGGTCGGGCCGAGCTTTTTCGGGCCGGGCCGGGATTTTTCAAGTCGGGCCATGGTGGGATTTTATTATTTTCAAAATAATTGTCTCTTTTAAAATTTTTTTATTTAAATTTTTTTTAACATTTATTTAAAATGTTTCTTTACATTTATTTTTAAATGCATGTTTTTTGTAAAAACATTTATTTTATTTTTTATTAACATTTTACAGTGGGTGGATGTGTTTTTTTATCTAAATAGATTTACATATTGTGAATATATATATATATATGTGTATTATTTGCAAATTGAAAAAAAAAATAATGAGGGGTGCGCAGCTGCCGTGGGTGAGTTTAAAGCCTTATTATTTAAAAGTTTTTCTAACATTTATTTAAAACATTTTTACATTTATTTTTTTAACTTATTTATAATTTTTTAAGCATTTTTTAATATTTTTTATTTAAACTTTTTTATTTATTCCATTTTTTAACATTTATTTTTAAATGATTAATTTAAAACATTTTTGAATTTTTTTAAATGCATGCTTTTGACAAGTGTTTTTTTTAAAACATTTAACTTTTTTTCATATTTTAATGTAAAAAGTATTTTTTAAGTGTTTGTTTTAAAAAAATTAATTTAAATGTTTGTTTTAAAAACTTTTTTAAACATTTTTATTTAAACCTTTATTTAAACCATATTTTAACACTTGTTTAAAACGTTTTTTTTTACATTTATTTTTAGACATTTAATTTAAAACATTTTTTTGAACGCATATTTTTTACATGTATTTTTTTAAACATTTAACACGTTTTATGTAAAAATATTTTACAGTGGGTGTATGTGTTATTTTTTTCTAAATTGATTTATAAATGTTTGTGAATTTATATATATTATGTACAAATTAAAAAAAATGAGTTATTGGGGGGGTGCGCAGTAGTGGGTGGTGGGTTTAAAGTGTTGTTATTTAAACGTTTTTTATCATTTATTTAAAACATTTATTTAAATTTATTTTTCTTACTTATTTATGAAAAGTATTTTTAAGCGTTTGTTTAATTTAAAACATTTTTTAAACATTTTTTTAATTTTTTTGCTGGGCAGGCCCAACCCGCCCCTGTCTGAACTGAAATTACACCCTTAGCGGGTGTTCAGCAGTGGGTGTGTTAATTTTTTTCTAAATAGATTTATATATGTATATATAGTATATATAATATATGCAAGTTTTATCATATTTTAAAAAAATTAATGAGGTTGGGGGTGTGCGAATATCATTTGGTGAGTAGTTATTTTTTTGTTAATATATAATAAGTTATTATATATATATATAATATGATAAAATTGTAAAAAAATAATTAGGGGTTGGGGGGTGCGTTGCAGTGGGCGGGTTAATTTTTTTTCTAAATAAATTTATATATAATATATGCAATTTGCAACATATTTTAAAAAATTAATGAGGTTAGGGGGCGTGCACGAACATCATTAGGTGAGTGTGTTATTTTTTTTGTTAATATAAAATAAGTTATTATATAATATTAAATCATTGACACACACATATATTATTAATGGTTTTTTAAAAGACACTTAATTGATAAATATTATTAATAGCTTTGTATATAATATTAATGGATTTATATATGATATTAATGGATTTGTTTATATATATATATATATATATATATATATATTATTAGTAGATTTGTTTTTATATATACATATATATAATATGCAAGTTTCATCAAATTTAAAAAAAATTAGTGAGGTTGGGGGTGTGCGCGAACATCATTGGGTTAGTGTGTTATTTTTTTATTAATATATAATAAGTTATTATATATATATATATAATTCTAAATGATTGATATATATATATATATATATTATTAGTAGATTTGTTTTTATATATACATATATATAATATGCATGTTTCATCATATTTAAAAAAATTAGTGAGGTTGGGGGTGTGCGCGAACATCATTGGGTGAGTGTGTTATTTTTTTATTAATATATAATAATTTATTATATATATATATAATGTTAAATGGTTTATACATATATATAATATGAGAAAATTATAAAAATAATAATTAGGGGTTAGGGGGTGCGTCGTAGTGGGTGAGTTAATTTTTTTTCTAAATAGATTTATATATGTATAGTATATATAATATATGCATGTTGCAACATACTTAAAAAAATTAATGAAGTTGAGGGACTTGCACGAACATCATTAGGTGAGTGTGTTATTTTTTTATTAATATACAACAAATTATTGTATATATATAATATTAAATCATTGATATATATATATATATTAATAGCTTTGTTTATATATATATTATATTAAATCATATGCATATACATATACATACATACATACATACATATATATATATTATTAATGGATTTGTTTATATATATACACTATTATATATATAATTATATATCATTGTATATATATTTTTATACACACATTATAATTATATATAATAACAATTATATGTATATATATAATATTATTTTTTGTTAATATATAATGATATATGCACATATATATAGAAATACACACACACACACACATGTATATATATATATAGATACATATATAGATAAAGATACATGTATACTGATACATGTATGTATATATATATAGGTATATATATATGTATGTATATATACATATATATATATATATAAATATATATAAATATAGATATATCTATATATATAGGTTGGTGACTATTTTACAGGCGCAGCGCCTCGGCCAGTTGGTCCAGGCGCAGCCTTGGGAGCTCATGGTAGGGGGATCAAATCCCCCTACCCGCAGATTCCCCGTTATATTTTTTACAGCACAGCGGGCTGGGCTTCGCGTGGGCTGGGCTTTTTCAGGCCAGCCCGGCCTGGCCCGCGGGCCTTCTTGGAAAGGCCCAGGCCCGACCCGCTGAACCTACGGCCCGAGCCCGGCCTGGCCCGACGTGGCCTTTGCCGGGCCGCTCGGGCTTTCGGGCCGCCGGGCCAAAATTAAACCCTTACCCGAGGGGCATTCCCGATCCCCAAAATTAAGCAAGTGGGAACGATTTGGACCAAAAGAAAATAAACTAAGCAGCGGAAATTAAAAAGAACAAAAGAAAATAAATAAAGAACAACGCTAATAACCTAATCACAACCAAAACTCCACGTGACCCTGTGGGTCACTCTCCAATACCACAACCAACGTCGCTCAAGGCGAACAACTAAAACTGGAACCTGCAACAGAACTAAAAACAAGAAAAAACTATAGGCGTGAGTATTAAAACTCAGTAGGCTGGCTCGATAAATCTATTCTCAATGCACCACCTTTAAAATAAAAGGAACATCATTTCAAGTTTGAACTACAATTTATAAAAGTAAGTTTTCCTACATGTTACTTAAAAACAAAGTACGAGTCATTGCCCCTATTCATTTCTCAAAAACCAAAGTCATTCTTTTAGTGAGACATTAGCATTTTTCAAAGGGGAAGTGAGGTTTACATTTTCAATTTGCACAAAAAGTATAAAATGCCTTTCTTTGAAAACAGTTTTCATAAACCACTTTAAAACCACACATCACTTTCTAGTAAAAACACTACAAATGAGAATGCTACAGTAGTTACACAGTAAGGGAAATGAAAAGAAAATATATACAAGTACCATATTCATCACAGTAAGTAACTGAAAAGTCACAGACATGGGTGAACCTAGGAGATCGAGAATAAACCAGAAGACACCAATACATGAGAAATCATCCTTGTTGACAGGTCACAATGAAATCAAAATGCACAATACGCTCGACCATCCTCTCTCAGGCAAGTCGAGGGAAAATCCCATAGTAATAAACCCAATATATCCACTTACTATGGGTCACTGGTCAGTACCATATCCTACCAGTGTAGCAATCGTTCTTAGAATATTCTCTCAATATTCCAGATTCCCATGTCTCAAGTGTTTGGAAAGGGGGTGAGCCACCCGAGTATCCAATCATACATATATATAAAGCACAACAGGCATCACCCCGATTCACTCCATGGGACAACCTCTTGCCTTTAAACTACTCAAGTACCCAGGAGCCTCTAAGCGCGGCCTCCCAAACAATCAATTGCAACCAAGGCAGGAGAGTTATACTAGGAGGGTTTTTTTCAAAACATTTTCATCGTTTTCCATAAAGCACCAAATGGGCATTAAATATATTTCACAATCACCACTTTAAAAAGAACCAAAATGCTTGTTCATGTTTCAGAAGAAATCATTTATCATTAAAAACAGAACCATAATTGAAATTCCATGAATTATGTTTAAAAGCTAAATGGGCATTCTTTCACTATTGGGTGTCTGCTCATCAAGAAAATGTTTCAAGTGTCAGGTATAAAATAAATGGATCTTTTTACACCAAATAATCATTTTTAAATTAATTATCTTATATTACTTCTCATTTATTAAAATTAATAAAGTATTTAATTGAAAAATTATCGTGTGCAATCATAACAAAACGACACCATTTTCACACTACCAGAATTGAATTATAACTTTGCATAATAAATGAATTAATCTTAAGTGGAATAATAATATTTAGCACATATGTATTTATATAGGGTGAAAACAGAAAGAAATAAAGTAGCTTAAATTTTAAAAGCAGTTCAATGGGAACCTACCTCGACTCGCAGCTCGAACGCGACACGCCTCGCACAAGCTCACAAGCACGCACAAACCGATGATCGCGGTAACGCGGGGTTACCCCGCCAATGCGCTGCAACTACAAAGACAAATAAAACACATGAACACGGACTTAAAACAATCCATATGAACAAACAACGCAAAATAACTAGCTTGAAAAGTTTTGAAAATATCACATCAAAACACGTATCAAAACACAACCAAACTCTATATTAGAATACAATCACAACCTATAGACACACCAACCAATTTTCAAACATCATACACACCACATGATTTAAGAAATAAACCATTTGAATAATTTATAAAACATATGAAAATGGGAAAACCAAGGTTCACATCAAAACATACTCAGTTTCACATAAGAAAGCACTTTAAAATAAAACACACAACATCATCACACCAAGACATGACTCGCACTTAACAACCAACCCATAAAACATTTTATAAAATAATGCACCTGTTTGCACACACAAAACATCGCCGCTTTCCATTTAAAAAATTATGTTCGCAACACTTAAACATGTTCCCCACCTTAAAAATATAATTCACACCCAATAAACAATTGATTAAACACTTCTATAAAATAACCAAAACAAAACCAAAATGAAAAACACACCATTTCTAATAGAAAATACAATTTCATCACACACGCATGACAAAACATTTTTAAAACGCATTTCACACCTTCCAAACACTCTTAAAACCCATTTTGAAACCATGCACACACCGCTTTAAAAACCGTAAACCAAAATTCTACCTTTGAAATCAAGCACGCCTCAAAAAAATTCCCAAAACACAATCCGTACCACATTTTACATATTGCGAACAGGGTGAAAAAGATACTGAAACATTTAAACACACAATTAGTGTTCACATTTTAACCAAAAAAACACAATTTTCACCAAACAATC
Organism: Viscum album; assembly: GCA_963277665.1. Taxonomy (NCBI): domain Eukaryota; kingdom Viridiplantae; phylum Streptophyta; class Magnoliopsida; order Santalales; family Viscaceae; genus Viscum; species Viscum album. Next base: position 457,880,493 of record OY728120.1, on the reverse strand, counting down.
CATAAACTACAATCCTTGCATACCAAATAAATTATCCAAGTCTTACACAACAATATCTAGCATTTATATAAGGTGCGGATTTCAAGAAAAAGATGCAACTCAAATTATAAAAGCAAGATCAAGAGAGAACTATTTCAAAACCATGGTGTAATGAAAAACACAAGTCCAAAAACATTCCACGCGAAACTTAAAACCTTAAACCAATGAAATGAAATCCCAAACCAAAACACCCAACAAGATCAATAGAACAACAAGAGTGAAAAAGAGGATGGAGGTTATAACGGAGGGGGGAAAATTATGCCGGAAAGATGAGCGTGATAGGGGGAGACGCCGGCAGGTTGAAGATTGGTTGGGAGAGAGGGGGGATGCACCGGAGGCTGGTTGGAAGAAGGTTGGAGCAGGCGCGGTCGGCTGGAGAAAGCAGGTCTCCGACAAGGGGTTTGTTGGCCAAAGCAAGACAGGTAAGGGGGATGGGTCGCATTGGCCAGCAAGGGTCGTGCCGAAATTGTGTGCGAGAGGGGGCCACGATCGGGATAGGGGATGCGCACTAGGAGGAATTCCTACCGTGGTGGATAGGGTGCAACAAGGGGGATGTACGCCGGGTTGCAGGGAGCACTTCGGGCCGCCGGGCTGGATGGTCGGAGATGGGAGGGCTTGCTCGCTGAAGAAGGAGAGTGTCTCTAAACAGGGAGACTGAGGGGGGGGGGGGTGCCGGCGGACAGCAGTAAGGGGAGGGCGTTGGCCTAGGGTGGAGGCACGATGAAGGGTAGAGGGAGAAACCAGGGGAGGCTGGATCACGTAGAATGAGGTCGTAACGGGGGGTCGTGCAGCACTGGACAGCGAAGGGGGACGGGAGGCCTGGAGGGCAGCTCGCAGACAGGGGTGATGGGAGGGGGAGTTGTGCGATGGAGAAGGGATGGTGCAGCGGTGAAGAAGAGAGAATAGGAGGGGGAGAAAAAAAGTGGCAGCTAGGGTTAGAGGAGGGAAAAAAAAAGAAATAATAAAAAAAGGAAAAAAACACAAAATATAATAATAATAATAATAATAATAAACAATTATATCTACAATAACATAAAGAATAATAATAACTAATAAAAATAATAATACAATAATAATAATATTAATACTCATAATAATAATCTTAATAATAATAAAAATAACAACGTAAAATTATTTTTATTATTATCAAACATTTTTTTTTAAAAAAATTAATCCGTTTTTTTAACATACTCTAAAAATCGGATCATTACGCGCTCGCCGCACGACTTAATAAACCATGTGCAAGTTGTGCACCTCAACTCAGACCACTTGGGTATTCGCACAAGCACCTGGGGCGATCGTGTGGTTGCCGCCTACCGTGCGGTGACCGCGCTTGGGCTCGAAACCCGCTAAAAAATGACAAAAATTTTAAGTCGGGACCAATCCCGGACCTTGGTGCGATGACCTGGAGAAAATAAATAATAAAATATAAATAATTTAATAATTTCAGGTGTGACAATTCTCCCCAACACAGACACTTTATGCCCCCAGAAAGTCACCCAGCCGAACGATAGACCAAACAAGAATCCATGAGCTAATAAAACTAGAAGAAACCACAACAGAAGAGAATAGGAGAACATGAGAGGGGTCTCCCTACCACAAGAACTCAACTAGTGTGTAAATTTAACACCTAAACATACCACCTCGGGAAGGGGGGAAACACGGTAACTCCCAACTGATCTCAACTAAATCCTACAGCACGAGAAAAACAACACCTTCACCGCAACCTGAAACTCTTGGCCCATACCAAAGACCCTGAATACTAGAGAAAAACCTCCACGAAAAACTTAACCCAAATAATGAATCTGAGCATAAGCACATACATTGATTCCTCTATTGACACTTACATCTCCAAACTAACACAGTCAAACCAAGATTAACCCACACCAGGTCCAAACACACTTTTAAGAATAACGCATGATTCAGAAGACCCTAATCAGGCAAACGAAACTGTTTGGATTACAAATGAACACATTCATCCCAACCTTAGGACGGCATAATGAACTTACAACAATGCCAAAACTTTAACAATGGAAGGATGAGAATGGAAGGACTTTAAATGTTTCGTTTCCAACATGGAACACGAAACCCGAACTAAGGCGTCACCCCCTTGGAAACTCTTGACTGTGCGTGAGATTCAACCTAAGACCTGTGGTTGGGGCTCTGATGGTTGAAGCATCTCCTGCCTCACAGTCAGGCACTGGAATCTTCTGGTCACAGTGTCTTCCTCAGGCGATGCTTCCTGCAAAGCTTCTCTAAATGATCTAGACACCTGCAATGATGGAACGTCTTCGGAGGGGTGTGACATGATGGCTTGTATTCCCTAAACTTCCATACTGACGGTACACCATTAGACGATCCGAAAAATTGGAAGTTAGAGCCACTACAGATAACTCTTTAGAAACAAATTTACCTGACACACTCTGCTCGTCAGATGGGGGACCTTCATGAGCAACTGGATGTGGTGGATTGCCAACTATTTGTGCTCTGGAAACCAACTCAGCTAAGAACACCTCATGCACCAACTTCTCAAAATTGATGCTCCCAAAAAGGGAGGACTCACTCCTTGATCTCTGGACTAAGACCCCTGATGAAGGGAGAAGTATTCATCCAGTCCTGCGACACTACCCCCGGAAGAAGAGACACAAGATCCTTGAAATGGTCAACATACACTTTCACCATCTGCTGGCCATGTTGAACACGCATGAGCTCTTCCATTTTTTTCTTCTTCACCTCCACAAGTATAAACCATAAAACGAAGATGGCTTTAAAGACATACCACATCATCCCAACTTGCAGTAATGGCGGGGCGAACAACTCATACTCGTCCAGAGCTGGACCTTCGAACAGACCCAGAACAGCATGTACTCTAACAGCTTCGGGAGTTCCCAATACCTTGAAGATGCGCTCGACCTCTTCAAGCAACTGCATTGTCTCTAACAGACTCCAATCACCATGAAGGACAAACAACATCCGAGAAGGACCAAAAACTAGGCATGACTCATCAAAAACTCTGGGGACCTTTCTGGGATGAATTTATGAACAACATATAAAACACCAATCTGAAACCGATATCATTCGAAGCAACATCAAAGAAAGCGCCTTCATCCAAAACAACCAGCTCAAAAGAAACAAGCAAATGCAAACACAAACCAAAATTCATTTTTTCAAAAACCCTTTTTTATTTTAGATTTTGAAACCACCTTTTCTTTTTTTCAAAACCACTTTCTTTCAAGACCAGTTTCCAAATACCAAATCCACTTTTCAAACCAAAACCATTTTCCTCTTTAAAATCCAATTTAGAAAACAAGGTCAAGCCTTTAATTTCAAACACACCCAGGTAATCACATGAACTGTTGCACATGTCTTCATCCACTTTCACTCATACGCACCAAAACGCACTTTCCACGCATCCTCTCACATGTGTAAACGTTCATAAGGAGCACCTGAGGTTTCACCCCAAACCATTATCGACCAATTTCCAAGAAAACACCAGTTCTCCAAACCAAAAGATTTCAATTTTAAAACTCATTTCATAAATTTAAAGTCATTTAAAAGAAATTAGTCACATTTTCAAAAACCCTTTTTCATTTCCAAAAACACACTTACACCAACCAAAACGAAAAAGACACTCAACTTGCATCAAACCACCGGAGTGAGGGACTAGCAGTCACACTTAATCTGGCGACATGGTAGTGGGTCATGCCCCAAGTATGCGTCAACAACTAGGAGGAATTCAAACTGTGTACCCAGAATCCACATGGGTCACTACTCCATGTGAGATCATGATGTAACATCGGTTTACCTTCGTTGTCATCCCTCAATCCAAAACAAACTAGAACAAAACAAAGACTCAATTCTCGGACTATCCCTGGAGACTCGAGGTGTGGAACGGGCGAGGGTTCATGATGTCCTTCCCGTACCTACCTCTCGAGTCCCGACACACCTAATCTTCATCCACCAAACACCCCAAATAACAAGAACCTCCCTTTGATACTATTTTTTCATGAACCAACCAGAGTCGACCCTGAACCGGTCACCCGAGCCGGCCCGCGACAGGGCCCGAGGGGCATTCCTGATCCCCATGGGCTGGCAACCAGTGTCGGGCATCAAAATTAAGCAGGTGGGAACGATTTGGCCCAAAATAAAATAAACAAGGCAACGGAAATTAAAACGAACAAAAGTAAATAAATAAAGAACAACCAACAACACTACTAACCTGACCACGACCAAAACTCCACGTGACCCCATGGGTCACTCTCCAATACCACAACCAGCATCGCTCAAGGTGAACAACTAAAGCTGGAACCTGCAACAGAAATAAAAACAAGATAACACTATAGGCGTGAGTATTAAAACTCAGTAGGCTAGCCCGATAAATCTATTCCCAATGCACTACCTTTAAAATAAAAGGAACATCATTTCAAGTTTGAACTACAATTTATAAAAGTAAGGTTTTCTACATGTTACTCAAAAACAAAGTACGAGTCATTGCCCCTATTCATTTCTCAAAAACCCAAGTCATTCTTTTAGTGAGACATTAGCATTTTTCAAAGGGGAAGTGATTTTTACATTTTCAATTTTCACAAAAAGTATAAAACGCATTTCTTTGAAAAGAGTTTTCATAAACCACTTTAAAACCACACATCAATTTCTAGTAAAAACACTAAAAATGAGAATGCTGCAGTAGTTACACAGTAATGGAAATGAAAAGAAAATATATACAAGTACCATATTCATCAAAGAAAGTAACTGAAAAGTAATAGACATGGGTGAACCTAGCATATCGAGAATAAACCAGAAGACACCAATACATGAGAAATCATCCTTGTTGACATGTCACGATGAAATAAAAATGCACAATACGCTCGACCATCCTCTCTCAGGCAGGTTGAGGGAAAATCTCATAGTAATAAACCCAATATATCCACCTACTATGGGTCACTGGTCAGTACCATAACCTACCAGTGCAGCAATCATTCTTATAATATTCTCTCAATATGCCAGATTCTCATGTCTCAAGTGTTTGGAAAGGGGGTGAGCCAATCGATGCCAACCGAGCATCCAATCATACATATATATAAAGAACAACAGGCATCACCCCGAGTCACTCCATGGGACAACCTCTTGCTTTTAAACTACTCAAGTACTTGGGAGCCTCTAAGTGCGGCCTCCCAAACAATCAATTGCAACCATGGCAGGAGAGTTATCCTAGGAGGGTTTTTATCAAAACATTTTCATCGTTTTCCATAAAGTGCCAAACGGGCATTAAATATATTTCACAATCACCACTTTAAAAAGAACCAAAATGCTTGTTCAAGTTTTAGAATAAATCATTTATCATTAAAAACAAAACCATAATTGAAATTCCATGAATTATGTTTAAAACCCAAATCAGCATTCTTTCACTACTGGGTGTCCGTTCGTCAAGAAAATGTTTCAAGTGTTGGATATAAAATAAACGGGTCTTTTTACACAAAATAATCATTTTAAATTAATTATCTTATATTACTTCTCATTTATTAAAATTAATAAAATATTTAATTGAAAAATTATCGTGTTCAATCATAACAAAATGACACCATTTTCACACTACCAGAATTGAATTATAACTTTGCATAATAAATGAATTAATCTTAAGTGGCATAAAAATATTTAACAAATATGTATTTATATAGGGCACAAATAGCAATAAATAAAGTAACTTAAATTTTAAAAGCAGTGAAATGGGAACCTACCTCGACTCGCAGCTCGAACGCGACAACTCGACCACGCGACACACCTCGCACAGGCGCACAAGCACGTACAAACCTATGATCGCAGTAATGCGGGGTTACCCCACCAATGCGCTGCAGCCGCAAAGACAAATAAAACACATGAACATGGACTTAAAACAATCCATATGAAAAAACAACGCAAAATAACTATCTCAACGTGTTTTGAAAATATCACATCAAAACACAACCAAACTCTATATTAGAATCCAATCAAAACCTATAGACACACCAACCACTTTTCAAACATCATACACACCACATGATTTAAGCAATAAACTATTTGAATAATTTATAAAACATCTGCAAATGGTAAAACCAAGGTTCACATCAAAACATACTCAGTTTCACATAAGAAAACACTTTAAAATAAAACACACAACATCATCACACCAAGACATGACTCACACTTAACAACCAACCCATAAAACATTTTATAAAATAACGCACCCGTTTTCACACACAAAAAATCGCCGCTTTCCATTTAAAAAATTATGTTCGCAACACTTAAACATGTTCCCCACCTTAAAAATATAATTCACACCCAATAAAAAATTGATTAAACACTTCTATAAAATAACCAAAACAAAACCAAAATGAAAAACACACCATTTCTAATAGAAAATACAATTTCATCACACACACACGACAAAACATTTGTAAAGCGCATTTCACACCTTCCAAACACTCTTAAACCCTATTTTGAAACCATGAAAACACCGCTTTAAAAACCGTAAACCAAAATTCTACCTTTGAAATCAAGCGCGCCTCAAACAAATTCCCAAAACACAATTCGCACCACATTTTACATATTGAGAACAGGGTTCAAAAGCTACCGGAACATTTAAACACACACTTAGTGTTCATATTTTAACCAAAAAAACACAATTTTCACCAAACAAGGCATAAACTACAATCCTTGCATACCAAATAAATTATCCAAGTGTTTCACAACAATACCTAGCATTTATATAAGGTGTGAATTGCAAGCAAAATATGCAACTCAAATTACAAAATCAAGAGCAAGAGAGACCTACTTTAAAACCATGGTGTAACGAAAAAAACAAGTCCAAAAACATTCCACATGAAACTTAAAACCTTAAAACAATGAAATGAAATCCCAAACAGAAACACCCAACAAGTTCAATAGAACAAAAAGAGTGAAAAAGAGGATGGAGGTTATACCGGAGGGGGGGGGGGGAAATTGTGCCGGCAAGATGTGCGCGATAGGGGGCGACGCCGGCAGGTTATGGGTTGGTTGGGAGAGGGGGGGGATGCACCGGAGGCCGACTGGGAAAACAAAAAGCACCAGAGGCTGGATAGAAGAAGGCTAGAGCAGGCGCGGTTGGTCGGAGAAAGCAGGTCGCCGGCAAGGGGTTTACTGGACAAAGCAGGACTGGTAAGGGGGAGGGGTCGCATCGGCCAGCAAGGGCCACTCTGAAATTGTGCGTGAGAGGGTGTCGCGACCAGGATAGGGGATGCACACCAGGAGGAGTTCCTGCTGCGGTGGAGAGGGTTCAATAAGGGGGTTGTGCGCCGGGTTGCAGGGAGCACTTTGGGCCACCGGGCTGGATGGTCGGAGATGGGAGGGCTTGCTCACTGAAGAAGGAGAGGGTCTCTAAACAGGGAGGCCGAGGGGGGTGCTGGAGGAAAGCAGGAAGGGGATGGTGATGGCCTAGGGTGGAGGCACGACAGAGGGCAGAGGGAGAAACCAGGGGAGGCTGGCTCGCATAGAAGGAGGTCGTAACGGGGGGGGGGGGGGGGGCAGCACTAGACAGCGAAGGGGGACGGGAGGCCTGGAGGGCTGCTCGTGGACAGGGGTGACGGGAGGGAGAGTTGTGCGATGGAGAAGGGATGGTGAGGCGGTGAAGAAAAGAGAATAGTAGGGGGGAAAGTGGTGGCTGGGGTTAGAGGAGGGAAAAAAGAAATAATAAAAAAAGGAAAGGAAAAAAAACACAAAATATAATAATAATATTAATAATAATAATAATAAACAATTATATCTACAATAATATAAAGAATAATAATAATAACTAATAAAAATAATAATATAATAATATTAATATTAATATTAATATTAATAATATTAATAATATTAATAATACTCATAATAATAATCTTAATAATAATAAAAATAACAATGTAAAATTATTATTATTATTATCGAACATTTTTTTAAAAAAAATTAATCTGTTTGTTTAACATACTCTAAAAACCGGATCACTGCGCGCTCATCGCATGACTTAATAAACCGCATGCAAGTCGTGCACCTCAAATCAGACCACTTGGGCATTTGCACAAGCACCCGGGTCGATCGTGTGGTTGTCACCTACCGTGCGGTGACCGCGCATGGGCTTGAACCCCACTAAGAAAAACGACAAAAATTTTAAGTCGGGACCCAGCCCAGACCTTAGCACGATGACCTGGAGCTAAGAAATAATAAAATATGAATAATTTAAGAAGTCCAGGTGTGAAAAATTTTCCTTGGGCATTTCATTTAAAAAAAGGACATTGAATTTGATAAATCAAAAATTGAAGTGATAAATTATTTTCCTTACCCGACTTGTGTGAAACGTGTTAGACCATTTTTAGGACATGCAGGATTATACAGGAGGTTTATCAAATATTTTAGTAAGATTTATCTCCCTCTCTATAGATTGATTTTGAAAGATTATTATTTTTATTTCAATGATGCGTGTAGGAAATATTTTGATGAACTAAAGTATAGATTGATTACACCACCCGTGTTGCAGCCACCAAATTGGGAAGAACCATTTGAGATTCTTTGTGATGCTTCCAACCAAGCAATTAGAGTAGTTCTTTCTCAGAAAATTGAGGGAATACCACAAGTCATTGTCTATTCCTAAAGAACCTTGTATGTGGCTCAATTAAATTACACAATGACAGAAAATTAGTTTTTAGCAGTTGTTTTTGCTTTAGAAAGATTTAGATCATATATGCTTGGAACTAAAGTCACTATGTTTTCTGATCATGAAGATCTTAGGTACTTGATGAATAAGGATGAAGCTAAACTAAGACTAGTGAGATAGATGTTACTGTTTTAGTATTTCAACATAGAAATCAAGGACAAGAAGGGATCTGAGAACCAAGTGGCTGATCATTTAAGCAGACTTCCCAACACTGCTGAAGCTAAAATTATAGAAAAAGAACCATTGAATGATCACCTTCTAGGAGAGAAATCGTGCTTGGTTAAAGGAGAAGTTTCTTGGTATGATGGCATGGTCAATTATATAGTAACTTCTCAGGTCCCATATCATTTCAATTCTCACCAAATTCACAAACTAAAAGCTGAATCTAGATATTAAATTTGGGATGATCCATTTCTTTAGAAGATTTGTAATGACCAAGTGATAATAAGATGTTTTCCTCAAAGTGAAATTGGTTCTTTCTTTGAGTTTTTTCACACATTAGCTTATAGAGTCCACTTTGGACCTCAAAGGATAGCAAGGAAGGTTTTAGAATCTAGACTTTAAATATTCTCATGAATTTTGAAAAAGGTGTCAAAATGTCAGTTTTCTAGAAACGTTTCAAAGAGACAAGAAATGATCAAATGACCACTAAATTTTTGTGAGATTTATGAATTCTGGGGGATAAATTTTATGGAATCTTTCCCAATGTCATTTGGAAGTTATTATATCTTTCTTGTAGTTGATTATGTTTCCAAATGGGTGGAAGAAAAATCCACCAGGACTGATGATGCTAAAGTTGTTTGTGATTTTTTCAGGTCTAACATATTTTGTAGATTTGGAGTGCCTAGATCAATCATCAGTGATAAAGGTACTTACTTTTTCAATAGGATAATGGAGGATTTACTGAAGAAGTATGGGGTGAATCATAAAACATCAACTCCCTATCACCCACAGAAAAATAGTCAAGTTGAAGTGTCCAATTGGAAAATCAGAGGAATTTTGGAGAAGACTGTTAAACCAAATAGGGAGGATTGGAGCCAAAGGTTAAAAGAAACATTATTGGCTTACAGGACATCCTATAACACCTCGATTGGAATGATTCCATATATGATGATTTATGGGAAGAGTTTTCACCTACCTGTGGAATTGGAGCATAAGGCATATTGGGCAGTTAGGAAGATGAATTTGGATCTTGAAAGTACTGGGAAAGAGATAAGGTTGCAATTGCAGGATATGGAGGAAATTAGAAGGTAAGCTTTTGAAAATTCCAAGATTTAAAAATATAAAACAAGAGTGGCTCGTGGTAAGCTTATCCAACCAAAAGATTTCCATATTAGAGATAAAGTGTTTCTATTCAACTCAAGACTCAAGTTGATGCCAGGTAAACTTTGTTCTAGATGAGAGGGTCCATTTATGGTTACTCATGTATATCCTTTTGGTGCTATGAAAATTTTGAAGGATGGAGAGAAGTATCCATTCACTATTAATGGAAACAGGATAAAGAAATTCCATGAGACCATTCCATCGGATCTAGTGAAGGATATCACACTCCTCCAAGCTGTCTATCAATAAAATCCATCAGGTCTTACCTATCCTTTACACTTGCTTACTATTGTGATTCATTTAAAAATATTCTTACATGTTAAATCCATTTGAATACATTGTGTAAATTGCATCATTTAAGTGTGGGGGAGGGAACCTTTATATCTTAGGATTTTCATTTGTTGTTTTCCTTTTTTTCAAAAAAAATTGTGTGTGTTTTCAAATTTTTATGTGTTTCATTTTCTTCTTTTTTTTGAAGCTTTTGAGATGAAATGATTATTATTTATATTTTTGAAACTCGTGTTAATGAGTGAACCAATTTATTCCATGAAACTAAGCTTAAATTAATGCTGATATTGAATTTATTTCCAGTTCAAATCCTTGGTAATTTCATGAAAAGTACTCTAATTTTTGAATCTCATGTCACATCTCAATGTATTTATATTTGAAATCACTTTTCCGTGAGGATTATGAACCATTTTTGTCATATTATTTTCATTCACCTCACTTATTAACAGAACTAAACCATTATTTCTTTAACCATAATTTGATTTATTCCTTTCAAAACTTGAGGGTTTGGGGTACTTATGTTTTAAATGATTAAGGAATTTATTTGGTTTTAAAGCTCCATTTTCAAGAGAATCCCTTTCATTATTTCCTAACTTGTACATTTAATCCTTGTATCCCTTAGAATCCATGAAAATAATGATAGGTTAGCCACATTACAAGCCAATTTTCCCTATCCAACCTACACTTGAAGTGAAATTGCATTATCTAGTTGAACTTAAGTGTGGTGGGAAGCTTGTCTTGTGTTGTGCTACCTCATTTAGTGAAACTTTGGGTGGAAAATATAATTTTGAAAAGATGTGTTTGTTGCTAAAAAAAATTCTTTTGAAAGCTATGCCTTTTTGGAGCTTTCATGATCAGAGAAGTTGTGCCTTTTCTGGAGCTTGTAATGGAGGAATAAAGTTGTGCCTTTTCTGGAGATTTCAAGAAAAAATCATGTTTAATAAGATTGAAATTTTTTCTATTGAAATGCTAAGATATTTGAATATTCCTAGAGTTTTCATGATGATAGATCTGAATTTCTACTATGGTGATTGATGAGGATGCCATACCTTAGTGAAAATTATAATTGTGCAATTTTTCTTCAAAAAGAGCCAAGACCTCCTCATTCGGCCTCTGAATTTTTCACATAAAAATCCTACCAACCAAAAGCCACGGAACAACCCTAAAAATTACTCATTATAAACACATGTATTTGACTCACATTGAGTGTATAAGTATGAATTTTTCAAACCAATGGTGACCCTTGAATTGGTTTAGATGAGAAAAACTTTGTTAAAAATTGATATTTTTGAGATGAGAGAAAATTCATATGAGGTTGGTGTCTTGTGTGCATGGGAGGAGAAATTAAGAGTAAATATATTGAATGATCTAGTTTGAGAACTTTTAATAATGATTGTTGATGAGGCGTGATATCTTTTGTTTCTTGGTATGGAATTGGTGGATCTTGTGAGCATGTGTTTTGAATTTTCTTTGATTTGATTTTGATGTTGACTTGTCCAGGAGTCTAAGTGCTAAGTGTGGGGGAATTGATAGAGATAATATTTTCATTATTTTTCATGTGTGTTTCAATGATTTAACCCCTGAAAATTAATCAATTTGATCTGATTTGTATCATTTTTGTATTTTTGGTGAATTATGGGATTAATTGTGAAAATTGGTTAATTCTAGAAAATTGATAATTTTATGTATCTTATGTTTTTCAGGAATAACTATTACAATTTTGATCCAAATTGAGTGATTACTTTTTTTAGGCTTTACTTTCTCGTGGTCTTCAACTTTTCCTTCTGGACCCAGATCCAATTTGACACACAATGGCCCAAAAAATTAATCAAGTGGACAAAGTTTGCTAGAAGATAGAATGGACCCCACCTTAGTTAATGAATCATATCTCAGCCTACCGAAATCCAAATTAATTTATTCTATATGGAATATAAATGGGATTCGTGGATCATTTCCAAATTAAATTTCATGAAGAAATTCGGTCATTAAGGCTTTCATTGAATGCATCCAAAAGGAGTAAGTTGAAGAGTCTCCTAAGGAAGAAAAAATATTCATCATTTATTTGAGAATAACCTTTTGGACACTAGTCAAAATCCTATGAGATTTTTTGGGAACATTCATAGGAGATATGGTAACAACTTTCATGAAAACAAGTTCCCAAGATTCAGCAATTTAATATGATAAAAACACTCAAAATTTTAGTGGAATGATTATGGGGGGAAATTTTTCTACCTCTCAACCCTATTTATATGAGTGTCCATTTCCATTCAAAGGGGTTGAAGAATGTGGAATAGGGGATGTTCTAGAGTATTGTAATATTGATATGTTTTTTTATTTTCTCTTTTCTTTTTGGTTAGTTCCATTATGCTCTTTTCTTTCCCTTTCAACTCTATTACCCTTCACATGGAGGGGTAAAACCTTTGAGTGATTGGGAAAGGGGGAGTTTCACTTTTGTAATGTCAAAGTCTTGTGATTGAATGTAAAACCCTCTTTTTCTTTTGAATTATTTATATTTTCAATGTTTCCCAATTATCTTAATGCTATCATGTTTTGGGTTTTGGTGTATTCATTATTAATAGCTTTTGTTGAAGAATTTTGATCTCCCTCTACCTAGTGCAATTTGTCTTGATCGAGCGGCTTGTGTTGGGTGGTGAGTGTCCAGCGATCATTGGCACATGTATGGAACTAGTTAAATTTTTCTATATTTCTAAGGAGAAAAAATTCTTGATCGGGTCTTGCCTTAGTTTTTTAGTAATTGTTTATGAACTTCCATACACATAGGAGTGAGTTACATTTATTTCTTCAACCAATGGTGATTGATAACTCGGTCGAGGAGTCTTTCATTTATCTTTAAATAGGAAGAAAGGGGGAATTATCTTTATAACTATGATGACATTACAAAAGGTGATCCTACCCTAATCCCATCACTCTCTTCATCCATTATTTTTCAACCTTGATTTCAATTGCTTGATTTCTTTTTAAAATCAATCAATTTCAAAAAAAAATCTTCTTTCTCAAATTTAAGTGAAAAACATAATTGTTGTGCATTCCTCTCCAGAGACAACCTAGGGTAACCACTATAATTCATTTTAACTTAGGTAATATTTTTTTTATCACACCCCATGATAGGAACATGTTAGTGTTCATATGAGGTGAAATGTCATTACGACATTAACTTCTTTCTCTATGGGTGTCTTGGTGTGTTGTTAAACGCTGACCTTGGACTTTAGAATACTCCACCTAATTCTAGTAATAAAGAGGCCTAGAGTGTCACACACTAAATTTATTTAGTATCTAAGTTGATTAATATATTATTTATTATTTAACAAGTTGAATAAATATTATTTCCAGTTGTGGTTTAATAATTATTTATGGATGTCTGATTGCATTTATTTCAACACTAGTTATTCAATAGAATATATTATGGGTGGAATAATTCATAAATATTTATTTTCTATTTAGTGAATATAATATTTATATATTTATTGTCGAATAATGCAGTGATATTTATTTAATAAATAAATAGTCATTATTCAAGGTTCAATAAATATGGTGGAGGATTGGCGGACCGAGTTAATGGTCCTATGAGAAATAATAATATTGAATATTATTTGATTAAATAATATTTAATTATAACTCTCAAGATAATAACATGTCATGAAATAATAATGTTATTGTTATTATTTTACATGGGGGTTTCTCTAGGATTAATAAAATAATTAAGGCACTTGTGAAAATTATTTATTATTTCCATAATGAATTAAATACCCAATTATATTATTCTATTATTAGCCAAGTACTAGACAAGTGAAACCTATTGGGTGTTCACATTGAATTGGAGAAAATATCTCAAGCCTAGAGAGTCCTTCCCTCTCCAAGAACGATCTCAAGAATGGGAGAGATCCTCCTCCACTAGATCAAGAAAAACGCTTTGGAAGCGGTTCTCAAGGCAATCAAAGGTGGACATCGTAATCACAAGGATCTCCCATGCTAGTACCCAAAGACTCCTTCAAAGACCTCTAGAGATACATGGAACATGTGTGGATCACCACTAGAGGAGATCTACCCTTGATCTTTACAATGCAACGAAGGCGTACTGCAAATCTGTGGTCGAACGCATCAACGAAGAAAGAATCACCTTGGAGGTAATTCTTTAATTTAATTAAATTAATTATAAAAAATATATGTTGATCCACTCTCTTGGTTCTGAGTTTCTATTCCTTTGCATAAATCCTTGATTAAATTCCATGGATACTGGCGTTCATCATCGTATTGATCCCAGATTGTTCATTGAATATGGAAAAAATAAAGTTGGTCATCGTCCCTCCCATGCTTCCACTGCACTCGAAACCTACAAGTGGTATCAGAGCGGGCATATTATTGTTTATAGTTATTTAAATGATTCATTTATGATTTAAACTTTAATAATTTAGTTTTTCAATTCATTTTTAATCGTTCTTTTAATCTGAATTACGAGATCTATTCTTCCTCTATCGTTTCTTGCAGATCTAACAGAAATGATTAGTTTTTTGATTAAAATTAAATCGAGGAACTCATCCAGAGGTGACTATGTAATGCGGAGTCAACATAGATTGTGGACCACTGGACATGCCCTGTACTCCGAATATTTTTGAAGTACACCTCAAACGTTGTTTCCCCAATCATGTACTTCAGATGGATGGTGAGGGTACACTTCATGTAGTTAGATCTACATGTTGTGTATGCTTTTCAGATTATGTAGATTTAAAATTTATTATTATATTATGTAACCCTTTAGATATGTACCTTTGTGTGGGAATAAATTTAGGACACAACATGTGATAGGTGTTTGATATGTGTGTGTGTTTAATTAACATTTGCGTAATGTTCAAATATCTGCACATCATGTATGAGTTGTATTACAATTATAATTTTTCATGCATACTACATGTTACAAAGAATAAAGTGTATAAAAGTATAATACATGTTGGTTAGTTTTGTACGGGTATTCACCAAGTTACCTCCAAGGTACAAGTTATGTACACAATCAATTTTAAATGAATTTATTAATTTGTTTAAAATTATAATGGGTGAGAATCTCAAGGAAATTCAGAAAAAGGTTTAAGATAAAAGGATTGATTAATTAAAAAAATAATTAATCGATTCAATTGAAATTTATCTTAAATAAGAATTATTAAAGAATTTAATGCTAGTTTTATTAAATGTGTAAATTCATTGCATGCATGTGTATGATCATGAGCTAGACCAGACCTTTATATGTGATTGGTTTCCCTTTTAATTTATTATTAAATTAAATTGTTGGATCGTGTGCCTTCTCTCCTCATTAATATGTAGGTCATGCGTGCTCATGGTTTCTTTTATGTAAACCCCCTTTTTAATCCTCACCTGTGTGTGAGTAAAAACATATGTAATGGATGGAGATCCCAAGCTAGTGGAGGCGGTTCAAGTTAGGAGACGAGGCGAAACCAATCAAAGAAGATACAAAGGTGGACAGGTGGAAAGTTGTAAACACGGACCTAATTGGTTCAAGGTGTTTCTCCCCTAGGTCATCAGTTAGTTTATCAACTGCTAGAGAAACTAACCATTAGAATAAGCTCATGATCATACCCTTTATTTTATTTATGTTAGTTGTATGGTTATTCATTATGGATATTTTTTTGTGATCACATAATTAATGAATTAACATACATGAAATATGGAACTAAAATAAACTATATTATGTGTAAATATTATCTAATACATGGTTAATCATTTAAGGTTATCCCACTTAATATTAACAAGCATGTGAAAAGATAATAAATGGAAATTTACGCATAAGGGATAAAATCTCTCAATAAAATATTAATTCGGTATAGTCTTCCATTACTTTGGTTAGAATCGAATCATAGTTCAAAGTGATTGACCAGTCAAAGTTAGGGTACTTTCAATTATCAGGGAATTCTAATTTTAGGTTTTGGGTTGACTTGACTTAGTTTATATCAAGGGTTGATTGTCAAAGCAGGACTTGGTGTAACTGAGAGGCAAAGATTGAAGAAATCCAAAATTAAGGATTTTAGGATTGGGGAGTCCACTCAATGGATCAAGGAGATACGAGTTAATGCAATTGGAATTTGGAATGACTACGTAAAACCTTTCAGATTTCTTGACAAACCAAAGTTGGGGTAATGTGAAGGATAATATGGATCATTGCCACTAGAATGTCCAAAAAACATGATATTTTTAATCCAATGGTGAGGGCTATTGGGTTTCGATAAGATAGTGGGAGACTAATGTATATTTATTTATTTATTTGTATTAATTTTATCAGATAAAGTACTAAAACTCTATTCATCTTATTTGTAGAAACGACATTAAAAATGAAATCAAACATATTGTTGAGATCTATACTCGAGAAGGAAAACCTTCTCACTGGCACTAATTTCCAGGAGTGGAAAAGGTGCCTTTGGGTCATCCTTCACCATGAAAAGAAACTATATGTGTTGGAAGAACCTTTACCAGTTGTTCCTGGAAATGAGGTGAGTGATGAGGAGCTCTCTATGTACGAGAAACATCTAAATGATGCTACAGATGTTCAGTGCCTCATGCTATCATCCATGACCAATGAGATCTTGAAGCAACATGAGGAAATGGATTCGTATAGCATGATGTATCACCTTCAGTATATCTATCAAGAGAAGGTGAGACAAGAGAGGTATATGATCTACAATTATTTGATCACCACTATGATTAGAGAGTCTGCGCCAGCTGGGCCACATGTAGTCAAGCTTATTGTCAACATTGAGCATCTAGACATCTTAGGGATTAAATTTCCAGATGAGTTGTATACAGATCTCATAGTATCGTCACTACCTAATACCTTCCCTAGTTTTATTATGAATTATAATATGAGAAATAATGAGAAGATTCTATCAGAACTTTTGACCCTGATTCTCCAAGTTGATAAGGACATGGGGCATGACAAAACTATAGCCCTTATAGTGAATAGGAAGAGTAAGGACAAGGAAAAGGGGCCTAATAACTATAAACAGCCTAAATCCCCTTAGCATTGTCCGACCAAAAATAAGAAGATCCAAAGGAAGAGAAAGGAAAAGGAGGCAGTGTGTTTTGTATGTGGCAAGTCAGGTCACTAGAAGAGGAACTGCACCCAGAGGAAAGGGGAAGCCAAAGGTGCCTTTGTTATCAAGTGAAATCTTTTTATTTCTACACATTGGGTATTAGATATGTCTTTTGGTTCTCACATATGTTTTAAAATACAGGAACCAAGTAGATTTTGGAAAATTTCTAGAGGATAGGTGGATATACGAGCTTCCAATGGTTCGAGACTGGCTGCTCTTGCCATTGGTGACTACCACCTTTCGTTTCTGACCGGGATGATTTCAGTTTTACATGATTGTTATTATGTACCAATTGTTACCAAGAACATAATTTATGTATCAAGTTTAGATACAGATGGGTTTATTTTCAAATTCGGAAATAAAATTTGTTTCTTCTATAATGACAACATATGTTATGGTATGGAATATTTAAATAAAGGTTCGTATGTATTAAATTATGAAAACCATGTGTTGGAAATCGATAAAGAATCAAG
Source organism: Viscum album (assembly GCA_963277665.1). Taxonomy (NCBI): domain Eukaryota; kingdom Viridiplantae; phylum Streptophyta; class Magnoliopsida; order Santalales; family Viscaceae; genus Viscum; species Viscum album. The sequence goes on along the minus strand of OY728120.1, from coordinate 457,862,551 downwards.
TTCACGTGACTCATATAACACCCAGTTGTGGCATGACTATATCGTTCATGTAAATGAGAAGCATTTGACAAAGCTCTATCAAGATGGCTATTTAGACTCTTCTGAGCTAAAACCACTTGATAGATGTCATGCTTTTTTATAATGGAAAATGACAAACTCGTCATTTGTTGGATAGGGTGAAAGGGCTAGAGAGATTTTAGGATTGTTACACTCTAATGTGTATGGACCATTTCCAGTAGAAGCTAGAGGTGGATATTCTTACTTAATAACTCTTATTGATGACCTATGTAGATATGGATATATTTACTTGATGAGGTATAATTCTATGTCCTTTGATAAATTCAAGGAATTCAAGAATGAAGTATAGAATCATCTTGGTAAGAAGATAAAGAAGCTTTGATTGGATCGAGGTAGTGAATATATTAACTAAGAGTACATCAAATTTTTGTGGGAGTTTGGGATTCTATCTCAACTCACTCCACCTTATACACCACAGTGGAATGGTGTTAGTGAAAGGAGGAATTGTACCTTATTGGACATGGTAAGGTCGATGATGAGTCATGCAGATCTTTCATTATCCTTTTGGGGATATGAATTAAAAACTACGGCATACACATTAAACCAAGTACCAACTAAGGTGGAAAATGGAATTCCCTTTGAGCTATGGAGTGGAAAGAAACCCATTTTGTTGCACACATGTGTATGGGGATGTGAGGCATTTGTTAAGGCTTTCTTAGGCAACAAAATTTCACCCTGTGGCATGAGGTGTATCTTTATAGGGTATCTCAAAGAAATAAAGGGATACTACCTATACAACCCCTCGGACAAGAAAGTAATTTTCACCAGACAAGCCATCTTTCTTGAGAGGGAGCACATCCTCGAAAGGGATAGTGAAAGAAAGATTGACTTTGATGAAGTTGATACTCAATATACACAAGAGTTGGTGCAGGAACAAGTCCCATAGGTCCCCATAGAAGAGGTGGTTCCTAAAACACAAGTATTGTGTAGGAGTGTGAGAGAGGTAAGGGAACTAGAGAGATATAGTTTTCTTGTCACTGAGGATGGTGACTCATTATTGTTGGAAAATGATGAACCTCTCTCCTACAAGGAGGTGGTAGAGAGCTCAGAAACTGTAAGATGGATAAAATCTATGAATTTTGAGATGGATTCCATGTATCAGAACTAAGTTTAGGTTCTGGTCAATGTGTCAGTTGATGTAAATCATGTTGGGTGTAAATGGGTATTCAAGAGGAAACTGGACATGGAAGGTAAAGTAAGTACCTATAAATAAATACTAGTGGCTAAAGGATTTAAACAGCGTCAAGGAATTGACTATGATGAAACCTTTTTTCCAGTTTCCATCATAATCATATGTTCCATAGCATCTTACCGTGACTATGAGATTTGGAATATGGATGTCAAAACTACATTCCTTAACGGGAACCTTTAGGAAGATGTCTATATGACACAACCAAAAGGGTTTGTGACACTAGGTGATCCCAAAATGATTTGTAAGTTGCAGAGATCCATTTATGGATTGAAGTAATCATATGGGTCATGGAACATTCGATTTGATGAATCCATAAAAGAATTTGGTTTCATTAAAAATGAACGTGATTCATGTGTTTATAAAAGGTTTAATGGGAATGTGGTTTTTATCTTAGTAGTATATGTTGACGACATATTACTTATTGGAAATGACATACCAGTATTATAGTCAGTTAAAGATTGGTTGAACAAGTGTTTCTCCATGAAGGACTTAGGTGAAGCAGCCTACATTCTAGGGATCAAGATCATTCGTGATAGATCCAAGAGGTGGCTTGGACTAAGTCAAAGTACATATATTGACCAGATACTAAAGAGATTTAGTATGGAACAATCCAAGAGGAGATTGGTTCCAATGTCACATAGTTTACATCTTTCTAAGAAAATGTGTCCCCATACACAACAAGAGAAATATAGAATGAGTAAGATCTCATACGCTTCAGCGATAGGATCTATCATGTATGTCATGTTATGTACTAGACTTGATGTTGCCTATGCACTAATCATAGTAGGCAGATATCATGCAGATCCAGGAGAACAATATTAAACTGTTGTTAAGACTATCTTTAAGTATCTGAGAAGAACTAAGGATATGTTCCTAGTGTATGGAGGAGATGAGGATCTTGTCATCAAAGAGTATGTTGATGATGGTTTTCAGATAGATAAGAATGATCTGAAGTCACAATCGGGATATGTTTTCTGTCTCAACGAAGGAGTTGTGAGCTGGAAGAGTTTAAAGAAGCCAGTTGTAGCTGATTCTACAATGGTGTCTGCGTACATAGCGGCTTCTGATGCAGCCAAGGAAGTCGTTTAGATTTGGAACTTTGTCCAGGAGCTTGATGTTGTACCTAGAAGTAAAGACTCTGTCACATTGTATTGTGATAATACTACAGTGGTGGATATTGAAAAAGAGCCAAGTTCACATCAACGGACAAAGCACATACTCCGTAAGTATCACCTCTTGAGGGATTTCTATCAAAGGGGTGAAGTTACAGTGAGCAGAGTATCCACGGAAGAGAATGTGGTGGACCCCTTGACTAAAGGCCTATCTCAACAGAAGCATGAATATCATGTGAAAGCTAGCAGATTGAAGATTGTTAGCAGTTGGCTCTAGTGCAAGTGGGAGTCTGTTGGAGTTAGTTTCTTATAACCAACTTCTTTGTACTTTATGATAAACATATATTCATTGGATGGATATCAATAAACTTCTTATCACAATATGATTGTGCTTCTATATAACATTGCATGTGATAATGTCTCAATAGTAGTTGTCGCACTAAAAGGTCATAGAAGTTCTCCGCTATGATGAGAACCCGGAAGTGTCATAACACTATTCTTAGATATATGTTCTATAGCCGGATGATATCATTTGAGGGACACAAATGATACAGGCTATTGGGGGTGGAGACTCATAGGACTTTGAGACACCTTCTCATGGTGTATGCCTTTGGTGATATCCAGTAGGATATTATGAGAATGAGACCCGACAGTAGGAAATCCACATTTATAAGTGTCATTGGATGTTCCTATATGCGGACGTGTGTATTGGTCCTTAGACTTTAAGATAGTTATTAATGTGTATTATGACTCGCGTACTTAGATGTATTGGTGAAAATTGTGATGACATATGTTTGCGGCGAGGTAGGATGTGTTAGGTGCATCACAAGTAATACTGCATTAATGAATAATACGAGAGAGGATTTGTCCCTTCTGGTCTATAACGGAAGTTGATATCTCAAGCCCTTTGATGGAAATGATATAACCTAAATAAATCCATGACCATTGTGTTCTATAAGAAAATTCAATTTCTAGGAAGTCAAAGAATGAGAAATCGAGCACATCGGTTGATGGCACTTGCATGCAACCCGCTTGATTGGAGATATCGAAACAAAGAGATTATATTACACGGTAAGCGTTCGTATGAGGTGACATGTCGTTGTGGCATTAACTTCTTTCTCTATGGGTATCTTGGTGTGTTGTTAGAGGCTAACCTTGAACTTTAGGATGTTCTGCCTAATGCCACTGAGAAAGAGGCTTAGAAGGTCATACACTAAGTGTATTCAGTATCTCAGTTAAATAATATATTATTTATTATTTAATAATTTGAATGAAGATTATTCTCGATTGTGGTTTAATAATTATTCAAGGATGTCTGATCGCATTTATTTCGATACTAGTTATTCAAGAGAATATATTGTGGGTTGAATAATTAATAAATATTTATTTTCTATTTAGTGAATATAATATTTATATATTTATTGGCAAATAATGCAGTGATATTTATTTAATAAATAAATAGTCATTATTCAATGTTCAATAAATATGGTGGAGGATTGGCGGACCGAGTTAATGGTCCAGTGAGAAATAATAATATTGAATATTATTTGATTAAATAATATTTAATTATAACTCGCAAGATAAGCACGGAAATAATAATGTTGATATTATTATTTGACATGGGGGTTTCGTTAGGATTAATAAAATAATTAAGGTACTTGTGCAAATTATTTATTATTACCCTAATGAATTAAATACATGGTTATATTATTCTCTTATTAGCCAAGCGCTAGCCAAGTGACGCCTATTGGGTGTGCACAATGAATTGGAGAAAAGGTCCCAAGCCTGGAGAGTTCTTCCCTCTCCAAGAACGCTCTTAAGAACAAAAGAGATCCTCCTCCATCGGATCAAAGAGAACGCTTTGGAAGCGATTCTCAAGGCGATCGAAGGCGGACATCGCAAGTGCAAGGATCTTCAGTGCTAGTAATCGGAAACTCATTCGGCGACGTCCGAATATACATGGAACACGTGTGGATCACCGCTAGAGGAGATCCACCTTTGATCTCTACAATGCAACAGATTTGTGGTCGAACACATCAATGAATAAAGAATCGCCTTGAAGGTAATTCTTTAATTTAATTTAATTAATTATAAACAAAATATGTTGATCATCTCTCTTAGTTCTAGATTTCTATTCCTTTGTCTAAATCCTTGATTTAATTCTGTGAATACTGACGTTCATTGTCGTATTGATCCCGGATTGTTAATTGAATATGACAAAAAGTAAAGTTGGGCATTATTCCTCCTGCGCTTCCGCTGCGCTCGAAACCTACACCCCCCACATGCACGGAGGGAGAGGCTCGAACTTGAGACCTCCTCCCACCACCACAAAGGCCCGAGAGGGAACGAAATCACTCGTCCATGCCTCGCAGGGCATAACCAAATAATAATGATGATGATAATGATGATGTAAGTAAGTTGCATTCACTATTGTGGAACACGACACAAATAATAATAATAATAATAATCATAATAATAATAATTAAATCATTATCAAGGGATTACAACAAATGAAACACACACAACACACCCATGGAGCTCACTTGAATCGGGTCACACTCCTCCCCCTAAGAGTTAGACTCATGTTTAAAGTGAACTCAATTATTATTGTCAAGTAAGCCACATTTACAATGTCATAGCTATTTGATAATTGTGTTTTGTACAACTATCCAATTATGGGTATTCACCTAGTCATGTCTTAATACTAATAGTCTATGTAGATATTTGGGGGTTTAAGTATATAAACAGCACACCCACAAATGGGTTTATTGAGTAAAATAAATCAAGGTTTGAAATGTTATAACGATGAAATAGAGATATTCAAGGGAAAAATTAATGATGCATGTTTAACAAATACCTAAGTGACATTGTCTGTTAAATGTGCAGGATGATTTTCTGAACAATTATGAGATGGTTTGTTGCACGATTTTCCTAACCATACACAAAAATCAAGTTTATCTAAACAATTTATAAAAAATATTTTAGTTCCAATTTTAATTAATAATAATTTATTTATTTATTTAATAAAAATTGAGATGATGCTATCTTTAACCATTTTTTAACAACATATATTATTTCATTAAAAAAATAAATGTTTAGAGCATCATTCATCTTAAGGTTTTGATATATGTCTTCATTTTTTGAATCACATATAATCGTTTAAAAGGGGTTATGAATTGATCTATGAAACACATACCGTCTTGAAATTTTGGTCAGTGTTTAAAACATGTTTCACCTCAAGCTGAAGTACTGGTTTACATTTTTATAACTCTTAAGGTGGTATAAGTATATTTCATCTTAAAGATTTGTTATTTTTGTATTCTTTTTTTATTTGAACTTGATTTTATGGTTAGCGGTATAAAGTTATGATGCGTAGAGATCTCGTTTTAAATATTTGATATTTCTTAGAAACTAGTAAAAAAACTTTGATACCTCATTTTAAATTTTTCATAAATCTATTTTTCAAACTTCTTTATCATAAGATTCAAAAGTTTCATGAATTGGGGTGGGATACCAGTTTATTTTGAGGTATCCTAACGCTAATCCAAAATCACTTAAACCTGGTTATTTAGTAGTCTAATACTATTTAATTGAAAAATAAATACAGACAAGAATTTTAATAGCAACATTCAGCCCTAAAAAAACAAAACAAAAAAAACCCACACGGAACCAAAATTCAAGCGGTAGGTGCTCCACACCAAAAGAGAAATAACAAACACATTAAACACAAAGGGACCAAAAACAAGGGAAGGGGCGCGAGAAGGAACACCCGCCGCCTCTGAGGAAAACAAAATCGCTTAAAGGAGATCTGCCACATTTGATGGCAGCTCCTCAATCACCACATTATAGAACCTCTGGATGTCGGACAGCATCCGCGCATCATCACTCGTCACAAAGTTAATTGCAACACCCTTCCTCCCGAACCGGCCACTCCGTCCAATACGGTGAAGATAATTCTCTGGCTGGGTCGGCAGATCATAATTGATGACAAGGGATACCTGCTGGACATCGATGCCACGGGCCAGGAGGTCAGTCGTGATAAGCACCCGGGACGAGCCAGAACGGAACTCTCGCATGATAATGTCCCGCGTGTTCTGGTCCATGTCCCCATGGGTGGCTGAGACCGTGTGGTCACGGCTGCGCATCTTGTCTGTCAGCCAGTCCACCTTGCGCCGCGTGTTCACGAAGATCACACTCTGAGTAATGGCTAGTGTTTCGTAAAGATCACACAGAGTCTCCAGTTTCCACTCTTCCCTCTCAATGTTAACGTGGAACTGCTTTATTCCCTCAAGAGTCAGCTCGTCACGCTTCACGAGGATCCGCACAGGCTTGTTCATGAATTTCCGAGTGATCTCAAGCGCCTCAGGCGGCATTGTGGCAGAGAACACCCCCACCTGGACTTTTGATGGCAAAAGCTGGAAAATATCATAGATCTGAAAACGGGAAACAAATACAATTAAAGTCTGTTTATGATAAGCACTTTGAAAAATAACTGGAGTTTGTTCTCACTCTAAAAACACACTTCAGATGAAAATCACATGAACAATTGAGAGACACTTTTCAATAAACAATCTGGAAATGCTTGGGGTCTGTTTGACACCAATTGCAGAAAACTGTTCATTAATTAAAATCACACATGGTGTGTGAAACAGAATAGTATAACAAAAACAAAACTTCACAACCCAATTTTCATTACTTGGCAGTAATAAAGCCAGGGGTGTTGTTTCCCAACAGCCAGTTAAGATTCTGAAATGTGCAATTACCAATACAATCTTGAACCCAGAGAAGATGAGAATCATGTATGAATATAAACAGATAGGCAGAAGAATGGGAGAGGAGTGGGATGGGATGGAGTGAACAGAAATGAAGGACCTGATCCTTGAAACCTCGGGAAAGCATTTCATCAGCCTCATCCAATACAAACATCTTTATGTAATCAGGATGAAGAGATTGTCTTCGCATCATGTCAAATACACGGCCAGGCGTTCCCACGACAACATGAACACCGCTTGACAGGATGCGCTGGTCCTCACGAACACTAGTTCCTCCAACACAAGCATGTACTTTAACACCAAGATAGTCACCAAGTGCCCGCATGACCTTCTCAATCTGCTGCGCAAGCTCTCGAGTGGGAGCCAGAACAAGTGCTTGGCAGTCTACCAGACCATAATCAAGCTGCTGAAGAATCCCAGAACAAAAGGTTGCAGTCTTTCCGGTTCCAGACTGAGCTTGTTGGATCACATCAAGGCCCTTACAGAATGGAACAATTCCCCTCTGCTGGATCGCAGAAGGTTTCTCAAAACCTATCCAGATAATGAAAATCTCAACAATATGCCACACAAACGATGCAGACATTCATGGCTCATAAAAATGAATTAAATTTTTAATATTCCAAACATGAAAGGAGAAAAAAAATATATTAAACAGAGCCATGCAGAAGTATGAAACTATAATAAAAATAATGAAAAAATGCAGATAAGGTACACCTATGAGAACAACCAAATGACAAATGGAATTGTTAGCTTTACCATATGCATAAATGCCTCTAAGAAGGTTCTCCTGCAAACTCATGGAATCAAAACTTTCAAAAACCTCATCATAAGGCGTAAAGAAATCTTGGTTATCAATTCTGCAAGAGATAAACCAAACCAAACAAAGCACTATTAGTCCGTGTGCCCTTGAAGGGTGAAACTATATGCCCATAAAAAACAAATATCCATAGGACGGAACAGAACAGACAGCGCATCAATAATGAATATCGGTGTATGGAGAACAAAAATCTTACATGTCCATTTTTGCATCATAATGACCCGCGTCAAATTGAGATCCCTCTGGTGACAGTCCTGCCATAACTGCTGGAAGTTGAGAAAAAATAGATTTGAGATAATAATTTGTTCAACCACGGAAATGGCTCGACACAAGTATGAGCTTTGAGAAAAAGTAGACATAAAAACACAGCGCGATGCGATCATTAAGAACCCAACGAGCGAGGAAGACACCTTATAAAAATATTATAAAAAAAGAGAAACAAGCGCAAAATCATAACAAGATCCTGCAGCAGCAGTTCGCACCCCTGCAGATCAGAAACAGGCGTGCTATAAAAAAAAAAAAAACAGACCGTGAAAGACGTCGACCGGTTGACCCGGATCACAAAATCCAGGACCAAACGACAGATAGGTGAAAAAACTAGATCGACAGAGAAAAAATAAAAACCTGATGTTGCGATTGATGCCGATGAAGTCGATGATGATGAGGGACCAGGGTGAAGGGTGAAATCGACCGAGGGTTTCCCAAACACCACAATTCAGCGCCGCGAAGCAAGGGGAGGAGTGAATGGAGGAGGGAGGGGTGGCGACTATGAAAATGGTGGCGAGGGTTCGATGGACATCTTTCATTTGCCAAGTACGAATTCCCGAAACTACCCCCGATCATGTGGGCCGTGTTATCGATCCGTTGCCTCATTGCCATTACGTCACCGGTCGATGATTCCCGCAACCCGGATTAGTCTCGTAGGGTTGCGCGGTCGTATCATGTAATGAGTTTTCATGTGACCTACTGTCATCATGTCTATTGAGTCTACCATCCATATGATTAATATGATAATCAATAATCAGTACTTAATAATATAATTATTTATCAATATTTTAAATATTAAAATTTATAATATAATAACAATTAACATTAATAATGTTAGAGAATAATGTAATTATTTTTTAATATTATTATCAACAATTACCAATATAACAAATAATTAATAACTAAAAACTAACAGTGAATAATTAACAATATTATTAATATAATGAATATCATAATTACTAATAACTAATGATGAATAGTGTAACAAACCAACTCGGGTTACCTTCAAACCTGACCCCTCGACCTGATCTGTTGCATGCTCGAAGGGTGTTCCTGATCCCCATTGACTAGCGACAAACACCCAAGTATCGAACAACGCATCAAATGAATGATTTCGCCCAACCTGAAAGAAGAACATGACAATATATATACACGTTCAAAGCAAAAAAGAACACAGCATAAACCTAATATATACAAGTGACATAACTGTAAGAAGACAGCGAAAACAAAACAACCACTAAAGTAGCTACAAACTCAAGAAATAAGTCTAACTGCAAAGGACAACGAAAACAAGCAACTACTCCATGTGATAGTGTGGGCAACCTCTCACCATCTCACCACCAACAGCCCAACTCAGATGACACGAAAACTCGTCGCCTCACTGCGGCGTCTTGCCTTTCCCTACATCGAAAGACATACAAAGGTTTACGCACTGCCAAAGGGGTGCGCAGGGTGTAAGCTAACAACTCAATAGGATTCCACCCAGATGCTCCATAAAAAGTATCTGTATAACAATTCTCGTATGCTCATTTCAAATAAAATATGGTTTGATAAACAGTAAATCAATTTTATAAAAAACATGGTAAACATTTCCCTTTTTCACGATTCTAAAACAAAAGCAGATATATCAATTTCAAAGCACATTTTCATATCATCTTTTACAAACATCAACATGCATATTAAGGCTAAAATAGTACAAAGTCAAGCAATACAAAACAATAGTAGCCACACAAATATTACAACACCAAAGAATACAATAGGTCAGACAACAGACTACTCGTACCCAAAAATATATGAGTAGTGCATTGTGGTACCTGAAGCCAATGATCTACACTCCAGTACCAGGGAGACACCCCAAAATGTGAAATTCCAACATCATATACGTACCTAGAGTCAATAATCTACACTCTAGGACAAGAGGAACATCCTGGAAGTGAACCCCCACAATGGACGATGGTCTCAAACTAAACCTTCCACCTAGTACCCAAGGTAACTCATGTGCTACTTTCCACAAATTATTCAATGCTTTGAAAATACCCATTTTCTTTCCATTTGTCAAAACCAAGGAAAACCCACTTTTCTTCAAAATCCACTTTCAACACACACAAACAATCATGCCAATTTCATACCAATTTATTTATAAATCAATTTATAAAAATGGAACAATATGGTTCATCAAACATAGGTTAGAAACGAAACCACCTACCTCAAAACTTGGGTCGCACATGCCCGCAACGGGATCCACAAACAACAAAACCCAACAACAACAACGGAAACCCTAAAATTCAATCCACCTCTCAAGATAGATTCAATTCAGAAAAGGGGTTGGTGGAAAAGAGGAAATCCACATACCTCAAGAACGCACACTCATCGCCCCAAAACCAACGAAGAACGACCGCGTGAAAGATCCAGGAACTCACCCTAGAAACAAGATTCGACAACATGAAGTTTAAATCCATCCATCCTTAGATGATATATCAAACTCCAAGGGAGAGAGTAAGAAATTGAGAGAACACTTGCCCGGTATGTCGCACAATGATCGGAACGAGGATCAATCGTCGAACGAAAAGACCCAGAGGGGTTGGAGGTTCCCAAAATTGTATGGGGATGACTCTAGGTCGAGAGCAAGGAACCTAAAGGGGAGAAAAATGAGAAATTCAGTCATTCTACCTGTTTAAAAACAATCATCGAGACTTTACACGATGTGTAACCCAATTACATGTCGTGTAATTGTCAACTCCCATAATCGCTGAGGAATCTGTCACCTTTTGATTAAAAATAGATTTAATTTCATTTATGAGTTACATATCGTATAACCCAATTACACGACGTGTAATTCTCTAGAAGGCTTCAAAATCAATAGGTTTCGTGCAAAAAATTCCAACAAATCTCTGACTGCGCCATTATAGGTATCCTCCAATTTCCTTCTCAGCCCTACCCAGACAATGAAAAAGGAAAACCATGAAAAGTTTAAAAACGTACCTATCATAAGAGTAACGAGATGTTACAACCTCCCCACCATAAAAACTTTTTTTCCCCAAAAATCATACGAAGAAACTTCCATGCTAAAAAGATGAGGACAATACTCTTTCATCAGTGTCTCATGCTCCCACGTCCCATGAGAATCAGAACCGTACTGCCATAGCACTCAAACCAAAGGCATCGTCCTCCCATGAAGTACCTTTGGTTTTAGAATCAATTATCCTAACTGACCGCTTAGTCACAGATAATTCAGGCCCAACTTCAAGATCATGTCAGCTTAGAACATGAGATGGATCAGATAGATACTTTCGGAGCTGAGATACATGAAATAAATTATGTATCGACGTCAGTTGCGGTGGAAGTGCCAAACAGTAAGCAACCTTCCCCACTTGCTCCACTACCTCAAAAGGTCCCATGAAATGGGGAGAAAAATTCCCTTTCCTTCCAAGACGTCGATGAGCCAACCGAGGTGAAACTTTCAAGAACACCTGGTCACCAACTAAAAAATCCAATGGCCCACGACGATGATCAACATTAGATTTATATCTACTCCATGCCATCAACATCCTATGATGAATCAACCAAATCTTTGTTATCGTCTCTTGAACCAAGCATGGTCTAATCAAGAAACTTTCAGCAATATTTGACCAACACAATGGAGATTTACAAGGCCGACTATACAAGGACTCAAAATGATCCATTTTGATTGGAACACCCCAAGCTTCCACGGTACGCTTCTCTTTAAATAATACAGTAGCGTGTGTTGTACGCAACTTCGAGTTCTAACACACACCACAACCAATCAAACTAGCCGTTATGAATAGTAATACTCACTTTTTTAAAATTTTATAAATTTTATCTTTCAAAATGGACTTCATTTTTGGATTCCAAATATCTAAATTAGCCTAGGGTGAAATTTTTGTATTTTTCTCAAAACTTTCAATTTTTGATGAATAGTGAAAAACACTGAGTTATAGTTTAAAACAGAATTTTTATTTAAATAATTATTTATTTTATTTAAATTTATTTTAGGTAAAAATAGATACATAATACCTATATAAGTTAAATGTAATTCATTGGAGTCTGTTTATAATAATTTTAGATATATAAAATTTTTATTGAACTTTTCACCGTCTTTTACCCACCTCCTAGGAGAATTTGCAAATTCACATAAAACTTAATTTTACCACTTCTATGAGTGGAATTTTAAAAATCCAAGAGACACGGTTAATATCAAAGAGTAAAATGTGGTTCAATAAGATAAAAATAATTTTTGGTGAATAGTAAATTTTTACTTTTATTTACCACAATTAAAAGTAAATAGGGTAATTAAGGGTAAAAATGATATTATTATTACCCTAACACATGTCCTAATTATATTAGATAAGTATAATTCAACCAAAAACAACCTTAGAAATAAAATATGAACCTCTTTGGTCCACTTGGATTAGATTAGGACATTTATTATTATTTAATTCAAGAAGAGTTAAAAGAGATAAAATCAAAGTTAAATAACTAAAACATTTTTAATATAGGGTTGTACATAAGATAAATTAGATTATAAATATTCATTAGAAATATAAAAATATTTCCTACATAATTATATTTTATTTATAATTTTTATAAATTAAATAATTTAATTTATTTATGACATAATGGTGATGCGGTAATTACCTAATTAATGAAATATTAAAATAATTGATATTATAAATATCAAAATAAATTTAATTTAAGACTTTTTATAAATTAAAATAATTTTATAGGTTAATATAACATATTAGGGTCTGTTAGATGAATTTTTTTTGAAGTAATAATGCTGTTATGAATTTAGAAAAAACAAAATACCAAATAGTGTCAAAATTGACATAAAGGAGTATTTAAAACAAATATTATATTATTAATTGATATTCTAATCCTAAAATTCTAAGATTTAACCAAATGACTTAGATAAGTTTATATATATTAATAATAAACCACTTGGGGTTCTCTTGGCTTGTTATAGTAAGTTTATTAACCATATAATATAAAAATACAAAGAGACATGGTAAATGTCAAACTATTTAACTAAGAGTTAAATATAAATTATAAGGTTAATATAGTGACCCAAACCTATCTAAAATCTATTGGTTGAGTGGATTTAGACCCATACCCACCTTATCCTCGAAATAAGTCACTTTGAAGACATTATAAACCAAATATAAATTTATTATAAAATAATATTTTAAGTTTTTCTTAAGGTGCCCCTCACCCCTCTTATAAAAGGGCACCCCCCTACTCTCAAATTCATACCTTCAAAGCCTTTTGGTTCGGCCAACCCCTGCCCAAATATCCTATCAACTTCCCTCACTTCAACCTAGAGGCCTTAGTTTGATCAGAAATCCAACCTAAGGAGCCCTTTCGATCAAATCAAAAGGAAGAACCTGAAGAAGAGGTAATGTTTTCACCACCCTCTTTCAAGTTCCTTTCTTCTTCCACTTATTCTTTCTTTGTTATTTCCATTATAAAACATTAAATACAGTATATTCTATATACAATAATGTTATTATAAATATGGTACAACCATATTCAGTATTCTATCCATCCTTTGAATGACATGTCACCATACGTGCGTACGTATGACTTACCGTCTCCACGTCGTGGTGTAATTGTTATTCAAAACATTATTATTTGGATGGGTATGATAATGATGTGTAATTGAATTAAATAATAAATATAACAATATAATGATTCTTTATATATGATATACCATCCAATTATATATTATTTTAATATCAAAAGAATGATATTGTCGCTCGTGCGTACGTACGGACTACCTTCTCCACGGACGCGATGAGATTCATTCCCCATCATATCCATTCAAGAATAATTTTCATTTGATGGTTAAAAATAATGTTTAAAGACTTAATATAATTCTGGATATTAATAAGATACAACCTATCCATAACAAACACAACTTACGTAATAAAGCATATAAAGAAAAACGAATCAGTTAACACTCGAAACAACGATAATACAAAGATATTATTAACAAAGCAATGTTAAAAGATCATATATGATATCATATTAATGTATATTATTATTGTATATTTTAATAAAAATTATTTCACCATTATACAGGAGGTTAACCTACCCTCGACCAAGGAAAAGTACAAGGTAAGAGTTAATTTCACAATCTCTTTATTATCCGAGGTTTTTTTACGTAAGTATCTACTGGGACCTCTTTATCATCCACATCCATGTTTCTTAAAAATGTATTTCAAAACATTCTGACTATTTTATAGAATATGGTTTAAAGTCATTTATACCCTTGTTTGACTTTTTATAATATGTATATAAAGGAATCTTTCTGTCATTTTCCAAACAAGATAGTTTTTAACCTTTTCGACAAAATTAAGGTAAGAATGTCTTTTTTTAACTTATATGGTGGGTGTGGATATTTTCTGCCGTTATAACATCATTGAATCTTACCTTACAAGCTTATAAGAATATTTTCAAAGTAATTTTTTTATTTTATAATTATGTTACTTTTAAATGATTTAAAAAAAATAGATATTTCTCTCAAATAGTTTTGTCTTCATCTATGTCAACATCCTTTGATGGATTTTAAACTTATTTGAAGTTGATTTATTATGATACAAAACTTCCATATTGTATTGAAATATTTTTGATATGTTTGACTGTGTATGTGTTATTTTTATACCATTCATGGTTTATGGAGAAAGTATTGACATTTCGTATTCTAGTTTTAATACGAATGTTTATGTTATGTTTAAACCTATTCATATGAGGAATGCATTGGAATTAATAAGTGACGAGTGGAGCATTCTATAGCTCCTCGATGCATCGGTATGTCTCATGAGTTAAACTAGTGTCTTGACACAAGGCCTTGACAAAATCTTATTTTTAGTCTTGGCATAAGGCCTTGACAATGTGGTTATGATAGTCTGGGATTATGCATTCCATCATTATGAAAGTGGTTACTGATATTGCATGTGATTATTCGATTAGTAGAATATATGTGTGAATAATTAAATGGAATTATTTCATTTTATTTCTGCCATATTATGCTGAAGTTCAAGTTTAAAAGGCTTTTGTTTTAGTTATACATTGCCTTAAATGTTTATGCTTATTTATGAAAGTTTCCACTATATTGTTATCCTTACTGGGCATCTGAGCTCACCCCTTTCTATGTTTTATTTTTCCCAGGATGTGAAGCAGTATTTTATGAATGAACTGCAGGGATAGTATGAGGGGATATGAGTGTGGTCTATGGAGACAATATATTGTTGTAATTTTTCACTTTGTGATGTAATGTAAACTTTATGAATGCATCTAGTGATTCCAAGACTACTAAACTAATCATCCTTTCGAGACTTGATCTTTTGTGATCATGCCAATGTTATGTAATAATGCACCGACTCTGGGTAACTGGGGTCGGGGCGTTACAGTTGGTATCATAGAAAGTTTAGTACAAACCATGGAAGCTAGATTTAGATAAACTCTGATTAGAGCACATAGCCCTAAGATAGAATTTGAGGATTAGTATAGAAGAATTTCCTAGAATTTTGGTATTGTAGAGATTTTGTGAGTTTTCTGAGTAATACATCCCTGTCTGGATATGAGCAGGTAGAGGCAGATCTGGCATAGATTCACCAAGGAGTAAAACCCGAAAACACCGTTTTGAGCTAGACTCGAATGGAAACTGGTGCACGACAACGGGCCTTGCTGCACTCTTGGTTACGACACTCCAGGGGATATGCTTTGGTTAATTCTAATTTTCTTTACAAACTATTATAAAGGGTTTATGAGTATATACTTCCTCAAAGAAAACATTTTTTATGATTATGGATTATATCCATAAACTGTTCAATTTATGTTAAGTGTTTTACAAGTTTGGAATTATGTATTTCGATTCATAAACTAATCTAGTTTATGCCATTGTTTAGAAATGGTTCCTAGTTGAAGGAATGAGAACCATATCAATGCACGCACTACATGTAGGGATTTCCCTCCTACTTAAGATAATTATAGTGGAGCTGGTGATGCAACTGGTGCTGATCAGGTAATCACCATACTGGGACAACTCACTCAAGTTATGAATAATAACCTTATCCGTATGGAGCACCCTGATCCGCAGCGTGGAGGATCAATGTTAGATTGCATCATGAGGCAAAAACCACCAATATTAAATGGGGGTACAAATCCACTAGTAGCTGAGAAATAGATAAATTCCTTAGAGAAAATATTTCATACCTTGGGGAGTAGTGAAAGGGAAAAAGTTATTATGGCAGTTTACTGCCTCACTGGAGATGCTGATCAATGGTGGTCATTGATTCAAAACACAAAGGAAGATGATGAAGTATCAAATATGGAATAGAGGAAGTTTAAAGATCTTTTCTTAGAAAAATACTTTCCTTGTAACCATCGAGCAGATATGGAAAGACAATTTTTGAGTCTGAGGCAAAAGGAGGGTGAGAATGTCGCAAAGTATGTGCCTAACTTTACAAGGTTAGCGAGGCATGCATCAGATTATATATGTAACCCAAGGAGTAAGATTGATCATTTATTTTATGGGTTAAAACCGTTTCTTCATCGAGCATTAGTCTCACAATCCTTCTCGTCGTACGAAGATATTGTGTCATGTGCTATCAAGACATAAAAAGAATTCTCTAAGTCTTATGACTTTAAAGCAAAGCAAGAGAAAAAGAGATATACCGATCACTATGGGAATGGAAATAAGTGGAAGAAGGGAAAAGTTAAATATCCATCCTGGAGTAAATGTGGGAAGAAACACCCCGGTACATGATTGAAGGGAATGAGAGTCTGTTACAAGTGTGGTGAAAAAGGCCACCAAGCTCGTGATTGAAAGGGTAAGAAAGAAGCTACCGATGTTCAATGCTACAACTCCAGGGATATGAGAAATTATGAAAATTAATGTCCTAAGCGTCAGAGGAACTTACCTCAGAAAAGGCTAAGGGATCAAGGCCAATCTTATGCTATCACTACTGCTGAGGTAGAAGCTCCGAAAGACGTGGTGACTGGTAATTTAATGGTTTCCTCAAGTTTAGAAAATGATTTATTTGATTCTAGATCATTGAATTGTTTCATATCTTCCCAGTTTGCTAAGAAAATAAGATATTTACAATTTGATTTAACAAGGGAGTTGTCAGTTAAAACTCTTAAGGGAAGTATCATTGCAACAAATTTTTGTGAATCAGTCCCCATTAGAGCATATAAATGTTCTTTATCTGCTGATCTCATCATCATACCCATGATTGAGTTTGATAGAATCCTCGGTATGGATTGGCTTTCAGACCATGATGCAAAGATTTATTGTAAGAAGAAGGAGGTTATGATTTTTGATGATGATGATAAAGAACACCTTATCTTTAGAGAGAAATCATCACCACCTGATTCTTATTTAGATCCACCCCCAGTAGCTCAACTAAATTCAATTATCGGAGAGGAAGAGAATGTAATAACTATGGGTGAGGAAAGGAATGTTCAAATAGAGGATATACCTATTGTGAAAGAATATGTAGATGTGTTTCCAGATGATTTACTTGGACATCCTCCAGATTGAGAAATTGAGTTTTCCATTGATTTAATTCCCGATTCAAGGCCTATATCGAAGACCCCTTATAGAATGTCCACTGTGGAATTAGTTGAACTAAAGAAACAACTAGAGGAATTGAGTAATAAGAGATTTATTCGCCCTAGTGCTTCTCTATGGGGAGCCCCTTTCATTTTTGTTAAGAAGAAAGATGGATCTATGAGGTTATGTATCGACTACAAGGAAATCAATGCTATAACAATAAAGAACAAGTATCCCCTACCTCACATTGATGATTTATTTAACCAACTGCATAGAGCTCAATAATTTTCAAATATTGACCTTTGATCGGGATACCATCAGTTGTGTGTAATGAAGGAAGACATTCTGAAGACAGCATTTCGAACCAGGTACGGGCATTGCGAGTTTAAAATAATGCCTTTTGGATTGACTAATGCACCCTCTGTATTCATGGATCTAATGAATATAGTTTTGAAGGAATATCTCGATGATTTTGTAGTGGTATTTATTGATGATATCTTGGTATACTCCAAAAGATAAGAAGATCATGAAAATCACTTGCGCATTATCCTGAAGACTCTGAGAAGACATGAATTATATGGGAAGTTTAGCAAGTATGAATTCTGGCTTCAAGAGATTTCTTTTCTTGGCCATATTGTCTCTAAGGATGGAATCTCTATTGATCCTTCTAAGACAAGAGAAATCAAAGAATGGCCAACATCGACGAGTATAACCGAGGTATGCAGTTTTATTGGTTTAGCAGGTTATTATCAGCGTTTCGTCCAAAATTTTTCTGGATTGGCTAACCCATTAACGAATCTCACACGAAAAGAGGTTAATTTTTTTTGGATAAAAGAGTTTGAAGAATGTTTTGAATAACTGAAGAGAAGATTAGTCAATGCTCCTATATTGAATCTACCATCAGGGAATGAGGGGTTCGTTATTTATAGTGATGCATCGAAGAAAGGACTTGGTTGTGTCCTTATAAAGAATGATAGGGTTATAACCTATGTATCACGACAACTGAAAATTCATGAGAAAAACTATCCTACTCATGATATTGAGTTGACAGTTGTAATCTTTGCTTTGAAGATTTGGAGACACTATCTCTATGGTGAAAAATGTGAGATATATATCGATCACAAGAGTTTGAAGCATATTTTCTCACAGAAAGAACTCAACATGAGGCAAAGGAGATGGCTTGAATTACTCAAGGATTATGATTTCACGATACACTACCACCCGGGGAAGGCAAATAAGGTGGCAGATGCTTTGAGTAGAAAGGATCATGGAGTTTTGAACAATATTAGAGTTGAAAAGGATCCTATATACATGGATATAGTAAAGATGGATATGGGAATCACCATGGAAGGTGAAACATCAATACTTTTTCAAATGGTTTCCAAACCATATTTAATAGAAAGGATTAAGAGTTCTCAAACCGATGATAAAGAATTTCAAAAGAAGATTAAAGCTATGAATGATGGGAGATTGAGAGACTTTGTGTATGAAGAAGGAATTTTGTAATTTGGGAAGAGACTTTGTGTTCCCGATATACCTGATCTAAAAAGGGAATTGTTGGATGATGCTCATAGTTACAATTTATCTATACACCATGGGATCACCAAAATGTATAGATATTTGAAGGAAAATTTTGGTGGGACAACATGAAGAGAGAGATTGCTGATTTTGTGTCAAGATGTATGGTTTGTCAATAAGTTAAAGCTGGAAGGCAATATCCTGGAGGAGTCATGAAACCTCTTCCCATACCTGAGTGGAAATGGGATAATATTACGATGGACTTTTTCATGGGACTACCAAAGACTTCTAGAAAGAATGATGAAATATGGGTCATTGTTGATCGTCTTACCAAATCAATACATTTTCTTGCTATAAGAGAAGATATACCACTTGAACGTCTAGCAAGGCTATATATTAATGAAGTTGTGAGACTTCATGGAGCACCCCTATCGATTTTTTGATCGTGATCCACATTTTACTTCAAGATTCTGAAAAAGTCTTCAGAAGACCTTGGATACTAAACTTCGTTTGATCACTGCTTACCACCCCCAAACTGATAGACAATCAGAACAAACTATTCAAACCTTAGAAGACATGTTGAGATCTTGATCACTTGACTTTCAGGGTATGTGGGATCAATATTTACCTCTGATGGAATTTTCCTATAACAATAGCTTCCATTCAAGTATTCGGATGACACCATATGAAGCGTTATACAAAAAGAGATGTCGCACACCAACCTGTTGGGATGATGTTGGTGAAAGAAAACTCATAGGCCCAGAACTAGTGGAGGAAACGATGGAAAAGGTTAAGGTAATCCAAAACCACATCAAAGTAGCTCAAAGTAGGAAGAAGAGCTATGCTGACAACCGAAGGAAGGATTTGGAATTTCAGGTAGGAGATCATGTTTTATTGAAGGTATATCCATGGAAGGGAGTTATATGTTTCGATAAGAAAGGTAAATTGATTCCTAGGTACATCGGACCTTTCGAAATTCTAGAACGAATTGGGGCTGTAGCTTATCATTTGGCAATGCCGCCAAATCTCTCCAAAGTTCACAATGTGTTCCAAGTATCAGTGTTGAGAAAATACATGCCTGACCCAACGCATGTACACACCTATGAGGAAGTAGAACTGGAACCCGATCTATCTTATTGCGAAGAGCCCGTCAGGATTCTTGATACCAGAGAACAAGTGCTGAGAAACCAAATGACTCGTCTGGTAAAAGTTCTATAGAGAAACCATAAGATGGAAGAGGTAACGTGGGAACCCGAGGAACTTATGATAAAGAACCACCCGAGTCTTTTCATGCGGTAGTATTCTAGAAATTTCGAGGACGAAATTATTTGAAGGAGTGGAGAATGTAACACCCCAAGCTTCCATGGTACGCTTCTCTTTGAATAATACAGTAGCGTGTGTTGTACACAACTTCGAGTTCTAACACACACCACAACCAATCAAACTAGCTGTTATGAATAGAAATAACCACTTTTTAAAATTTTATAAATTTTATCTTTCAAAATGGACTTCAATTTTGGATTTGGAATATCTAAATTAGCCTAGGGTTAATTTTTTGTATTTTTCTGAAAACTTTCAATTTTTGATGAATAGTGAAAAACACTGAGTTATAGTTTAAAACTGAATTTTTATTTAAATAATTATTTATTTTATTTAAATTTATTTTAGGTCAAAATATATACTTAATATCTATATAAGTTCAATTTAATTCATTGGAGTCAGTTTATAATAATTTTAGATATATAAAAATTTTATTGAACTTTTCACCGTCTTTTACCCACCTCCTAGGAGAATTTGAAAATTCACATAAAACTTAATTTTACCACTTCTATGAGTGGAATTTTGAAAATAAAAGAGACATGGTTAATATCAAGGAGTAAAATGTGGTTCAATAAGATAAAAATAATTTTTGGTGAATAGTAACTTTTTACTTTTATTTACCACGGTTAAAAGTAAATAGGGTAATTAAGGGTAAAAATGATATTATTATTACCCTAACACATGTATTAATTCTATTGGATAAGTATAATTAGACCAAAAACAACCTTAGGAATAAAATATTAACCTCTTTGGTCCACTTGGATTAGATTAGGACATTTATTATTATTTAATTCAAAGAAGAGTTAAAAGAGATAAAATCAAAGTTAAATAACTAAAAAATTTTAATATAGGGTTATACATAAGATAAATTAGATTATAAATATTCATTATAAATATAAAAATATTTCCTACATAATTATATTTTATTTATAGTTTTTAGACATTAAATAATTTATTTTATTTATGACACAATGGTGATGCAGTAATTACCTAATTAATGAAATATTAAAATACTTGATATTATAAATATCAAAATAAATGTAATTTAAGACTTTTTATAAATTAAAATAATTTTATAGGTGAATATAACATATTAGGTTTGGTTAGATGAATTTTTTTCTAAGTAATAATGCTGTTATGAATTTATAAAAAACAAAATACCAAATAGTGTCAAAATTGACATAAAGGAGTATTTAAAACAAATATTATATTATTAATTGATATTCTATTCCTAAAAATCTAAGGTTCATCCAAATGACTTAGATAATGTTATATATATTAATAATGAACCACTTGGGGTTCTCTTGACTTGTTATAGTAAGTTTATTAACCATATAATATAAAAATACAAAGAGACATGGTAAATGTCAAACTATTTAACCAAGAGTTAAATATAAATGATAAGGTTAATATAGTGACCCAAACCTATCTAAAATATATTGGTTGAGTTTATTTAGACCCATACCCACATTATACTAGAAATAAGTCACTTTGGAGCCATTATAAACTGAATATAAATTTATTATAAAATAATATTTTAAATTTTTCCTAAGGTGCCCCTCACCCCTCTTATAAAAGGGAACCCCCCTACTCTCAAATTCATACCTTAAAAGCCTTTTGGTTCGGCCAAACACTGATCAAATATCCTCTAAACTTCCCTAAATTCAACCTATAGGCCTTAGTTTGATCAGAAAGGCAACCTAAGGAGCCCTTTTGATCAAATCAAAAGGAAGAACCCGAAGAAGATGTAATGTGTTCACCACCCTCTTTCAAGTTCCTTTCTTCTTCCACTTCTTCTTTCTTTGTTATTTCCATTATAAAACAATAAATACAGTATCTTCTATATAATGTGATGTTATTATAAATATGGTACAACCATATTTAGTATTCTATCCATCCTTTGAATGACATGTCACCATACGTGCGTACGTACGACTTACTGTCTCCACGTCGTGGTGTAATTGTTATTCAAAACATTATTATTTGGATGTGTATGATAATTATGTGTAATTGAATTAAATAATAAATATAACAATATAATTATTCTTTAGATATGATATACCATCCAATTATATATCATTTTAATATCAAAATAATGATATTGTCACTCGTGCGTACGTACAGACTACCGTCTCCACGGACGCGATGAGATTCATTCCTCATCATATCCATTCAAGAATAATTTTCATTTGATGGTTAAAAATAATGTTTAAAGACTTAATATAATTATGTATATGAATAAGATACAACCTATCTATAACAAATACTACTTACATAACAAATCATATAAAGGAAAACGAATCAGTTAACACCCGAAACAATGATAATACAAAGATATTATTAACAAAGAAATGTTAAAAGATCATATATGATATCATATTAATGTATATGATCCTTTTATAATTTAATAACAATTATTTCACCATTATATAGGAGTTTAACCTACCCTCAACCAAGAAAAAGTATAAGGTAAGGGTTAATTTCACAATCTCTTTATTATCTGAGGTTGTTTTTACGTAAGTATCTACTGGGACCTCTTTATCGTCCACATCCATATTTCTTAAAAATTTATTTCAAAACATTATTACTATTTTATTGAATATGGGTTAAATTAATTTATACCATTGTTTGAATTTTTATAAGATGTATATAAAGGAATCTTTCTGTCATTTTCCAAACAAGGTAGTTTTTAACCTTTTTGACAAAATTAAGGTATGAATGTCTTTTTTTTAACTTATACGACGGGTGCGGATATTTTTGGCCATTATAATATCATTGAAGCTTAACTTACAATATTATAAGAATATTTTCAAAGTAAATGTTTTATTTTATAATTATGTGACTTTTAAATGATTTCAAAAAAAGAGATATTTCTCTCAAATAGTTTTGTTTTCATCTATGTCAACATCCTTTGATGGATTTTAAACTTATTTGAAGTTGATTTATTATGATACAAAACTTCCATATTGTATTGAAGGTTTTGTGATATGTTTGACTATTGATGTGTTATTTTTATACCATTCATGGTTTATGGATAAAGTATTGACATTTCGTATGCTAGTTTTAATAAGAATGTTTATGTTATGTTTAAGCTTGTTCATATGAGGAATGCATTGGACTTAATAAGTGATAGGTGGAGCCCGATATTGCTCCTTGATGCATTGGTAGGTCTCATGATACAAACTAGTGTCTTGGTACAAGGCCTTGAAAAAATCTTATTTGTAGTCTTGGCATAAGGCCTTGACAATGTGGTTATGATAGTCTGGCATTATGCATTCCATCATTATGAAAGTGGTTACTGATATTGCATGTGATTATTTGATTAGTAGAATATCCATGTGAATAATTAAATGGAATTATTTCATTTTATTTCTGCATATTATGCTGAAGTTCAAGTTTAAAAGGCTTTTGTTTTAGTTATACATTGCCTTAAATGTTTATGCTTATTTATGAAAGTTCCCACTATATTGTTATCCTTACTGGGCATCTGAGCTCACCCCTTTCTATGTTTTATTTTTCCCAGGATGTGAAGTAGTATTTTATGAATGAACTATAGGGATAGTATGAGGGGATATGAGTGTGGTCTATGGAGAAAAGATGTTGTTGTAATTTTTCACTTTGTGATGTAATGTAAACTTTATGAATGCATCTAGTGATTCCAAGGATACTAAAATAATCATCCTTTTGAGACTTGATCTTTTGTGATCATGACAATGTTATGTAATAATGCACCGACTCTGAGTAGCTGGGTTCGGGGTGTTACAGTTGGAATAGGAGAAAGTTTAGTACAAAACTTGGAAGCTAGATTTAGATAAACTCTGATTATAGCACATATCCCTAAGATAGACTTTGAGGATTAGTATAGAAGAATTTTCTAGAATTTTGGTATTTTAGAGATTTTGTGAGTTTTCCGAGCAATACATCCCTGTCTGGATACGAGCAAGTAGAGGCGGCTCTGGCATAGATGTACCTAGGGGTAAAACCCGAAAACACCGCTTTGAGCTAGACTCTAATGGGAACTGGTGCACGACAACGGGCCTTGCTGCACTATTGGTTACGACACTCCTGGGGGATATGGTTTGGTTAATTCTAATTTTCTTTACAAACCATTATAAAGGGTTTATGAGTATATACTTCCTCAAAGAAAACATTTTTTATGATTATGGATTATATCCATAAACTGTTCAATTTATGTTAAGTGTTTTACAAGTTTGGAATTATGTATTTCGATTCATAAACTAATCTAGTTTATGCCATTGTTTAGAAATGGTTCCTAATTGAAGGAATGAGAACCGTATCAATGCATGCACTCCATGCAGGGATTTCCCTCCTACTCAGGATAATTATAGTAGAGATGGTGATGCAACTGGTGCTGATCAGCTAATCACCATACTGGGACAACTCACTCAGGTTATGAATAATAACCTTATCTGTATGGAGCACCCTGATCCGTAGCATGGAGGATCAATGTTAGATTGCTTAATGAGGCAATAACCACCAAAATTAAATGGGGGTACAAATCCACTAGTAGCTGAGAAATAAAAAATTCCTTATAGAAAATATTCCATGCCTTGGGGAGTAGTGAAAGGGAAAAAGTTATCATGGTAGTTTACTACCTCACTGGAGATACTGATCAATGGTGGTCATTGATTCAAAACACAAAGGAAGATGATGAAGTATCAAATATGGAATAGAGGAAGTTTAAAGAGCTTTTCTTAGAAAAATACTTTCCTTGTGACCATCGAGCAGATATGGAAAGAAAATTTTTGAGTCTGAGGCAAAAGGAGGATGAGAATGTTGCAAAGTATGAGGCTAACTTTACAAGGTTAGTGAGGCATGCATCAGATTATATACGTAACCCAAGGAGTAATATTGATCATTTATTTGATGGGTTAAAACCGTTTCTTCATCGAGAATTTGTCTCACAATCCTTCTCATCGTACAAAGATATTGTGTCATGTGCTATCAAGACAGAAAAATAATTCTCTAAGTCTTATGAATTTAAAGCAAAGCAAGAGAAGAAGAGATCTACCGATCACTCTGGGATTGGAAATAAGGGGAAGAAGGGAAAATTGGAATATCCATCCTGGAGTAAATGTGGGAAGAAACACCCCGGTACATGATTGAAGGGAATGAGAGTCTGTTACAAGTGTGGTGAAAAAGTCCACCAAGATCATGATTTCAAGGGGAAGAAAGAATCTACCGATGTTCAATGCTACAACTGCAGGGAGATGAGAAATTATACAAATTAATGTCCTAAGCGTCTGAGGAACTTACCTTAGAAAAGGCTAAGGGATCAAGGCAAATCTTATGCTATCACTACTGCTTAGGTAGAAGATCTGAAAGACGTGGTGGCAGGTAATTTAATGGTTTCCTCAAGTTTAGAAAACGCTTTATTTGATTCTGTATCATTGCATTGTTTCATATCTTCCCAGTTTTCTAAGAAAATAAGATATTTCCAATTTGATTTAACAAGGGAGTTGTTAGTTAAAACTCTTAAGGTAAGTATCATTGCAACAAAGTTTTGTGAATCAGTCCCCATTAGAGCATATAAATGTTCTTTATCTGCTGATCTAATCATCATACCCATGATTGAGTTTGATATAATCTTTGGTATGGATTGGCTTTCAGACCATGATGCGAAGATTTATTGTAAGAAGAAGGAGGTTATGATTTTTGATGATGATGATAAAGAACACATTATCTTTAGAGCGGAATCACCACCACCTGATTCTTATCTAGATCCACCCCCAGTAGCTCAACTAAATTTAATTATCAGAGAGGAAGAGAATGAAATAACTATGGGTGAGGAAAGGAATATTCAAATAGAGGATATACCTTTTGTGAAAGAATATGTAGATGTGTTTCCAGATGATTTACCTGGACATCCTCCAAAATGAGAAATTGAGTTTTCCATTGATTTAATTCTTGGTTCAAGGCTTATATCAAAGACCCCTTATAGAATGGACACTGAGGAATTAGTTGAACTAAATAAACAATTAGAGGAATTGAGTAATAAGGGATTTATTCTCCCTAGTGTTTCTCTATGGGGATCCCCTGTCCTTTTTGTTAAGAAGAAAGATGGATCTATGAGGTTATGTATCGACTACAAGTAAATCAATGCTATCACAATAAAGAACAAGTACCCCCTACCTCACATTGATGATTTATTTAACCAACTGCATAGAGCTCAATACTTTTCAAATATTGACCTTCGAACAGGATACCATCAGTTGTGTGTAAAGAAGGAAGACATTCCGAAGACAGTATTTCGAACCTGGTACGAGCATTATGAGTTTACAATAATGCCTTTTGGATTGACTAATGCACCCTTTGTATTCATGAATCTAATGAATAGAGTTTTCAAGGAATATCTCAATGATTTTGTAGTGGTATTTATTGATGATATCTTGGTATACTCCAAAAGCAACTAAGATCATGAAAATCACTTGCGCATTATCCTGAAGACTCTGAGAAGACATGAATTATATGAGAAGTTTAGAAAGTGTGAATTCTGGCTTCAGGAGATTTCTTTTCTTGGCCATATTGTCTCTAAGGATGGAATCTCTGTTGATCCTTCTAAGATAAGAGCAATCCAAGAATGGCCAGCACCGACGAGTATAACTGAGGTACGTAGTTTTATTGGTTTAACAGGTTATTATCGTCATTTCATCCAAAATTTTGCCCGATTGGCTAACCCATTAACGAATCTCACACGAAAAGAGGTTAAATTTGTTTGGATAAAAGAGTGTGAGGAATTTTTTGAATAACTGAAGAGAATATTAGTCAATGCTCCTATATTGACTCTACCATCGGAGAATGATGGGTTCATTATTTATAGTGATGCATCGAAGAAAGGACTTAGTTGTGTCCTTATGCAGAATGATAGGGTTATAACCTATGCATCACGACAACAGAAAATTCATGAGCAAAACTATCCTACTCATGATCTTGAGTTGGCAGCTGTAATCTTTGCTTTGAATATTTGGAGACAGTATCTCTATGGTGAAAAATGTGAGATATATACCGATCACAAGAGTTTGAAGTATATTTTCTCAAAGAAAGAACTCAACATGAGGAAAAGGAGATGACTTTAATTACTCAAGTATTATGATTGCACGATACACTACCACACGGGGAAGGCAAATAAGGTGGTAGATGCTTTGAGTAGAAAGGATCATGGAGTTTTGAACATGATGAGAGTTAAAAATGATCCCATATACATAGATCTAGTAAAGATGGATTTGGGAATCACCATGGAAGGTGAAACATCAATACTTTTTCAAATGGTTTCCAAACCATCTTTACTAGAAAAAATTAAGAGTTCTCAGACCGATGATGAATAATTTGAAAAGAAGTTTAAAGCTGTGAATGATGGGAGATTGAGAGACTTTGTGTATGAAGAAGGAATTTTTTAATTTGGGAAGAGACTTTTTGTTCCTGATATACCTGATCTAAAAAGGGAATTGTTGGATGATGCTCATAGTTCCAATTTATCTATACACCCTAGGAGCACAAAAATGTATAGAGATTTGAAGGAAAATTTTTGGTGGGACAACATGAAGAGGGAGATTTCTGATTTTGTGTCAAGATGTATGGTTTGTAAATAAGTGAAAGCTAGAAGGCAACAGCCTGGAGGAGTCATGAAACCTCTTCCCATACCTGAGTGGAAATGGGATAATATTATGATGGAATTTGTCATGGGACTACCAAAGACTCTTAGAAGAAATGATGAAATATGGATCATTATTGACCGTCTTACCAAATCATCACATTTTCTTGCTATAAGAGAATATATACCACTTGAACGTATAGCAAGACTATATATTAATGAAGTTGTGAGACTTCATGGAGTACCCCTATCGATTTTTTTGATCGTGATCCACGTTTTACTTCAAGATTCTGGAAAAGTCTTCAGAATACATTGGATACTAAACTTCGTTTGATCACTGCTTACCACCCCCAAACTGATGGACAATCAGAATGGACTATTCAAACCTTAGAAGACATGTTGAGATCTTGCTCACTTGACTTTCAAGATATGTGGGATCAATATTTACCTCTGGTGGAATTTTCCTATAACAATAGCTTCCATTCAAGTATTTGGATGACACCATATGAAGAGTTATACAGAAAGAGATGTCGCACACCAGCCTGTTAGGATGATGTTGGTGAAAGAAAACTCGTAGGCCCAGAACTGGTGGAGGAAACGATGGAAAAGGTGAAGGTAATCCAAAACCACATCAAAGTAGCTCAAAGTTGGCAGAAGAGATATGATGACAGCCAAATGGAGGATTTGGAATTTTAGGTAGGAGATCATGTTTTATTGAAGGTATCTCCATGGAAGGGAGTTATACATTTCGATAAGAAAGGTAAATTGATTCCTAGGTACATCGGAACTTTCGAAATTCTAGAACAAATTGGGGCTGTAGCTTATCGTTTGGAAATGCCGCCAAATCTCTCCAAAGTTCACGATGTGTTCCACGTATTAGTGTTGAGAAAAAACATGCCTGAACCAACGCATATACTCACCTATGAGGAAGTAGAAATGGAACCCGATCTATCTTATTGCGAAGAACCCGTCAGGATTCTTGATACCAGAGAACAAGTGCTGAGAAACCGGATGACTCGTCTGGTAAAAGTTCTATGGAGAAACCATAATATGGAAGAGGTAACGTGGGAACCCGAGGAACTTATGATGAAGAACCACCCGAGTCTTTTCATGCAGTATTATTCTAGAAATTTCGAGGACGAAATTATTTGAAGGAGGGGATAATGTAACACCCCAAGCTTCTATGGTATGCTTCTCTTTGAATAATACAGTAGCGTGTGTTGTACACAACTTCAAGTTCTAACACACACCACAACCAATCAAACTAACCGTTATGAATAGTAATACCCAATTTTTAAAATTTTTAAAATTTTATCTTTCAAAATGGACTTCATTTTTGGATTTGGAATATCGAAATTAGCCTAGGGTGAAATTTTTGTATTTTTCTGAAAACTTTCAATTTTTGATGAATAGTGAAAAACACTGAGTTATATTTTAAAACCAAATTTTTATTTAAATAATTATTCATTTTATTTAAATTTATTTTAGGTAAAAATATATACATAATACCTATATAAGTTCAATTTAATTCATTGGAGTCAGTTTATAATAATTTTAGATATATAAAAATTTTATTGAACTTTTCACCGTCTTTTACCCACCTCCTAGGAGAATTTGCAAATTCACATAAAACTTAATTTTACCAATTCTATGAGTAGAATTTTAAAAATAAAAGAGGCTCGGTTAATATTAAGGAGTAAAATTTGGTTCAATAAGATAATTTTTTTTAGTGAATAGTAACTTTTTACTTTTATTTACCACGGTTAAAAGTAAATAGGGTAATTAAGGATAAAAATGATATTATTATTACCCTAAAACATGTATTAATTCTATTGGATAAGTATAATTAGACCAAAAACAACCTTAGGAATAAAATATGAACCTCTTTGGTCCACTTGTATTAGATTAGGACATTTATTATTATTTAATTCAAAGAAGAGTTAAAGGAGATAAAATCAAAGTTAAATAACTAAAAAAAATTAATATAGGGTTATACATAAGATAAATTAGATTATAAATATTCATTAGAAAGATAAAAAGATTTCATACATAATTATAATTTATTTATAGTTTTTATACATTAAAAAATTTAATTTATTTATGACGCAATGATGATGCAGTAATTACCTAATTAATGAAATATTAAAATACTTGATATTATAAATAGCTAAATAAATGTAATTTAAGACTTTTTATAAATTAAACTAATTTTATAGGTGAATATAACATATTAGGGTTGGTTAGATGAATTTTTTTTGAAGTAATAATGCTTTTATGAATTTATAAAAAACAAAATACCAAATAGTGTCAAAATTGACATAAAGAAGTATTTAAAACAAATATTATATTATTAATTGATATTATATTCCTAAAAATCTAAGGTTCATCCAAATTACTTATATAATGTTATATATATTAATAATTAACCACTTGGGGTTCTCTTGGCTTTTTATAGTAAGTTTATTAACCATATAATATAAAAATACAAAGAGGCATGGTAAATGTCAAACTATTTAACCAAGAGTTAAATATAGATGATAAGGTTAATATAGTGACCCAAAACTATCTAAAATATATTTTTTGAGTGGATTTAGACCCATAACCACCTTATCCTCGAAATAAGTTACTTTGGAGCCATTATAAACCAAATATGAATTTATTGTAAAATAATATTTTAAATTTTTCCTAAGGTGCCCCTCACCTCTCTTATAAAAGGGCACTCCCCCTACACTCAAATTAATACCTTAAAAGCCTTTTGGTTCGGCCAAAACCTGAAAAAATATCCTATAAACTTCCCTAACTTCAAACTAGAGGCCTTATTTTGATCATAAAGGCAACCTAAGGATACCTTTTGATCAAATCAAAAGGAAGAATCCGAAGAAGAGGTAATGTTTTCACAACCCTCTTTCAGGTTCTTTTCTTCTTCCACTTCTTCTTTCTTTGTTATTTCCATTATAAAACAATAAATACACTATATTATATATACTTTGATGTTATTATAAATATTGTACAACCATATTCAGTATTCTATCCATCCTTTGAATGACATGTCACCATACGTGCGTACGTACGACTTACCGTCTCCACGTCGTGGTGTAATTGTTATTCAAAACATTATTATTTGGATGGGTATGATAATGATGTGTAATTGAATTAAATAATAAATATAACATTATAATTATTGTTTATATATGATATACCATCCAATTATATGTTATTTTAATATCAAAATAATGATATTGTCGCTCGTGCGTACGTACGGACTACCGTCTCCATGAACGCGATGAGATTCATTCCCCATTGTATCCATTCAAGAATAATTTTCATTTGATGGTTAAAAAAAATGTTTAAAGACTTAATATAATTCTTTATATGAATAAGATACAACCTATCCATAACAAACACGACTTACATAACAAATCATATAAAGGAAAACAAATCAGTTAACACCCGAAACAACGATAATACAACGATATTATTAACAAAGCAATGTTAAAAGATCATATATGATATCATATTAATGTATAAGATTATTGTATAATTTAATAACAATTATTTCACCATTATACATGAGGATAACCTACCCTAAACCAAGGAAAATTTTAAGGTAAGGGTTAATTTCCCAATCTCTTTATTATCTGAGGTTGTTTTTACGTAAGTATCTACTGGGACCTCTTTATCATCCACATCCATGTTTCTTAAAAATGTATTTCAAAACATTATTACTATTTTATTGAATATGGGTTAAATTAATTTATACCCTTGTTTTAATTTTTATAAAATGTATATAAAGGAATCTTTCTGTCATTTTCCAAAAAAGGTAGTTTTTAACCTTTTTGACAAAATTAAGGTATGAATGTCTTTTTTTAACTTATACGGTGGGTGCAGATATTTTTGGACGTTATAACATCATTGAAGCTTAAATTACAAGCTTATAATAATATTTTCAAAGTAAATGTTTTATTTTATAATTATATGACTTTTAAATGATTTCAAAAAAATAGATATTTCTCTCAAATAGTTTTGTTTTCATCTATGTCAACATCATTTGATGGATTTTAAGATTATTTGAAGTTGATTTATTATGATACAAAACTTCCATATTTTATTGAAGGTTTTGTGATATATTTGACTGTGGATGTGTTATTTTTATACCATTCATGGTTTATGGAGAAAGTATTGACATTTCGTATGCTAGTTTTAATACGAATGTTTATGTTATGTTTTAACCTGTTCATATGAGGAATGCATTGGACTTAATAAGTGATGGGTGGAGCCCAATATATCTCCTCGATGCATTGGTAGGTCTCATGAGACAAACTAGTGTCTTGGCACAAGGCCTTGAGAAAATCTTATTTTTAGTCTTGGCACAAGGCCTTGAAAATGTGGTTATGATAGTCTGGCATTATGCATTCCATCATTATGAAAGTGGTTACTGATATTGCATGCGATTATTCGATTTGTAGAATATCCATGTGAATAAGTAAATGGAATTATTTCATTTTATTTCTTCCATATTATTCTGAAGTTCAAGTTTAAAAGGATTTTGTTTTAGTTATACATTGCCTTAAATGTTTATGCTTATTTATGAAAGTTTCCGCTATATTGTTATCCTTACTGGGCATCTGAGCTCACCCCTTTATATGTTTTATCTTTCCCAGGATGCGAAGAATTATTTTATGAATGACCTGTAGGGATAGTATGAGGTTATATGAGTGTGGTCTATGGAGACAAGATGTTGTTGTAGTTTTTCACTTTATGATGTAATGTAAACTTTATGAATGCATTTAGTGATTCCAAGGCTACTAAACTAATCCGTCTTTCGAGACTTGATCTTTTGTGATCATTACAATGTTATGTAATATTGCACTGACTCTGGATAACTGGGTTTGGGGTGTTACATTGATCATAGACTGGTAACTGTTGTTATAAGAAAATTTAACCATCCCTAAGTGATCATCCCAAGCCCCACCAAAGTCAAGAACACAAGTGTGAAGCATATCCTCAATAATCTTTATGGATCTTTCTATCTGTTTATCTGAATGCGGATGATATGCCATACTTAAATGAACTTAAGATCCCAACAACTCCTGAAGGACTTACCAAAAGCGAGAAGTGAACCAGGGATATCTATTAGAAACTATAGCTGATGGAACCCCATGCATCCGAATAATCTCTTTCACATAGAGATTTCCCAACTCTTCAACTCTGGTTGTATCCTGAATGGGTATAAATTGAGACGATTTCATCAGTATATCGATCACAACCCATATCACATTATTCTTTTTCTAGGTATGCATAAACTCAACTACAAAGTCCATAGAGATCTCATCCCACTTCCAAGTAGGCATTGGAAGTGGTTGAAGAAAACCTGAAGGTTTATGATGCTCAACTTTCACCATTTGAAATGTATAGTGATGAGAGACAAACTCAGCAATGTCTCATATCATGCCGGGCTAGAAGAATTGCCACCGCATGTTAGAAGTCATTTCAGTTCTTCAAAAGAAGACTAAAACTTCACATCTTAGGTGAATTTCACTGCTTTCATAGTAAGGTTAGTCAAAGGTGACACCAGTTTAGAAAAAAATTTAACAACAGTCGGTAATATCTAGCAAGACCAAAGAAACTATGAATTTCAAATACATTTTGTATTTTTTTCCATGAAAATACAACCTTAAACTTTTCAAGATCAACTGATAGGACATGTTCAGAAATCATGTGCCCTAAGAACTTCACTTCTTTAATCTAGAAGCTATATTTCGAAAGCTTTCCATACAAATGGTGACTTATCAGAATTTCCAGAACCAAACTCAAATGGTGCTTGTGCTTACACTCAGATTTCAAATAAACCAGAATATCATCCATGAACACTACCAAAAAAGTGTCAAGATATTGATGAAATATATGATTCATCAAATCCATAAAAATTGCAGGGGAATTAGTCAGACCAAAAGACATCACAAGATATTCATAATGACCATACTTACTTCTAAAAGCTATCTTCGGTGTATCAGACTCTCGAAATATGATCTAATGATAACCCGACTAAAGATCGATCTTTAAAAACCACTTTTCATCCTTTAACTAATCAAACAAATCATCCACATGATCCAAAGGATACATTTTCTTAACTATTATCCAGTTCAACATCCGATAGTCCACACACAATCGAAGCGAACCATCTACCTTCTTGGAAAAGAGCACAGGGGATGCCTAGGGTGAAACACTAGGGTGAACAAAACCTTTTTACAATAGGTCATCCAACTAAATCTTAAGCTCTTTCAGCTCTTCTGGTGCCATACGATAAGAAGATATCGATATCGTCTGCGTCTCTGGCACTAAGTCAACCATAAAATCTACCCCTATATTTGGAGGATGGCCGAAGAAGTCATCTAGGAAAACATCAAAGAGGTCTCGAACAACAATAGGAATATAAAAAATAAAAGAAACGTAATCGGTCTCAATCGCAACAGTAGACAACAAACTCCTGAGCTCTGGGCGGGAAGACCCTACATGACCAGACCTCGGGTCCCACTACCCCTAAAACACACAAGAGCTCCCATCGACAGTAAGAAATGAAACACACTGATGATAACAGTCAACCTCAGCTCGATGAGTGACTACCCAATCTATACAAATGATGAAACCAAAAAAATCCAAATTAAGAATGAGAAAATCTTAGACCAACTCTACATCAGCCTTCGTTAACGAACAAGGACACTGAAACCCCTACTCTTTCCTCCTGCTAAGGGGTGTCGTTAATGTAACGACCCAAAGTTTTATCAATGGGATTACCTTCTTATAATTATGCCTTATATTATAATCCCATTAGGAAGAACAATGCAATATTATGATTCTAAATAATATGTGATCATTAAACATAATTTTGTCACTTCTATGTTTTGAATTTCGAAAATCTGACATACACAGTTGTGATCAGTAAGATGTTTGGAGTCCAATAGGAAAAGCTTAATTTTTTATCGAATAGTAACCTACTCTTATTAATAGTAACCCACCCTTATAAATATTAATATAACCCTTATGAATAGTAAATCATCCAAAATAATAGTAACCTTACCCATGAATAATTAAATAAAATTTAGGCATCTTATAAGCGACAATTTGACCATAGTGAAAGTATTTGTATTTTTGTAATTCATAAATAAATAATTATAATTAATTAATTAATTTAAAATAAAATGTATTTTCATAAAATGTGTTCATAAATTAAAAAATATATGTCTTTTAGATTTAAGATAATTTTATAAGACCTTAATTAATTTTTGAAAGTATTATAAAATCAGTTTTAATTTTAAAAACTGTATTTTTCAAGTAAATTATGATTAATTTAATCATATTTATAAAATTATTTTTGAAAAATAGACTTAATTTTTGGATTCTACACGTCAAAAAATCTTTAGGGTGAATTTTTTGGATTTTTCTGAAATACTTGAATTTTTGATGAATAGTGAAATACCATAATTTATAAAATAAGCTAAATAAGCTAATTATAGAGTCATGAATGATGTTCTACTAATGTAAGCCCAATTGGTTTGGGTTAAAATGATAAAATTACTATTCTTGTTCATGGAATACTCATTATTCCTTGTCTTGTGGGGAAATAATAAATTAATGAATTTTATATTGAGAAACCCCCTCTCCCCTCCACTATAAATACCACCCTTCACACCCTCATTTCCTCACACCTCTCAAGCTTCAAGACTTGTCTAAAATCTACTCAAACATCTTCCCTAGCCCTTAACCCATATACAAGAGCTTCTGGTATCATCAAAATACCAAGCCTAGCTTTCTTAAGGAGGATCTCAAGAGGAGGATTCAAGAGGTAATTCCTCTCTCTCTTTTTCCTTTAAATTCCTTTCAATTTCAAGTTAATTTCTTAATCTATCCCCACCTATATTCATACAAATGGTATGGTAACTCCATTATTATACACATACTATAATTTTATTATACTAATGGGATATTATATCATCCAACCCCCTTCTCCTCTTCTTTTTATTTTATAAAAGAGAACGTTGTTCGTGAGGTGTTAATCTATCACCTTCAAGAACGACATGTTTTCAATTTCATTTAAAACTTTCAGATATGGTCATGAAACCATTTTTATGGTTGAACCAGATTATATTATATGTATTATATCCTATTTCATTTTCTAGAACTAACTTAGGTACATATTACTAGATGATTAAACAAAACAAGTTTGTTGTGGTAAAAAAAACCGCCCAAATTAACCCAAACAATCATCATTTAATTCTTATCTAATGATTCATCCACATGGTATATAATAAAATTCATTATAAGATCATTTAAACTTATAGAATATCATTAATAACATGAAATATTAGTTCTGTATGTTTACCCATGTTCTATATGAACTTCTATTTATGAATACATGCGAACCGCTCGAGAAAACCATAAAAACAAACATTTCAGAACAATGTTTTTAAACTCTATAACTCATCCAAAGGACCATAAAATAACTTAATGAAACAATAATGAACCATATTCATGTAAAACATGTTCTGGAATTGTTAATTAATTAATCTAACATGGTTATACAGGACATTAAAATGGAGAAAGTGTTCGGATGTAAGGTAAGGGGAAAATCTCAAACCCAGCTTTCTTTCTTCAGGTTCTCCCTCTTTCAATCCATTTTTTGGTATGGTAACTCCTTAAAAATAATTTTATCATCATTATATTACCTTTTATGGGATATAAATGTTTTTTACTAAATTTTATGTCAAACAAATGTTTTCCAAAAGAACTCTTCTTTCAAAAACACACATTTTACTTCTCACTCAAGGTTGATGGTTATCGTATCAAGTATGTTATTACCACTTTATTTTGGGAACCCAAAGTTTATGAATTTTTTATTATGAGATGAAAACCATTCCTTTACATGGGTTAGTTATTCATTTTTTATATATTTTCATTGTGGAATGCATGATAATGATAATGCTATGATGTGACAGGTGCACCTGAAATTATATAGTGCAATACGAATGTTTTAATGTGACAGGTGCACCCAGAATTATATAGTGCTCCAATGCATTGGTTAAAGTGATTAATATCATGAGTTTAATTAAAATGATGTGTGAATAAGATGATATATTTGTTCACAAGAATGTGTGGTAGTTAACCACTAATACACAATGTTTCATTTTTTATGCATTGCCACATTTCAAGTCTTTTATTAATGATTCCTCTCATGTTCATGATCTTTTGCCTATGTTATAATTATGATCACCCATGACATATTGTTATTATCTACCCTATTACTGGGATTTTAGATCACCCCTTTTGATTTATATCCTCAAGTGGCTACATGTACTAAGGAGAGGTCAAGTGCTAATAAGAAGCTAGAGAAGAAGCAATTAAATAAATGTTTATGATTGATGTTGTAATTGTTATGCATGGTCCTAGTTTTCCCAAGAAACTAAAACTTTGTATCATATATGTGTAATGCTATTATGTAGTTTATCTTTAAAATAATGTAATATTAATGTAATAAAAGTTTGGGTTGCTATATCTAACTCCATAACAAAGGACATAAGTTCCATTGAAAGTTTAAGCATACCGAAAAAATGTATAGATGTAAACAAGTGGGAGGCACCAATATCAAATAAAGTAATAACTACAAAATATGAAATAAATATAGTACCTCTCACTATCACTGGACCTACACCGACTTCCGCTGGACACTCATCTACTGCGTGAAAGTGCTTCACTCTTGAGGGCTATGGTTGGAGCCCTGTAGTCTTTGAAGCATCTGACTGCCCCAAAATAGCCTTTGGAGCCGACGAACCCTAACCATAATGAGGCATATACATATCCTTATAGAAGCATTTTAAATTACCAATACGTCAACAACTATTGCATGTCTTCATGGGCATAGGAAAAAAATGTCTGGTGTGTCTGATATTTCCACACTGATAGCAAGTCAGAGGTACACTACTGGATATAGTAGATAGTATAGAGGAGGCTCACTGCTGAGATCCACTTCCACCAGTCCTATGATGATCTTGCCACTTCCTCTTCCTCCCATGTGTACCACTGAATCTACCACTAGATGGAAGAAAAGATGTAGAAAATACAACCTTACATGCCATATTCATCTCTTCCATTATAGCTATGTCTACCGTATCCACATAGGTATAAATATTTAACATAAATACCTGTGATCTGATATCCGATTGCAAACCCTGAAGGTACTTCTGAGCCTTCAACTGGTCATTCTTTACCATGTCTGGAGAAAAATGAACAAGCTCATCAAATCAGTTGGTGTATGCCGACACTGAACGCTCTCCCTACTATAAAGAGAGGAACTCTAGAGATTTTTCCAGCATTAGCGTCTCTAAACAAAACTATTGGAAGCACAAGGTCTTGAAACCCTTCTAACCCAATCCTACGTGTCTATCTGCCTAGACTATGAAATCCCACCATATCTTACCAGAACCCTCAAACCTGAATGCTACACACTTCACCTTCATATTTTCACATGACATTAGAAATTCAAGGATTTGATCAATCCTATCCAACCATTCCTCTACCTCTTGAGGTTTATTCACTCATTAAAAGGATAATAACTTCTCATACAAGAATTACCACAATAGATATCTCTCTCCTCCAGATCATGGATATACTTCAACAACTACGTTATGAACTCATGGTACATTTTGATCAACAACACGAACTACCCACACTATAGCCTCAATGATATTCTGATCTATAGGTGGATTCCCTTGAGAAGCATCAGTTTCAACCTCCCGAGGAACTTTTGGAAGACGTCTCAGATGCACACTGAAATAGAAGGAATGATCAGTCAATAGAGTAAATCTCAGTTTAAACTAGAAAACCCATAAGTAGAAACTAATATTTAAAACAAAGACCAACACTAGAGACACATATCCTAATGTCCCATGGAAACTTGAGTCTCATCACAACAAGAGCTGGCTAGACACTTATTACAACATACCTCTCAAGTCCTGAAAATCATATCTCTAGTCTAACAGACATCCCAAGATAAGAACTCTTGAGGAAAAACCTTCTATGATACCACTTTGTAATGAACCAACCTGAGTTACCCTAAAACTTGACACCCAACCTGATACATTACATACCCAAAGGGTGTTCCCGATCCCTATGGGCCGGGGATAAGCACCCAGGCATCGAAAAACACACCAAGGGAATGATTTTTCCCAACTTGAATGAATAACATGGAAATATATATACATTCTCAAAGTAGAAATAAACATTAGAAGACTGATATATATAGGTTCGATAACTGTAAGAAGACATTGGAAACAAAACAACCACTAAAGTAGCTATAAACTCAAGAGACAAGTCCAATTGAAAAGGACAACAAAAAAATAACTACTTCATGTGATAGTGTGGGAAACCTCCAACTATCTCACCACCAGCTACCCAACTTAGTTGACATGAAAACCTGCCACCTCATTGTGGCACCTTGCCTTTCCCTACATCAAAATACATACAAAGGTCTACGCACCACCAAAGGGGTGAGCAGGGTGTGAGCTAATAGGATCAATAGGATCCCACCCAGGTGATCTATAAAAAGTCTCTGTATAATAATTCTCATATGCTCATTTCAAATAAAAAATGACATGATAATGAGTAAAACGGTTTTATAGAAAACATGGTAAACATTTCCCTTTTTCCACAGTTCTAAAATAAAAGCAGGTATATCAATTTTAAAGAACATTTTCTATATCATCTTTCATAAGCATAAACATGTATATCAAGGCTAAAATAGTACAAATCCAAGAAATAAAAAACAATAGTAGCAACACATTCATCACAACACCAAGGAATACAATAGGCCAGTCAGTAGACTACTCATACCAAAAAATCCACAAACAGTGCACTACGGTACCTAAAGCCAATGATCTACACTCCAAGACCATCGAGACACCCTAAAGTGTGAAACCCCAACATTATATATGCATCTAGAGCCAATAATATACACTCTAGGATAAGAGGAACACCCCGAAAGTGAACCCCCAAAATGGATGATAACCTCAAGATAAACCTTCCACCTAGTACCCAAGGTAACCCATGTGCTCATTTTCACAAATTATTCAATGCTCTGAAAATATCCTTTTTCTTTACATTTGGAAAATCCAAGGAAAACCACTTTTATTAAAGATCCTCTTTCAAAACACGCAAACAATCATACCAATTTCATACCAATTTATTTATAAATCAATTTATAAAAATGGAACAATATGGTTTATCAGACATAGGCTAGATATGGAACCACCTTCCTTAAAACTCGGGTCACACACACCTGTAATGGGATCCACCAATAACGATGATTTTGGATATTATTTTTAATATCAATGTTTATCTAAAAACACAAAATAAAGAAAATGTTTTTTTTGTTTTTTTTATATTATATATTTTTTTTGTTTTTGTTTTTTTACTTAAATAATAATTATTTAAATATTGAAGAGAGTGGTAAGTTGATATTTTGATAAAATATAATGAAAAAATATTATATTTAAATTGGATCTGAATAATTATTATTTTAAATTATATAATAATATATATAATAATTAATTTTTAAAAATATAATTAAGAATGAAAATTAATTAATAGTTATGATATTATTTAGATATAATAATTATTAATACAAATATTCTTGAATTATATAGATTAATATTATAATAATAATTTTTGATTTGATGATATACATAAGATTTAAGAAATGAATAAGAATATCATTATAAAAAAATTTGATTGTGTTGTCTAGCGCATCAAATTAGATGTTTAGTTTTACTAGAATTTCTGTAGTATAGTAAGAATCCTAGGTCGTCTCTCGATGAAGCCTTAAAACATTAATTAAAAAAGAAGGTTGTGATTATGTAAAGAAAAGGGGAATGATATTTTTTAAAAATTTGGGTTTTATGATTTAATAATCCAATAGAAAAAGGAAAGCGATAAAACAAAGTGGAAATTAAAAAAATTAATTAAGCATGATCAACTTGATGAATTCTCATGATGCTCGTCCTTTATCGCTACAAGAGAAAGGGTATAAATATTTTAACCCCTAGTTTTTAACACCTAGAACTAGAATGTTATTGAGTTTATACTAGGAAACATCCTAGGGTTTATTCAGAATCACAAAATGTTTCACCGGCTACCGTTGATGATTGGGTGACTTGTGTTCGACTTCATAATTGAAACTCACCAAGGCAACACACAAAGAACTCGATGCGCTATCCGGGTTTGTATGTTATTTCTTTGTGATACCATGAAATAAATGTAAATGTACTTAACAATTTTTATGAGAGTTAAATTGACCAATATAAACCACACAAACACTGCAATTAAAAGATAGAATAAGGAATAATGAATGGTGTGTGAAACATCACATGAAAGGGTACCCCCAAACACGATCATATGAGTTGAGCATGACATACCAATACATAAATTAATAAAATAAGAAGATATGATGATGAAAAATAACACAAAAACTGGGAATTTAAAATACCATTCAATTATTACAAAAAAAAGCTTAGGATT
This sequence comes from Viscum album, assembly GCA_963277665.1. Taxonomy (NCBI): domain Eukaryota; kingdom Viridiplantae; phylum Streptophyta; class Magnoliopsida; order Santalales; family Viscaceae; genus Viscum; species Viscum album. Next base: position 457,820,720 of record OY728120.1, on the reverse strand, counting down.
TACAACACATTCCTCCTCGGGTGATCACGAGGAGTTTAAAAATCTATGGGAGGGGAGGAAGAAAAATATGTTGAAGTAGCAATTCCCACAGCCTCCAAAACTTCTAAAAATAATGAGAGGAATAATTTGAGACTCTAAAATGGCATCACCTTGCCTCCTGGTTGAACTTCTAAATGTGGTTCCCAAGGTTTTCTTTTATAGCCAAAATGAGAGGTGGTTTTGGGCACACTGATTTCAAGAAACCACTTGGCCCATGGTTTTAGGCCACTAAAAAATATTATATCACTTTTAAAAAAACTAAAAACTCGTTTTTAGACCTCCTGTATATCTCTATGTCAAATTTGGTAGCCAAATAATGTATATAATAAGAGATATTTCCAAAATACAGAGGCAACCTTTTGACTCCATGCAGATTCATTTTATTGGACATATTGGTTCAGTTGGGCCTCTTAATGGACGAATTGGGATTGAGTTCCTTCATAAAAGTTGTATCCAATTAAATTTTAGATCATGTAACAAAATTTTACCCCAAATGGATGCACGTATTAGTAGAAGTGTGTAGTTTAGTCCACTAGTGTGTTTGGATTCATTCGCAGTTTGGGCCGCATTTCTTGAACTTCATTGTGGATCCTTCAAATCACCTCCACATATAATGAAAATATCAAATCAAGTGAAATAACCCCTTTTAACACTTATAAATATTAAATTATAGAATCAATCATGAAGTGAAATTTTTTATAATAATTGAAATTTACAATACAAAATCAGTTTAACACAGTGGTGTAAGGGTAAAAATGAATAGGAAATCGCAACACGATCAAAAGAAACCCAATAAAGACAATAGAAACCCTAGAATTCAATCCACATATCAAGATAAATTCAATTTAGAAAAAGGGGTTGATGGAAAGGAGGAACTCCACATACCTCAAGAGTGCACACCCATTGCATCAAAACCAATGAAGAACGACTACACAGAAGATCCATAAACTCACCCTAGAAACAAGATTCGATAACATGGAGTTTAGATCCATCCATCCCTAGATGATCTATCAAACTTCAAGGGAGAAGAGCATAAGAAAAAAATATAATGCTTACCTGGTATGTTGTACAATGATCAGAATGAGGATCAATCATCGAATGAAAAGACCCATAGGGGTTGGAGGTTCCCAAAATCACCTGGGGATAGCTCTAGGTCGAGAGCAAGGAACCTAAAGGGGAGAAATATGAGAAATTTAGCTATGTTTCCTGTTTAAAAACAATCATTGGGACTTTACATGACGTGTAACCCAATTGCACATTGTGTAATTATCAACTCCCATAATAATTGAGAAATCTACCACCTTTTGATTAAAAATAGTTTTGATTTCATTTATGAATCACACATCATGTAACTCAATTACACAATGTGTAATTCTCTGGAAGGCTGTAGAATTAGTAGGTTTCGTGCTAGAAATTCCAAAAAATCAACAACTTCACCACTATAGGTATCCTCCCATTTCCTTCTCGACCCTACAAAGACAATAGAAAAGGAAAAACATGACAAGTTTAAAAACATAACTGTCAGAAGAGTAATGAGATTTTACAAATAGTATAGTTATTTATTAATAATTTAAAAATTAAAAATTAAAAAAATAATGAATAATTAACATTAAAACTAAAAATTACGATGAAAAATAATAATTAATAATACTCTAAATTATTTATTAATGTAATTAATTTGATAAATAATTAATAATATAATTATTTATTATTAATATTAGTGATAATTAAAAAATAATAATAAATAACAAAAATAATTAACATTTGATAATCAATAATATAATAATAATTATTATTATTAAAATTAATATAATAAATAATAAATATTAATTTATAATATAATTTAATAATTATCAATTAATAATTAATAATTAATCATATTATTAATAAAATTAATTTTATAATTAATTAATTAACAAAATTTTCAATTAAAATTTAGTAATTAAATTATTTATAATATAATTAGTGTTTATTATATAATTTATATTATTTATATTCCTATTATTTATAATTATTAATAATATATAATATGATTTATATAATTTATAGCATTATATAATTTACATAATTTTATATATAATTTACTATTATTAATAATTTTTCTATTGTTAATAATTTATGATATAATTTACATAATAAATAAATAAATAATAATAATTTATAGTTTATAATACAATTTAAAATATAATAATTTATAATAATTCATTTAAAATTTTTATTCATTATACGAATAATTATATTTGTGAACGTGCAGACTATAGACCACACAGACAAAAACGTTTTTTAATTTTTATAATCATTAAATTATTAATAAATAATAAAATTATTAATTATTAATAAATATTTTTTTATTTTTTATTTCTATTATTAATTTTTTATGTAAAACATTATTTTAAAAACAAAATTCTAAATTCTAAAAATTATAAAATACTTTTTAAAAAATAAAACATTTCAAATAGTTTTAAAAACATTATTTGATAAATGTTTTATAACACATTTTTAAATTATTAATAAAACATTTTTAAACACATTTCTAAAGACAAATAACCAAAAAAAGGGGAGGAATTGAACAACGTTAAGTGAATTGATGCTATCCATGAAGTCAATTCCCTGAGAAATCTATATTCCCAAATTTTAAAACCCTAAACCCATAAAACTAACTAAAAATTTTAAAAAACCAAAATAAAAAATTTAGCCTAATAAAATAACACGTGTGGAAAAAAATTTCAAGTTTATACTCACCTAATACAACCACAAATAAATCATCAAAGATATAATTTTTTAAAGGTCGTTGTTAGGGCCATTATTAATTGGAAACTAAATATTTTCACATAATCTCAAAACTTGATCTTTTCCCGCTCCACTTTATCATGGTTTACTAAGAAAAAAAATATTTATATATATTATTTTATTTAAGCCCATGGGCTGGCCCTTTAGTCCCTGAGTCTCACATGGATAGGGTCAAACCTTTGTTTTTTAAGCTCATATTCTTTGTAGATCGGGCTGAACCACTCAATAAAATCCATAGCCCGAATGATCTGCCACGTGGGCTGCCCCACCCCGATAACACCGCAATAACATAAAACTTATTATTAATATTTTTGGATAAATATTTTTGGTAACAAACTCAATCTAGTAAGGTTAGGAAACCCGTGGGTAAAACCGATTAAATTAATTATTATTAATTAAATATTTTTAAATAAAAGTAAAATTAAATTATTTATTTATTTATTTTTGATTTTAGTTCATATTAGGATTATAAATTAATTCTAAATTTATATTCAATTAAATTAATTATTATTGGTCCAATAAATATATATTTAAAATGATAATAATATTATAAAATATATTAATTTCATTTGATATTAATTCATTTTAGATTTATAAATGAATTTTAAAATTTTAAAATTATAAATGGACATTTAAATGAATTAAAAGTATTTAAATGAGTATTTCAAAAATATAATAGGATGATATTATAAAAGCGAGTTTAAAAATTAAACAGTTTATAAACAACTTTAGGTTTTGAAAATTTAAACAAGTTGGAGTTTGAGTACCCCAAATTTCAAGAGTACTAGTCTTGTTTTCATCCCCAAGTCTTGTCAATATGACGTGGCCAGAGAATGGTTCTCTTAGGTCAGTATGTATCAAAGGTATTCTTAGATCAAATTTTTTATTTTTTAAATTTTATCTTGAAAATGTAAATATTAAAAGATAAAATATTTTTTTTTAAATCAAGGAATGATAAAATATGAAATATTAATTAATATTTAAATAATTTCACAAAAATGTAATGTTGTTCATAAATAATAATAATGGTAATGATAATAATAGTACATATAATTACTATTAAACTTACACTATAGTTGTAAATACAAAAAACTTTTATAACCAATAATTCGGTTCACATGACCTTGTATTCACGTGACACTATAAAAATGTTTTGAAAACGTGCATCAATATGAATGATCTATATGTCCAGTTTTCTTCATTTATAAGCATACAATCAATTCGTTATGGTTATTAATATATTTAAAATCTATAACCTCAATTATAATTGGAAATTATATAGGGAATACAGGGTCTCCATCTGATAAAACCATCAAACGAGGTCACCTCTAACCAATAAAAGCACATCATCGGGTGTTATAGCTTGCAAAGCATAGCGAAGTACCCTCAAAGTTGCTGATGAAGTTGTTATTGGTTTTCATTTATTTTCAACCTTTTTTAGGATCAATTAAAGTGTTTGAGATGTTTTTGGGGTGTTTGGAATGTATTTGAGAGTGGTTGGAGACAATTTGAAGAATTTCTAAAGGTTTTCTAAGAGTTTTCAAATACTGTACAAATTGGGATTTTTTACAGTCCCAAGCACAAGCCTTTTTCTGAACATATGTCATTGAAGCACTGAGTATAAGTATTTGTATGAGTGTATGGATTTGTTTGAAGTCAGAAAATTGAAAAATTCTTCAGCATAATTCTTCAACATAAGCCTTTATCACTGAGCATAAGTCTGTGATTTCCAGCATAAGCCTTTGAGTCTTCATCCTAAGACTCGAATGTGAGTATTTGGCTAGAAAACATGTCTCCATGCATAACATAAGTCTTCGTATTGTATATCTTAGAGTGTATGCCTATGCATCATGATCGTAATACTTTTTCATAATCCTTCAAGACTTAAAAAATTTCTAGGCTTCCACTAAGTGAAAAATCAAGTTTCTAGAATTTAAATATTCTAATGAAATAAAAACCATTGTTTTCTGAATTGATATTCAAAGAGTAAGAAATCACATATAAAATTTGATTCAATCCATTTCAAATGAGATTTAAAAAATAGTGATCAATGTCTATATCTATTCAAAGTCTCAAGTGTTATTCAACTAAAAAATGGGAAGTATATCAAAGTTAAGGTTTTTTTAAGAATCACTAGATATTGAGTTTGAAATATAATTGTGATAATGATAAGATGGTTTGGATTTTAAATAATCATGTGCATTTGATTATATAGTGATTCAAGCTGAAGTTTTTGAGTTTGAATATTCAAGTTGATGAGTTCTTAAATTATGTGATGCATAATAGTTCTTTATGTTGTGATATGAAAAAATATTTATTCAATCTGAAATTCTGAGAAGCATATGATGGGTGCTCCTATAATTTATAAAATCATTTATTTGTGAATTTTTCTTTGGAAAATCTCCAAGGAAGAAGAAGGGTATAAGTTAAAATGTGTTGTAGACATGTAGTTAATGAAAGAGAGAATATCCCAAGATCATGAGGCATGAACTTTGAGCTTAATCAGATGAGAAAAATGTAGAGGATCATGGTTGTATGATTCCATTGAATGGAGTTTTGATATTGATGAGTTGTAATTTATTTCTCCAAATTTATCTTAATTCTAGGATTTTTAGAAGATGTTGAATATATGAGATATTATGGAGTGAGAAGAGTAGCACATGTTTTACAGAAAAAAGAATTAAAATAATTAGAGAAGAATAAGGGATTCTGAAGCCCGAAGTTCAAAAGAAATTATCATCATCTGTTGAGTTTGAGCATTCAGGAGAAACAAATATGATTACAAGTATAAAAGAGTAGATCATACTCTAAATCTAAACTGGATAATTATATTATTCTATCTATGATTTAAGTATCAATGGAATTATCATCAACATTCACCGAGTAATCAGATTCTCAAGAGATCTTTGTAATCTCATTCTGATCATTGTATAACCGGCATGATGTTGTGTAAATGTCAATGGGATGTTGATGGACTAGGGCACAAGATGATACATGGATTATCCACTTGTATTTGATCATAAAAATTTAGTGAATAATCTATCACTCATTGGGAGTCGAACACAATAAGGAGTAGGAACACACATTGGGTCAAAACCATGTAAAAATTATGTGCGCCTTGTCTTGTTTACCTTTTCATTTTATATGGGTAAGACTGGGTAAATGAGTTGATTGGATTGTGTATTAACTGGTGTTAGAGTTTAATTTCTAATTGAAAGAAATTTAAAAAGACAACCACCACTAATTCACCCCCCTCTTAGTGGAACATTAGTTATTAGGGAATCTCAAGTGGTATCAGAGCTCCCAGGTTCCCTCTATCAAATCTTTGAATTGCAACAACCCTGACCCCAGTATCCTAGAATCGGTGGTAATTTTATTACAATAGCATAAATACAAGAGATCACATCACCAAGGACCGATTAGTTTATTAGTCTTGAATAACTAGATACATACATGGTTCCTTTATTAAATTGGTAATTAAATATAGAACATAACAAAGGAAAATAAACTACTTTCTTAACACTTATTTAAAGATTTCATCTTCATAACCCGGGGAAGGAAAAAAAATAAAAGGGTGATCTCAAATGCTTGGTAAGGGTTACATGAATCAATAATAAGTGAAACATAGTCAATAAGGCATCATAAATACGATAAGTTAAATAACTAAAAAACACATTCCATCAATAAAATGATAATGAAAATGCATCCATATATTTTTTCATAGTGAAAATCTCATAGATAGTAATAACTGAACACTGAATTAAAGGAATTCTTAATTATTGGACATCATGTATCTGGAACATGAAACATTATACCATCAAGACAGTTTAAGTTTGTGGGTAGAAACCCATCTGATTATACTTGGAAATAAGTATAAAGGGTTGTCACCAACTAATTTCTTCTCATGAGACTATCAATGTATCGAGAGGCTATCTATAATCGGCCCCCACCCATAGGGCTTGCATTAACCAATCCACAACCTACAGGGCTTACATTAACTGATATTCAACCCGTGTCATACCAGTCCAAAGCATTACTCATATATCAAATAATTAATTTAATTAATAAATAATATGCCTTATCATCAAATATCTGTATTAAATAAAAGATATCGATTTATCAATATTTCCCCAGTTAATCAAATAACTATCAAGGTAAAATCCATATGTAAAAGTGCTATATGGATTAGATAATAATAATATCCATGAAATAATGGATTAAAAAGAGTAAATAGTCATGATTCATGATAAATTATGTCCAACTGAAATTAAAACATGTAAAAATAATGTTTAAGAAACTTTATAAATGTGCCAATTTAGTATGGTTCAAGGGAAAACATTAAAGAGAATTTAAAGAGAAAAAGGCATAATTTTTGTATAAAAAAAGAAATGAACTAAAATAGTTTTTCATGATAAAAAGAATGATTTTATAAAAATACTAGTGACTTAAAACAAATTATGGAGTGTACTTGAAAATGGTTAAGAAATTGAAAAGTTCACTTTAATTGGGCTTGCTAATCGGGAGGAATTGAAAAGGAAACCTTATAAAAACATGTATTTCTCATCAAAAAATGATGAATTGATTTGGATAAATAATTTTGAAACATATAAATATAATTTATAATAATTATATAAAAATAAATAATAATTACATTAGGGTAATGAGAGAGAAAGTGTAACCTGAAGAAAAAATGGGGGTTCGGAGAGAATCCCTTACCACTTTATAATCAATTGAATCGTATAACCCATAAAATTAATAATGAAAAATTTAATACCATAATGATAAAGGAATTCATGATATGATATATCAAAGGGAATAATACATATACCACACACAAGAAATAAGTGGCGAATAAGGTATATCTCATTGAAATAAAAGTGAGATGAGAAACCCCTTACAAAGATCATATCATTAGAGTGAGGATAAATCAATGAAATAATTACATGTGAAAAATTTAAATCCAAAAAATAAAAGTGGAAATAAATTATAAAACAATCATATTCATTTCACACATATTATTGGCATAACATAACCAATTACATAGAAATTTAACCCAATGAAAATTTGAGTTAAGAAATCCCTTACCTTAAGTGTGACTTCCTTCAAACGTGTCTAAAACTTATGTATAGTGGTTTTAAACATATTATTAACTTATAAAAAACAATATTAATATTTATTATATAATATATGATCCTCTTATAACATTTCACCACCTTTTTTTTGATGATATTTTGTTATTACCCTTGTTTCGAGTGTTAATTACTTAATTTTCCTATGCACGTTTTCTCGTGTAAGTCACAGTTAACTTGCACAGGGTATAAATAAAACATATACAGAATAAAATTAATGTCATAAATATCATATTTAATCATTAAATACATTTTTAGAACCATTATTTAATGTTGAACATAGAAAACGAATTACACCTCTATGTGGAGACGGTAAGTCGTACGTACGTACGTGCAATGCTTTCATTTTTCTTAAGATGGATAAAAGGTAGAATATGGTTATTTCATAATAATAATAACATATAATTATATATATGATACTATAGTTATTATTTTATAATGGAAACAACACATCAATAGGAAGTAAAATAAGAAATTAATTTGAATGAGTTGGTAAAAATGATTACCTCTTCTTCGACAGACTTCCTTTAGATCTATTCTTAAGGGATCTAAAGATGTTATTTATGGAAATATAAGACCTCCAAAACTTGGATAAGGATTTCATAAGAATAAAGGGGAATTATTTTGTTGATATAAGAGGCTCAATTTGGTGAAATGAAATGAATTAAGGAGTTCCCTTTTATAATTGAGGAGAGAGACACCCTTGGAAATCCTCAAAATTTTAAATTATAATAAATTTATTTTCTATCCAAAATATAACCAAATGTAAAAGGATTTGAATATAAGATGAGATAATGTTGTAATATCATCATAAAATAATTTTTTTACATGTTCTTGTTTTACTTTAAACCTTATCATTTTGATTGACTTTAGTTAACATAATTTGATTTTAATTATGGTAACGATTTATTTAATATTAAAAGGTGGTAATTTTTACTTATAAAATGTCAATCGGAACATAAATAAATAATTTATGATGTTTTAGATCAAATAACTTTCTATCTTTAAATATATTTTTTATGTTTTTTAAATAATTTAACAAAATATTATTTTGATAAAATATCATTAGTGTTAATTTTTACACTATTCATTACTATGACCTTAAAGAAATCAATACAACTAAATAACTTATAAAAAATAAATTTAACACACTAATATTTTATAATAATCCAAAAAATTCTTATATAATATTAATTAATTGAAAATATATATTCTTTTGATATTTTTAATATCATTTATTTTATTGTTTCATTAATAAAATAATTGTTGTATCATCATTGTATAATTATATAAGGTAATTATTTATTCCTTAAAAATTAAAAATAAAATACCATGATATAGATAAATATTTTATATTTCAAAAAAATATCTACAGTATAAGATATATTATGAGTAACATCATAGTAAAAATAATATATTTGTTAAAATATGAATGTGTCATCTTTGTCTTTTCTTTAAATAAAATATTATAAATACTATAACCTCATCCAAATGGTTCCAAAAAATCACAAATAAATTTATATAATTAAAATAGGTTTATTAAGTTAATAATGGACACTTATATTTGTTCAAAACCTTCCTTTTTCCTCATGTGGACACACAAGAGATATATAAGATGAAGAAAGTGACATTTGTGATTTCCTTTAATTTAAATAATATAAAAGTCATTATCATGGAAAAATTTCTATTAAATAACTAAAATTTGAACCTTAGGTGTTAATATATGTATATAAACCACCCAATAAAATTTAAGAAAGTTTTAGGGTAATTTTATAATCCTTATCATTTTATTTTTAACATAAATTACTCAATTTACCATTTAACGTGGTAACACAAATTACCAATGTTACTATTCATAATGGTAAAAAATAAATTATATCTATTTACAAAATTTGTAAATTATGAATCTAAATATTATATCTATTTTTTAATATTCAAAACACATAAGTGACAAAATTTAATTAAAAATTAAACTGATAAAACACAACTAATGTATTTTAGAAAATGCATTATTAAGCCCAAAAATGTACTTATAACAAAATATTGTATAATGATAAAATAAATTAGATTATTTATAACTAAAAATTATTTAATTTAAATTTATATCAAATTAAAATCATAAATATAATTTTAATATATTGAAATTGAATGTTTGTATAAAAATCTATATTTTTTACTATTCACTTGAAAATAAACATTTTCAGAAAAATACAAAAATTTCACCCTAAGATAATTTTGATATTTCAATTTTAAAAATGAAGTTTATTTTATTCAATATAATTTATAAAAGTTTTAAAATTCAGTTTTAAAATAAGTGCGCCATTAAAAGGCGGTAAAACCACCTTTAAAAAAATATAGCCTTTTATGTCTAAAATTGGATTTATTCTTATATTATGCCTATAAAAATAATTTGGATGAATGTAAAAATATTTGATTGAATATATAATATATAAATTTCATAATTTGGTTAGTACTATTCATTCTTTCTAATTTAATAGCTAGTTTATAACAATCACATTTTAAATAGTATATGTTGGTTTTTAAACTTGATGTTGCGTGCAACATAAGCTATAGAAGATGTTAAATTTAAAAGAGACATACCATAAAATATTGTGGTGTTATATTCTTATGTATAATAAATTGTGTCCTCACAATCTTGAAATTTCACTTTGAAAATCAAAGGTTGATACTTGAAAACTCCATTGTGGAAAACCCACACCATAAATAGGGTTAATAAAACATCGTAAGAGGAAAAGAGAAATGAAAAGGTCACAAAAAAACTAGGATTACAAATAGGATGACATTTGAGAAAATATAGACATGGAATATAAATATAACTATCAAGTTTTGATGAAGAGTGATAGAGAACATGGTCATTAGAATGTTAACCACCAAAAAAACCTAAATATGTGATCGGTTAAAAGGCCATTGATTTCTTAGAAAGAAAATTAAATGGAAAAATAATTTTTCTAGATTTGAGGGTTTCTTTTACTATCCAGATAAGAATTTGTGAATATAAACTTACTTGATTTATTTCCAAGTCACAAGAATAATATCATCCTTTGATTGTGCTTCGATCTATCTCTACTTTATTTCTTAGATCTGAAGATGGATATTCAAGAAAACATTTTATGCTCGATGTGATTTTATGTATCATTAAATACACAAGTCATTACTTCAGTCTTTAAATTTTTACTAAAACCAAAATGGTTAGCACATATTATCTAATATGATAAATCATACTTTAATCTTAATCAATAATATCATTAATCCATTTTATAAGTAGTTAAACTTAAGACTCATACAAAATATGTCTGTATAGGACCAAAAAAATTTTAGAAGGAAGGTCACTAAATTTACAAAATAAATTTAACATAATATTTCCTAAAATAAAGTATCTCTTATTATCACATACCAAATATATTAATATCTTAATATCCCTTAAACCTTTATGAAACATATATGGTTCAAAGAATAAAATCTCAGGTTGTTGAATATATTCCTTAAATCCAACCTTTAGATCACTAACCACATTAATTATCACCAATAAAATCCCATAAACATCTATTTATTATTATCTCAACATCAAGATCATATTTAGGGTTATCTTTCCCAAGTCATCAACTTATAATAGAATCAATTATCTTGATTACTAGTGATATCCATCATATTCTTCCAATTCCTTAAAGAAGAATTAATGTGTCACAATCCCTATATATCTCATGATTCTTATAACCAGAGGATTATTGATAAAATACTCAACCAATATAATTCTTGAATCAAAACACATTCATATTAACCATTACTTTCCATCTATGGTAGTATCATAATATTGAACATGATCAATTATCCTCTTTTAGGGTATATTCCTTTGATGCTCGAGACATTTATTTGGGTAGTATCTCATCTCCTTATAGTTTGAGCATTGTACATTGACAAATTTTTTCTTACCCTTTCAGTCACAAGCAAGGAGGTCTTTCTCTACAAACTTATATAAAACTCCCATTTATTTTAAGCAAGTATCATGGTTTTTCTTTCCACAATTATCACATGTAGGAAAATAATTCTTTCTCTTCATTACTTTATCCAACTTTTTATTAGTTGTACTCTTGTTCTCATGATTCCCTCTGAATCCATAATACTTAGATAATTATTTCTTTGTCTCATTATCATATGATACTATGTCCTCATATGATGAAAATGTTTGAGAGACTTGTTCCCTTCAAAATATTGACATAAGACCATAAAAGATTTAATCCTATTTACTCTTTGGATCACATACATTGGTAAGGTTCCCATTCCTTCTGTGAGGTTCCATTTCTAAATGATGGTATACACTAGATTAGATCATATAATTATGATACATAATTTATAATCCCACAACTAGTGAAATACTTAACATAATTTGAAAAATTTATGTGTATCTAATTTCATAAACATGGTTTGTTTGGGATGTTATTCTATATTTATCCTCAAAGTATATATTAGGGTAATGTTCCATAATCTAGGATTTCCTAAATCTAGTTCTCAAGGTTTATACTAAACTTTCTTTGATACCAACTGTAATAACCCTGACCCCAGTAGCCTAGAGTCAGTGGTTATTTTATAACAATGGCATGGATACAAGAGATAACATCACCAAGGATCGATTAGTTTAGTAGTCTTGAATAACTAGATACATACATGGTTCTCTTATTACATTCGTAATAAAAAACAAAACATAAAAAAGGATAGTAAACTACTTCCATGACACTTATTCAAATATTTCATCTTCATATCCTAGGGAAGGAAAACAAATAAAAGGGTGAGCTCAAATGCTCTGTAAGGGTTACATGAATCAATAATAAGTGAAACATAGTCAATAAGGAATCATCAGTATTACAAGGTAAATAACTGAAAACACGTGCCATCAATAAACCAAGAATTAAAATGCATCCATATATTTTTTCATAGTGAAAATATCATGGATAGTAATAACTGAACACTGAATGAAGGGAATGCTTAATTATTAGATTCCATGCATCTGACACATGAACCATCATAACATAAAGACATTTTAAGTCTATGGGTAGAATCCCATCTGATTATTCTTGGAAACAAACATGAAGGGTTTTTTCTAACTTATTTTGTCTCATTAGACTACTGATGCATCAAGGGGATATCTATAACTGGGACCTACCTGTAGGGCTTGCATTAACCAGTCCCCAACCCATAGGGTTTGCATTAACCGATCCCCAAACTGCATCATACCAGTCCAAATCATTCCTCATATATATCAAATAATTGATTTAATTAACAAATAATGTGCTTTATCATCAAATATTTTTATTAAATAAAAGATACATATATATCAATATTTCCCCAGTTAATCAAATAACTATCAAGGTAAAATCCATATGTAAAAGTGGTATATAGATTAGACAATAATCAGATCCATGAAATATTGGATTCAAAAGAATAAATAGGAATTATTCATGATAAATTATTTCCAAATGAAATGAAATCATATAAAAATAGTGTTTAATAAATTTTATAAATGAGCCACTTTAGTGCGGTTTAAGGGAAAATATTAAAGATACTTTAAATAGCAAAAGTAATAATTTTCATATAAAACTAGAAATGAACTAAGATAGTTTTTCATTATAAAAATATTTATTTTAGAAAAATATTGGTGGCTTAAAATAGATAATGGAGTGTACTTAAAAATGGGTAAGAAATTGAAAATTTCTCTTTAATCAGGCTTGCTTATCGGGAGGAATTGAAAAATAAACCTTATAAAAACATGTATTTCTCATAAAATAAGGATGAATTTATCTGGATAAATAATTTTTTAATATATAAACAAAATTTATAAGAATTATATATAATCAAATAATAATTACATTGTGGTTAAGAGAGAGAAAGCGTAACCAGAAGAAAAAAATGGGGGTTCGAAGAGAATCCCTTACCACTTTGTCATCAATCCAATTGTATGCCCCATAAAATTAATAATGAAACATTTAATACCATAAAGATAAATTAATTCATGATATTATATATCAAAGGGAATAATATATACACCATCAATAATAAATAAGTGGTGAATAAGACATATCTCATAGAATTAAAAGTGAGATGCGAAACCCTTTACAAAGATTGTATCATTGGAGTGAGGATAAATCAATGAAATAATCATGTGTGAAAAATTTAAATCTAAAAAATAAAAGTGGAAATAAATTATAAAACAATAAGAGGTCATTTCACATATATTATTGGCATAACATAACCAATGACAGAGAAATTTAACCCAATGAATGGAAACTGAGTTAAGAAATCCCTTACCTTAGGTTAGACTTCCTTCAAACGTGTCTGAACCTTCTTTATAGTGATTTTAAACATATTATTAACTTATAAATGAATCATATTAATATTTATAATATTATATATGATCACATTATAACATTTTACCACTTGGTTGTCAATGATATTTTTTCATTACCATTGTTTTAGGTGTTAACTACTTAATTTTCCTATGCATGTTTTCTCATGTAAGTCATGGTTATCTTGCATAGGGTATAGATAAGAAATATATAGAAAAAAATTAATGTCATAAATATCACATTTAATCATTAAATAATTTTTTATAACCATTCTTGAATGTTGAACATAGAAAACAAATTACACCGCTATGTGGAGACGGTAAACCATACGTACGCAAGTGCAATGATTTCATTTTTTGCAAGATGGATACAAGGTAGAATATGGTTGTTTTATAATAATAATAAAATCTAAGTATATATATTATAATTTATTTATGATTTTATAATGTAAAAAAAAAACATCAAGAGGAAGTAAAAGAAGAAATTAATTTGAATGATCTAGTAAAAACGATTACCTCATCTTCGGCAGACTTCCTTTGGATCTCATCTTAAGGAATATAGAGACGGTCTTTATGGAAATAAAGGACCTTTATAACTTGTATAATGATGTTATGAGGATAAATGGGCATGACTTGGTTGATCTAAGAGGCTCAAGGTGGTGAAATGAAATGAAGTAAGCAATGGCCTTTTATAATTGAGGTGAGGGACAACCTTAGAAATTCTCAAAATATTAAATTATAATAAATTAATTTTATATCCAAATACAACCAAATGGATATGGATTAAAATATAAGATTAGATAATGTTGTAATATAATTATATAATAAATTTTTTTCATGTTTTTGTTTTACCTTAAACCTTATCATTTTGATTGACTTTAGTTAACATAATTTGATTTTAATTTTGGTAATAATTTATTTAATATTAAAAGGTGGTAATTTTTACTTATAAAATTTAAATTGGATCATAAATGAATAATTTATGAAAGTTAGACCATAAAATCATCAATTTTTATTTTTAAATATTTTTTATGATTTTTATGTAATTTATAAAATATTATTTCGATAAAATATCATTAGTGTCAATTTTGACACTATTCATTACTCTGGCTTTAAAAAAATCAAGAAAATTGGATAAATTTGAAGAAAGATATTTAACATAGCACTAATATGTCATAATAATATATTTTTTTGTATAACCTTAATTAATTCAAATTATATTTATTTTAATATGTTTAATATCTTTTATTTGATTGTTTCATTAATAAAATAATTACTGTATCATCATCATATAATTATTTAAGGTAATTATTTCTTCCCTAAAAATTTAAAAAAATCATTATATAGATATTTTAGATTTAAAAATAATATCTATATTTGAAGATATATTCTGAGTAACATCATAGTAAAAATAATATAGTTATTAAAATATGAATGTGACATATTTGTCTTTTCTTTAAATAAAATATTATAAATATCACTACCTCATCTGAATGGTTCAAAAAAATCATAAATAAATTTATATCATGAAAATAGGTTTATTTAGTTAAACATATATACTTATTTTCATTCAAAACCTTCCTCATGTGGACATATAAGATATATATAAGACAAAGAAAATGACATTTGTGATTTCCTTTAATTTAAATAATATAAAAGTTATTTTCATGTAGAATTTTACATTAAATAACTCAAATTATAACCTTATGTGTTAATGGTTGAATATAAATCATCCAATAAAATTTTGGAAAGTTTTAGGGTAATTTTATAATCCTTATCATTTTATTTTTAACCTAAATTACCCAATTTACCCTTTACCGTGGTAACAAAATTACCAATGTTACTATTCATATTGGTCAAAAAATAAAATATAACTATTTAATAAATTTAAAAATTATGAATATAAATATGAAATCCATTTTTCAATATTAAAAACATAGAAGTGATAGAATTTAATTTAATACTAAACTGATAAAACGCAACTAAAAACATTTTTTTGAAAGTGCATTATTAAGCCCAAAAATGTACTTATACCAAAATAAGGTATAATGATGAAATAAATTATATTATTTATAACTAAAAATTATTTAAGTTAAATTGAGATAAAATTAAAATCATAAATGTACTTTTAATATAACGAAATTGAATGTTTTTTTTAAATCGGTATTTTTCATTATGCACCGGAAAATAAATATTTTCAGAAAATACAAAAAATTCACCCTACGATAATTTTGAAATTATGATTTTAAAAATTAACTTTATTTTTTTCAATATAATTTATAAAATTTTCAAAATTTAGTTTTAAAATAAGCACACTATTAAAAGGCGGTAAAATTGCCTTTAGAAGAATATAACCTTTTATGCATAAAATTGGAATCATTTTTATCTTATGCCTATAAAAACCATTTGGATGAATGTAAAAATATTTGATTGAATATATAATATATAAATTTTATAATTTCATTAATACTATTCATTCCCATCAATTTAACAACTTGGTTACAACTGTCACATTTTAAAAAGGATATCATGGTTTTTAAACTCAATGTTGCGTGCGACATAAGCTATCAAATATGTTCAATTTAAAAGATGAATACCATAAAGTATTGAGGTGTTATATGAATAGGTTTTGATTAATAATATTAATTTGGTCAAAAATAGAGGTGTTCCATCCTTTAATGGAAAGAACTACCATGATTGGAAGAATATGATGTTTACCTTTATTTTATCTCTTAGCCATGAAGTTATTGGTGTAGTTACAGATGGTTTCCTAGTGATTGACATAAGTGCTAAGATGAATTTCTAAGATTTTTTTGAGATATATGGGAAGGTAAGAAAATTCATTCTTATGTTAATGTCTGATGAAGTGTACACTAAGGTGATGAGGCTACAAACTAAAAAGGAAACATGGGATAAACTTGAGATAATATTTGAAGGTAATGTTAAAGTCAAATATTCCAAGATAAAAATCTATAGAAGCATATTCAAAGATATAAATATGGAAAAATATGAAAACATTGATTAATAATTTACAATGGTGAATGGAATTTTAAGTAACATTTGGGGATATGGTGAGAAGTTTGAAGATTCTATCTTTGTCAAAAAATTAATGAGGAACTTTTTAGACAGGTTTGATCCTAAAATTTCAGCTCTATAATATATAGGGGATATTACTCTTGATTATATTCACAATATACAAATTTCTTATTAAATGATAAAGACTACAATATTTAAAAACAAAACTAAAGAATAAATGGATTTTGAAGTCATTAGGAAGTTGAAGATCAAAGATGAAGAAGATGACGAACCAAGTGACTCTGATTGTGAAGATGAGAAAGATAATGAACATAAAATAATCATGTCACTTATCACAAAGAACTACAGAAAAGGTAAGCAAAAATAAAAAGTTAAACTCTCACTTAAATGTTTCAATTGCAGGGATATTGGTAACTTTTCCATTAATTATCCAAGGAAGAAAAATAGAGAGTATAATGATAAGGATGAAAAGCATTAAAATAATATATAGGGAAATTACACAAAAGAATCCTCAAAATATATACATAACTCTCATTACTATGGAAGACCCAGATTTAATGGGTACTATTGGTGTTGTAGTGTTTTTGTTCATAGTGCCTATTCCTACTAGCACAATATGTCTCTACCAAGAAGAAGGTAGGAGCAAGGGAAAGTAGATTTGAGAATATGAGAATAAATTTATAGAATAATCAAGTTTATTATAGGGAAAAAATTTATCCATCCACAAAAAAATATATTTAGATGCTTAAATGAAATATGTGGGGGATTTGAACAACAAGGTCATACTATTGAAGAGTGCATGACTAGTTTTCCTAGCTAGCTTCCCTATAATGAAAGAAGAAAAGGAAAATCAAAAAGTAGATCAAGGAAAATTATATTTTATAGTTAATGTTGCTTTGGAGGATATACAGAGAGGAGATCCATAGATCTTGGATAGTAACAAATCTTCACATATGTCTGGTGTTACAAAAATCATGAAAAATATTAAAGAACATGATGAAAGTACAATGAATTTTGACAATGAAAATTCTACAAGAATTAATAGAATTGTTTCTACTGAGGTTGAAGAAAATAATCTCAATTGTAGTGATGTTATTTATATGTAAGGGATTAAGAAAAATCTCTTGAGTTTGAGTCAAATGTGTGATAAAGATAATGACATTCTATTCAAGAAAAAATAACGTGTAATAAAAAAATTCTCAAGATAGAAGGATCATCACAAGTGGATAAAGAAAAAGTGGTAACCTATTCCAAATTATCGTTCCCACTTATTCATGCTACTTTAGTACCAAAGAATAAATTGAATTGTGGAACATGATATATGGACACTAAAGTTGTTAATATATTTAAAATATTTATAAGGAATGTTGAGAAAGGGATAGGGGTGTACATTTTGAAGCTAAGAATGGATAATGGCATGTAATTTACATGAAATTAATTTTAAAATTATATTAAAAATCATGAAATTAAAAATAAATTTAGTGCAACCTACACTCCACAACAAAATGGAATAGTTGAGAGGGAAAATAAAAGCATAGTTTAAATAGGAAGGCCGATGTTATCTAAGCACAAACTTTTTGTGTTTTTCTGGAGAGAAGTGGCATGCACTATTATCCCTATTAAAAATAGATTCTTGGTGAGACTCAAGAAAATAAAAACTTATTATATTTGGTTCAATAGAAATACTACTATGAAATAATTCAAAGTATTTGGAATCCTATGTTTTATAAGGATCAAAGGTAGCAATCTAGGTAAATTTAAAGAAAAGGAAAATGAAATAATTTTCATAAGTTACCTTTCTAATGGAAGTGGGTACATCTGTTGGAACAAAAGGATACATAAAATCATTGAATATTTTGATGTTAAAATTATTGAGAACCAGTCCAAAACATGAGGTTTAGTTGATGGAGTAGATGTTTTTTCATAAGTTAACAGTGAACAAAATTCAGAAAACCAGCCAGTTGTTCAAGCCGATAATGTAGATCATTTTGAAATAGTTGATTCAAATCAAACTTTTGATGATGATGATGAGATTTATGATAATCAGAGTATAAGGAATATAATTCTTAAGAAACATGTTAATGTTGGAAATATAATAGGTAATCAGGAGGCACCAATCCAAACTAGATGAAAACTTAAAATTGAGAACCAAACTACTCTCATTTCACAAATTGAACCAAAATGTGTTTTAGAGGTAGTAGAACATGATGATTGGATTATTTCTATGAATGAAGAGATGGATAAAATTAAAAATAACTCCAATTGGGAGCTTACATCAAGGATGGAAAACAAAAATGTTATAGGCATCGAGTGGGTTTTTAAAAATAAACTCAATGAGAAAGGAGATGTATCTAGTAATAAATCCTAACTAGTTTGCAAGGGATACTCTCAAATGTAAGACATATATTTTGAAGAAAAAATTTCTCCTATTAAAAGGATAAAATACATTATAATATTATTATTATAAGAATCTCAAAAAAATAGAGTCCACCAAATGGATACAAAGTGTATTTTCCTTAGAATATGAAGTGTTTATTAAGCAGTCTGAGGGGTTTATTCTTGATAAATATGGCATCATAGTGTGTAAGTTAAAGAAATCATTATAAGTATTATAATAGGATTTGAGGGCAGGATACTCCAAACAATATAGATGCTTTAAGAATATGAAATTTTAAAAAGGAATGGTTGACAATAACCTATATGTGAAATAAGAAACCACATGTAATCTCATTGTTGTGATCTATGTTGATAATATAATATTCTCAAGTGATCATGGGTATATCTGTTAATAATTTTCAAATCAAACGAAGTATAATTTTTTATATTTATTTGTTAGAATTATTTCATATGATTGTAAATTTTATAGGTAGATTATTATATATTACTATCTCAAAAAAATATGCTAAATAATTATTGACAAAGTTTGGAATGAAAGATATAAAGGAGGTTTCTACTCCCATTGTTGTTGGAACCAAATTGATCAAAGTTGAGAATGGAAAGAGTGTTTATTAAAAGTAATTAAGAATAATAGTTGGAATCCTACACCACCTGATGACATCAAGACTATATATTATATTTACATTGAATCTATATGTTCAATTATAGAGTTATCCAAAAGAATCATGTAATGGCCCATGCCGTTATGCTTGTAATTTTTTTGGGAGGGAATTTAAACTTTTCACCTGGAGGTAGGATCATTTGAAGAACTGAGTTTTTTACTGAGGCACAACTTGTTTGAACATCTAGAAGAGACGTTTTCATACCAGAATAGAAGCTAGGTGGATGACTTAATGGTCAATTTTTTAGTGGAAGAGGCTTAAAGAATCCAGGGTATCTGCTATATCCATGGGCTAGCCAGTGGGGTAGGTAGTAGCCTAGTTTTCCAAAAGGGATCTCCAGCCAGCTGGGGAGCTTGCATCGGGTGGCTGGTGGGCCACCAGATAATTGGTGGGTCATTCTAGGTGATGTTAAGTGGGAGGTGTTTTGGCCTTTTCGTCCACTGAGGCCCCTATGGTTTTAATCCCCCTTACTCAAATTTTTGAGTTGAAATTGGTACTGGACCCCTCTCTTCCTTCATCCAATAACTCCTCTTGATCCAAGTTGGATTTAGATGAAAATTTTTGGTAAATCTAGGCTAAATACCTTGATCTTCTTCAATCTTGGACTCATTCTCTATCCTTTAGTGGTGGATCATGTTTTTGTTCATCGTGGACGTTTCTTGTGGAAAGTATAAACCCTAGCAATACTTTGATGTATTGTTTCTATTTTAATTCCCCTTATTCTTGATAATCTAAGACATTGATTTTTCTTTTGATATATTTTAGATAGAGAATCATATGACAATTCCATCAGATCTTGGTGAAATTGTTTGAGGATGATGGGGCTTTGAATCAACATGTCTATAGGATTTCCCATGACGATGAACATGTGTCATTGATTGATGTTTGTATGAAGTTATGTCCCTTGATATTTTTTTCTATGGTTTTTGGTCAATTTGTGTCAAATTGACCATTGAAATATGGAATTGATTTGGGGATTCTTCTCGTCTTAGAACTGAGAGTGCACTGGGAGTGACTTGAACTCCATTGAATGATGTTGTAGCCAAGGTATGTCATATGATTGGTTTCTTCCTAAAGGTTCCAATTTAATTATGTTAAATTAGACTTTTTATTATTTCTAAATGATGTTTCTTTTTCTCAAAATGAAGTTAGAAGTGTGATATGGACCTTCCATGGATGGATGGTCATGGTTTTGACTAGGTGGGATTATTTGGTAAGTTTTTTGGAATGTGTGTCTTCTCCTTTAAATGCGAGTTCTTGTAATATTTTAATTAATTATTATAATTAATTAATTGGAAATATTTTCCATGAGAAAAACCTTATGGAAAACATTGGAGGTCAAATGGACTCAAATAGACTTAGAAAATGATGCTAGGATTTACTTGTCTTAGAGTTGGTTCCATTTGAGATAGGTGGTCCCGTGTACTCTACCCTTTGGTATTATACATGTTTATTAGAATGAGATATGTGGTTTTCCACATTGAGATAATGAATCTTAAATCATAATTTGTTATGAATAATAAGTAATTATTTATTAATTAATGATCCTTGAGTCTTAATTAGTTAAAGGAACCATGTTGAATGTAATTGGACAAAGTACCAAGATCCACAATGGTCCCTTGTGCACTAGCTTGATGCCGGATGATAAAAGATGAGGCTTGATCACTAATTTTTTCCTTATATTATATAAACTCTATTTTATGTGTGGTTACGATCCATGATACCTAGAGCCCATGAGACTATGTTTGACCACATATGTGTGCCTTTGTAGTTGTGAGACACTTTATGATGATTTTTCCATGGGCGTGCTTATGTATCTTGTTGTAACGTTTGATGATGATCACATGTACTTGGTTACTATTATTATTCCCATGACGATATTCGATGATCTTCTTATATGTAAACCCTTATTTTCTTGATGTGATACTTTACATGCATTTCTTGTTTGATCATTCTTGATAGTGATCACATGTGGGTGTGTGTATAACCACTTGAGAACTGTTCTTGATATGCCTTATTATTACTTTATATGATGTGTATTGCTTATGGTATTACATATCCTATGTAACCTTTCTTCTGGTAACACGATGATTAAGTTGTTCAGTTTTGGATGGATGACCCCTTAGAGGGGGAGCATGATGACCTGACGATGGCTATGGACTATGGCTTGTTTGATGGTATGGGTTGGATCACTAACATGTTGTTGGCATGGGAGTAGATAATACATGGTCTAGGAATTTGTCAGTTACAGACTGAAGTGGGAGAATTTCATACAAGGGTGATGTGATTATCCAATTATTTCAAACATATCAGGTGAGACTTACCATCATTTGAGGATACCAGCCGCTATCAGGGTGGGGTGTGCAGAGTTCCTGATAACGAACACCATCTGGGTGGGGCATGTGGTGTTCCTAATAATGACCACCATTAGGGTGGGGAATGTAGTGTTTCATTAAAAGAGGAACTTGGATTGAAAGGCGTAGAGTGTAAATCGACACAATGAATTATGACATGTCTCATGATGTGTGGTGGAAAATGTTTACATTATACATTTACTTCCATACAAACATTGAGCCGAATCAGGTATGACAGGGGGTTTGAGGTGGCTTGGTAAGTGTAGGACCACTTAGTATGTGGTTGTTATTTTTTTGTGCTTGATGGTTATATGATATGTTTATGTAGTTATGTATTTCCTATTTACTTTATGTTGAGCTTATTACATGCACATACACTGCATATTACCAGTTGGGTGTTGGACTACATTTGTGTCATCTTACTGAGTTGTACTCACACCCTACTTGGGCGGTCATGACACATGGGTACCCGAACAACCCTCACTTGTTGTAGGTACAAGTTGGGATAAGGCCTGAGTTTGATTGTCTAGTGGGATATCTCACTATGATTCTAGAGTTAGGTATGAGATGTGGTTAAGAGTAGTAGGGGCCCTTGTACTTTTTTCCTTTTTTTATATATGTGATTAGACCGATGGGTGATCAATATTCTTGTACTTAGGAATGATCGTTTGGGTCTATTGCTTCCACATTCATTCATACAGTTGGCATGTTATTGGTTTCCATTAACCCTGATTATATATTGTTATATATTTGGTTATGTATTATTATTATGTACTCCGATTTAGGTTATGCATATCCATTATTCCACCTTATACCCTTGTTGCTAATCGACATCCTTTGGTGTATAGGGAGGTGCGCATGAGATCGTGTGGTGTTTCAGATTAGACCTAGCGATTCAAGTCGGGATGTTACAAAATGGTATCAGAGCATGGTCTGTCTTGTTTTTACTATTTTTGGGAATTGGTATATAGGTGATATATGAATGTGTTAGAGCTTACGATGAAACCCAAGTTGGTGCATCATGAACACCATTTCAAAGGGAAGTCCATGTTACCATGGAATGCGATTAATGTTCTTGGATTGCACTGTTATGGTTGTATATGATTTCACCTCATGTTACACACATGTATTTTGAGGTTCATGATTTCATATGAATTTTAATATTGGATGTATCAAAAATAGGTTTCACTTGAATCATATTTGACATATAGGTTTCACATGACATATATGTTACTTGTGTGTGATTATACTAACTCATATGCATGTATACTTCTAATAATAGGCCATGTGAGGTTATGGTGTAGTGAAAATGGGTGATTATGGAGATGATGACAATATTTATGATGATGTATTCCCTCTGAGAACATGCAGCGTAGTGTAATACCCTAAGATAAGAACACTATGTTCGATAGTGTACAAGATACGCAACACCCAACTTAAACGAAGAATGAAATATTATTATGGGATCATTATAACCTAGAAATTAAATTAGTGGGAATGAATAGTATTAACCAAATTATTAAATATATAATTTTATTACTCATTTTTGTGAATAATCACTTAATTTTTAGTAAATAAATTTTATTCTTCAAAAATATGTTTTCTTCAAAAATGGTTTTCTTTCTTTTTATGAGTGAATATTATAATATATTTTTGGAACATATATAAATTGTATTTTAAAAAAATACAATTTTTTAAATAATCATATTAAAATTATATTAGTTCAAATTTTTGGGATTTTTCTTAAAAGAATGATTTTCCAGTGAATAGTGAAAAATACCATTTTTTATAAAAACTGTCATTTTCTTTATATTAAAAAGTACCTTTATGATTTTAATTTGATATAAAAGTAAATTAATTAATATTTAGTTATATATAATCTAATTAATTACATTTTAATCATTATTATACCTTATTTTGTTATAAGTACATTTTTGTGCGTAAAATGCATTTTTCAAGAAAACTGTTTTTCATTGCGTTTTGCGAGATTAATTTTTAATTAAATTCTACCACTTATGCGAACTGAATCTTGAAAAATGGATTAAATATTTTGAATCATTATATCCAAATTTTGTAAATATTCCCCTTATATTTTTGGTCAATATGAATAGTAAACTAAGTAATTTTATTACCACGATAAAGCATAAAATAGGTAAATTAAGTTAAAAATAAAATGATAAGAACCATAAAATAACCCAAAAACTTATATAAATCTTATTTTATGAGTATATATATACCATAATTATAAAAGGGTTGAATTTATTACCTTTTTGGGTCACTTGGATAACATTATGACCATTATAGTATTTTATTTAATTAAAAGTCAAACGTGTCACACTCTTATTTTAAATAAGTGTAATATTTTTAATATGGTGTTATCTAGAGGATATGTTATAATGTAAATATTATTTTTAAGTATAAAATATTTATCTTCATCATGGTAATTTATTTTTTAATTTTTAGTGAAGAAATATTTAACTTAAATTCTTACACAACATTATTGCAGTAATTATTTAATTAATGGAATAATCAAATAAATGATATTAAAAATATTAAAAGTAACATAATTTGAGACATTTAAGGTGATACAAAAATTATATATATTCCCATGATATTTTTAGGTTATAATAAAACAGTTTGTTTTCTAATTTGACTTGTTTTCTTCATGTTTTTAAAGTCAAAGTAATGAACAATATCAAAATTGACAATAATGATATTTTATGGGATTAATATTTTATTAAATTATTAAAAAAATCATA
This sequence comes from Viscum album, assembly GCA_963277665.1. NCBI lineage: Eukaryota > Viridiplantae > Streptophyta > Magnoliopsida > Santalales > Viscaceae > Viscum > Viscum album. Next base: position 457,795,196 of record OY728120.1, on the reverse strand, counting down.
AAAATATTAAATAATAAAAAATAGGATAATATATGGTCTAAAATTTCATAAAATGTGAATTTATAGACCATTTGAAAGCATTTGGATCTAGAATAATCTTATTATATTTTAATATTTTGAGATATTCCAAAAGCGCCCCTCACTGCAATTATAAATGGATCCCTTTAATTCACTTATTTACACCACATTGATATATATATATACTAAACCCTGAAAATTAATATTATAAACATCATTATCCATTTTTTTGAGGTTCTTTACCTTCCAAAATAGCAATCCTAGGTCCCTAAGAAGAGATCTAAAGGAAGTCTGTCGAAGAAGAGGCAATCGTCTTTACTAACTCTTTCAAGTTTATTTCTTATTATAATTAATCATCATGTGTTTTTATATACTAAATTAATAACAAAATAATAATATATATACTAATATGTTATTATGTTTATGATCGACCATATTCCACCTTTTATTCATCTTATTAAAAACAAAAGCATTGTGCGTGCGTACACACGACTTACCATCTCCACACAGAGGTGTAATTTTTTTTTCATCACCACTTAACTTGGATGGTTATAATGATGAAAATTATAAGTAAAAATGAAAAATATTACATTATATTTATTCTATAAAATTAATATATCATCTATTTACATACCCATTCACCATTAAGGGAATGATATTGTCACTCGTGCGTACATACGACCTACCGTCTCCACGAAGCGATGTAACTCATTTTTCATATACAATTTTCAATAATTGTTCTAAAAAATAATTAAATAATTAAATATTATACTTATATAATTAATAAAATTCTATATACAATTAATATATATCCCATGCACATGAACTAGAACTTACATGACAATATATGCAAGGAAAAATGAAGCAATTAACACCCGAAACAATAATAATAATGAAATATTATTAACAAACATGTGGTAATATGTTATATAATGATTATATATGATATAATAAATATTAATATGGTTTTTTAATAAATTAATAACACTATTTAAGCCATTACACAAGAGTTTAAAGCATGTTCAACTAAAGAAAAATGCAAGGTAAGGGATTTTTAGTCTTGCTTTTATTTTTGGGAGACTTATTCCATATTCATTGATCATTTATTTTGTGTGGTGTATATACTTACCTTTAACATGTTATATCATGAAATTCCTTATATTTATGATATTTAAAGTTCATTTTCAAGTTATTCTTTCATAGGTCTTATGATACGGATGTTACCAAAGCGGTAAGAGTTTATTTCACAATCTCTTCATTATTCAGAATTGTTTATATTTAAGTCCCTACTGAGGAATATTTATCTTACATGTCCATATTTTAAATTTTTTTTTCAAAAAGGTTTTTAATATTCTCATATAATTTTTTTAAATTCATTTTACCCATATTTTACCTTTTAAAAAAATGGCTTTAAGGAAATATTTTTGTAATTTTCCAAATGAGGTATTTTGTGACTTTAAAAAAAATTAAAGGAATGTTTCTTTAACATATATGGAATGAGAGAAATTACCCACCATCATGATGTATTAATGCTTTGAATTTTATATTACAAGTTTACAAGTTTATTTTCAAATAAAAATTTTCCTTCATATTTGCACAATTTCTTTTTAAAAGTGAATTTGAAATTGAAAAATATATTTTCCTCAAAAATGTTTTTAATGATATTTTTATGAAAATTTTATTCATCAATGAAAAAACCCTTTATTTTAATTATTCACCACTAGTTATATGTTTTATTTACACTATCCTTTGAAGCATGAACTTACTTGTGATCATTGGATATTATATTTCTCTTAAATATCCATATTCTTGTATCATGGAAATGATTATTTCCCAATCCATATAGAATTTTTGAATACAGTGTTACATTTTGAAAGTATTTTATTGAACATGGAATTATTGATAAATATATACTATTTAATAAATAAATAAATTTTATGATAAGGCCCATTTTTCAATAATTAAATCAATTATTCGATATATGAGGAATGATTTGGACCTATAGTGATGGGTGCGGGATGAAATTATATAGCCCCTTAATGCATCGACAGGTCTCATGAGATAAATAAGATGGCCAAATTAAATTGGTTTTTACCCATAATGATTAAATTTTATTGTGAAAGGTATTTAAAACATGAATACCATGATGTATGAGATCACGAAGTCCAATTTTAAGCATTTACATCCTTAAGAATTTGGTTATTATTATCCATGGGATTTTCACTATGATATTATCCATGGATTCAGATTTTGTACAAGTTATTGATTAAATGGAATTTTTTTCCAACTATTTATATTTCTATAATTATTATTCCTTGTATTCTCATGATATATGAGTTATTTATTAAATGTCATGTGTGTTTAGTTATTTACATTACCATATTGATTATGCATTATTGATTCAAGATAACTTCTGCTATATGTAACCCTTAATGAGAATTTGTGATCACCCTTATTTTGTTTCCTTTCCCCATAATATGAAGGAGAATCATTTTAATGAGTTAAATTATGATTAATGTTTTTCATTATTATGTTTTATGTTTTATCCCCAATGTAAAATGGGTATCATGTATGTATCTGGTTTTTCAAAACTACTAAACTGATTGGTCTTTTGGAATTTTTACTACTTGTATTTGTGACATTGTAATAAAATAACCATTGACTTTGGGATTTTGGATTTGGGGTTATTATATACAGTGTAACTTTTTGGGTTTTTTGGACATTAATCGTAAGATCCCATGTTTTGAATCGAATGTAATTTCCAAAGGAATTTTAATTTTCCTGTTTGTTGGAAGGACCAAATCATAAATAGATATTTGAAATGCAATTATGAGTATTGAAACTCTTAAAAGTGATGTTTTTAGATGAAGTATAAGGCATGAGAGGTTCCTCGAGTGTTCTTTTGAGTTTTAGGAGCGTCAGGATTTGAAAAACCATTTTTTTGAAAGGGTAAATGGGGCTTATGGTTTGAACATAGTTAGTGAAAATTTTACACCCAAACCATGCAGCCTATATGGGGGGAGAAAGATTTAGACTAACCATGTGAGAGGAGGCGTACTACTATGTGGGTGGTTCTATATAAAATTGCAGAGGAAAATTCATGGGTTGTGTGTAGTTTTTCAAACCATGTTCCTAGCTACGTGAGGGGGGTTCCAACCTAGGAAGTATTGACACACAGTTAGCACATAGTTTGACCAACCATGAGGCCAAACAGTGTGCCTCATTAAAGGGATGAAATCACCTTTATGCCCTTGATTTATTTTAACCCCCATCATACCTTCTTCTTCTCACTGGATCATATCAGCTCCCTATACATAGAGATATCCTCCTCTCCTCATAGGCTTCCATGGTTCTCCTTTTTCCTAAATTAGAATTGAGCACCATCGAGTGAGTTTAAAGTGTAATAGGAATTTGAGGATTCTTATGATTTCTCTCAATATTTCTTGAATCAAATCCTGATAATGGGTGAGTGAAGTATCCTAAGCATGAATTAAGTGGTTTATGATTTTTTTGTTAAAGTATTTTTTTATTAAATACTCCATTGTGACACACACTGGATTCTCCAGGAGTTTTACTCTAAATGTGAAATTAAATATGTAGAAACTAATACCTTAAATTGGATAGCCATTATGATTTTAATTTAACCGTTGGAGGTTTTTCAACTCAACTCAAACCACACCCTTGGGGTGTGTTTCTTATATTCCATATACCTATTACTTTATCTTTTGAATTAAAACCACCCTTTGATCATGTTAACTTGATTTTATTCAAATGAAATGGTTAAATGGAATTAAATTAACTATAAGTGTTGTAGATTATTCACTTAGCTTATGATCATTATTTATAATATTCTAGATCCATCCTTCATAAAGGAAATAGAAAATTATAATTGATTGGAACTTTTAAGGTAAGGATTTACCCTTATCCATGACAAAATTATTAAATGGAATGCTTGAATCCTTCACTCATAAGTGAAGTGATAAATAGAATTAATTGAATTGTTTTGGAAGGGGAAATAAAATGGATATATTTGAAATAATAAATGGAATGGAACTTCCCATGGACTTCTTAATTACTTATAAATTGAATATCCCAGATTTTGTACTTGAATTGTGACACGACATGCTTACTAACTTGGTCTTCTTTATTACATAAATTTGAATGGTTTGATGGATTAGACCACACCTTGAGAGAACCTTAGTTTCCCAAGTAGGAATTCCTTATACATGCTCATAGGTTGGATGAATTATATTATACCTTGAGAGAACCTTGGTTTCCCAAGTAGTAATTATTTTAACTATCTCATTGGTTATATGGATTATATTATGCCTTGAGTGATACTTAGGTTACTTCTATAGAATGACTTATATGAGCTCATAGGCTTATTGAGATTATATGTACCATGATCAATACTCGGGTTTCTTATGTAGAACACCTTGGATAGGCTCAAAGGTTAAATGAGTTATATTAAACCTTGAGAGATACCTGATTTCCTTATACAAAATTCCTTGGATGGGTGCACTGGTTGAATGAATTTTAATAGACCATAGAGGGATACCTAGGTTCCTTATATGGAATTCCTTGGATAGGATCATTGGTTAAATGATTTACATTACACCTTGAGTAATTCATGGATCTACCAAGTAGGAATGTCATGCACGGGCTCATAGGAAAAATGATATTTTATTACTTACTTGACCACCTTTATACATAGATGTTGTGGGTTTACCTTGAGTCCTATATGACTATTATAATTTTATGAACTTGGTTATGTTCCTTGGTTGGGATGTTTCAGATGATGCCTTAATTAAATAAGTGAATCTTGTGCTATTAATATGTAGATTCCTTGGACTTATTCCTTGGGTCCTCACCAGTGTATATATATCTCTGCATATATATGTTTACATATATTCATATATATACATGATGGAATTTCATAGATATTTCATCTTAGGTTGAAGCAGGTATGGCCGACCATGTGTCCTTTGAGGAACATGATTCTGACTTATTTACATTTATTTGTTTGATATCTTATTGATATACCTGCACAATAAAATATTTTATACTCATAGACAGGATTGGATTATACACTTTTGTTGGTGTCCTACAGAGTATATCTCACACCCTATACGGGCCTCCGTTTGGTACCTGAACATACATCACAATTTCAAGTTCATGATCAAAGATTGTGCTATGTGTTATTACTCATGTACATGAGTTATTAGGAGCACAAAACCGAGCTAGTTCTTAGTATGATCATGGATATATCCTTTGGGATCTTATTCAATTCATTATATATATTATGCATTACCTATTGTATGTCTATTTTTGTACACTGCATCATGTTCATGCATAACTATTTATTCATTTATTATTGATTTTTAGTTATCATTATCTTCCACTACCATGTTGTTCATCTTCTTTATATATTCTTTATTTATGATTTCTATATGTTTTTTATTGATCCATAGGGTATAATCTCCCCACCATACCATTATTAGACCCTTAATACTAGTCAACAACCTCTGACACATGATGAGGTGTTCTTGAGGCCATGTGACCCACTAGTAAAACTACTATTTATAGAGTGATATGTATAGGTACATTACAAAGTGATATCATAGATTTATTTTTCCTTTTTCTTACTATTTTGGGATGGTATATATGAGACTAGGAATGTGTCAACACTTGGTAAATAGCCCATGTTTGGGAGTGATCAACCCACACACTGGGGAAAGACTAAGTTTCTAGGGATGTAACTATTGTTCGTGCTGTTCATTATTACAATTGATTATTATTTCACCTTGAGTGATTGATGCCTTTATAATGATTAATGATTTATGGGATTTACAGTATTTTACCCTTGGATCGGTATGAAAAGTAAGTATTGTTATAGGAATCATTATAGGCACATATAGATTCACATTCCATGCATATTCCATGCCACCTTGTGTGATTTAGCAGCATGATTACATGTATACCATGTTTAAGTGATTATTTAGAATGATTTTCCTATATACCATGCTTCTATGATTTCCTATTTATATGTCTGTATTATTTACTGCTATGTGATAGCATGACTTATTATAATTATAATATACGATTGGTTATTAAAGTGTCTGAATCAACCTAAATGGTGTTTTACCATATAGATTGATGTTGACACCTTAATTAACCAATCCATACATGTTTGATCCATGTACCATTGGTTTCATGGGCTGAAACATTAGTGATTGTTATTAAATTAGCACAAAAAAAAATTTATAAAGTGTACAGGCCTTTGTAAATTGTAAAGGGTGACCCATATAATCAAACCATTCTGCATAGACTTGCTATATTTAGAGTATAAAGGTGAAAACCTGGTTGTAGTTACATGAATTATAATTGTAACTTATAAAGGAAAGTACCTTTATAACTCGAGAATGGTGACTCATCTAACTATACTATAATATAAATATAAAAGTTATTAAATTCTATCCCTTAAATGTAATTGGGATGCTTATTATCTTATGCTCCACTTGACCCGAGTAGGTCCATCTTGACATGTTATACTTATGAGATAGACTTGACTCAACCCATGTAGGTAAATAAAGGTGTTTTATGCTTTTGAGATATAACCTCCAAGGGTGTAATTAAATATTAATAAATCAAATACTATTGGGTTGAATTTAAATGAACCTAGGTTGAATGACCCAACCCTCGTAGGCTGCATTTATTTTAAAATGCCTCAGTGATTAACCCCATGGGGGTATACTCATGATAAATAGGGATGGTTATTTAAGGTGTCAACAACCACTTATACAGTGTTACATATAAATGTATGGTGGCATCTTACTAGATCAATTACCCTTTAAAATGATTAAATATCTTTTATATATTTTTTAAATTTATTATTACAAGTCTTTAGTTAATTAAAATTATAATCACAACCTAAAGTGTGTTTTCCTCTATTGATTGTAATTAACATTTTCTTTAAATAATCTAGATATTAGAATATTTATGGATAAATATAATGGATAAAAAGGGATTTATAAGATAAATTTTCTAAATTGGGATAGGATGTCAGCTAAATATGTAATGCTTGAAAGGAAGTCCTGATATAACTTGCCTACATTTCCTTATAGTGTCAGCAAAATAAAGTATGAAGTATCATCATCTTTTATAACTGGTACTTGAATTGTATATGTTTGAGCCTCCTTAATGTTTTAAATGACTATGAATCAATGAAAATGGATGAAATAAAACCTTTCCATGGCATTGATAGCTAATAACCTTGTGTAAGGGTAGTCTAAATGTTGTCTTGATAGTTTCATTGAATGGGAACATGGACATTAACTATGGATCTCTTCTGAATTTTTTTGTAATGTTGATCTAAAGTGTAGACCGATAATCCCAATGACCTTTTTGGAATAACCTATTTATAGAGTCAATGCTTTATTCTTTGGTAAGGGGCTATCATGGTTGAGGCATCACCCTCAAAGGTAATATAGTATTGGTATATGCTTGTGTAGAGTTCCATGTGAGAGGTGACATTCAGGTTCTGTTTGACTTCAGTATGAATCTTAGTTTTTAGAACAACACTCACTTTAGGTGGGTGGTCATGTGATAAATGGGCCCTTGTTAGGGATATGAGCATTATGTAATTCTATGATTTAGTAGATTAGACATGTATAGGGAATAATCGACTGCTTACTAGGTCATGAAACCCTTCTTCTTCTTCTTCATTGATGGACGAATCAGGAGGTCATCATCCAAATCAATAGTCATATGGGATAATACAACTCTGGGCTAAATATTTTTCATGGTCCATAAAATACTAGGATGCATAGGGCCAATAATCCTATGGATAATATCAAATGATGTGTCTTTATGTTGATGAAATCTCAAAGTAGTACATGTTGATACATGCTATACATGTCAAGTCATGAGGTGGTGCAGTGAACCATATGAGTTTGGTGGAATTTTTTAAGTTGAGCTATTATAATATGTTCATGGATCATTTTTAGTAGTAGAATGACCTAGATGTATAGAGATGTTTGATTTATCCCAGTACTAGGGGATGATTTTAGAAAAGTATCAGGTGTTGTAACACTACCGATCGATTATATTTTGGATTATATGATTGATACTAATCATGCGAGGGAGTGCAGCTCGAGATAGTGTCATGCATACATCTAGATTAAATATGATCTAACATTATTTTACGTGGCTGATTTTTCTCTCTTTCCAACTTATCACTTGGTAAAATCATGTTTTCTACATCCATAACCCATTTTTGGTGGTGGATGGAGTGTGTGTCATGGGGTGATTTCCCATTCTCAGTAAATGATGACTAGGACACTCCTAAGGTGGGGAGTGTCACATTGAACATGTTTTAGCATATCCTTATAAGTACAGGGAGAGAAATAGGAAAAAGACATCTGGACATGGTCAGAATAAATTTTGGAAACTCACGAGTCAAGTGAGTTTAAGTTTATAATCCTTGAAATGATACTCAAGATAAAATCCAGTTATGAGTTTGGATCGAGTCTAGACACTAGATTCAGACTTGAGGTGTGTAAGTGACCTAGATAATGTAACACTTTGGAGGCATGTTGGTGCTTGCAAGGTTGTATGATGATGAAATGGTTAGATGTGTACGTAACCTTTAAGGACACCATGAATCAAGGTTGGAATACAATGGAGGTTTTTGAAACAATCACAAAATCCCTTGGTAGTAAGGGAATCATGGTCAATTAATGATGACGTGTCATCATTTACAACTGATCACTTTCAAAAGAAGTCATTTGGAGGTGGTTTAACTATTATTTCCTATGTGTAGTTGGATACAATTGGTTGGAAACCATACCAGACACTTCATTTTGGATATGATGAGAGTGTCTTGGGTCTTATGGGTATTCATGATATCTTATTGGTGTAATCTTGGTTTATAGATGATCATGTCCCCTATTTTGATATCATACTGAGTACACTAAGAGAGTGTTAGTTATACACTGAGCTAAAGAAGGAAAACAAATTCCCTTCCAGTTGATAATTAAATTCAGTGGGATTTTCACTTGAGTAGTGTGGATAATTATATAGTCATAGACTATTATGGGTGATACTAGGATTCTCATGTAGGAAGGCCTTGGACGAACTCATAGACACTAGTTGATTCTTTAACTTGATCTCTAGGCGAGATACAATGCTGTGATCAGTCAGCATTCTTGATACGTGGATGCCTTAGATATATACCAATGCACACTTGTAAACTTCTAAGAATGGACAACCTTGGATGAGCTCCATGAACTCTAGTAGTTGATTATGAGGTTACTTAGGACCTATAGTTGTGCTCAGATGATATTTGTTGGGGGTGAAAATATAGGGGTACTAGATTGGGTATACACCTATGTTCATGTTGTGGCATGATGACATAAATGAATGTTTTGGTTAGAGAGGTCACTAGAATCCAGTTATGGGTTTTGATGAATGTGATCAAATAGATCTTGAGGTAACTTAGTTTAAATACATCAAGATCAGGTTTTCAAATGCATCAACTATTGAATCTAATAATTTTTAGATATAGCTGACTGGTAGTGGTCCGACTTGCTTTCTATTATTTAGTTTCATGTAGTTAGTGATGAACCACATTAGGAACATCATTCGGATGTGATGATTACAGTGCAAGGTCATCCATGTATTTTCATGGTAAAGATGACACAATTAGGATAAATGTGGTTGATGGGGAATCGACTGTTCGATCAATTTAGAATTATGATGAGATAATTGTTAGAAAACTAAGGGATAGTTTGTTTAGAAAATTCCAATGATAGAGAGTACTGTGGTTCAAAATTGGTTTCTCAAAGTTAGAACATATGGTGGGGAGCTCCATAGGATGGTTGGTGAAAGAGATGATGATGTGATCATGTATCAGGTTAGAAGGGATCAAGTAAGTGCTATCTCAATGTTTTAGTTTTGGGATACAAGTGTTGGCTCGAGCTTCAATAGCTTAAGTACAATGTGTTTTACAATGACACTCATAGGCATTTTGGGAATTTAAAATACAACATAACCAATTCAATGGAAATTTCATGACTCAAGTAGGTTAGGTGATATTTCGTTGTTCCCCAAGGCTTCTCAAGGATAAGAAGTTCTAAGGTGGGGATATTATAAGATCTTGTGTTTTGAACTGGATGGAATTTCCAAAGGAATTTTAATTTTACCATTTGGTGGAGTGTCCAAATCATAATTTGAGCCTTTTAATTTAATTCTGAACATTGAAAAACTTAAAAATGTTATTTTAGATGGATTTTAAGGTTTGAGAGGTTCTTTAGGTTTTTTTTTGTGTTTCAAGAGTATTGGGATTTGAAAACCTAGTTTTTGGAAAGGGTAAAGGGGGCACATGGTTTTTACATGGTTAGTGAAAAACGTGCATCCAAACCATGCATACTATATATGGAGGATCATGGTTTTAACAAAATGTGTGAGAGGAGGTACATAGCCCTATGAGAGGTTCTTTAGAAAATTGAAGTGGAGAATGCATGGGCCGCACACAGTTTGTCAAATTGTGCACCTAGCCATGTGAGAGGGGTTCCACATTATGTAGTATTGGTGAAAAACTGGTTCATGGTTTGGAAAACTATGCAACCAAACCATGTACCTCATTAAAGGGGAACAATTACCTTTTTTACCCTGATTTATTTCAACCTTCCTCCTCCCTTATTCTCTTCACCAGCACACAAAAACTCCCAATGAATTGATATCTCCTCCTCTCCTCCTAGGATTCCATGGTTCTACTTTGTTTGGAGTTGGAATCGAGCGTTTTCAGGTGCGTTGAAAGTGTAATGGGAATTTTAGGATTCTTATGATTTCTATTGATATAGCTTGAATCAAAGTATTATAATGGATGAGTGAATAATCCTAAGCATGAGGTAGGTGGTTTATGGGTTTCCATTAAAGTTTCATTGTTTTATTAAATATGTCATTGTGCCACATACTGAATTCTCCTTGTGTTTCCCTATAAGTGTAAAATTATTTATGTAGAACCTAATGCCTTAAATTGTATAACCATTTTGATTTTAATTTAACTATTGGAGGTTGTTTACCTCAACTCAAACCACCCCATTATGGTGTTTCACTTATATGACATAATCCTTATGATTTATACTAGGAATTAAAATCACCCTTTGATCATGTTAACTTTTTTTCTTCAAATGAAATGGTTAAATGGAATTAAATGAACTATAAGTGGTAAAAATGAATCACTTATCTTACAATCATTATTTATAATATGCTAGAGCTATCCTTCATAATGGAAATGGATAATTAGAATTGAGTTTAATGCTTAAGGTAAGGATCTGCCCTTATCCATGAAAAAATTATTAAATTTAATTCTTGACTCCTTCACTCATAAGTGAAGTGATAAATAGAATAAATTGAATTGTTTTGGAAGGGGAAATAAAATGGAGTTATTTGAAATAATAAATGAAATGGACCTTCCCATGGATTTATTAATTACTTATAAATGGAGTGACCCAAATTTCATACTTGAATTATGATATGACATGTTTACTAACATGGACTTATTTTTTACATAAATTTAAATGGTAATATGAATTAGGCCACACCTTGAGATAACCTTGGTTTCCCAAGTAAGAATTACTTGGATGGGATCATTTGTTGGATGAATTATATTATACCTTGAGTGATCCTTGGTTTCAAAAGTATGAATTATTTGGATGAGATCATTAGTTAGATGGATCATATTTTACCTTGATTGATACTTGGGTTCTACCTACAGAATGCCTTGGATAGGCTCATAGGTTTATTATGATTACATGTACCATGAGTGAGACTCAGGTTCCTTATGTGGAACACCTTGGATGGGATTAGAGGTTAAATGAGTTATATTAATCCTTGAGAGATACTTGTGTTCCTTAGATGAAATTACTTGGATGGGATCATTGGTTAAATGAATTGTAATATACCATGGATAAATACCTCGGTTCATTATATAGAATTCCTTGGATGGTCTCATTACTTAAATAATTTATATTATGCATTGAGCGATGCATGGATCTACTAAGTAGGAATTCCATGCATGGGATCATAGAACAAATGAGATTTTATTAATTGTTTTATCACCTTTAGACATGGATGTCATGGGTTTACCCCGCGTCCTATATGATTGTCATACTTTTATGAACTTGGCTATGTTCCCTAGTTGGGATGTTTTGGTTGATGCATTAATTAAATAAGTGACTTTTGTGCTAATAATATGTAGATGCCTTATCCTTATGCCTAATGTACTCATCAGTGAATTTATATATCTACATATATATGTTTACATATATGCATATATATACATGAATATATGTCATAGATATTTCAGCTTAGGCCAAAGCAGGTATGGTCATCCTGATGTCCTTCTAGGAACTCAAGTCCGACTTATTTACATCTATTTATTTACTATCTTTCTAATATACCTGTACATTTCTATATTTTATACACATAGACTATATTGAATTAGACATCCTTGGTGGTAGACTATTGAGTATATCTCTCACCTTGTTCAGGACACCATTTGGTCCCCAAACAGACCTCATGGTAGTAGGTTTAGGATCATGGATTGTGTTAAGTGTTGTTACTCATGTACATGGGAGATTAAGAGCACATGAATAAACCAGTGCTTAGGATGATCATAAAGACATCCTTGGGAATTTTATTCATTTTTTTTATATATGTTATGCATTATCTTATACATGTTTATTACTGTACACTATATCAAGTTCATGAATGATTATTCATTCATTTATTATTGATTATGAGTTATTATTATCTTATATTACTATATTGTTCATCCAATTATACTGTTATTTATTTATGATTTCTCTATGTTTTTTACTGATCAATATGGTATAAACTCCCCACCATACCATTATTAGACCCTCATTTCTAGTCAACAACCTCTAGCATATGAAGAGGCGTGCTCGAGGCCATGTGACCCACTGGTTCGACTATTATTTATAGAGTGAGTCAGGTTGGGATGTTACATTAATTACCTTAGTAATAATCTCATGTGAGTAGCCTTTTGATAAGTCAGGTTGATTAAGTTTCCAACTATATATTATGTGGAGTGATCCATTTAGGACCCAATGAAATCCTTTTTAACCGAACTAGGCATCTTAGGCCTTGACATGGTTAGTCTAAGGGTGAATCCATCTTGAAATATCTGGATATATATATCTGGATGAATATCTATGGGTTTAAACCCTAGATAAACCTTGTGTCGGTGGTGTGAAAGACCTTGTGGCCTTAAAAATGCAACTCTGGTTACTGGAAAGGTGGTTCCTTGTAGTGCTTGGTAGTAACCTGAGTACATATATTCCTTATAAAAGAATAGTAAATCTTAATTCCTTAAAGGTGGTTTTAATTGATGAAAATTCCTTACACATGTGATTAACCTCTATAAATCCTAAATATAGTCTTACAAGTTTCCTTTCAACCTAATAGTATAAATCACCTTGAGTTATAGTGCTGATAATACAAGGTTGGTTTTCAGAGCACTCAAATGCTTACGGGATTAAGGGTATGACTAGGGGTTTCTTAAACCATTAGTTCAGAATGAAACTCCTATTGAGTGTCTAGTTATGATCCTAGGTGGTCAAACCTAGGAGGTCCGGAGTGTGTTAGATGCACAATAAATTGATATAACACCTGTGTGATGAGTGCTGCATAGTGAAATTGGTAGTAAGGAGTTTTATTTTCCAAAGAGTAGTGTTTTGAGTGATCTAGTTTGTTAAAGTTGGTGCCTTATGGTGCGTGGATAGCTGTAAAGGAAAGTGAGTCCATCTTTTAGGTATGTGACTCATGAAATAATCACTATATTGAAATAAAAAGTAGTGTTTCCATGCCTCATTGTAAAATCCTTATTACATGAGTGTTCATGTGGTGGTTACATGTGAGATTAATTGAATCTTTGAGAGTGGGGTGGTGAGATGACCATTGAGAATGTTACTAGTTATATGGATGAACCTAGAGGAGATAGTGATGGAAATTCACTGATAAATTTAGTTCAGGGTCACCCCTATTGTTAACAACCAGTGCATTTGGTGTGAATCTCATAGGGCTTGTCATCCTAGTGGTTGATGTGAGAAGAGTTGTCTTTGTGGTGGAGGATGAAATCAACAATGGATCAGGGTATTGTTGTGTGGACAACTTGAGTTTTTCATCGATAGAGATATCATGGTTTAATGTTGTGACATTCATAAGGGGATAAGACCCATCTGGTTTAGGAGCCATAACCTTCATCCAAGCTATTGAAGAACTTTACACACATCGATAATGGATTTTTTTATGTATTGGGATACATTATGAGCAATCCATGTATACATAGTGTGTGGTGTTTTTATTAGAAATCAGTTGAATGGAAAATCACCCTTAGTCTTCATGCTCAATGATGATCTAGTTGTGGACCAAGAAGACCGATGTGTGCATTTCAAGGTGACTATAAGGATACTACTTTGGTGGAAAGAATCGACCCGATCATATGTTAAATGAATCTATTATGGAAAGGGTTACAATCTTGAGTAAGACTAGCCATTGTACGATCTTAGAGACTCCAGAAGACTGACATGTGTTGGACCTGAGAGTATCTGGTTCCAGATAAACTTCCTGATGTTGATTCAGATGTAGTTCCAAATAAATACTATATGTGGGATTTAGGCTTGGAATAAAATCAGTTTCATCTAAGTGGGAGTTGGATTGTTGGTGTGTTGACGCATAGTTGAGAGCCTTGTGGTTGGTTCAAGTGGTCGGTGAATTAACTGAGGAACTCATTTAAAGTTAGTTTAGACTTTATTAAGGATATTGAATGATTTTATGATGCTTATGAGGTTTAAGGCATCATGATCAGTGGAATTATAAAGTGTTGATTGTTTAGGCTAGTTACCTTTATAGGAAGGAATTTGGGAATACACTAACAATTTTTTTTCATGAACCTAAATGAGATAGGTTGGAACCACATCGAACTCATTATTTCAGATACAACTTAGGTATTTAAGGATCAGTTGGGTCCTTTTGGAAATTTTGGCATGTGTGGGATATTTTTGGTCAGTAGTGACTCATTAGTTTGGCTCATAATCAAGGGTGAGGTTTTGTTATTGACTTTTAACCTGTGTCTTGTGTTAATAAAGCATAATGAAACTGAATTGCACTGGGCATGTCATTGTATTTCCAAAATCTTTTTTAATTTGGAAATTCCTATAGCGAGGATCACCGTTCTGTTTCAAAGTAATTGGTTGAGGACACCATGTGGTATCAAGTTTAATGAATTCGATGATTGAAGTCTTGATGTTGGATAGTAGTGAGATTTTTGGCTTAGCTTCTAGTGCTCATCCTTAGAGTCATGTAGTGGCAGCATGGTAAATTTTAAGGAGTGAGTATATCCTTGAGGCATCATGACATTGAGGATAGAACATAGAGAACTCCTCATAAGTAACTATTGGACCAGTCCAAGAAATTCCATATTTTAATGTTCAGAAATTATGTTTCCTTTAGTAAGGTTTATTTTTTATATTTTACCCTTACGCAAGTCTTACAAGTTTCCTATTACCCTTACGTAATATTTAAAGTGTTGGTCAGAGTGGAAAACTCAAGAGGGGGGGGGGGGTGAATTGAGTTTCCAATTAATTTTTTTATTAAAAATGATTTAAAAATAAAATACACCAATTTATAAAATAAATCCCGGTTAACTAAAACAATAGAATTATATAATTTTATTTTTCAAAAAACTTATTACAAGTTTGATAAAAACTTAGTTAAAATTAGTTTAAAACTCTTTTAACTTTTTAAATAGATTTATTGGTATCAAAAATGGTATATAAAATAAAAATGAAAGTTTTTTATAAAAGTAATGTTTTATTATATAGTTTATAAAACTAAAAAGATTTTATTTAAAAACAAAGTAAAACAAAACAAGAAAAACACATAGAAAAATAAAATAGGAGGTTTAGTCTCAAGATGATACCTAGTACTATCCACTTTGAAATCACCCATTTCTAAGATGTTTATTATAAATAAACTGATCAAAAACTTGGATTAGGTTTTATAGGAAACAATTCACAAGGATTTCCTGGCTATACAGAGCCTCTTCCATAGTTATATGTGGTAGAATAAAAATATAACAACTGTACACAAGCAGTCTAGGCTACACAACCTATTTCATAGTTCTTCATGAGAGAATAGATGAAAAAAGAATAATAGATCATGTATCACACTCTCAAATAAAGTATATGAGCTATTACTAAAAGATATACAATGTAAAACACACACAACTCAACATTAAGAAAAATAAAGTAAGATAAGGGAAAGAATTTGGTGCATCCGAGTATATACTTCTTTTATTTTGTAGAAGATTATTTTTTTCTCATTTTCATATTTTGATTTGGAATTAATGAGTGCAGATTTTTATATGTTATATGGTGTGTCATTTAAGTTCATGCAAGAACATAGTCAATGATGTTCAAAGAACAGATCACATGTTCATTGTTTTTGTTCATAAAAAATTCTGATTTCTATGTGTCATGCGTGTATCTCTCTCTCTCTTTTTATATGTATTTGGTTTTTCTTTTAAAAACAAGATTTCTATAGAAATATCTATTGAAAAATAATCATTGAATATCCTCACACTTCAGTAAGAAATCTAGTCTCAATAAATGCTTCTAATTAGAATTTAATTCTACATAGAAAAGTGGTTGCATTAATATATTTAATAATATAATACTCACTTTTGGTATGGTCACTTTAAGGTTTTCCAGATCATCATCCACAGTTTCTTCAATACTTTGGAATAAATTTGGTTATATTATTTGATAGGTTTTATGGTCGATCACTTGTACCTATGATCGATCATTTGATCTTATGGTAGATCACATTACACTTATGGTCAATCCAATACATTTTCAAATTGAGACTTCTGACCACGGTCTCTTCATTTGGCCACGTGGTCAATTATTTATTGAAATTACCCATTTTAAAAATAGTTTCTTTAACTTTTACTTGTGTTAACATGGTTTCTAATGTGAATGATTCAATATTTTTTGATGAGATAGCTATAGTTGATCTATTAGGTGTGCGGTCAACCCACTTTTCATGTAGTTGATCCATGCCTTTGTAAAAAATATTGATCATGGTCCCTCATCTCATCTTATAGTCACTTTAGTCTATCATATATTCACCACAGTCGATCAGGTAGTCATGTAGTCATTATATATTTTATGTGTTCTACTTCACGTGCCAAGTGGTCAATTGCATGCACCGTGCGGTCGATTGCATGCACTGTGGAGTCGATCCCAGACTTAGTGAAACTTCTATTCTTTCTAAAAAATGATTTTACTTTAATAAAATATAAAATGTATTATAAATACCATAAAAATCAATTTTAATTATTAAAATATTAAATTTATGGAGTAAGCCAACAATCTCCTCCTTTTTGATGATCACAAATCGGGGCATAAATAATTATTTAAAGGATTAAAATTCCATATTATTCATATAAAATAATTTATTATTCCTTTTTTTATTCCATATATTTTATCCCCCCTTTGGGATTATAAAAAATAATTTATAAAGGGTGAAAGGGTAAAGATGGAATAAATGGAAAAGAAAACATATAGAATAAAAAGAACAAGGACACATAAATTATAATAAATATATATTTCATTAATTTTTCAAAGTTTACATATGATCTATCAGAATCTAATCATAATTTGATTCCTCAAGAAGATATGAGTCCTTCCCTTTTCCAATAATATCAGGAGGAGGAGGAGGAGTAGTCTGAGGAATTGTAGGATGTCTTGGAATAGATATTATGTTATCAATTAGACATATCCTTACAAGGTCCTAAGAAATAGTGAGAATAAAGGGTCTTTTAGGAGGTGAAGGTGAGGTAGAGGTTGGAATAAATGAAGCTATGGTGACTGAAACAGTGGCTGAGGCATGGGAAGGAGAGGAAGATATGTGAGGCATATTAAGAGTAGGAGGTGCTAAAATAAGATAATTATCAACATACATATAAGGCTCTAAAATCCTGGTAATATTAGCCACAACCCTTTTCCCATGTTTCATAACCTAAAGGAACTCATCTTTATCTGACATGAACTTATTGAGCATAAAATTAATCAATAATAACTTCTCTATAATTTCTTTGAAGGCAGCCGTCATAGGAGGAAATTTCAAATCTACTTCTAATGAAAGGAATTGAGTCTTAAGATCTTCCTTGGTGTAAATACTTTTGATATAGTACTTTATTGCACCCTTGAAACCCTAGTAGTCATTAAGGGATCCAATTATCACCCTTTTTTTTATCTCCCACTTCTACAAAAATGGCATAGGCTACCCCCTCCCTTGTGGTGGTGGTGGTGGGGGGGGGGGGATCCCTCCCAGCTCCTCTGGTCCCTCCTCATCAGCCTTTCACCCCCTTTATAGACCCAATCTATCTTACCGGCTTCCCTAAATTGGATTTTTTCCCTAAAGTTTTTTCACCAGAAGATGATGTTTCTTCAATTCTGATCTCTTTACTAGAATTCAAAAATGCCTCTTCACTGCTGAATCAAACCTTGGTGGTTCGCTTTGGAAGGAGTTTACCCTCAGTGGATTCCTTTTATAGGTATGTTTTTTATTCTTAGGGTTTTCAAGATTGAGTAATTGTTGGGATTCTATATCCTCAAAATTTTTTGATTCAATTCTTGATGGAATATGACTTCATCATAGCCTGGGAGAATGCTCCACACTCCATTTTTGGCTTACTCTTCTCACTTTTCAGATGGTCATTCGATTTCCACTTGAACCAGGATCCACCTTTTTTGGTTATTTGGATATCCCTTCCTAGAATTCCTCTTCCATTAATAAACATGGAAATTATTTTTCTGATTATTAATATAGTGGGGGTGTTTTCTTTATTATGATAATTAGACCCATGCCCTTTGTCACCATATTTCTCCTTAGATCTGTATAGAGATTGATTCATCCAAGGTACCACGTGAATTCATCTACAATGAGATTGAAGAAAAAATCCATTATAATTAGATGGTTCGATATGAATCTTGGGTCCATTTTTGTTCATTATGAAACTACTTGGGACATGATCCCCTCAAATGTAGGAAATGGGTGAAAGTTGTACCATTTGTGGGACTTCTATCAGGCATCTCAGGATTCAAAGGTTATTAAATTTTTAGTTCTCAAGGTAAAGAGGTGAAAAATCAACATCTTAAACCACCAAGGGTTGAAAATATTTTTTCCATCTTGAGGCGTGACCTCTATGGTTCTAAGATGGATGATAAAGTCACAATAGAGGGAGGGTCATGAACCTTTATTGCTTTCCCTTTTTTGAAAAGATCATGGATACTGAGAATGATGGTAAGGGGATTGAGCTCTCTCCTAGAGTTCAAAAAATTTCTACCTATGTTCCTACGAATAGTGGTACCACACTATTGGATACTTCTATGTTGTAGGCTCTCCCTCCCTCAATTCATCTTCACAAGAGGTTTATTTCATTGAAAAAATATGAGGAAGGTGTTACTGACTCAAAAAGATGATAGAATTTTATTCCAAAGTGGAAAAGGAAGTGGGTTGTTTATAAGTCTAGGTTGAACCAGAGAAACGTGATCATAAAGTTGATTCTCAATCTATTTTAGTCAAGGAGAAAGATCAGTTATCGATGTTGGGAATTGGGCTTGGCTTAATGAACAAGATGAAAGTAATATTTGATTCTAGATATTATCCAGTCAGTAAGGGAAAGAAAAGAATACAATGCAAAGATTACTCAAGTTTACCAAATCCCATGGAAACCATATCCTCAATTAAGCCAAAACATTATGGAAACCAGATCCTCTAGTAAGCCAAAAAATTCTAAGGTAGAGGTTTGTTTGCCTGTATTGGCTCCTAATATAGTGGTGGTTCAAGAATATGGAATTATAGTAGTTCAAGTAACACCTCATGGTGATGAGGTTGGGGTAGCTCGTGATAAGATCAAGGAGACTCAAGTTGGACGGTTAGAAGATCCTAATTGATTTTTGGAACTAGATGCTTTTGATGGTGTCCAGAAAGATGAAAGGAAGTAGGATGTCAACTTGAAGCTTATCCTACATTCCAAGGAAGAGCTATTAGAGGAAGATTTCAATATTTTTTTTGATAGAATGTACAAGAGATCGATTCAAGTTGATCTTAATAAATAAAAAACTGATTATATCAACAAATAGGATCAAATATTGGAACATGGAATCAAAAAGGGGAAAATAAATCTAGAGAAGTATATTCATACTTGGGAAAAGATGCCCTACCACTTATAGGATCTCATTAAAGATGATCCAGACACGAAGGCAACCTTTATCACATGGAGTTTACATAGGGTGATTGATTCAAACCATTTAAAGATTTTATGAGATGGCTTGGTAATTTATTATGTGGTTTGAAACATGGTTCTAAATTATATCTTTTAGGGTTCTCACTTTCCCTAAAAATTGTTTACTAAAATAATTTTTTTAAATTCTCTATCAGTCACCCTTGTTTACAACTTTATCTTTGGCAGTCTTGATTGATTTTGCTCTAATAAAATAAAACTATTTTTTCTACTTAGGTAGCAATATGCATTTTCACTTGATTTTATGTATCCTTCATACATTCAATGATATTCTAAATCTCCTCATGAATAAACCTTTGAATAAAATCCTCATCAATAGATTCTGAAGCAGGAGGAGGTATTGATGCAGAACTGGAAGGTTTGGTTGGACTGGTCATCACCGAGAGATACCTTCTGTCCATAGTAGCCAAAATATATAAAAAACCATCTTGAATGGATCCAATTTAACCTCTAAAACTTTCCATTTATCTTATAAATTATTTAATATCAAGGTGAGTATAGTCTATTTTGAGGAAAAACTTGGGATATATGTGTGAAACAACAATTTCAATAGTGTATGCAATATCTTCCTCACTGTCATGATTATCAGTCCAACTAATAGTAAAAAACTCTTCTTTTAATAATTCAAAAAGTTCATTATTGAATTGAATAATTTTTTCAAAATTTATTACTAAAGGAGTAACAAAAGAAATTACAACTTATTGAGATTGAGCAACTCAAGATTGAGTAGGAGAAAATTGAGTGTGAGCAGAAGTAGCTTTAGGAATGAAATCATCATCCAGATTAGAAGAATGATAACTGAACTTAAGGATCTTTCTCCAAGACACATTTTTAGGAGAGAAAAGACCAGTAGATCTATCAATCTCTCTAATATAGGCACCATATTATTCTTTAGATTATTCTATAGAAACCACTTAGGTTCTTGGAGAAGGGGTTTTAGGTATATTTATAGGTGAAAAATAAGTAGTTAAAAAATTTAATAGATCCTTAGAAGACTCAAACCTGACTTGTGTTTATGAAATAGGAGTAGAAGGAACCTTTGGCACAACAAATTATTCTTCTTTTAAAATAACAATATGAGTAGGCCCTTTTGTACTTGGAGGATTACCATCATCAACATATTTTCCATCCTAATTACCCTTATCATCCTCATCAGGATCTTTATCATCCTCTTTATCATCCTTACCATTGAAATCTATGGGAGCAAACACATCCATATCAAAAAATGGATTATTTAGAGGGGATTATTTACTATAAGACGGGGAATCAAATATGAGATCTCCCCCTATATCAAACATAGGTGAATTCTACACTACTATATCCATATCCTTATCACTTTTTGAATTAATGATAGCTAGTCTAAACAACATATATCTTGGAACTCTCCCCCCTCTAGAGTTACATTGACTTATCCTACAATTTCAAGAAACAAAGTTATTTCAGGTTCTTTTTAAGCTTTAACCAGAATCTTAGGAATCATGGGAACTTCATGAGCAGGAGAACCATCCATTCTCTCTTCAAAATCCCTTCTAGATTTTTCAACCATATCCATAGTATCTTAAGATTCATCTTTTTCAGAGGAGTAGTTAGAATCAATAATATCAGCCTATTCCAAACTAGGATCAATGATATCTCTTGGCCTATAAGGATGTCAGATTAGATTGAATCTCTCATAAAGTTTCTCCTTATCAGCTATATACATAATTATCTAAGGATTCTAGTTGACCTTCATCCTTTTGTAGGTGGTATGATTCGAACAAAAAAAAATTTAAACATTGTTCTTTAAACTCCCATAGGGACCAATATTTTCTATTCCCACAAAACAAAAATAAAATTTGGGTATGGAAAAAGTGTTTAAGATGGTTTGGTTAACTCTTATATATGCCTTATCAAGAATAAATACAGGATTATCTAAATACTTTGAACCATCAAGTATAGAAAAAATAAATCTTGATACCTTAAAGAGATAAAATCTCTCATCCTAGGGAAGATAGTGTGAGGAATAAATTTCAAAAACAGCTTGTATTATGCACTTAGATAATTTTCAATTGGTCTCTAGCTGGTTATATCATCCATTAGCTCCTAAAATACATTCCCAATATCAAAATGGGGATGGTTCATAGGTTATGATCTCTTATATTCATTAAACTAACCAATATGTGGGAATCTTAGATGAGAAACCTAAAAGGTCAAAGTAAACTCACATTCTTGAACATCGATAGCTGTCCTAATTACATCCTCATGATCCCCATATTCAAACACCATATTTAGGTAAAACTATTTTATAATTCATGGATAAAAGGGAATATTTTCATCCAAGAACCAACTAGTCCAATTTTGACAAAGAATGAATCTCTATACCAAGGAAAAACAGGTTCTAAACCACTAAAAATTTACTTATCTCTCAGAAATTACTTCATGTGAAAGGATATATGACTTCAAAAGATTTATAGATTTGCTCAAACTGGATTTTTCTCTTTTAGATGATTCTAGAGCATCATATTTGAAAGACCTATTCATTTAAACTAAGAAGACTCAGATTCATGATACAATAGGATATAGATTCAAATAAATGTTCAAGAAAGAGGGTTTGAAAAGAGGGTTTGATTTGGGTTGGAAAGAAGTATGATAATTTGATTTCTTATTTGAAATTTCAATCATTTAGGTATTTACTTGTCCGGTAATGTGTGGGAAATAATAATAGTCATTTAAAATATTTTAAAAACCATATGATATATTTTAAAATGAAATAAATAAATAAAATAATTGATAAAAATATAACTTATATATATCTATAAAAATACTAAAAAGAAGATTAAAAAATAAATAAAATATTTTTAAAAACATTTTAAACAAAATCGATCTTACAAAATTCATGTTTCATATAATTCATTCTCTCAATATTTAGTGTCTTGGTAAATATATCCACAATATGATGTTTGGAACCAATGAATTCAAGAGTTATATCACCCTTTTGAAAATGGTATCTCAAAAAGTGATGACTTATATCAATATGTTTTGTCCTTGAATGAGATAAAATATTTTAAGAAATGTTTATAACAATTTTATTGTAACAATTTATAGGGACATGTCTAAATTGATATCTATAGTCCAATAATGTGTGTTTTATCCAAAAAATATATTCACAATAACTACTTGTAGTTATGAACTCATCTTCAATAGTAGATAATGAAAAAAATTCTATTTCTTACTAAAACATGAAACTAAATACTTTCCCAAAAAATTAAATGTTTCAAAGGTTCTTTTCTATCTAACTTACAATTACTAAAATCAGCATCCAAATAACTAACTAATTAAAATTAATTTCCTTTAGGGTAAAACAATCCAATTTTTTTTATATTATTTTGGTATTTAAAAATACTTTTAACAACATTTAAATGAGATTATTTAGGGTTGGATTGAAGATGTGTAAACATGCACACATTGAACATAATATTAGGTCAGCTGGTAGTTAAGTATAATAAAATTATAATCATACCTATGTAAGTATTTTGATCTATTGGTTTTCTAGTTTCATCAACATATAGATTAAAACTTATACTCATGGGAGTATCACTACTTTTGGTGCTATCCTAGCTATTTTTTTAAAATATCCTTTTTTTATTTGATTTTATTTAAAATTATTCCTTATTTTTTTTAAAAAAAAATTAGATCTAAGAAAGTATTTTAACTCACCCATTAAACTCATTTCAAATTCATTTTGGATCATTTTGGAAAATTTAACACACAAAAAGTTTTTGGATGATCCAAAAATAATATCATCAATATATATTTGAACTACTAAAACATCATTTGAAATTATTTTTATAAATCAAGAAGGTTCATAAACACCATTTGTAAAACCATTTGTAATAAGAAAAGTGCTGATCTTATTATACCAAGCTCTAGGATCTTGCTTTAAACCATAAAAATCTTTTGTTAATTTAAAAACATGATTCAAAAAATGAGGGTTTTGAATCTAGGATATTTTTCAACAAATACATCCTCAATAATATACCCATTTAGGAATACACTCTTGACTTCCATTTGATATAGTTTGAAATTAATATAAGAAACATATGAGAGAAATATCCTGATGGCCTCAAGTATAACTATTGGTGTTAAGACTTATTCATAGTCAATACATTCTTCTTGACTATATACTTGTGAAAACAATCTAGCTTTGTTTATAATGATTATTCTAGACTCATAAAACTTTTTTCTATACACCTACTTAGTTCTAATAGTTACATAGTCTTTTGGTATATCTACTAATTCCCAGACTTCATTCCTTTCATACTAGTTCATCTCTTCTTATATATCCATTACACATAACTTATCATCTATTAATTCTATGATGTTCTTAGGTTTAATCTGTGACACAAAAGATTAATGTTTAATCTAGTTTCTTAGTGAGACTCCAGTATGAGTTACTCAATCTAGATATCAAACTATAGAATCTAAATTGTGGTCTTTAAGGGTTATAATAGTTTTAGGGATAAAAGTACTTGGTACTTACTTTTCTTCTTCTGGTCTAGGAAGAGATTGATGATCTCTTCCAGGCGATTTATTAGGTAAATAAGCATAAGGATCATAATATTTAGAGGTATTATTTATATTAATATTTGATATATCATCCTTATGAATTTATAAAGTAAGTTTGGGTTCATGTGGACCGGTCTCATAAAAAATGACATAGAAAGTTTCTTCCACAACTTTAGATTTCCCATTAAAGACCTTATAAGATTTACTGGTCATTGAATAACCAAGGAAAATTTATTTATAGTTTTTTGGTGATTTTTTTCCATATTCTCTTTTGTGTTAAGAATATAAAATTTACAACCAAAAACTCTAAATTAATTTACTTTGGGTTTTCTACCATTCCATAATTAATATCGAGTCTTTTTAAAGATAGGTATTATAAGAAATAAATTAATTACATATCAAGAAATGTGAATAGATTCATCAAATAAATAGTTATGAGCGTAATATTCACTAAGAATTATTCTAAAAATTTCTTAAAGAGTCCTATTTCCCTTACAATAACCCCATTTTCTTGAGGTATTTGAGGTGAAGAGAAATTGTGAGTATATCCATGTTGTGAGTAGAGATATTCACATTATTTATTCTCAAAATCTTGTCCATGATAACTTCTCAAAGTCATTATGGTAATTAAACTAATGTTTTCTATAGATTTAGCATACTTAGAAAAATAGGAAGGAGCTTCACTTTTATGAGCAAGGAAAAATATTTATGTATATATTGAATAATCATCAACTATAACATAAGAATATTTTTTTTTTACAAAACTAGAAACTCTAGATGGTCCAAATAAATCCATATGAACCAATTATAGTGGTTGAGAGGTAGATAACTCTTTCTTTTATTTGAAAGATATATTGTGTTCTCTTTTCCTTTTGATAAGGATTATACACTTTTTCATTAGGAAATTATAGATTAGGTAGATATTTGACTAAACATTTATTAGTTTGATTTCTAAGTGAGTATATATTGTAATGTAATAGTATCTTATTACATATACAAGATTCTCTATGAAAATAACTCAATTAAGAAACATTTTTTGAAAATAAATAATCTAAATTAACATCATAAACATTATCATTTTTAAAAGAAGTAAATACCAAATCATGCTTAGAATCATAAATTTTGAAAGCATTATTTTAAAATTTGACATGATAATCATCATAAAACAATTGTGATATACTATATAGATTATATCTTAACCAATTAACAAATAAAACCTTATAAATAAGGATAGATTTAAAGTTACCAAATTGTCCAATTCCAATGATTTTCCTCTTGCATTATCACCAAAAGTGACATGCCCATCATCCAACTTTATAAGGGTTTTAAATCTTGAATAATATTCATTAATATGTTTGGAACATCCACTATACAGATATCATAGATTCTTACTAGGGATCCTCAAGAATTTTTCCTACAATCAATTAAATACACATTGATTTTGGTACCTAGATATATTTGGGTCTAGATAGGTAAACAATAAAATATTTTGGAATCCAAATATGTTTTACAAGATTATTATAAATAGATTTAATATATATATAAATAAAATAGTTTTTAGGTATAAAATTCATATAATGGTTTGTAAACCAAGTATCATTCTTAGAAACTAAAGCTCTATTTTTTGAACCAGGAATAAAATAGTTTTTTTTACAGTTTATTTTTATGTCCAGGTTGATAAAAAAACCATTTAGGTACAAACTAAATTTCCATAATTTTTTTTAAGGTTCGTGTTTTTCCAAAAAAAACCTTTAATGTACTTTTTTAATTATTCATTTACTATTTTCAAATCATTATTCTCTTTTAACAGATTGGCATTCTTTTATTTTTCAATGCTAAGAGTATATTTTTATATAGAACATAACACATGATATTTTTTTAAATTTTTAAATTTTTATTTTAGATTATTTATAGTATCTTACAACATATCATAATATTCATATAATTATTCTTTATAAATTTTAGAATCATTAGGAATATGAGATTAAATAGAAGCTACCTTAGAGGCGGTAGCCATAAATCATAGATTATCTTTTTCATTCATATCTTTTTAGCTTGAATTTGATTCAATAGAGCTGTCTTTATATACAATAAAAGTATATTTAATTTATCTTTTTGGTTTTTTCTTCTTATCTTCATATTTATTTTTTTATTTGTGCTTAGGATAGTCATCCTTTATGCGTCCCCTTATTTTACATTCATAACAGGTTATCTCATCATACGAGTCATCCTTTTCCAATATTTCTTCCAATTATCTATCTTTACATATTTTCCTTTATAGTTAGACTCTATGAAAAACTTATTCCTTTTGTAGAAATTATTAAAACTTATGATGATCCATTTCTCCATCACTTTCAGTTTCACCTTCTCATCCAATTGTACTGTCAACTTTAACAACTTCTTTTTATTTTGACCATGATACTTTAAATGCTATAAATTTTCATTTTGATTCATCATCCTCATTGTTTACCTTAAAATATTATTCATACATCATGAGATTTATAATAATCTCCTTAACTAGTAGTTTTCCAATGTCACATAATTCAAAGATATAGACTGCAGTGCCTCTCCATCATTCTAGTTGGCATCTCAGGATTCTCATTACTTGAGCTTTGTCCGTCATTGTTTTTATAAGTGTAATAGTAGTTTTTATAATCTCATTGAATCCTAGATACATGTCAAAAATAGATTCCCTAGGATTCATTTTGAATGTATCATACTCAATAGTATATATATTTAATCACATTTCCTTCACATTAGAAGTACCGTCATGAGATATAGAGAGGGTATCCCATATCATATAAAAAATTTCCCATGAATATATTCTATTAAATTCTTCTATGCCTGAAGAATATAATAAAGTGTTTATAGATTTAAAATTTGAATCATAAGAAGATTTAACAGTATCATTCCATTATTTTCTAGTAGTTTTGGGTTTCTCATATTTATCTTCAATAGATCCCCAAATACTAAAACCCTTACTCACAATATGGATTTTCATTTTTATTTTCCATTGATAATAATTTTGTCTACTAAAATAAGGAGTTCTATTGGTTTTATAGCCTTTAGACTTAGCCTCCATAATAAAAAATTAAAAAACATAAATTAAATTGATATTGATAAGACAATATGATCAGAATAAATAGAAAAGAAATAGAAATAAACAATCTCCTCTAATACCAAATGTTGTTCGGAGTAGAAAACTCAATATGGGTGGGGGTGAATTTATTTTACAATTAAAATTTATATTAAAAATTATTTAAAACTAAATCTACCAATTTATAAAATACAAGTTAACTAAAATAGTAGAATTATATAATTTTATTATTCAAAAATCGTCTTAGAAGTTCAATCACAACTCAATTAAAATTAGTTTAGAACTCTTTTAACTTTTGAAATATATTTAATAGTATCAAAAATGGTATATAAAGAAAAAATTAAAGTTAACTATCAAAGTAATGTTTTTTTATATATTTTTTAAAAATAAAATAGAATTTATTTTAAAATAAAAACACATAGTGAAAATAAAATAAGAGGTTCGGTCACAAGCTGAGACCTATTACTCTCTACTTGGAAATAACTTACTTCCAAGTAGTTTATTATAAATAAAATACTCCACAACTTGGATTGGGTTTTAAAGATAATAACACAAAAGGATATTCAGGCTATATAGAGCATCTTCCACATGTGGGAGAATAAGAAAATAACAACTGCACACAGGTAGTACAAGCCACACAACCACTTTCATAGTTCTTCATGGGAGAACATATGAAAAAAGAATAATAGAGAGTGTATCACACTTTCTAATATAGTACAAGATCCAATGATAAAAGATATACATCATAAATAACACATAGCTCAAAAGTAAAAAAAAAGAGAGTAAGAGAAGGGAAATAATTTGGTATATTATATTATGTAGTTTTTTTGTTCTGTAGGCGATTCTTCTATTATCATTGTAATATTTTAATTTTGAATTAATTAATGAAAATTTTAATATGTTCTTTGACACGTTTCTGAATTTTAGGAAAGAATATATTCAAATATTTTCAAAGAACAGAGCATATGTTTGTCATTTTTTTCATGAAAAATTCTGATGTCTATGTGTTATATGTGTATCTCTCTCTCTCTCTCTATTCTATATCATCATTAATCCTTTTAAAAAGAATATTTCTATGAAAATAGATATTAGATTATGATAATTGAATATCATCATACTTTGAAAGGATACCTAGGATCAATAAATTCTTATGACTTGCATTTAATTCTACTTAGAAAAGTGGTTGGATTAATATATATTTATTAATACAACACTTTATTTATGTACAACCAATTTAAGGTTTCCCATGTCATCATCCACAATCACTTTAATACTTTGCAATAAATATAGTTGGATTCTTTGATAGGTTGTATAATTGATCACTTGTACCTATAGTTGATCATTTTATCTCATGGTAGATCACCTTACACTTATGACCAATCACCTTACACTAAAAGTCAGCACAATAATTTTTTCAAATCGAGACTTCAGACAATGGTCGCTTAAATTGTTCATGCAGTTGATTCTTTGTTGAAATTAAATATTTCACAAATTGACACTTACATTTTTATTTTTGGTCTCATGGTTACTCTTACAGTCAATCTAAGAGACTGTGATGAGACAACTATGGTCGATCTGTTAGGCATGCAGTTGATCCAATTGTTGTGCGGTCGATCCATGCCTTTTCAAAAAATCTTTATTGTAGTCCCTTAGTTTGTATTTTCATAAATTGAGTCTTCTATATATTTTCCATGGTTTATTAGGTGGTTGTGTGGTTGATGCATATGCCATGTGGTCAATTTCATGCACCATGAGGTCAATTGCATGTGTCGTACAGTCGATCCCAGACTTAGATAAATCTTTATTCTTTACAAAAAATGATTTTACTTTCATAAAACATAAAATGGATTATAAATAACATAAACATGATTTTTGATTATTAAAATAATAAATTTATGGACTAAACCAATATAAAGTACCCTTACATGAGCTTTGTAATCTTGGTTAAACCCTTACGCAAGCTCTGTGTACCCTTATGTATGTTTTTATCTATTCGTAAATGAGATTTATAACTTGTTACATATATTTATGTAAGTTTTATAATTTATACCTTACTATTATATATGAATTTACTTACCCTTATGCAATAATTATAAATTCTTGTTTACCTTTATGTAGTATATATAAAGTTTATTTTACCCTTACACAACATATACAAATATTGATTTACCCTAATTAAATTTTTTGATTACCTTTAAACAACCTATGAAAATATGTCATAAATTTATGTAACTATTATCTAACCCTTACACAACACATGAAAAAGTGTTTTCAATCTTACGCATGGTTCATTGCAAAATTTCTCTAAGTAAATGTTATCACCGCTAGTATAAATATGTTACCATTAGTTATAGAATTCTATTGATAGTTGAAATTTTCTATCATCAATGTAACGATGATATGACTAGAACAAAGTTTCTACCACTAGTTCAAATGTGCTACTTCCAATTTAAATGATGCTATCATCAAAAGACTATACTGCTGCTGGAAAAAATTTCAACAACCAATTCAAATCTGCTGCTGCTAGACCTTTTCTTCTACCGTCAGTAGAGATCTGCTACAACTAGTTCAAATCATGATACTACCAGTTAAAGTTGATACCACCAGAATAATATATTACCAACAATTGAAGCATGATATATCTAGTTCAGTTATGCTACTGCTTGTTCAGTTTTTCTATTGATAATTTAGTATTTCTACCACTAGTTGAAATCCTACCACCATAGCTATTTGAAATAAAATTAAAATTAATTATTATAATGGCTAGTTTAATGAATTTAATGAAATACAGATACACGTGGATTTAGGAATTATTATTATTAAAATTTCACTTGATGAATTAAGGATGAAGCTAAACTTTCCACACTTACTTCTAAGAATGAGGAATCATCGCATTTTATTATTATCCTGTAATGGATAATTAGAGATTATGAAAATAAATAAAATTAGAGAAACCCATCATTAATAAGGGTTATATAATTGATCTCCTTTTACTAATAACTAACTATATGTGATTTAGTGCCTACTAAAAATATAGAGGATTGTTCAGTGCTTCATACGACACAATGTTTTTCACACAAAACAAAAACCTTGCAACAAAAATTAGAAGTGTCCTTAAGGAATAGTTTAAATACAATCCCAAAGAAGAATAAGAAAATTCTTGATCTTATTCTTCTATATCCAAGAAAGAAGAACTATATAACATTTTATCACTCTTTCCTTATTATTCTATATATTATTTACATTTTTGTTGTGCTTATTTTAACTATATATTTCCCAAGAATAATCTGCCTTGTGTTTAGTTGTATGTAAAAACCCAATTAATCTAGGCTTTGGATCAAGTTTATTGTTTAATAAACTACTTAGAAGAAGGTAACTTTCTAGTGGATATTTCTAGGTCTCAGCTTGAGTCTGAGCCTCTTTTTTTTATCCCACCATGTGTTTTCTTTCTTTTATTACTTGTGTTTTAAAATAAACTTGTTTTAGTTTTCTAAACTCTTTAGAAAAACAATGATCTATTAGTTAACTTTAATTAGTGTTTTATATACTAGGTTTAATGTTCTTATATTTATTTAAAAAGTAAAAGTGTTTTTGAATTTTTTTAACTAGGTTGTGATCAAGTCTTTAATAAATATTTTGAAAATAATAAATTATATATTTATACTATTTTAGTTAATCGATCTATTTTTATAAAATGGTGGATTTATTTTTAAATTGTTTTAAATTGAAATTTTAGTTGGAAACTCAATTCAACTCATGTTGAGTTATTCACTGGTAGAAAAATTTGGTATTAGAACATGTTTTTCCTTATCTTTTCTTAACTTTGACCTTGATTATTATTTTTAAAATATCATTTTACTTTCTATTTATTTTTTAATTTATTATTATGGATTCTAATTATAAAGGTTATGTTGCTAATAGAACTACCTACTTTAATGGTAAAAATTATGCCTAGTGGAAGATAAAAATTAAAATCCACCTTGAAAGCATGGGTTTTGACATTTGGGGATTTATTGAAGATAAATATGAAAAAACTAAAACTGATACAAAATATTGGAATGCACTGACTAAATTTTCTTATGATTCAAAATATAAATCCATGAATAATTAATTTTTTTTCTTTAGTAGAGGATGAATTTATTAGGATATCTTCTTTTTACACTGATTATCAAATTTTAGATACTCTTTTTGTGTCTCATGAAGGAACTTATAATGTTAATTAAATGAGATTAAATACATATACTATTAATTATGATACTTTCAAAATGAACCTTGATGAATCAATATCTAACATGTATCTAAGGTTTAGTGTGATCATAAATACTATGATTACACCTGTAAAAACAATAATAGACAAAGCTCAAGTGATGAGGATCTTGAGATGTATACTATATCATTAGATAGGTACTACAATCTTTATTTTGGAATCACATGACATCAAAAAACTACCAGTCAAGGAGATAATCATAAAGTTTGTGATGAGTGAAGAATAACTAAAAGTGAACAATTAATATGATAAACCTAATAGGAAATATATTTCCTTTAAGGCACCATAATCAAAATCTAAGGAAGTTATCAATACAGAAAGTACAAGCAAAAGTGAAGTTGATATAGATAGTGATAAGGAAATGGATAAGCTATCCATAAGATTTAAGAAGTTTTATAGAAATAATAAATTATTTCATATGTCAAAATATAAAGAAAAATATAATAAAATAGGAAATTGGATGAAAAATTAGAAAAAGGATGACCCCTATAATGGGATTACTTGATATAAATGTAAGAGTAAATGACACATAAAAGATAACTAACTGAAACTCAAGTATAATAAAAGATATGAAGATAATGATAAAAGAAAAAAAGTAATGAAAGACACTTATAGTGCATATGAAGATATATTCTGTGACTCATATTCAAGTTGAGAATATATGAATGAAAAAGAAAATTTATTCTTTATGGCTGCTGCTTCTGAGGTACCATATATTACTTCTCAGATATATGATGATTATGAAATGTCAAATAAAGAGTTATAAGAGTATTGTGCATACTATAAGATACTATAAATGAGTTAAAAGACAAATACAAAAAATCTTAAAAACATTCTTGTTTTATATGATATAGATAAATATTATCATAGTATATAAAATAGAAATAATTATATTCTGTAAAAGGAAAATACAGATTTGAGACTGGTAAATGAATAAATTAAAAAGGATTTAGAATAGTTTTTTGACAATATAAAAATATTGAATATCATTATAGGTGAATAAAAAAATCCAAAATCCAAATCTAGAATTGGGCATGGATCTGGAAAATAAAGGAAGCTGTATAAAAATTATTTTATTCCTAGTTTAAAAAAAGGCTATGATTTCTAGGGAAACTATCAGTTTTGGAAAAAACTCTAAAAATTTTGGACTTAGAAAATATTTTCTATCAAAATCAGTTATTCCTGTTATTAGTAATACTATGAAAAAAATTTGGATACCAAATTCTTTATTTTCTAACTTCTCTAGACCCAAGAAAATTTGGGTGCCAAATTCATTTTTTATTATATTTATGAAAAATTCTTGAAAATATCCAGTAAAAATTTGTATTATATGGACAGTGGATGTTCTAGTTATATGAAAAAAGACTATTTTATTTTCAAGAATATTGTAAAAGTTGATGATGGACATGTTAATCATATTGACAATGCAAAAGGAAAGATTATTAGATATGAAAAAATTGGCAACTCTGAATCTATCCTTATTTATAAAGATTTATCCATTGACAGTTTAAAATATAACTTTTTAGTATTTCTTAGTTGTGTAATGATGGTTTTAATGTTAAATTTTAAAACAATTATTGTAAGATTTATGATTCCAAGCATGATTTAATATTTACTACTTTAAGAAATGATAATGTTTGTGCTATTAATAAATATTCCTTTGTTTCTCAAAATGTTTCATTTTTGAGCACTTTTCTTAGAGAATCTTTATTGTGGAATATGATACTAGTACACAGTAATATACACTTACTTGAAAATATAAATAATAAAGTATTAGTCATGGATATAACTAAGCTATAATTTTCTATATAAAAAGTGTGAAATCCTTTTGAAAAGTGAAAACAACACAAAATATCTTTCAAACCAAAGAAAGAGGTATCTACCTCTCAACCACTAGAGTTAGTTCATATGAATTTATTTGTAAAATCTAGAGTTTCTATTTTAGCATGAAAACACCATGCTTATTTCATTGTTGATGATTATTAAAGATATACTTGGGTTTTTTTTCCTTGTTTATAAAATTGAAGCTCTTTTTTTTTCAAAATATGAAATGGTAGTGGGAAAACTTAGTGTACTCACCATCAAAACCTTGAGAAGTGATCATGAACAAGAGTTTGACAGTGATGAGTTTTAATATATTTTCTTGAATTTTGGCTATACTGACAATTTATCTACACCTTGAATACATCAATAGAATGGGTTCTTAAAAGGAGAAATATGACTCTTTCCCGAACCATGCTCAATGAATATGAATTACCTATCTAATTTTGGGATGAAGTTGTTAACAAAACTTGTTATGTAATAAATAAAGTTCTTATCAGACCTATCTTGAAAATACTTTATATAAATTATGGATTGGTAGAAAACCCAAAGTAAATTACTTTACAGTCTTTGGATACAAAGTATATATTATAAATACAAAAGAGAATTTGAAAACAATTTCACATAAAATCAATGAAGTATTTTTTATTAGTTATTAAACCACTATTAATTCTTATAGAGCCTTTATCAAGAAATCTGAATTCATGGAAGAAACTATTCAAGTCACTTTTGATGAGATAGATCCACATGAATTCAAACCTTCTCTAGAAAATCTTGAGGATGATATGTCAGATTTTAATATCAATAATACCTCTAATTCTTCTGATACTTCTACTAATTTACATGATAAATCACCTATAAAGACCATCAAGTCATTCCTATCCTATAATAAGACTTAGAATAACCAAGTACTTTAGTACCTAAAACCATTAGAACCCTAAAACATCATCCCCTGGATGTTGTTGTAGGAGACATAGACAAAGGTACTCAGACCCAAGCCTCACTAAGAAACTAGGTTTAACATCAAGACTTTTTGTCATAGATCTAACCTAATAACATCAATGAAGTAATCAATGATTAACATTGGGTAATGGTTATGCAAGAAAAATTAAATTAGTTTGAAAGAAATAATGTCCAAGAATTAGTAGATAGACCTAAAGTATACCTAAATATTGGCACTAAGTTGGTATATAGTAACAAGGTTGATGAGTATAAAACTAATAGAAAAAAATCTAGTCTGTTTACACAAGGATACAATCAAGAATATGGCATTGACTATAAAGAAACCTTTTTACCAGTAGCTAGACTTGAAGCCTTTAGAATTTTTCTTTCATATGCATCACATTTGAATTTCAAATTATATCAAATGGATGTAAAAATTTCATTTATAAATGGTTATATTATTGAGGATATTTTTATTGAGTAACCCACTTAATTTAAAAATATTTATTTTATAAATCATGTTTTTAAATTAACAAAAGCTTTATATGGTTTAAAATAATATCCTAGATCTTGGTATGATGGGATCAACACTTTTCTTATTTCAAATGTTTTTACAAAATTTATTATTGACCCTACTCTATTTATAATTTTTTTCAA
The DNA here is from genome assembly GCA_963277665.1 of Viscum album. Lineage (NCBI taxonomy): Eukaryota > Viridiplantae > Streptophyta > Magnoliopsida > Santalales > Viscaceae > Viscum > Viscum album. Next base: position 457,759,451 of record OY728120.1, on the reverse strand, counting down.
GTATGTTTTAGAAGTTAAAATATATGTTGATGATATTATTTTTAGATCATTCAAAAAATACTTGCGTATTGAATTTTATAAAATGATGCAAAATGAATTTGAAATGAGTTTAATGGGTGAGTTAAAATTATTTATTTCTTTTAAAATTTTTCAAAACAAAGATGGTATTGTTTTAAATAAAAGAAAATACACAAAGGATCTTTTGAAACATTTTGGTATAGATAACACCAAATGTAGTGTAACTTTTATGAGTACAACATGTAAGTTATATCCAGATGAAATTGGAAAGTTAGTTGACTAAAGTACTTATAGAGGCATGATTTGAAGTTTACTATAATTAATTAATATTCAGCCTGATAAAATGTTTAGTGTATGTATGTGTGCCTAATTTCAAGAAAACCCAAAATAATCTCATTTAAATTTCGTCAAAATAATTTCCAAATACCTTAAAAGTACTATTAATTTTGGATTGTTCTACTATAGAGATCATGTATTTGACTTAGTTAGTTATTCAGATGTTGATTTTAGTGCTCATAAGTTAGATAGAAAAAGAACCTTTGATACATTTCAATTTTTGGGAAAGTATCTAGTGTAATGGTATAGTAAGAAATTATATTCTTTTGCATTATATACTATTTAAGCTGAGTATAGAGCTATAGGAAGTTATTGTACACAAATTATGTGGATGAAACACACATTATTAGACTATGGATATGTTTTTAAACATGTTCCTATAAACTATGAAAATACAAGTGTTATAAAAACTTATAAAAATATTGTTTCTCACTCCAGGGAAAAAAATACTGATATAATACCTCACATTTTGAGAGACCATTTTTAAAAGGGTGATATAAATCTTGAATTCATTAACACTGAATATCAGTTTTCTGACATATTTAAAAAGCCTTTGGATATTGAGAAAATAAACTATATCAGGCATGATCTTGGAATGTTAAATTTCTCTTAGTCTTTTATTTTATTTAATTCTTTTGTTTCTAGTTGAACTTAATCTTAGTATCATTACTTACTACCATTTCTTACTACCATTTCTTGCTATCATTGCTTACTATTATTTATTATTATCATTGGCTACTATTATTAGGTATTACCATATGGTTGATATTGTTCCAAGTGCTACCATTAATATTTTTTTATTATTTAACTCTTAAATTCCTTACTTATTTCATATTAAAATCTTTTTTATTATTTTAAATACCTAAATGATAAAAAAAAAACCTATTTGGAGTCTGAATAGAATCCTATTTCATGTGAGTCTCTTCAAACCTACTCCTTTCTCTCTAAAAAATATAACCCTTGAATTTATACCTTTAATCCTAATGTTTATGCTATAATGATGAGAGTGAATCATGCCAATGGTTATTTGGATGAATCACAACCTCACAAGAAATCAAAGGGAGAATAAATTTGACCTATCAAACTGCTAAACCCTCTTCTTTATTCACAAGCTATAGTGGCTAAGAAAGAGATAGATTCTACTTGGATGGAAACAAGTAAGTCACTTATTTGGAATGTTATTCAAGAAAAAGTATTGGTGGAATGGTTCTTAGTTAATAAGAAACCATTCTATCCAAGATTGGTTCAAAATTTTTATATGCTTTCCAAGTTTGAATTTAGAGATAAGAAATATTTTATCAGAAAATTGGTAGATGGAAAAGGGATAATGTTTTACTCAAAGAAATGGGATAAGTTCTTAGGATTCCATCATAAAGTAATCAATAATAACTATCAAGGTTCATATCCCATATACCATGTAAATTTTATCCTTAAGGATTCCATTATATAACTTACCTGGGATGCTGCTATGAGAAGGCATGTGATGGTAGAATTGAATGGAGAATGTCGAATTCTTTTCAAGTTTATCCAACACATTCCTGTCATAATAATGGGGAATTCATTATATTGAGGTATCAAGATATATTAATTTTGTTTATTATGAGAAGATGATACAAAATAAACTTGTGTATATATCTAATGGTGCATATGATAGAGCTATGAAAACCTGCCTCTAGGACCAATTCACTTGTCTATCCTAAGTTAATTTCAACTTTGTTAAAATAAATAGGACTTGTTAAATAAGGATAATAACAAGTTACTCAATGTGTTGGTTTTTGTATTTTCTAATCCACTTGTAAAATAATGAAGGTTAATTGGAATCCATGTATGAAGAAGTGGGTAGTGGATACTAAAAGACTATATAAGAAGTTTTAACCTATGTAGAAACCTTCCAGACTAAGTGATATGGTTAATCCTATATTGGAGAAAGATGAGATAATTTTATATTATTCTAATGAATAAGTGTCTAAGTATAGTTATAAAGTTGAATAGGAAGCTATGGATTAAGGAGAAGAAGGTTATTTTTTCCTTCTCTATTGAGATAGGGAGTGATCTTGATACATTCAGGAGTCCAAATTTCTCATATAGACCCCATGAATACCTTATTTCCTTACCCTATAAATAGAGTTTTATAAAATATAATGAGGATTCAGATAATAAAGTTTCAAATTCTTCTTATATTGAAAAATAATATTCACAAATTCCAGAGGATATCATAGTTCTACCCAATGTCTCTTTATGTGATGTTGATGGGGAATATTAGGATAAAGAAAAAAACCCTTCTTGATTATTTCTAAATCTACCAGAATTGTTAGTGGTGATTGGGATAACACCTCCCATAATTATTTAGTAAGTAAAGTTAGTAGAACCCCAGTTGAGATATATGAGTTAGTTTTATATTAGGATATCACACATTCTAATGGGGATAAGTCCCCTGGATCATCTATTCTTGGTCTTAATTATTTTTACTCTGATGATTATCATGATGGTGGAAGTCCATCTGAGCATATAGGAACTACTATTTCAGTTGATCAGAGGGATCCTAATGGATATTTGGTAGAAATAATAGACTATGAAGAGTTGCAGGAACCTGTCCCTTTACAGGTAAATGCTAGTGATGTGAGATTAACAGCTGCACCTTCAGTTATTGGTGAGGAAGTTGTTATTAAGGTATTGTTTCACCTAGACAAGAGAGATTTCCATCCCCTCATTCTTTACCCAAACTAGTTCCCTAATCAAATCTAATTTATACACCTTTATGGAAGATGTGTTGTTTGATATTAGTATATTTCTCAGATCCTCTTCATTCTAGGATAAAATTCTCAAGGAAGATGATATATCCTTGATATTATCATTAGATATGGATCACCTCTAACCTATTTTTTTGAAAATAGTTAATTTGGAATAAGAGAACCAAAATATAGTTGAGAATATTGGTATCATTATTTTTTACTTTAAAGAGATGAAGGTAGAGCTAAAAAAGCTTACTGTTATCCATTATGCTATCAAATCCTTTTCCCCTATAGCTCCTTCTTTTGTACATTCTTCTATTAATGTCGAATTGATCAGATATATTGTGAGATAATAACTATAATTTGTGTTAGAAGATTCTTCTACCTATAACCAAGATGATATTAGTCAGATAAAGTATCATGGTGAGAATATATATAATCTTGTTAGAGAGTGTTTTAATGAAGTTAGAAGTGACAAGGACACTATCACAAAAACCATTAAATATTACCGGTCTATTTTTTTTTACCAAGAATGATCTTAATTATAATTTTAATTTATTGGATGATAATATAATATTACCTCCTATCACTAGGTAATTCAAAGAAAAAGTAAGTCAGCCAAAGGAGTTAACACCCTTGTTGAAGGTTTTTGTGGAATAAAATACTAGCTTCTCTCAGATCATGGATCATGGTGGGTGGGTTATTGTAACACCCCGAGATTTTATGAAAAGTATTATTTTTAATTTCATTAATGTCTTGTGTTGTACGCTACACCAAAAGGAGATTGCACAACACGCATCCTTGACTTTCCTTGTATTACACGCAATCACGACCTTCCTCGATAGCGTGTGTAGTATGCAATAACAAGTTTCACTAAACAACAATATGCTATTAAAATATTATTAAAACTAGCCGTTATGAATAGTAATAACCACTTTTTGAAATTTTGTAAATTTTATTTTTCAAAATGGACTTCATTTTTGGATTCGGAATATCAAAATTAGATTAGGGTGAAATTTTGGTAATTTTCGGATAACTTTCATATTTTGATGAATAGTGAAAATTACTAAATTTTAATTAAAAACAACTTTTTCAATCAAAATAATTAATAGTGATAAATTATTAATTTGAGTGGTTTTAAAGTATATTTAGAATATATTTTTAAAATTTAATACAATGTTGGTCATTGGATGTAATTTCACATTTAAACCAGACATAAACAAGTGTCAATCTTTTGATAGTTATTATCTCTTAAGAACACGCTATTTGTTTTGACGACGGGAATTAATTTTTAAATTAATTAATGCAACTGATATGTTTTGAATTTGGTAAAATAGACATCATTTTTGAGTTCATAATATCAAATATATCTTCGGCCTAATTTCTGGTATTTTTCTGGAAACTTTCATTTTTTTGATGAATAGTGAAACCACTAAGTGGTAGTTAAAAAAATGAATTTTTCATAAAACTTAATTTTACCGCTTCTGTGAGTGGAATTTCGAAAATCTGAGAGACACGGTTAATATCAATGACTAAAATGTGGTTCAATGAGTTGAAAATAATTTTTTGTGAATAGTAACTTTTTACTTTTATTTACCACGGTTAAAAGTAAATAGGGTAATTAAGGGTAAAAATGATATTATTATTACCCTAACACATGTCCTAATTCTATTGGAAAATTGTAATTCGACCAAAAACAACCTTAGTAATAACATATGACCATTTAGGCCCACTTGGATTAGATTAGGATATTTATTATTAATTTATTTAAAGAAGGGTTAAAATAGTTAAAATCAAAGTTTAATAAGTATATCATTTTTAATATAGGGTTATACATAATATAAATTCGACTATAAATATTCATTAGAAATATAAAAAGATTTACTACATAATGATATTTTATTTGTAATTTTTATACTTTAAATAATTTAATTTATTTATGACACAAAGATGATGCATTAATTATCTTATTAATGAAATATTGACATAATTGATGTTACAAATACCCAAATAAATATAATTTGAGAATTTTTATGAATTCCACTAATTTTCTAGGTTAATATGAGATGTTATTATTGATTTAATTAACTTTTTTCGAACTAATCATTCTGTTATGATTTTCACAAAAATCAATTACTAAATAGTGTCAAAATTGACATAAAATAGTTTTTAAAATAAATATTATATTAGTAATTGTTATTTTATTCCTAAAAATCTAAGGTTCGGCCAAATGAATTATATAAGGTTATATATATTAATAATAAACAACTTGGGGTTAATTTTGCTGCTTATAGTAAGTTCATTAACCTTATAGTATAAGAACACAAGAAGACACGGTAAAAGTAAAATTATTTTACTTAATGTTAAATCTAAATGATAAGGTTAAAATAGGATCCTAAACTTGTATAAATTATATTGGATGAGAGTATTTCTACCCATCCCTACCTTAGCTTCAAAATAACTCAATTTGGAGCTATTAAAAACCGAATATGACTTTATAATAAAATAATATTTTTAGTTATTCCAAAGGTGCCCCTCTCCTCCCTTATAAAAGGGAACCTCCTCCCTCTCTTCCTCACACCACTTTGAGCCTTAAAGCTCGGCCAAAAACTGAAAATTTCTCCTCTCCACTTCCCTAGAGACATCCTAGAGGTCCTGGTCTTCCTCAAAGACCAATTTTAGTGCCCTAAAAGGAGATCTCAAAGAGGCGCTTCAAAGAAGAGGTAATGTACGATTACCAATTCTTTCAACTTTATTTCTTCTTCCACTTCTTCTTATTTAGTTGTTTAATTATGAAGTAATAACATCAGTATCACTCATATACTGATATGTTATTATAAGTATGAAACAACCCTATTTCACCATCTATCCATCCTACGGAAAACAAAATCACTGCGCGTGCGTACGTACGGAATACCGTCTCCACGCCGTGGTGTAATCTATTTTCCACCACCACCTTACTTGGATGGGTATAATGGTGTAAATAATGACTATATATGACTATTATAAAGTGATATTGATTCTGAAATAGTATACATACACTCCAATACAATTTCACGATCATGGGAACGATATCATCGCTCGTGCGTACGTACGGAATACCGTCTCCACGACGCGATGAGATTCATTCTCCATGTTAACCTTTCATTAATGATTAAAAAGTATATATAATAAGTAATCATGAAATATATGACATAATAATGATACTGGATTTATGTGTATATATATGTATTTCATCTACTTAATTCCATTCAACTCAATAAGGAAACGAAAACAGCGTTCATGCGTACGTACGGCCTACCGTCTCCATGAATGGTGTATTTCTTTCCATTTACTAATTTATTATATATATGTATATTCTGAATATATATTATATATAAATCATGTCTTATATTCTGGAATTAATTAATCATTATCTAAGTAATCATATGAATAATTACAAGTCAAAACACGGACGACAAATGAGACGATTTTACCCAAAACGCTACTTTAACATGAATTTACAAAAGAACGGGTAATATAAAGTCATAAGTGAACCATATATGATATAATAACAATTAATATGATTCTGTATTAAGTCAATGACATTATTTAAATCATTATACAGGAGGTTCAGACACTTACGAAGCGAATCGGACCTAAGGTAAGGGATTAATTTTCAATCTCATTTTTATCCGAGATTGCTTATACGTAAGTATTTACTGGGGTTACGTTTATCATCCATGACCATGTTTTCTAAAAATGTTTTAATAAAATGTTTACCATTATTACATGAATGTTTAAATTAATTTTTACCCTTTATTTACTTTTTACCACATTGTATGAATGGAATCTTTCCTTTGGTTACCATATAAGGTACTTTTTGACTTTTCCAACAAAAGTACGAGGAGAATGTTATTTTTAACTTATACGACGTGAACAGATTTTTACAGTCTCATAACGCCTCATTTTCAAGAAGCTTCCTCTACAATATTGCATGAATATTTTCAAAAAAACCCTTATCTTTTAAAATTTCATGGAATTTTGTGAAAAGAAAATGATTTTAAAGAAGAAAGGATATTTTCCTCAAGAATTCATTTCAAGTGTTTTGTCAAAACTATTTTCTGTCTAAGATGACATTATTTCATATGTGTATGTTTCAAGTAAAATGTCTCTATGATTTAAATGGTTTCAATTTTCTTATGATGAAATGATATCAATTGTTTATGGATTATGTTATGATGGCATGATGTTTAAGAATCCCATTTTATTTCATGGGTTATGCTATGATGTATGATTTATGATTTTGTGGAACACGAAAGAATGATTTCATTATGAGATGGGTGAGACCTATATCTCCCTCCAATGCATTGGGTAAAGATTTTATATCTCATGAGATAGACATGGCTGGAACGGTAGGTTATACCGGTTCAGTGAAACAGGACTGAAACGAGGAGTGAACTCAGTTCAGAAATGGACTTTGTCCACTAAGATAGTCTTGGAAATGAGTCTTGACTAATAAGAAATGATTATCTATGATTATGTGTATATGCCACAAAGTTTCATGTTTTATTTTATGATTATTGGGATTACATTTCACTACTATGATTTATCCCATGTTATGATATTATGATCTCTTTTGCAGGTTAAGATTTCCAAAATGTTATGTTCTTATGAATATGATGTGATTGATTTTTCTTTTTTTTACCCTTACTGAGCATTTGAGATCACCCTTTTATGTTTTATTTTCCCCAGGATATAAAGAAAGGTTTTAGGTAAGAAAAAAAAGGGGGAAGATCTTTATGAGAGATGTTGAAGATCTTTCACCATGATTAGAAGATTACGTTCCGAGTTTCCAAAGACACTAAACTATTACGGTCCTTGTGTGTGTGTTTTTGTTATGTAATAAGTATTCCGCAAAAGTAATGTAATGTCCATGTATGTCAAGCTTCGGGTCTCTACAGTTGGTATCAGAGGAAATGTTTAGTCAACCTTTGGAAACTAGGATGTGAAAACGTTAGTGAGATCCCTAGAGATATTTCTAAGGTATGTCTAGGGATGTCCCTAAGGATAAGTATACGTATAGGATATAGTCCTAGAACTATGGTAACGATCATAGAATTTAACCTAAGATGTTAGATATTGAGGGTACTCCCCCCTTTACTATTTTGTTTTCCCTAGCATGATTTTGGCCTCTCACACTATCTTTTTGGGTTTTAGAAAATGGCTGGAAACAGGAAGATTCACGATAATGGAGGATATAACAGACAATGGAATGATATTTTGCATGAGCAACCAAATGAAACTGGATTTGGAAGTCCAAACATCATTATTATGCCGAATCAGGAATCTCATAATATGATCAATAAACTCAAATTTGGTAAGTTTCCTGACTCGGCTAATAAGAGAAAAATGGAGTTTCATGATGATCATAGAGGAAAGAAAGTTCAATTTCCCCTATGTAAATCATGTGGGAAGAGGCATCAAGGGGAATGTTTCAAAGGAACTGGAAGATGATTTGGGTGTGGAAAAGAAGGACATAAAGCCAGTAAGTGCAAAGGAAAAGGTTCAGTTAACACCATGGATGAGGATAATGGTATTGCTACGACATCAACAATGGTTAAATGTTTTAAATGTGGAATGTACGTGCATTATGCAAACCAATGCCCTAAGGTAAAGTCTCATGAAGAGAATCAGTATGGTCATATGGGTAATATTTATGTTGATGATGATGAAGAGACTACAAATGATATGTGAGATGAAATAATTGTTGAATCTCGGTCAATGGTTTAAGAAGGTAGTGGAATGATTACATGTTTATCAAGTTTAATGTTGTATAAGTAATCTCATGGTACTATGGAATAAAGAGACATCTAAGGATTGTTACACTGTTTTCTTTCCTTAAGTTTTGAAAGTGTGTGATTAATGGTACGAGTATTTTTGGAAAGTAGATGATATGCACATAATGAAGGGATAAAAAGAAAATTAAATGTTTGATAGTATTCATGAGCTCATGACTGATATAATGAGAAGGTTATATCATGGTTTGAGTATATATAATTTTTGGTTTTTGGTATGTGGAAAGAGTTAAATTTTGACAGCATTCATGTTTTCACTAAGGTTTAATGGGTATTCATTTTTCAAGAGAATACATGATTAAGGTATTCACATGATTGGAATGTGACCAACAAGATAATGGGGGATAAATGATGGTTGGTTGATGACATTTCAAGTAATAGTTTTCTTTATACTATGAGCTTGGACCGAAGTATTTTAGATAAAGATTGGAATGGATTATGTTGGAAATAAGATAGTATTGTTTAAAGATAGAACTTTTTTCCGATATTATTAATGGGATATTATAGTAATGTAGTTTTAGAAAAAGGACAACCTGCAGGACGGGCGACAACCCATCGTGTCGGACAAGGCTGTGGGAATCGAACCCACAACCGAAGTGTGATTGGCCTTTATCGCCTACCACTGGCCTACAGGAAGTCCCTGTTTAGTATAAACTAGTTTTATTATATTAAGCAGTATAATATGAGAAGTATAAGTCCATTTTAGGAACCATATATGATTAATCTCACTATAGATGGACTTACGTATTTTTTGATAAATTTTCTAACCTTTTGTTTGAGACAGATGGAATGACCCCTCATTCTATCACATGATCTTCTAACACATCACGAATGACAATTTCAACTTTATTTCTTTAAGAGATGAAGTGGAAATTTTCCAAAGAACGACTAAGGGCGAGACTACACCAAAATCACGAAAGTATTTATTCTAATTCCAATTTCATCAACTTTAGGGGAAATGATCTTGAAAACCAAAAATGTTGTCCTAGTGCTCTTATATATGATGAATCAGATGGTACCTTAGATCGTCACAAATTTATGACTTTGTGATTGCTGGCTTTTCCATATCCATGTTCTCTACCACTCTCCATCAGAACATGATGGTTAGGTTTCTCTTCCATATCCATATTTTCACCTATGTGGAAACCCAGTGATTAGTTTATTTGGGTAACTGTTACGTTTCATACTTTTGTTTTTAAAGATTGGTTTTGGTATTCCTTTTTACGATGTGGGTTTCTATTAAAGAAACTTTCGAGTAGTAAACCATTTATAACCCCGACAAATTTCGAGGGTGAAATTCATTATAAAGGGGGTAGAATGTAACACCCCGAGATTTTATGAAAAGTATTCTTTTTAATTTCATTAATGTCTTTTTTTGTATGCTACACCAAAAGGAGCTTTCACAACACACATCCTTGACTTGCCTTTTATTACACGCAATCACGACCTTCCTCGATAGCGTGTGTAGTACGCAATAACGAGTTTCACTAAACAACAATATGCTATTAAAATATTATTAAAACTAGCCGTTATGAATAGTAATAATCACTTTTTGAAATTTTGTAAATTTTATTTTTCAAAATGGACTTCATTTTTGGATTTGGAATATTGAAATTATCTTAGGGTGAAATTTTGGTAATTTTCGGATAACTTTCATATTTTGATGAATAGTGAAAAATACTAAATTTTAATTAAAAACAACTTTTTCAATCGAAATAATTAATAGTGATAAATTATTAATTTGAGTGGTTTTAAAGTATATTTAGAATATATTTTTACAATTTAATACAATGTTGGTCATTGGATGTAATTTCACATTTAAACGAGACATAAACAAGTGTCAATCTTTTGATAGTTATTATCTCTTAAGAACACGCTATTTGTTTTGACAACGTGAATTAATTTTTAAATTAATTAATGAAACTGATATGTTTTGAATTTGGTAAAATAGACATCATTTTTGAGTTCATAATATCAAATATAGATTAGGCCTAATTTCTGGTATTTTTTCTGGAAACTTTCATTTTTTTGATGAATAGTGAAACCACTAAGTGGTAGTTAAAAAAATTATTTTTTCATAAAACATAATTTTACCGCTTCTGTGAGTGGAATTTCAAAAATCCGAGAGACACGGTTGATGTTAGTAAGTAAAATGTGGTTCAATGAGATGAAAATAATTTTTGGTGAATAGTAACTTTTTACTTTTATTTACCACGGTTAAAAGTAAATAGGGTAATTAAGGGTAAAAATGATATTATTATTACCCTAACACATGTCCTAATTCTATTGGAAAAGTGTAATTCGACAAAAAACAACCTTATGAATAACATATGACCATTTAGGCCCACTTGGATTAGATTAGGACATTTATTATTAAATTATTTAAAGAAGGGTTAAAATAGTTAAAATCAAAGTTTAATAAGTATATCATTTTTAATATAGGGTTATACATAAGATAAATTAGACTATAAATATTCATTAGAAATATAAAAATATTTACTAAATAATGATATTTTATTTGTAATTTTTAGACTTTAAATAATTTAATTTACTTATGACACAAAGATGATGCAATAATTATCTTATTAATGAAATATTAACATAATTGATGTTACAAATACCCAAATAAATATAATTTGAGAATTTTTATGAATTAAACTAATTTTCTAGGTTAATATGACATGTTATTATTGAGTTAATTAACTTTTTTCGAACTAATCATTCTGTTATGATTTTCACAAAAATCAATTACTAAATAGTGTCAAAATTGACATAAAATAGTTTTTAAAATAAATATTATATTAGTAATTGTTATTTTATTCCTAAAAATATAAGGTTCGGCAAAATGACTTAGATAAGTTTATATATATTAATAATAAACAACTTGGGGTTAGTTTGGCTACTTATAGTAAGTTTATTAACCTTATAGTATAAGAACACAAGAAGACACGGTAAAAGTAAAATTATTTTACTTAATGTTAAATCTAAATGATAAGGTTAAAATAGGAACCTAAACTTGTCTAAATTATATTGGATGAGAGGATTTAGACCCATACCCACCTTATCTTAGAAATAACTCAATTTGAAGCTATTAAAAACCGAATATGACTTTATAATAAAATAATATTTTTAGTTATTCCAAAGGTGCCCCTCTCCTCCCTTATAAAAGGGAACCTCCTCCCTCTCTTCCTCACACCACTTTGAGCCTTAAAGATCGAAAAAAACCTTCCAATTTCTCCTCTCAACTTCCCTAGAGACATCCTAGAGGTCCTGGTCTTCCTCAAAGACCAATTTTAGTGCCCTAAAAGGAGATCTCAAAGAGGCGCTTCAAAGAAGAGGTAATGTCCGATTACCAATTCTTTCAACTTTATTTCTTCTTCCACTTCTTCTTCTTTAGTTGTTTCATTATGAAGTAATAACATCAGTATCACTCATATACTGATATGTTATTATAAGTATGAAACAACCCTATTTCACCATCTATCCATCCTACGGAAAACAAAATCACCGCGCGTGCGTACGTACGGAATACCGTCTCCACGCCGTGGTGTAATCTATTTTCCACCACCACCTTACTTGGATGGGTATAATGGTGTAAATAATGACTATATATGACTATTATAAAGTGATATTGATTCTGAAATAGTATACATACACTCCAATACAATTCCACGATCATGGGAACGATATCATCACTCGTGCGTACGTACGGAATACCGTCTCCACGACGCGATGAGATTCATTCTCCACGTTAACCTTTCATTAATGATTATAAAGTATATATAATAAGTAATCATGAAATATATGAAATAATAATGATACTGTATTTATGTTTATATATATGTATGTCATCTACTTAATTGCATTCAGCTCAATAAGGAAACGAAAACAGCGTTCATGCGTACGTACGGCCTACCGTCTCCATGAACAGTGTATTTATTTCCATTTACTGATTTATTATATATATGTATATTATGAATATATATTATATATAAATCATGTCTTATATTATGGAATTAATTAATCATTATCTAAGTAATCATATGAATAATTACAAGTCAAAACACGGACGACAAATGAGATGATTGTACCCAAAACACTACTTTAACATGAATTTACAAAAGAACAGGTAATATAAAGTCATAAGTGAACCATATATGATATAATAACAATGAATATGATTCTATAATAAGTCAATGACATTATTTAAATCATTATACAGGAGGTTCGGACACTTACGAAGCGAATCAGACCTAAGGTAAGGGATAAATTTTCAATCTCATTTTTATCCGAGATTGCTTATACGTAAGTATTTACTGGGGTTACGTTTATCATCCATGACCATGTTTTCTAAAAATGTTTTCATAAAATGTTTACCATTATTCCATGAATGTTTACATTCATTTTTACCCTTTATTGACTTTTTACCACATTATATGAATGGAATCTTTCCTTTGGTTACCATATAAGGTACTTTTTGACTTTTCCAACAAAAGTACGAGGAGAATGTTATTTTTAACTTATAAGGCGTGAACAGATTTTTACGGTTTCATAACGCCTCATTTTCAAGAAGCTTCCTCTACAAGATTGCATGAATATTTTCAAAAAAACCCTTGTCTTTTAAAATTGCATGGAATTTTGTGAAAAGAAAATGATTTTAAAGAAGAAAGGATATTTTCCTCAAGAATTCATTTCAAGTGTTTTGTCAAAACTATTTTCCATCTAAGATGACATTATTTCATATGTGTATGTTTCAAGTAAAATGTCTCTATGATTTAAATGGTTTCAATTTTATTATGATGAAATGATATCAATTGTTTTTGGATTATGTTATGATGGAATGATGTTTAAGAATCCCATTTTATTTCATGGGTTATGCTATGATGTATGATTTATGATTTTGTGGCACACGAAAGAATGATTTCATTATGATATGGGTGGGACCTATATCTCCCTACAATGCTTTGGGTAAAGATTTTATATCTCATGAGATAGACATGGCTGGAACGGTAGGTTATACCGGTTCAGTGAAACAGGACTGAAACGAGGAGTGAACTCGGTTCAGAAATGGACTTTGTCCACTAAGATAGTCTTGACAATGAGTCTTGACTAATAAGAAATGATTATCTATGATTATGTGTGTATGCCACAAAGTTTCATGTTTTATGTTATGATTATTGGGATTACATTTCACTACTATGATTTATCCCATGTTATGATATTATGATCCCTTTTGCAGGTTAAGATTTCCAAAATGTTATGTTCTTATGAATATGATGTGATTGATTTTTCTTTTGTTTACCCTTACTGAGCATTTGAGCTCACCCTTTTATGTTTTCTTTTCCCCAGGATATAAAGAAAGGTTTTAGGTAAGAAAAAAAGGGGGAAGATCTTTATGGGAGATGTTGAAGATCTTTCACCATGATTAGAAGATTACGTTCTGAGTTTCCAAAGACACTAAACTATTACGGTCCTTGTGTGTGTGTTTTTGTTATATAATAAGTATTCTGCAAAAGTAATGTAATTTCCATGTACGTAAAGCTTCGGGTCTCTAAATTTATCACTCAGCTTATAGAGTTAATGTATCCCTTCTTATACACTTCTAACATAGTAGTCATTTTACATCCTTCCATCCTTATTAAAGTTACAATATCTTCCCCTATTTCATCTTCTCAATAGAATAAATCCATTGTAATTAGTCCTTTTGGACTTACCCCCATTGAGGTAGTAATAAATTTGAGGCCAGTTGACTTTGGAATTATATTTAGGCCTCCTTCACCTCCTTCTAACTCTACTCATGCACCAAATAATATTGGAAAAGGAAAAGATCTAGTTGATCCTACCACCATTCATGATTAGGATTCATCAGTATAATGACCCATGCCTTTTACAAATATTATTAAATCATTTTTAAGAATAAATATCCATTAAGTAAAACCCCAAAAAGTGTGAGGCCTAATGTATTTTGAAGACTAGGTTCATATTACATCAAAAGGAACTTAAAACATGAAATACTTTTTTTATTCTCAACAACGAGCTCCTAAAATACATTTGAGCTCCTAAAACTATAGGGATAACTTAGGGAATACATGAAATAAAGGGGTGTGCTAAAAATACCAGTAAGGAAATAAACATTATAAGGAAACATAACATGTGAGTCAAAAGTATAACATAATATCATAAAAGATAAGGCTCATGAGTAATCACCTAAAATAATAAAATAAATAACATGGTATCATAATATCATGGTAACATAGGAAATGTTGAAGAAACAAAAAAATACATAAACACGAGTTAAGTTTAACTTTCTAGACAATATCACATGGTGGAAAAAGTCCCATAACATATTATGTTTACTCTCTAATCCCTTACATAACATCTCACGAGACTAAATATTTACAAAATGCATTAAAGAGATATTTGGGTGCACCAATCCAAAAATATTCATGATATATGTGTTACACATAAATAAAATTAATCATAATTCATAACATAATAATTACCCATGTAAATAAAATAGGTTGCATAATCTTGACTCATATCATACTCAAAGGAAATTTCATAATGAAGGCATTTGAGAAATGAGCATAAGTAATGTATTAACCCATAAAATTAAGGTAGAATAAGCTAGGTATAAATTTTATAAACATATATACAAAATTTATAAGCATTATATAACATTAAATATAGATATAAAGTGAGGTGGAGAGATAATGGTCATAACCCAAAGGAAAGTGTGGTTTAGAGAGATCCCTTACCTCGAGCTCGATTCATCAGGTGTTTTCTTTATGTTCATAAATAATAAATGTATGTTAATTATTTAATTTCTTAAGATATTTTTTCAAGTTAATTGTTCCTTTTTTTTATTTATTATCATGTTATATTCAATTACTTATTCATTTAGGTTCAAGTCATACGTTTTGAAGATGTTCGACTCATATGTCCAAAATCACTTTATAAAATTGAATATGGTCAAAGATTTTATTAATTAGTCATATAAATAATAATAATCATGAAATAATTATAATTATTATACATAAATTATACTTTTAAAACTAATCATAAAGTATGAACATGAAAAAAAACTACGTTACAATCATGGAGACGATAAGCCGTACGTACACATGAGTAACATTTCCATTTTTCAATTATAATGATGGAAAGAAGATAAGTGTTATTTTATATTTATATAATGATAATTATATAATAAATATAATATTATTTATTTAAATATACTTACATATACCATCCATGTGATGCGGTAATAAAAAAAATGAATCACATTGTTTCGTGAGACAATATTCTGCCGTACAAACGAACAACGTTATCATTTTTCGATTGATGGTAAGGTAAGGAGGTATATAATATATTAATTTTCTAGAATGATTAATATTTATTTAATATCATATTTAAAAATTAAATACATCATCATAAATAACTATTATAGGTGATTATGGAAAATAAATTACATCGATTCATGAAGTGGTAGTTCACCGTACACACAATCGATGGTTTTGTTTCTTATTTGATAGAAGTGAAGATGGATTTAGGGTATTAAATTAACATAATAACATCATCGTTTATGGTAGATAATTGTGTTACTATATAATCATGGTTTAATAAGATTATAAGGAGGTGGAATAAGAAATAAATCAATGATTCCTAGTTAATAATTACACCTCCTCTTTAGACCACCTCTTTAAAATTATACCTAAAGACTTTTTAGATTGGATTTATGATCAAAACAAGGATTATAGGAAATAGGAATGGAATTAAGAAATTTATTTTATCAGGGATTTAACAAAACAATGGGTTTCTTAAGTGTGGAGAGGATATGAGAGGATAGGGGGTTCCCTTTTATAAGGGAGGAAGAGTGGTATTCTTGTAAATATCCAAAACTATTTAATAATTGTAATTCAATATTAAGATGAGTGCCTCAAAAATTGAAAAATAAATTATAGGAGGAGATTTAAGGCTAATAAAAACTACTTAAATTAAAACTAAACATGTTTTAAACATGTTATTCTATTTAACTCTTTAGTTTAACACCCCGATAAACTGATTTTAACATTAACCGTGGTAACAGATTTTTACTAATTTTACTATTTATTTGAGAAAAAAATAAGTTGAAATTATTATATAATATTAATTATTATGATTTAAAATATTTAATCCATTATATAAAATTAAATTCACATAAGTTTTATAATTTAATTTAAAATTAAATTCGTAGACATGTCGAAAAAACTGGATTTCATGAAATGCATTTTTCAAGCATAAGATGATCTTATAATAACTATATTGAAAAGTAATCATAATTAAATTAGTTTAAATTAATATATATATATATATATATATAATATATAAATTTTATTTAAATAATTCCTTACTAGGGGTTATTTTAATTAGTTAAAATGGAGAAATATTACGCACTTTAAAACAGTTTTCAGAAAAATGTGTTCTAAAGCCTAAAAATAAACTTATATTAAAATATAATATAAAGATGATTTAAATGTAATTAATTGTATGAAATATATCTAAAAAATAATTATGTTACTTTTAAATCATATTAAAATAACAATGATACATTTTAATTATTTAAGAAATGACAGTTTTATCAAAAATCTTTATTTTCCACTATTCACTGAGAGATCAATATTTTCTAAAAAATACCATAATTTCAACCTAATTTAATATTGTTAAGAATATTTAAAAAAAATTTAATTTTATAAAATAAAATTTCTAAAATTTTCAAAAATTAATTATAATATTTTCTCACAAAAAGCATTAAAAATCATTTTTGAAGAAAACACATTTCTTGAAGAATAAATGCCTTTATTAAAAATTAAGCACTTATTTTCTAAGAATTTATAAATTTATTATAAATTTTATATCTATTTGATAAATTAGTTAATAATTTTCATACCTACTAATTTAATGGTTAGGTTATAATAATCATTTAAATAATCATGGTTCGTTTGAGTTCAGTGTTGTGTGTCACATACACTATTGAACATAGTTTTCCCTTTAAAAAACTCAGGCTGTTACATTATTCCCCCAATTTCTCCCTTGAAATTTTATATTACATACTAAGTTGAAAACATGTGAGGTTAATTATGCTTAATAACCTCTTTCGGTTCCCATGTTTCTTTTTCAAACTTGTTATTTCTCCACAACACTTTGACTAGGTGAGCTGTCTTGTTTTGTTGAACTTTTTCTCTATGATCAAAGATCTTAAATAGATTATCCTCATATGAAAGTTGTTTCTACAGTGTTACCACCTCTATATTTAGTAAATGTGAGGGTTCTGGTATGCATTTCCTCAAGATGGATACATGGAACACAACATGTACTTGAGATATGTTAGGTGGGAGTGTTGGTTGATAGGTAACCACTCTGATGAGATCAATGATCTCAAAGTGGATGATGTATCTATGAATATGATTTATCTTCTTCCCAAACCTCATTAATTTATTCCATGTTGATATATTAAGGAACACCTTATCTCCGATCTCAAGATTCAGGTCTATTCAATGATTGTTTACATAGATTTTCTATCAACTTTGTGAAGATTTCATATGACGTTGAATGGTTTGAACCTTATCTGTCATATATTGGACAAGGTCAAGTCCTATTAGATTCCACTATCCAAATTCATCCCAGTATGTTGGAGTCTGACATTGATTCCCATACAGAGCCTCATAAGTTCCCATTTGAATTCTATAATGGAAGCTATTGTTATATGATAAATCTACTAAGGGAATGTGCTGATCCCAAAATACTTGGAAATCCATTGAATAAGATATCAATATATCCTCAATAGTTTGGAAGGTTCTCTTGAACTGACCATATGTCTTAGGGTGATAAACAACATTGAAGTTGAGTTCTATATTCAATGATTGCTAAAGGATTCTCTACAACCTTAAGGTAAACTTTGAATCTCAATCAAATATAATAGAGAGTGACACTCATGAAATATTACCACTTACCTTATGTATATCTTAGTGAGTTAATCAAGAGATAAATATTCCTTGATAGTAATGAAATGTGATAACTTTGTAAAGCAGTATACTAACACCCATATAGAATTATTTCCTTTAGGTTTCCTAGGTATTCCTATGATGAAATCCATGGTTATGTTTTCCCATATCCATACTAGTATAGGAAATGGTTTCATAATACCCTTGGACTTCTATAATTTATCCTTTACTTGTTGGCATACCAAGCATCAAGACAAAAATTTCACAATCTCCCTCTTCATGTTATCCTACTAGAATATTTTCTTCATATCTCTCTACATCTTAGTTCTTACTAGATGAATAGATAATGATGAGCTATGAAAATCATCTAGAATCTCACTCTTCATATTTGGTTTTGATGGGACACATATCTGGGTTCCAAACCTTATAACTCTATCTTCATCAAAGTTGAACTACATAATACTCACTACCATTTTCAGTATCACCTCATCATCTTTCCGTACTTCATTGATCCTCTCAATAATGGATGGTTGAGAAGTTATTTGATCAAGGTAGGATAAATATTGTAACGCCCCGACCCTAGTTACCCAGAGTCAGTGCATTATTACATAACATTGGCATGATCACAAGAAAGATCAAATATCGAAAGACCGATTGGTTTAGTAGCCTTGGAAACACTAGATATATTCATAAGTTTTACATTACATCATAAAATGAAAAACTACTACAACAACATAATGTCTCCATAATCCACACTCATATCCCCACATAATATCCCTTCAGGTAATTCATAATTTACTTCTTAACTTCCTGGGAAAAATAAAACATAGAAAAGGGGTGAGCTCAAATGCCCAGTAAGGATAACAATATAGCGAAAACTTTCATAAATAAGAATAAACATTTAAGTCAATGTATAACTAAAACAAAAGCCTTTCAAACATGAACTTTCAACATGGTACAGCATAAATAAAATGAAATAATGCCATTTACTTATTCACATGGATATTCTACTAATCGAATAATCACATGCAAAAATCAAAAACCACTTTCATAATGTTGGAATGCATAATGCCAGACTATCATAACCACATAGTCAAGGCATCGTGCCAAGACTACAAATAAGATTTTGTCAAGGCCTTGTTCCAAGACCCTAGTTTGTCTCATGAGACCCACCGATGCATCGAGGAGCTATAGCGGGCTCCACCCGTCACTTACTAAGTCCAATGCATTCCCATATGAAAAGGTTTAAACATAACATAAACATTCGTATTAAAACTAGCATACGAAATGTCAATAATTTCACCATAAACTATGAATGGTATAAAAATAGCACATCCACAGTCAAACATATCACAAAACCTTCAATACAATATATAAGTTTTGTATCATAATAAATCAACTTCAAATAAGCATAAAATCCATCAAAGGATGTTGACATAGATGAAATCAAAACACTTTTTGGAGAAATATCTCTTTTGATTTTTGAAATCATTTAAGAGCCATATAAAATAAAACATTTTCTTGAAAATATTCTTATAATCTTGTAAGGAAAACTTTAAAGATTTTATAACGGCAGAAAATAGCCGCACCCGCCGTATAAGTTAAAAAAAACATTCTTACCATAATTCTGTCGAAAAGGTTAAAAAGAAACTTGTTTTGAAAACGACGGAAAGATTCCTTTATAAACCTCTTATAAAAAAGTCAAACAAGGGTATAAATGACTTTAACCCATATTCTTGTAAATAATAAATATGTTTTGAAATACATTTCGAAGAAACATGGATGTAGATGATAAAGAAATCCCAGTAGATTATTACGTATAAACAACCTCGGATAATGAAGAGATTGTGAAATAACCCTTACCAATTTGGTAACTTATGAAACATACAACCCATGAAAGAGGTATCATACAATGAATATGTAAATACACATAAATTAGAGTGTATTACACAAAGAATATAATTATGGGCAGTACATACACCACACAAAAGGTGATGGTGGCAATATGGCATGAATCTCACGGGAATAAGGAGTGAGATGAAAACCCCTTACCATGTTAATCAACTGAGTCGTATGGCCAAAAGTTAATAACCACCAAATTATTTACAGAATAACATGAATATAAAGATAATCATGATAATATATATCAAATGCCAGTACACAATACACCACTTTCAATAATTTAGTGGCGAATAATGGAAATCTCACGGAATTGAATATGAGATAAGAAAATCCCTTACCTTGTACTTTTCCTTGGTTTGGGTAGGTTAACATCCTGTATAATGGTGAAATAATTGTTATAAAATTATACAAGAATCATATACATTAATATGATATCATATATGATCTTTTAATATAGATTTGATAATAATATCTTAGTATTATCGTTGTTTCGGGTGTTAACTTACTTGTTTTCTTTTGTATGTTTTATTACGTAAGACATGTATGTAAAGGATAGGTTGTATATTATTCATATCTAGAATTATATAAAGTCCTTAAACATCATTTTTAAATCATCAAATGATAATTATACTTGAATGGATACGATGTAGAATGAATCTTATTGCGTTCGTGGAGACGGTAGTCCGTACGTACGCACGAGCGACAATATCATTCTTTTGATATTAAAATAATATATAAATGGATGGTATATCATATATACAGAATCATTAACATGTTATATTTATTATTTACATGAGTTACAAATCATTATTATACCCATCCAAATAATATTATATTGAATAACAATTACACCACGACGTGGAGACGGTAAGCCGTACGTACGCACGTATGGTGACATTTTATTCAAAGGGTGGATAGAATAATGAATATGGTTTTACCATATTTATAATAACATCACAGTATATATATGATACTGGAGTTATTATTTTATAATGGTAACAACAAAGGAAGAAGAAGTGGAAGAAGAAAGGAACTTGGAAAAGGGTGGTGAAATCATTACCTCTTCTTCGGGTTCTTCCTTTTGATTTGATCAAAAGGGATCCTTAGGTTGGCTTTCTGATCAAACTAAGGCCTCTAGGTTGTAGTGAGGGATGTTGGGAGAGTATTTGGGCAGAGGTTGGCCGAACCAAAAGGCTTTTAAGGTGTGAAGAAATGAGAAGGAGGAGTGCCCTTTTATAAGAGGGGTGAGGGGTACCTTTGGAAAAGCTAGAAATATTAATTTATAATAAATTCATATTCGGTTTATAATGGCTCCAAAGTTTATTATTCAAAGTTTAAGGTGGGTATAGGTCGAAAACCACTAAACCAATAGAATTTAGACAGGTTTGGGTACTTATATTAACCTTATCTTTTAGTATTAACTCTAAGATAATTAGTTTCACTTTTACAATGTCTCTTTGTATTTTTATATAATATGGTAAATAAACTTACTATATACATCCAAGAGACCCACAAGTGGTCCATTAATGATTAACCTATCATGATATAAGTCTCTTGGACGAACCGTAGATTTTTAGGAATTTAATATCAATTAATAATATAATATTTGTTTTAAGAGCTCTTTTATGTCAATTTTGACACTATTCAATAGTTGATTTTTTTGAAACTCATAACAGATTGATTACTTCGAAAAATGTCAATTAAATCAATAATAATATATCATGTTATCCTATAAAATTAGTTTAATTCATTAAAAGTTTCATATTATATTTATTTGGGTATTTATAATATCAATTATTTTAATTTTTCACTATTGTAGTAATTAATTCATCATCATTGTGTCATAAATAAATTAAATTATTTAATGTCTAAAAATTATAAATAAAATATCATTATGTAGGAAATCGTTTTATCTTTCTAATGAATATTTATAATCTAAAATCCAACATATATAACCCTATGTAAAAATTGTTTTTCTAAAAGATATATGCTTGTGTCATTTTTGTATTCATTTTAACATAATTAAAATAAAGTATCCCTATCACCTACAAGTGGCAACATGGGGTCCCAAAATCGACCCAAAGATGACTATGGTCAAACATGTATCAACCAATAAGTCTAGGACACGTTTTAGGGTAATTTAGTATTATTATAATATTATTTTTTAACCCTTATTTACCAGATTTACCCTTAACCATGGTAAATAAAATATTTACCACAGTAATTATTCAAAATGTCTAAAAATAAAAGTTACCTATTTACACAATTTGAACATCCTGATTCCAAATATGGAATCCATTTTTCTAAATTCAAACACAGAAGTGGCAGAAATTAATTTAAAATTAATTCCCGCTGTTAAAACAAAAAGCGTGTTTTTAAGAGATAATAACTATCAAAAGATTGACACTTGTTTATGTTCGGTTTAATTGTAAAATTATGTCCAATGAACAAAATTATATTAAATGGTAAAAATATATTCTAAATATACTTTAAAACCACTCAAATTCATAATTTATCACTATTAATTATTTTGATTAAAAAAGTTGTTTTTAATTAAAATTTAGTAATTTTCACTATTCATCAAAATATTAAAGTTATCCGAAAAGTACCAAAATTTCATCTTAGGCTAAATTAGATATTCCGAATCCAAAAATTAAGTCCATTTTGAAATATAAGATATATATATAATTTCAAAAAGTAGGTATTACTATTCATAACGGCTAGTTTGATTGGTTGTTAGAACTCGGTGTTGCGTACAACACACGCTATCGCATTATTCAAAGAGAAGCGTACCGTAGAAGCTTGGGGTGTTACATTCTCCCCTCCTTCAAATAATTTCGTCCTCGAAATTTCTAGAATACTACTGCATGAAAAGACTCGGGTGGTTCTTCATCATAAGTTCCTCGGGTTCCCATGTTGCCTCTTCCATCTTATGGTTTCTCCACAAAACTTTTACCAGACGCATCGTCCGGTTTCTCAGTACTTGTTCTCTCGTATCAAGAATCCTGACGGGCTCTTCACAATAGGAAAGATCAGGTTCCAGTTCTAATTCCTCATAGGTGAGTACATGCGTTGAGTTAGGCATGTATTTCCTAAACAGAGATACGTGGAACACATCGTGAACTTTGGAGAGACTTGGAGGCATTGCCAATCGGTAAGCTACAGCCCCAATTCGTTCTTGAATTTCGAAAGGTCCGATGTACCTGGGACTCAATTTACCTTTCTTACCAAAACGTATGACTCCCTTCCATGGAGATACCTTCAGGAAAACATGATCACCGACTTGAAATTCCAAATCCTTACTTCGATTATCGGCATAGCGCTTCTGCCTACTTTGAGCTGCTTTGATGTGATTTTGGATTACCTTTACCTTTTCCATCGTTTCCTCCACCAATTATGGGCCTACAAGTTTTCTTTCACCAACGTCATCCCAACAGGTTGGTGTACGACATCTCTTTCTATATAACGCTTCATATGGTGCCATCTGAATACTCAAATGGAAGCTATTGTTATAGGAAAATTCTACGAGAGGTAAGTATTGATCCCACATACCCTGAAAATCAAGTGAGCAAGATCTCAACATGTCTTCTAAGGTCTGAATAGTCCGTTATGATTATCCGTCTGTCTGAGGGTGGTAAGCAGTGCTCAAATGAAGTTCAGTATCCAGGGATTTCTGAAGACTTTTCCAAAATCTTGAAGTAAAATGGGGATCACGATGAGAAACAATAGATAGGGGTACTCCATGAAGTCTCACAACTTCATTAATATATAGTCTTGCTAGACGTTCCAGCGGTAGATCTTCTCTTATAGAAAGAAAATGTGCTGACTTGGTAAGACGATCAACAATAACCCATATTGCATCGTTCCTTCTAGGAGTCTTTGGTAGCCCCATGACAAAGTCCATCGCAATATTGTCCCATTTCCACTCCGGTATGGGAAGAGGTTGCATGAATCCTCCAGGATGTTGCCTTCCAGCTTTCACTTGTTGACAAACCATACATCTTGACACAAAATCAGCAATCTCCCTCTTCATGTTGTCCCACAAAAAATGTTCCTTCAAATCTCTATACATTTTGGTGCTCCCAGGGTGTATAGAGAAATTGGAACTATGAGCATCATCCAACAATTCCCTTTTTAGATCAGGTATATCGGGAACACAAAGTCTCTTCCCAAATTTCAAAATTACATCTTCATACACAAAGTCTCTCAATCTCCCATCATTCACAGCTTTAATATTCTTTTGAAATTCTTCATCATCGGTCTGATAACTCTTAATCCTTTCTAGTAAAGATGGTTTGGCATCAATTTGAAAAAGAAATGATGTTTCGCCTTCCCTGGTTATTCCAATGTCCATCTTCACTAGATCCATGAAAATTGGATCCCTTTCAATTCTCATATTGTTCAAAACTCCATGGTCTTTTCTACTCAAAGCATCTTCCACCTTGTTTTCTTTCCCCGGGTGGTAGTGTATCGTGCAATCATAATCCTTGAGTAATTCAAGCCATCTCCTTTGCCTCATGTTGAGTTCTTTTTGTGAGAAAATATACTTCAAACTCTTGTGATCAGTATAAATCTCACATTTTTCACCATAGAGGTAGTGCCTCCATATCTTCAAAGCAAAGATCATAGCTGCTAACTCGAGATCATGAGTAGGATAGTTTTGTTCATGAATTTTCAACTGTCGTGATGCATAGGCAATAACTCTATCATTCTGCATAAGGACACAACCAAGTCCTTTCTTTGATGCATCACTATAAATAACGAACCCATCATTCCCCGATGGTAGAGTCAATATAGGAGCATTGACTAATCTTCTCTTCAGTTCTTCAAAACATTTTCACACTCTTTTTTCCAAACAAATTTAACCCCTTTACGTGTGAGCTTCGTTAATGGGTTAGCCAATCCGGAAAAATTCTGGATGAAACATCGATAATAACCTGCCAAACCAATAAAACTACGTACCTCAGTTATACTCATAGGTGATGGCCATTCATGGATTGCCTTGGTCTTAGAAGGATCAATAGAGATTCCATCTTTAGAGACAATATGGGCAAGAAAAGAAATCTCTTGAAGCCAGAATTCACACTTGCTAAACTTCCCATATAATTCATGCCTCCTCAGAGTCTTCAAGATAATGCGAAAGTGATTTTCATGATCTTCGTAGGTTTTGGAGTATACCAAGATATCATCAATAAATACCACCACAAATTCATCGAGATACTCCTTGAAAACTCTATTAATCAGATCCATGAATACAGATGGTGCATTAGTCAATCCAAACGACATTAAAGTAAACTCGTAATGCCCGTACCTGGTTCAAAATGATGTTTTCGGAATGTCTTCCTTCTTCACACACAATTGATGGTATCCAGATCGAAGGTCAATCTTTGAAAAGTATTGAGCTCCATGCAGTTGGTCAAATAAATCATCAATACGAGGTAGGGGATACTTTTTCTTTATCGTTATAGCATTGATCTCCCTGTAGTCGATACATAACCTCATAGATCCATATTTCTTTTTAACAAAAAGAACAGGGGATCCCCATGGAGAAACACTAGGGCGAATAAATCCCTCATTACTCAATTCCTCTAGTTGTTTATTTAGTTCAACTAATTCTACAGTGGCCATTCTATAAGGGGTCTTCGATATAGGCCTTGATCCAGGAATCAAATCAATGGAAAACTCAACTTCTCGTTCTGGAGGATGTCCAGGTAAATCTTCCGGAAATACATCTACAAATTCTTTCACAACAGGTACATCTTCTATTTGAACATTCCTTTCCTCACCGACAGTTATTTCATTCTCTTCCTCCCCAATAATTGAATTAAGTTGAGCTACTGGGGGTGGATCTAAATAAGAATTAGGTGGTGACGATTCTGCTCTAAAGATAAGGTGTTCCTTATCATTATTATTATCAAGAATCGTAACCTCTCTCTTCTTACAATAAATCTTCGCATCATAGTCCGAAAGCCAGTCCATACCGAGGATTATATCAAACTCAATCATAGGTATGACGATGACATCAGCAGATAAAGAACATTTATGTGCTCTAATGGGGACTGATTCACAAAACTTTGTTGCAATGATACTTCCCTTAGGAGTTTTAACTGACAACTCCCTTGTTAAATCAAATTGGAAATATCTAATTTTCTTAGCAAACTGGGAAGATATGAAACTATGCGATGATCCAGAATCAAATAATGCATTTTCTAAACTTGAGGAAACCATTAAATTACCTGCCACCACGTATTTCGGAGCTTCTACCTCAGCAGTAGTGATAGCATAAGCTTGGACTTGATCCCTTGGCCTTTTCTGAGGTAATTTCTCCTGACGCTTAGGACATTCATTCGCATAATGTCCCATCTCCCTGCAATTGTACCACTGAACGTTGGTGGCTTCCTTCTTCCCTTTGCAATCACGAGCTTGGTGGCCTTTTTCACCACACTTGTAACAGACTCCCATTCCCTTCAAGCAAGCACCGGGGTGTTTCTTCCCACATTTACCACAGGATGGATATTCAACCTTTCCTTTCTTCCCCTTATTTCCATTCCCAGATTGATCAGCAGGCCTCTTCTTCTCTTGCTTTTCTTTAAAGTCATAAGACTTAGATAATTCCTTTTCGGTCTTGATAGCACATGAGACAATGTCTTCGTACGACGAAAAGGATTGTGAGACTAATGCTCGACGGAGAAATGGTTTTAACCCATCAAAGAAACGATCAATCTTACTTATTTGGTTACGTATATAATCACCAACGTACCTTGCTAACCTTGTAAAGTTAGCCTCATACTTTGTGACATTCTCATCCTCCTTCTGTCTCAGACTTAGAAATTGCCTTTCCATATCTGCTCGATGGTCGCGAGGAAAGTATTTTTCTAAAAACAGATCTTTGAACTCCCTCCATTCCATATTTGATACTTCATCATCTTCCTTCGTATTTTGAATCAATGAACACCATTGATCAGCATCTCCAGTGAGGCGGTAAACTGCCATGATAACTTTTTCCCTTTCACTGCTCCCCAAAGCCTGAAATATTTTCTCTAGGGAAAATATCCATTGCTCAGCTACTAAGGGATTTGTACTCCCATTAAACGTTGGTGGTTGTTGCCTCATGAATCGATCTAACATTGATCCTCCACGCTGTGGATCAGGGTGCTCCATACGGGTAAGGTTATTATTCATAACCTGAGTAAGCTGTCCCAGTATGGTGATTAGCTGATCGGCTCCAGTTGCATCACCGGCTCCACTATAATTATCTTGAGCAGGAGGGAAATCCCTACATGGAGTGCGTGCATTGATACGGTTTCCATTTCTTCCACTAGGCGCCATTTCTAAACAATGGCATAAACTAGATCAGTTTATGAATCAAAATACATAATCCCATACTTATAAAACACTTAACATAAATTGAACTATTTATGGATATAATCCATAATCATAAGAATGTTTTCTTTGAGGAAGTATATACTCATAATCCCTTCAAAATGATTTGTAAAGAAAATGAGAGTTATCCTAAGCATATCCCCCGGGAGTGTCGTAACCAAGAGTGCAGCAAGGCCCGTTGTCGTGCACCAGTTCCCGTTCGAGTCTAGCTCAAAGCGGTGTTTTCGGGTTTTACCCCTAGGTACATCTGTGCCAGAGCCGCCTCTACCTGCTCATATCCAGACAGGGATGTATTGCTCGGAAAACTCACAAAATCTCTACAATACCAAAATTCTAGGAATTTCTTCTATACTAATCCTCAAAGTTCATCTTAGGTCTACGTGCTCTAATCAGAGTTTATCTAAATCTAGTTTCCAAGGTTTGTACTAAACTTCCTCTGATACCAACTGTAACGCCTCGACCCTAGTTACCCAGAGTTGGTGCATTATTACATAACATTGGCATGATCACAATAAAGATCAAATCTCGAAAGACCGATTGGTTTAGTAGCCTTGGAAACACTAGATATATTCATAAGTTTTACATTACATCATAAAATGAAAAACTACTACAAAAACATAATGTCTCCATAATCCACACTCATATCCCCACATAATATCCCTGTAGGTCATTCATAATTTACTTCTTCACTTCCTGGGAAAAATAAAACATAGAAAAGGGGTGAGCTCAAATGCCCAGTAAGGATAACAATATAGCGAAAACTTTCATAAATAAGAATAAACATTTAAGTCAATGTATAACTAAAACAAAAGCCTTTCAAACATGAACTTTCAACATGGTACGACATAAATAAAATGAAATAATGCCATTTACTTATTCACATGGATATTCTACTAATCGAATAATCACATGCAAAAATCAAAAACCACTTTCATAATGTTGGAATGCATAATTCCAGACTATCATAACCACATAGTCAAGGCCTCGTGCCAAGACTACAAATAAGATTTTGTCAAGGCCTTGTTCCAAGACCCTAGTTTGTCTCATGAGACCTACCGATGCATCGAGGAGCTATAGCGGGCTCCACCCGTCACTTACTAAGTCCAATGCATTCCCATATAAAAAGGTTTAAACATAACATAAACATTCGTATTAAAACTAGCATACGAAATGTCAATAATTTCACCATAAACTATGAATGGTATAAAAATAGAACATCCATAGTCAAACATATCACAAAACCTTCAATACAATATAGAAGTTTTGTATCATAATAAATCAACTTCAAATAAGCGTAAAATCCATCAAAGGATGTTGACATAGATGAAATCAAAACACTTTTTTGGAGAAATATCTCTTTCTATTTTTGAAATCATTTAAGAGCCATATAAAATAAAACATTTTCTTGAAAATATTCTTATAATCTTGTAAGGAAAACTTTGAAGATTTTATAACGGCGGAAAATAGCCGCACCCGCCGTATAAGTTAAAAAAAACATTCTTACCATAATTCTGTCGAAAAGGTTAAAAAGGACCTTGTTTTGAAAACGACGGAAAGATTCCTTTATAAAACTCTTATAAAAAAGTAAAACAAGGGTATAAATGACTTTAACCCATATTCTTGTAAATAATAAATATGTTTTGAAATACATTTCTAAGAAACATGGATGTGGATGATAAAGAAATCCCAGTAGATTATTACGTATAAACAACCTCGGATAATGAAGAGATTGTGAAATAACCCTTACCAATTTGGTAACTTATGAAACATACAACCCATGAAATAGGTATCATACAATGAATATGTAAATACACATAAATTAGAGTGTATTACACAAATAATATAATTATGGGCAGTACATACACCACACAAAAGGTGATGGTGGCAATATGGCATGAATCTCACGGGAATAAGGAGTGAGATGAAAACCCCTTACCATGTTAATCAACTGAGTCGTATGGCCAAAAGTTAATAACCACCAAATTATTTACAGAATAACATGAATATAAAGATAATCATGATAATATATATCAAATTCCAGTACACAATACACCACTTTCAATAATTTAGTGGCGAATAATGGAAATCTCACGGAATTGAATGTGAGATAAGAAAATCCCTTACCTTGTACTTTTCTTTGGTTTGGGTAGGTTAAACTCCTGTATAATGGTGAAATAATTGTTATAAAATTATACAATAATCATATACATTAATATGATATCATATATGATCTTTTAATATAGATTTGATAATAATATCTTAGTATTATCGTTGTTTCGGGTGTTAACTTACTTGTTTTCTTTTGTATGTTTTGTTACGTAAGACATGTATGTAAAGGATAGGTTGTATATTATTCATATCTAGAATGATATAAAGTCCTTAAACATCATTTTTAAATCATAAAATGATAATTATACTTGAATGGATACGATGTAGAATGAATCTTATTGCGTTCGTGGAGACGGTAGTCTGTACGTACGCACGAGCGACAATATCATTCTTTTGATTTTAAAATAATATATAAATGGATGGTATATCATATATAAAGAATCATTAACATGTTATATTTATTATTTACATGAGTTACACATCATTATTATACCCATCCAAATAATATTATATTGAATAACAATTACACCACGACGTGGAGACGGTAAGCCGTACGTACGCAAGTATGGTGACATGTTATTCAAAGGGTGGATAGAATAATGAATATGGTTTTACCATATTTATAATAACATCACAGTATATATATGATACTGGAGTTATTATTTTATAATGGTAACAACAAAGGAAGAAGAAGTGGAATAAGAAAGGAACTTGGAAAAGGGTGGTGAAATCATTACCTCTTCTTCGGGTTCTTCCTTTTGATTTGATCAAAAGGGCTCCTTAGGTTGGCTTTATGATCAAACTAAGGCCTCTAGGTTGTATTGAGGGATGTTGGGAGAGTATTTGGGCAGAGTTTGGCCGAACCAAAAGGCTTTGAAGGTGTGAATAAATGAGAAGGAGGAGTGCCCTTTTATAAGAGGGGTGAGGGGCACCTTTGGAAAAGCTAGAAATATTAATTTATAATAAATTAATATTCGGTTTATAATGGCTCCAAAGTTTATTATTCAAAGTTTAAGGTGGGTATAGGTCGAAAAACACTCAACCAATAGAATTTAGACAGGTTTGGGTACTTATATTAACCTTATCTTTTAGTATTAACTCTAAGATAATTAGTTTCACTTTTACAATGTCTCTTTGTATTTTTATATAATATGGTAAATAAACTTACTATATACATCAAAGAGACCCCCAAGTGGTCCATTAATGATTAAAATATCATGATATAAGTCTCTTGGCCGAACTGTAGATTTTTAGGAATTTAATATCAATTAATAATATAATATTTGTTTTAAGAACTCTTTTATGTCAATTTTGACACTATTCAATAGTTGATTTTTGTGAAACTCATAACAGATTGATTACTTCGAACAATGTCAATTAAATCAATCCTAATATATCATGTTATCCTAGAAAATTAGTTTAATTCATTAAAAGTTTCATATTATATTTATTTGGGTATTTATAATATCAATTATTTTAATTTTTCACTATTATAGTAATTAATTCATCATCATTGTGTCATAAATAAATTAAATTATTTAATGTCTAAAAATTATAAATAAAATATCATTATGTAGTAAATCGTTTTATCTTTCTAATGAATATTTATAATCTAAAATCCAACATATATAACCCTATGTAAAAATTGTTTTTCTAAAAGATATATGCTTGTGTCATTTTTGTATTCATTTTAACATAATTAAAATAAAGTATCCCTATCACCTACAAGTGGCACCATGGGGTCCCAAAATCGACCCAAAGATGAATATGGTAAAACATGTATCAACCAATAAGGCTAGGACACGTTTTAGGGTAATTTAGTATTATTATAATATTATTTTTTAACCCTTATTTACCAGATTTACCCTTAACCATGGTAAATAAAATATTTACCACAGTAATTATTCAAAATGTCTAAAAATAAAAGTTACCTATTTACACAATTTGAACATCCTGATTCCAAATATGGAATCCATTTTTCTAAATTCAAAACACAGAAGTGGCAGAAATTAATTTAAAATTAATTCCCGCTGTTAAAACAAAAAGCGTGTTTTTAAGAGATAATAACTATCAAAAGATTGACACTTGTTTATGTTCGGTTTAATTGTAAAATTATGTCCAATGAACAAAATTATATTAAATGGTAAAAATATATTCTAAATATACTTTAAAACCACTAAAATTCATAATTTATCACTATTAATTATTTTGATTAAAAAAGTTGTTTTTAATTAAAATTTAGTAATTTTCACTATTCATCAAAATATTAAAGTTATCCGAAAAGTACCAAAATTTCATCTTAGGATAAATTAGATATTCCGAATCCAAAAATTAAGTCCATTTTGAAATATAAGATATATATATAATTTCAAAAAGTAGGTATTACTATTCATAACGGCTAGTTTGATTGGTTGTTAGAACTCGGTGTTGCGTACAACACACGCTATCGCATTATTCAAAGAGAAGCGTACCGTAGAAGCTTGGGGTGTTACAAATATCCTTTTACTATTCCCATATCCATTCTTTTAAAGTCTAAGAAGACCAGATCCTTCTCAATTCTCATAATTGATAAAATTGTTAGATCCTTTCTACTTAAAGCATTTACCACCATTTTTTATTTCCTTGGATGGAAATGGATTGAGCAGTCATAGTCCTTTATCAAACCTAACCATATTTTTCGGTGCATGTTAATCTCCTTCTATGTGAATATATATTTTAGGCTCTTATTATCTTTATATATTTCATACTTCTACCCATAGAGACAATGTCGCCATATTTTCAATGAAAAGATCACTATAGCCAACTCTAGGTCATGTGTTGGATAATTATTCTCATTAAATTTCAACTAACTTGAGGCACAGGCTATCAATTTATCATTCTTTATTAGTAAACAACCCAAACACTTCTTTGAAGCATCACTATAAACCATAAAAATTCACCACTTGAGCGCAACGTGAAGAGTGGTACACTGATAATCCTTTTTTCAACTCCTTAAATCTCTCTTCACATTTACTAGTCTAGAAAAACTTTACTCCCTTCCATGTTAGCTTGGTTAGTGGGTTTTAAAATTGTGACTTTTTTTTCTCAAATCACTATTAATATGCAGATAATCTATGGAAACTATGAATCTTCCTTATAGATGCTAGTCTAGCCCAGTACTTGATAGTATTTATCATAAAAGGGTCCAAAAAGATAATTTTTTTAGTGACAATATTCCCCAAGAATGTCACTTCCTTCATAGAGAACTCATATTTACTGTACTTTACATATAGTTTCTCCCTTCACAAATTCTTTAGCATAGTATTCAAATGCTCCACATACTCCTCATTTCTTTTGAATTAAATTAGAATATAATCTATAAAGAATACCACAAATTTGATGAGGTAATCTCTAAAGACTCTATTAATTAAGTCCATAAATATTATTGGATAAATAGTAAGTCTGGAAGGCATCACTATGAACTCATAGTGTCCATACCTTTTTTGAATGACAATTTTGGGAACATCTTTCTTATTCACCCTTAATTGGAGGCATATTGATCGAAGGTCCACCTTAGAGAAATAATGGGATCTACTTAGTTGATTGAACAATAACCATGGGAGGGGATAATTATTCATTTTCATTATTTTTTAAGTTCACGATAATCAATGAAGAGGCACATTGACCCATCCTTCTTCTTGACAAAGAGGACCAGCACACCCCGGGGTGAAGTGCTCAGGCATATAAAAAACTTTTCCAAATTCTCTTATAACTATTTATTAATATCTTCCAAATACATGGCGGATATTCTATAAGAGTTCTTAGATATTAGTATAGATCTAGGTATAATTTTTATTGAGATTTCTACCTCTCGATCAAGAGGAAGACCATGAAACTCTTTAGGGAATACAATAGTATAATACCTCACAATAAGCATGTCTTCAAGTATGATTATTTTATTTTTCTTAATCATTTGGGCTAGATATTATTTCCCATAAGGAAATAATATCCATACTTTAAAATAATATTATAGGGGATATTCATCTTCCTCCTTACACTTTCATAGAATTAGAGGATGACTTGGGATGTGAAGAGTGATCTCCCTCTCTCAATAGTTGATATTGGATTTATATAAGGATAGAAAATCCATGCATAAAATATAATCAAAACCCACTAAAGGAAGTAATAAAAGATTTTATAGAAGATTAATTTCCCAAGAATTAACCGGTATGGAGTTACATACTTAGGATGAAACCATTTCTCTATTTTTTGTTCTCACAGACAACTCAAGCCTCAAGTTTTGAGGTGGTACTTAAATAGTTTTAATAATCTTTAAAGATATGAAAGAATTCACATAACCATAATAAAACAGCATGTTTGATATTATTGAATGAATAAATTGTGTATCTATCACCACATCATTATTTGGATCCACCTCAGTAGTAGTGATAACATATAATCTTAATTTATCTCTAGGCCTTAGAGGTTTTTATCATTGATTATCTCCGACAACCCTTGTCATAGGTAATTGGATATTATAATGATTGTGTTACTTATAGTTGAAACAATAAATCATAGGATAATTATTTATTTGAACATTATTTTCTTCTTCCACATTAGTGGGTTTCTTCATTTACATCTGACACTGATTTTCTTGATACTCCCTTTTCCACATTTAAAGAATCTTCTAATTCCCATAAGATAGTTTGAAAGATTATTCTTCCCTCATTTTTTATAAGTGGGATGCTTGGTTTTCTTTCCTCGATGGTATTTATCAATTGATATTCCCAAATAAAACTCCATTTTATGTTTTTTAGTCTCTATTCCCATGAGTCCACTAGGAGTTAGTGATATACATCTAAAATTTGAAGAAAAAATGGAAAATATCTTCATATCCATTGTTTCTGATGCTTTTGCTGGGGCTAGCATCCATTTGTTTTGGAGGATGCATAGCTGTTTCCCCGCATTACCTCTTTCCAAAGGTGGGTGGCATCTGTTGATTATTTAGAGAAATTTTCTCCTTGATCAAAATGGGATGATGAGATGTCAATTCCTCCTTCTATGGATTCCTCCTCGAAACTCATTTCCTAGTTCGGGTCTCCCTCATAGACTTTAGATGTTGTTCGTGAAACTCTTCCCAATGCCATGTCTTTATGGATGCCGGTTAATTACGCTACTTCTGTTAGGAAATTTCAAGGGGTCAAGTCAAGGAAGCAACCTTCGTTCTGGGAAGTAGTCATGTTGGACATCGCTGGTGTGTTTGGATGCTAGAACACTGATGCATCTGAGTTTCTTCCCCTTATGATGGGGCTTCTCGAGGGTGTGAAATCTCGAGGCATCCCACGTCGAGTGCAGGGAATTTTATTCCATAGGAATGTCTTTGAGGTTTTTCTTAGCTTCCCATGTTTAATACAGGGTATTCCTCAAGTTTAACGCGAAGAGGAGATGAATCAGACTGATCAAAACACTGATGGGAGAGGATTAGATGGGTGCAACCCCTAGAGGGAACACCGATGATAGGGATAACACATGGTTAGTAGCCTGATTTCTACTAGGAGAAGTGAGAAAGTGGGTGACATGATCTCATAGGGATGTGGCGGCCTGGGTAAGAATTAGGATGGATGCAGATCGTTAAGAATGGATGGAAAGTGAGATAGAGCGGATGTGAGGGTGACAATGATGTTTTTCTTGAGCCTTGAAGAGACTTCCTACATATCCTCGTGGTAGGGAATCAAATTCCACATAGTTCAGTGGGGAGATGGGGGACCTGAGGAGGAGACCCATGAGAATGGACATATGGATGGGACCCAAAGCAAGTGGAACCTCCAGGTTGGGGCATGACCTTCCCGAAACACATAGGCTTGAGGGAAAGACCAGAATGAGACATGGGTTATGGTCTTGAACCTTAGGGAGTCTTCCTATTTATCCTCATGTAAAGGAATCAAAGTCCACGTAGTTCAGGATGGGGGTATATAATTGGAGTGTACACATAGGATAACAACCCAATGATTTACTGGGGATTATGTGTGGTTAGAAGCCCGAGTTAGTCTGACGCCTAGGGGGCGGACCAAAGATGTGGCTCCCAAAAGAGGGGACACCAAAGTTTATCAATGTTTCATGTTGAACCTCGGGGAGGATTCCTACATACCATGTCTATGATACAGGGATCAAACCCACGTAGTTCATCTTAAAACAACTTACCGTCGTGGGGGGTTTCCAATGGCTTACCGCTGGTCGGGTTTCCAATGGCTTACCGCTGGTCGGGATACAACAACTTACTGTCAATTGGGGAACACAACGGATTGCCATAAATTTGGGTTGGAACTTAGGGAGTCTTCCAATGTACCTTGAATAGGGTAAAAGGATCAAATCCCATATAGTTTGAATGGGTACAATTTAACGTCTTGCGGGACGAAAAGGGGTGTGCAGTTTAATGTCATGGAGGACGAGGGAGGACTGATGTGAAGTGGTTAGGACCGATGGGTGTTGGTATTGAACCGCAGGGAGGCTTCCTACATACCTTTCTTAGTAAGTATCAAAGTCCACATAGTTCAGAATGGTGGATACAATTTAACGTCATGCGGGACGAAGGTGAACCAATGTGAAGGGGTTGGGACAAGTAGGTGTTGGGCTTGAACCTCAGGGAGGCTTCCTACGTACCTTGCCTAGGAGACAGGGATAAAATTCCATGTATTTTAGGATGGTTTCTTGGGGATTATGTATGGTTAGAAGCCTGATAAGGATTCTATGATCAATTCTTGCTCTAAGAACCCGTGAGTCATGTTCGGTGTGAGAAACAAGAGGTAGCAAAGACCTGACGATCACGTTGTGAAAGGTGTATCCATGGGAAGTGGACTGGGATTACACATAGTTAGAGACCCAAAGAGGAAACATGGGATTATGCATGATTAGCATCCCAGGGAGATGAATATTGGGACTTACTCTAAGATAGAGGCCCGATGGTGACAAATCTCAGAGGAAGAGGTATAAGACAATGGAGGTCCCTGTGCCCCTCTTGCCTCTAGTATTTGTCACTGAAGAAGAAAGGAGGAGCAGGAGTGCTGCCACCTGCAAGAAAGGCTAGTGGATTACACCAATATGGTTTCCCTTCCCCATGGAGAGGCACCACTCCAGGAAAGAGGATCTCATTCCATGCGAGGAAGATATCACTCCCATGGAGACGAGTGGGCGTAGAGAATTTACGAGATGGGGCACCCCGCGTATGATGCACGAGGCGTGGCCACAATTTAATGTCATGTGCTGGGGATAATTGTTCTTGTAAGTTTAACCTTTTATATCTCAGATGAGGTGGGTTCACTCCACACCCCTAGGACTTACATAACCGGAACGCTTTAACCCTTGGTGAAGGAAAGGCACCAGTAATGCCGTAGTGAGGGGGTGTTGTGGAGTGATCCACTGAGGGGACCGCATTAGTGTGGCTATGTGAATAAGCAATAGCCATTAGCATGCCTATGCAAAGAAGGAAAAGGACAAGCAATGCAACATGAAGCACCACCCAAGGGACCTTGAAATCAATTCGTACAAACATGGAGGGCCACACAGAAAAGGGGTGCGCAAAGAATTCAATCTCATAAAGAGGTGCTTTGCGAAGAGGATGTGGTTTGAAATGAGGATGGGATTTATGAAGAGGATGGGGTTCGCAAAGAGGATGTGATTCCCGAAGAGGATGGACCTCGCAAAGGGAAAAGACTTCCCATAGAAAATGGGATTCGTGAAGTCAAAGGGCCTCGTAAAGAAGGGGATCTTCACAAAAGGTCAAGGATAGGTGAAGATGAGGGTCTTTTCGAAAGGCTAGGGCTTCGTGAAGAGCCTCACTTAAGGGAGAAGGGATTCAACTTAATTAATACCTTTTTATTTTGGTAGAATTTAGAGAAGGCTCTATGATTCGCGAAACCTTGAGAGAATTTTGTGAAGGCTCTACGCTTTGAGAAACCTCGAGCTCCCCAAAGGGGCCCCTTCCTCTGCGAAGGGCATAGGCCTTAACGAAGGGAAGATCCACCATAGGCGGAGGCTAAAAATAAAAATAAGGGGAATGGTTTGCAAAGGGAAAGTACCTTTGAAAATCTATTTGAGGCTTTCGCGAAGGTCTATATGAAACAAGAGTCGGGAAGTTAAAAGTTCGGAGTAATAATGGTTTGGAAGAGGGAAGAACCTTCTATTTATAGGCAAACTCGGTCGGAGGGGTGAAAAACTCACTGTGGAGGAGAGCGACACTGTGGAAAGGCATCGTTCCGTCAGCCCATGTTGGCCTCGTAGAGGGGCGTGACACCGGGCTGAGTTTTGTTGATGCGACCGTCGTGGAGCACGATGCATAGGGGACGTGATGCTGCGGAGGGGCCTTGGTCAACATCAGAATCCTGCAAAGCCAGGATGTCCTGAAGTCATCCGTGAAGGCGTCCTCACCAAAATGCACCCACTGCACAGAGTTCTTTGCACAGGGTTATTTTAAGAGGTATAGGATATTATTTTTGACTCGTTCGGTGAGGTGGCTTCCTACGATCGCTTCATTGAATCTGTGGAATGGGCCAGATGCCTTTTTTGGCACCAACAAATGCCCCCCTCAGAATTGGAGCCAACGGAAGAAGAGGTTTGAATTCTGAGGGCAATATTCCAAAGAAAACAGGATGATCGAACTAGCAATGGATCGAAAAGGTTGGGGCGAAGCTGGTTCGCTAAGGGCGACACCTTTCCCTTCTCATGAATGGTTCTTCATGAAGTGGGTGCAGTCCGCAGGGCGAAGGGCACTACGAAGCACTTGGGGGCATCCTTCCAATCACAAAGTGTGCTGTGAAGCCTTGGGGAACCGTGAAGAGCGTGGGGATCTCCATGAATGCAGGGGCGCCGCGAAGAGCGCGAGGCTCACCGTGAAGCCAGTGGCGCCGTGAAGATATCAACTCTTTCTGTGAAGCCAGTGCCTTTGGCACCTATATATAGGGTCTCAAAGATGTTTTGTCCACACTTGGATCTTCACGAATGATAATTCTCGTACTCTATTTGCGAATGGCCCTCTCTGTAAATGCTTTAGCAAATCGGATTATTTGGTCTTGTGATTTCAAAAACACTTTTTAGTGAACTAGAGCATCATGATCTGTTGCTTTCTTTGTGATGCAGGCTGAAGCCCCATCTTCTTTGTAGTGAAAAGGGGAGGTGTGATCATCTCCGTGAAGGGTCTTCAAGAAGGGTCTTTACGGATGTTTCTTGCTTGACTCTCGTATCTCAGCCCCAATTTTCTCGAAGTCCTTGGACTCAATGGCCACTTGAGAGGCTGCATGAGAGATTCGTGACGATGCTGCTCAGAGGGAGGCCATGGACAACAACTTAAAAAATAGGTGAGTACATCTGGACTACTTCTGATCACAAATCGCTGACAGAGTGGCTGACATAGGTGTAGAGGAAATATACACCATGCAATCACTTTCCATTATATGGTTTATCTTGAGAGACAAAGTATTCATTCCTAATACTAGCAATGATGAGCCAACCTACTGGTTCAGAGGTACCCCTGAGCAATATCACTAGCATAGGGCTACGGATGGGCGTATTAGGAAATATCATACCCCGGTCACAGTGCATTTTCTATATAATCATGTTAACAACATCGATGGAAAGACATTGGAATTAGAGGAATCCTGACCACTATATAAGATTATCATCAAGGACGAGCTTGAAAATCCATAAAAGGGGTGGATCATAAGGCCAGGGTGGTAACTTCACAGATGAATGGGCCTAGGCCTACTGGGCATGTGAATCCTATGAAGAGTTCAAGAATGTTCTGAGGCAGGTTGGCCTCTATGAGGTGATATGGGCCTCCCAATTTAGCATCTCCCAACTGAAGGAATTCATACCAGAGTTGCTAAGCTGGCGGTCAACAGATACCAACACTTTTCACCTACATCATGGGGAGGTTGGCATCATCCTTTGGGACCTCCATCAAATTTATGGCATCCCAATCCTGGGAGAAATGTATGACGAGTTCTTCCCTGCCAAGAATTCATGGGGAGAGAGGGTTCAAATGAAACCTTTGGAGATGGAATTTTTAAGGCTTGTTCCCAACACAAATGAGGACAAACAGAACACCCGAGACATCCACTTCAAGCAGTGGTTTGGTTACTTCACGAATTTTCCCTCAGAGGAGGGAACATTACTAGTGAATCCCCCTATTTGTCCGCAAGGAGGTCAGTGAGGTAAAGAGGGTTCATACTGGAGAATCCTGGAAGATAGATAGTGTAAGTTGTGGGGATACAATATCAAGACTGAGCAATAACCGATAGTTAGGCTTTTTTGGTTTATCTCAGCGCTTATTTGTGGATGGATATTGCCGGTAAGAGATGCCCACATGGGGTTGAGACTATGCACATTTATCATGGAGGCCCAACTGTCCGGTGGGGACTACATCAATCTGGGAATACCCATGTAAGAAAAGTTGTACCATCTTCTTCGGCATGTTAGTGAGGGGAAGAGGACGCTATGATTGTGTGGGACATTCCACTTTCTATACAGTTAGATCATGACGCACATGGGGGGTTATGAATACCATAACCTCATTTCTCCACTGGGGACACATTCTCTCTAAACTATTTTGAACATTGTGGGGAGAGCCACATTGAAGCTGGATGTTATGACCGTACTGAGTAAGATGGGGTGAGAAGAGTAGTTCATCTTTCATCCATTACCCTTGCCAACTGGGTCATATTCCAATGACGACACAAATACGATAGAGAAAAGGCCGTATCTTCTATCCTTTCATGGTGGTGTGCTGGTGGCATGAGTAGAATGTGAACCCATATGTGATCCATACACTCCGCATCGGTTCACTCGATAATTCCGTTGCCTGAATAGGCTAACTACCTGGGTGTACATGAATGTGCACCAAGAGAATCACCTGTGTGTGATGCGAAAACTATGGCTGATGTTTACAAGAGAGGATGGGAAGATGTTGAACGAGATTCACCCACCTGATGCTTCATTAGGATTGGTGAATGAGTATGCACAGAGTTGGGAGGTTTCCTAACCTGGTGAAATGTTGAAGCAAGTGACCATCCGAGCCAGCAAGGTGGTTCCAACACCAAAACATTGGACAATGGAGATGGGGGGGTCGTCAGGAAGTTAATGCAGACATTCTCTAGGGTGGAAAGGCTATAACAGTAGGGGCTACAGGCCATGAACCAACAAATATCTGACCAGTGCAGACCAGACATGAAGAGGGTGAGGGGGTAGTGCCAGGACTGATGGCTCAGTCTAGGAGGTCCCAGGAGGGAGGTGAATTGTCTCGGGGCTTTTGCAGGATCTCCCCTCAAGTTCCTAGGAAGAAACTGCATCTGGTATCGATCCCCTCAGATCCCGTCTTCCCAGAGGCATGGAAATACTGGGAAAATAGCAAACAATACCTCAACATCAATGGTTTATGGAAAAACTTAAACATATATGGGATTTCAATAGGGGAGCTAGGCTTTGCGAAAGGTGGCTTCAATGATACCCCTGTCGAGGGAAGAAAATTTGTAATGGAGCTAGAGGAGGTAATACATTCCCGTGGCAATATACGGCCGATGTCGCACTGGGAAAGGGTGCTACTGAATATGACTACTCCTACAGAACCAACGATAGATCAACTGGAGGAGCATTTCCCTTTACTCGGCCACGCAAATGAATCATGATAGGAAGAAGTTATCTTGGTATAATCCCATC
This sequence comes from Viscum album, assembly GCA_963277665.1. Classification (NCBI taxonomy): domain Eukaryota; kingdom Viridiplantae; phylum Streptophyta; class Magnoliopsida; order Santalales; family Viscaceae; genus Viscum; species Viscum album. Next base: position 457,717,469 of record OY728120.1, on the reverse strand, counting down.
GAGCAATAGAGGGGACCTCTAGGGGAGCCTCTCTTGAATAAGGAGAGATACTAGCCTTAGGGGGAATCTCATTGGGAAAATTTTTCACAACATTTTAAGTAGGTTTCCACTCCCTTTCAGTGCACTAATGTAATCCCTACCTTTTCTTCATTTCTCCACTAACAAGTACCTATACAGGATAACCTTTAGTCATCCACTCTTGTTGATGCGGATGAAGGTGTGGTAGTCGCAGAGGAACCAACACCGGCACCCACAACTGGGGGGATGATGGTGGTAGAGTCCAGCGATGCTGGAAGAGAAGGGATGACATTCTCAGAACCCTTGGAACCCACAATCATATATGGGGGGCCACGCCCTAGCCTCCCAGCTATGGTAGACCCAAGCCGAGACCTAGGGGAAGACCAGGGTAAGTCTCATACTCCAGAGCTCTACCCATTATCCAGTCGGTCGAACTGGATAATACGACCTTTTCATACACAATTTCCAGAATGGTGCCTATGTTAATAATAAAAATGGCTGGAAGACCCAAGGCTCCACTCCGAGTCAAGGTGCCACTCCCTATTGCATTGAGTGTCCTAACTGACCAGGCCATAGTTCCCTATGAATGGCCAATAGCGGCGGGCGATATTGCTGGTGGGACATAGTTTAATATTAACCAGGAGGACATCATTGAAGTGGAATCCTGTGATGAAGACCAACCTGAGGAAGACCCCACTGCTGATCTCTTGGAGGAGTTTCCCACATATGAACCTGCCAACCCATGGGATCAGGAAGAAACTGCTTCTGATGAAGAAGACAACAAGTCCATTCATCGACGATCATGGAAGCTGATCAAGTGATTTATCACGGAGACCCCAAAAGCATAATGGATAGATCAGATAGGGAGTATTCATACCTGGTTGCATGAACTATGCACTAGAGGAGTAAATTCCCAATGCCCGCATACACTTATTCATGACTACTTTGCCGAGAGGGTGCAGGAAGATGCACGTAGTCTCAGTGTTAGCTGGCAGCGGAGAAGGGCCATCAATATTCAAATGCTCCATGAGGCTGAACATGAGATCCAACATTTGAGGGCATGAGCGAATGAGCAATCTTCTTTCCTTGAGGTTCATTTGGGGATCATATCGTGCCTGAAGGCCCAGTTGGAAGAGGCCGAAGAACAGATGAGGTGAGCCTATGAAAATATGGTCCTTATCCAAGCCGATGAGGACCAAGCCCAAATCTAGGCCGAAAAACTATGCTCTATCACTGTCGAGGAAGATCAGGAGCTCAACAGGCGACAACAAGTTTTGGATTCCACAAGTCAGTGAGTGGTGGAGCTGAAATGCGCAATTGAATAGGTCAACCCATCTATGGGAGGGGCCGACCTCTAGGTGCTGTGATTAGTGTGCGATTTATAAACGCTTCTTTATGCTTTGCTTAAAAATGTTGAATGTGTGCATGAATTTCATTGTCTGTTTTGATTATTGCATCTCCATTATATCCATGAAATATCTAGTGATCAACCCCTAAGCTTGCATGGGTTGTTCCCATTGCGCGAGACAAGGAACGATCATATCGTTACTTCATTTGAACGTGGGAGTAACAACCAATCTCTGGGCATCTGGAATATAAATGACCAATCCGGGATTCCAGGGAAAAAAGGAGGCCTGACTAGAGAATGAAGTTCTCAGGACAGTCGAATTTCCCTCTTCCCAATGTGCCCCAGTGCACGAGTGGGGTAATTTTAGGGGCATTAGAATCAGTCTGAACATAGGGGAGTGGAAAATGTGAATTACAATATCCAATATTTGAGACACTATGAGGAGGTGGCATGACAATGGAGGATAACTATTGACCGTGTTCAAAGAATAGTATCTCCATTGCATTAGCCTGAAATGGGGATGATAAATGAGGGATGATCACTAACCATGTTCGAAACATGGGGCCTTAACTTGAAATGTTATCCATTAGTCTTCCAGAACGTTGGCCCAAAACAGTAGGTGAGCCATAGTCCAAACATCCGTACTATTAGGGGGCTCCTTTAGACGTGAAAAAGGACGAGGGTCTAAATAAAGGGCATGGAAAGCATGGAGGGTGGAGTGATAGGTTGTTCGAATGGAGTACAACACTCTTGAAATTATGCCACCATCATGAATACACATTATCTGGGCGTATCAGTCTGATCAAGGATCATACCTAATTCTGAACAGGACCTCTCTAGTAAGGACCTAGAATGCTCTGTAGTTTTTCATCATACTAATGAGGGTGATAGACATGTAGTTTAAACATTGTACGGTGAAGATGGTACACATAGTTTAAAGGAACTGGGGCTGGGCCCAAGGAGAATTTCCTGGGATTCGCTACATATCCCATACGGGTGAGAATCAAGCCAAACTAGTTCTTAAGAACAACGTGGCTAGGGACCAAAACTGATAGGGGAAATCCTCTCTAGGGAGGGAGATGAAGCATCCCATAGTTATCACAGAACATACTGAACATTTTCTAGGTAGAACTGTAGTTTAAATTCATGAGTTGAGGATATGGTTACCTATAAAGGAAATGCATGGTGCAGTATATATCCCAATGTGAATGAGGACCGCAAGAGTCCACACCACACCACGTATCCTTAGAGGAAGTATTTTTAGGTCAAGAGACCAAAAGTGAATGTTAGGTTGGGCCCATGGAAAAGTGCCCAGGAGTTCCTACGTACCCCATTAGGATGGGAATCAAGCCACACATTGTTCTAGAATCATAGTTTAATGTCATGTGGGATGAAAGGTCTACGTGGCATAGCTGCAGCAGTACATGCCCCACCAAAACTACTAAGCCCACGCGAGTCGTGATCGATGTGGGAAACAAGGAGTAGTGATGGAGTTTCCCTATAATAGGGAGGCATACATTAGGGGTGGTGGAATTCTAGGAGAATGAAATCCCAAAATTATTGACCCACTTTATTAATTCACATAAATGTGCGAAGATGTAAAACTGAGTGTGTTGGAATTCCGCTTGAACATAAGGGAGTGGAATGATGTGAGTCATGGCGCCTGAGATCTGGATAAAAATGATAGTGGTGTGAAAATGGAGGATAACCATTGATCATGTTCAAAACACAGTATCCCTATTGTGTTAGCCTGGAATGGGGACAAACAAACGAGGGTTGACCGCTAACCATATTCAAAACACGAGACCTGTCGCAAATGTTGTCTGAGGTCTTTAGGGGTGTTGGCCCAAAATGGTAGGTGAGCCAATGTGGCATGAGAACATGCCGTAAAGGGGGACCCTTCAGACATGGAAGAGGGTAGGGATCCAAATAAAGGGCTCATGAATCCTGGACATGAAACGAGTGAATTTCTATGTAAAAATTTCACACTTTGGGTTCCTTTCCACAATGCATTCAAGTACTTCAATAAGACATGTCAGATAGAGGAGGTTGAATCCCTTTCTAAGGAAAAGGGTCCTGTGGTGGCATGCTCTTAACTTAGGGTCGGAGAGTGGACCATTAAGGGGGGACCTGATTTAATTAAGTGCTCATAGGGTGGAAAAGCAATCGAACTTGATGCGTACTTCCCACAGGGATATCTTAGTTTAGGGTCACATAACTTGAACTAGGCCAAGAAGAGACAAGGAAGAAACATGGTGTGGTTGTCGAAAAACCTGACGAGAATGAGAACCCAAGAGGTGCTTGCCACACCACATATTTCCAAAGGATTTTAGGCCAAGGGGCTATAAAAGGGGCATGATTTAATATTCCTAGGGATGGACCTGCAGACGGAATGTCTGGGTATTCCTATGTACGCCATTATGATGGGGATCAAGCCATACGTAGTTCTGGAAGATGTCATGCAGTTTGGTGTACTAAGAGGATTGCCTCATCGGGGTTTCAAAGTGCATTTTACAACATGGAATGACTTGGTCTACTAAGAGGATTGACTCATCAGGAAAATCAATGTTTAGAGATGGGTCCTCAGGAGCAGGATGGGTGACAAGGAAGTATGCCAATGCTTTCCCCTTAATAGCCTTTGTAGGGACAAACCTGATGTCGAAATGCTAGAGGATTACTACCCATCAATCTAGATAGCCTATCAACATGTGGTGGTTCATGATGTACATTAGTGGATCCACTCAGGACACCAGCTGTACCTCATGTTGCTACAAGTAATTTCGCAATTTCTATATTGCGAATACCAGTGAAAGAAAGATCTTCTCGATAGGGGAGTATCTGGTATTCGTATCGAGGATCATGCAGCTGAGATAATAGATACTATTCTATGTTCCCTCATTGTTCTTCTAGGAAAGAAGGATGCTGAGAGACCATTTCAAAGTGGTCACATAAAGGACCAATAGATTTTTGGAAATGGGTGGCATCGGGACTGGAGGCTGCAATAGATATTTCTTGATTTCCTTGAAAGCAGTCTGACATTCCTCATCCCACTAATAGATAGTGCCTTTATTCATGAGCTGATAAAAGGGCTTACACTTTCCGAAAAAATTCGTGATGAATCAGCGTATGTAGGATAAGTGGCCTTGAAAGCCTCAAAGATCCTGAATGTTTCTTAGGGGAGACATCTGGCTGATGGCCTTGATCTTCTCCAAGTCAATCTTGATGCCCCTGTATCTGACAAGGAAGCCGAGAAACTTTCCAGAGGTAACCCCAAAGGCACACTTCAATGGGTTCATCTTCAGGTGGCAAGAACAGAGGAAGCCGAACACTTTCTCAAGATCTTTAAGATGGTCCTGACACTGGTGATATTTGAACACCAGATCATCCATGTAACATTCCACCAATTTACCAAGGATCAATTTAAATATGTGATGCATGGAACACTGATAGGTGGCACCTTCATTCTTTAGACCTAAGGGAATTACCTAGTAGAAGAATATACCTTTTTTGTGACCTGAAGTCTATAGAATCCTCATCCTTGGGAGCCATTTGGATTTGGTTATACCCAGAATACCCATTCATAAAGGAGAGGGCCTAGAATCTAGCGGTGACATCAATCAACAACTCCATCATGGGAAGGGAAAAATCATCCTTCAGATAGTGAAAATTAAGATCTTGGAAGTCGATGTAGACTCTGATTTTTCCATTCTTCTTCCTAATGGGCACAATGTTGGATAGCCATATGGGGTACTGGACCTCAATGAAGAAATTGGATCTAATGATCTTATCGACTTCAACTTCAACCATAGCACTGTGGGAAGGGTGTATCTTCATAGGAGGTTGTTTGAACCCAAAATGATTTGCCGGAAGACTGAGGTGGTGTACTGAGACCTGAGGATCTAGTCCTAACATTTTTTCATAACTCTAGGAAAATACATCATGATGATTCTTTAGGAAGTCCACGTACTACTGTTGCTCCTTGACAGGCATAATATCACTGATCAATGTAGGTTTGAGATCCATCTCGCTACTGAGGTTCACCTGTACCAATTCATAAATCGTGGCAGAGACACCCTCTTCAAAGGTAGTAGGTTCATCTTCTAAATATTCTTATTTACTTATGGAGGAGATATCCTTGGTAGGAGTAGATTCCTATGAGTCAAAAAATCCTGATGGGATACTGGTACCATCTTGAGCGGTGGTAGACACTACATCGGGGGACTCCTGTGCAGTCGAAACCATAACAATGAAAGCTATCGACCCAATCCCATATGGTATTTGACCTAAGGGGACTATCTTGATGAAGTAAAAGAAATAGTGATGCATTATCTTGATCCAGTTTATCCCATCGCATCAGAATAAGAAAGTATGACATATTTCCATTTCCATGGGGCAGATATCCTGATACCTTATGGGGGTAGGGGCTCTGGGATCACCCAAGCCTGATTTGTGTAGGAATATGAGGTGATCTTATGGCATCGATTAGACCTGAGAATTTGATCCCCCCTCATTCTAGAAACAATGAAGCATTATCCCATATCCGAGGTCATATCCTCCAATCAGTGGATCAGAAAGATGTTGGAATTATCCAGGTATTTCCATAGGTCGGTCGCAGCCATAGCGTGTTCAACCTCGTTAGACTAAATATGCTTTTACTTGCTCTTATAATAGCCGACATCCAGGTAGCAGGATTCACAAGAGGAAAAGGTAGATTCTTCACCTTGGAGTACGTCCAATCGACCATTAAGGGAGTACTTAAGGCACTGATGATACAATTAAGGAACCACCACATGCATATGAAGCCATGAACTACCCATCAATGCATTGTAGGTGGTGTCCTGGGATACAACCATGAACTCGGTGTTGGAAACTATTCCATCAAACTGGATCTTCAGAAGGATCCTGCCGACTGGTGTCTATTCCGTCCTATCATAACCTTGGGTTTTTAGCTCATAGGGACTCAGGTCATCCTCGGATAGCCCCATCATTCGAAGTGTCTGGGTCGGGTTTAGGTTGATCCGAGAGCCTGTGTCGAAAAGACAGTGATGAATCTCCACACCATTGAAGTGGCCAGTGATATACAGTGGGGAAATGTTCCCCCGTATGGGAGAGCCTTCATTTATCAAGAGAAAGAGATAATGGCCAAACATTCAACACTCTCGACTACCTCAGCATGGAAGGATTCTACAGTTTCTATCTCCATCTCAAAATGTAGGGGGATTCTTAAAGATTTGGCGAGGGATTCATGCATATCCAATGACAGGAGAAGGGACTCAAGGATATAGATCCTCGCAATAATTCTGGTGATATTATTAAGGATATCATACTTCTATTTCAAGCATAAACTTCTGCTTACAGGAGGTCGTTTTGTGACAGAAGGTATGACGGACCCTTCCGGCTGAAACGACGACTGACTGGTGCTGAGAATATCCCGCTGATCATTAATCAAAAATCATGGAGCGACTACCAGATGTGGCTCAGATGACTTAGACCGATTTTTAAGAGAGTTTGGCTGATCACGACACAGTCAGGGTAGCTTTTCCTGATAAAGTAACACAAACGGTGATAAAGGTGAACCTGATGACACTGGATGAGAAGGCTGCGCGTACTGAGCTCTGCACTGGGCCTACTGTATGGTTTTGGTGGCATGCACAACTTGGCCAGAAGTACTAACTGAGACACTCTAACATCCCATATTGCCATAGCCCCATCGATACTGGCGATAACTGGGAACGTTGGGAGGATTCTTCTGGCGCTCTTCGCCATCAGAAATCACGTAGGGGTTTACTAGATCCACAGTATTAACCGAGGCATACCCTTGAGTGTCACCTGAAGAATCCTCCACTAATGGACATATTCTGGGGGGAATTTCCATCTATGGGGGCATGGAGTCATCAAGAGTATGGGATGATGATGACATTGGTGGGGGACTTTGTTTTCCCTAGCGTTGCTGATGCCTTCTCTTTTGGGAAGAGGAAGGCTAAGCCATTGACATAGAATTACTGGCTGCGGGTGACACAATGTCTCCTGAAGGATTGGGTCGATTCATATGTGAAAAGATAATACCATGGGCACAAGTGACTATCTTAGGAGCCATCCATTCTTCATAAATCTGGGACCCGTGGTTAAGGACCTGATGCCACTCACCTTCGTTGTCATTTCCGCTGTCTGGCTTCATGAATACACATTCCACTTGTGCTGGAGCTGGGCATAACCTAACTATGTTGTTATCATCCTGGTCTTGAATATAATCTTTAAACACATATCACTTTTGAGGGTGTGCCCCAGGATCCGGGGATATGGGCAGTAATTTGGGTGATTAGTGAGATCCACCTCTTCAGACCTCCTACATTCATTAAAACATAGAAGTCTATGTTCCAAGGAACTTCAAAAATAACCGGGGACCTAAGCCTCATTGAATGAGTAGGTCCAGTTTCTACTGTCTGGGAAGGGGGATCTGGGAGCCTAGCCCTGGCGGGGGATGGAGGATCCTATAAAGGAGGTGGAGCCTGGTTATCTCCCCTGGGTGGTGGTGGCGCGTTACGCGGGGCCTCCTACCGATTCTGAGGTGGGTGCTGTTGGGTTGGAGGTTGTGGCTGAGGTGGAGGCCCCCTGCGAGATTGTGGAGGTGTCTCCACTAGTAATAACTCCCATTTCTTGGGGGCCTCTATTTGTGCCATCGTAGCAGGCTCAGCCTTAGCGGATCTTCTTATGGGAATTGTAGGAGGCAACAGATGTCCTTGCTTATCCTGTTTTAAGGATTCCTCTAGGCACTAGGCCTTATCAGAGAAGTCTCAGAATCCCCTGGGGTAATTATGAGTAATGAGATATGGGACCAGTTCAGTCTTGACATTCCCCACACATATTGTTAGCAGATGTTCCTGAGTCAACAACATATCCAAGGAGTAGGTGAGACCGTTCCCCCAGGTGACAAAGTCCACGACGTGCTCATTAGGCCTCTGCTTACACTTGAAGAGGTCAGAAATACTGTTCTTCTAGGTGGTAGATCTAAACTGGTAAAGTAACTATATGTAGAGATCTTCCAAATTAGAGAATGACCCAATGGGTAGCTGGATATACTAGACAAACGTAGGCCCTTCCAATGTCTATATGAAACATCAGAGTTTGGCTATCTTCTGTTGTGCCAGAGTTCCCAGAATGGGTCCACACCTTGAGATGAAGTGGTCTAGATGCTGCAGTGGGTCAACCATCCACTTAAATGGGGGAGAAAGTGGGATTTCCAAAACTCGGGGGCGCTGGAATATCATCCACCCATGCCAGATATGGCTTACCATCAGTCAGGATTTCCACTCATCGCGTTTCCATTGCCTCAAAACGAGCAATGAGCGCTGCCATCAGATCATCTGGGTGGAGGTTCCTATCTTGATGAGGATCCTTGACCACCAGTGCATTGGCAGGTTCTTCAACATGATAAGCAGGCTCAGAAGCTCATGGAGCGGCTAGTGGGATGACCTGAGGAGCGGCTGGGGGATCTTGAGCTGGGTCCCGGGTATTATCACGCCACTCAGGTGGATTTGGTGACACAAACTGCACCCTCTTTCCATAAATTATGGCCTCTATCCTATCTACATGGACAGGATGGTCAAGGTCAGATGGAGGAAACTCTCCGAGGGACTGTTGTACCTGCCCTTGCTACCCCATCCAAGGATCACTGTAGTCTGGCTGCCACTACATGGTGCATTCAGCAAGGAGGTCATCGACCATATTTTTGTGCTCCATGAGCTATTGGCGCAACTCAACTTTTTCGAGATCATACTCTATCTTGTGCACTGAGTCAAACAGGTTAGAGGGTTTGATGGATCTGAGGTGCTCTTTTACCATATGGGGATTCTAGCCGAGGACTAATGCCTCTGTGGGAATAGGAAGACCCAATAGATTTCTCTACTAGTGAGTAACCCTTCCCAATGAATCCAATATTTGCGGCACTCCTCCAGGGGGTAAGTTCTCATCAAGGAGCTCTAAATCATTCTCCCCCTTCGATAGATCAGCCATGTTAACCATGAATCTACCTAGAGGCATATCCTCAATATCACCTAGAAAATTGGGCTGATGCTAGATAGAACTGAAATGGAGGGAAGCATACTACCCCCAACCATAGACCTGAACGTGGGGGGAAGCCTCCTTGATAATTCTTCGGAGCACTTTAAAGCTCTGAACACATCGTTGCTGGAGGGTCCGGTAGTGACCGGGCGACTCAGGGTGTTGGTTCATAGGGAGTGCATCCAAGTCGACCATACGACATTACTGGGCAATGTAATCAAAGTGTGCCCAACTCTTGGGGAAAGAAACTCACTAATATCAGGGATGGAAGTGCGTCACCCATAGGGTTTGGTGAAAGCATGTGACTTCCTCCTGAGTAAGCGATCCTGATGCACTGAAGTTCGCGGTCGCAATCAACCAAAACATTTCTGGGAAATGATCCGCTACAAGGATTTCCCAAAAGATACTTGGCCTAGACTCAGGATCTAGACCTTGGTTTCCTTACTCATCAACTGGGGGAGGCTGGGGGACTGGTAACAACATTGAAGCAGACCATTGAGACGATAGAATGGCCAGTGGAGAATACAACGAATGGGATGACAAGCCGCCACATCTCATGTTGTCCTGCAATGAATATGACGATTGAGCCACTAAATCTTGGTAAGATGGGTTGGCGACAACAGTTTTCAGTGTGGGGGATGCAATTACTAATGGTGGTTTAGGATGATGTTCATCCTTTATCGGTCCCCAAAATAGCTCTCTGTGGTCTCTAGTTGAGGTAGATAAAGACCTTATTGATGATAAGGAGGATTGCACGATAAGACCCTAGGAAGGGGCCAAGTATTCCTCCTCCTAAATGTATCTTCAGAGGGAGGAGGGAATCTGATGGACCTCACATTCCAGAAGGATGATGCTGATACGCCTCATTCCTACCCCGACCCTCGACACATAGGATCAAGGTGAGAGTTTTATCACCAAATCGTATTCCACCTCATAATCTGAGAAGTAGACGGGCCTAATTGCGGTTTGAATCTTCCCAGTATTATTATTACGTCATTGGCGACCCACCCTCCTACCTCAGGATGGATCTTCAGTACAGGGTAGATTTTTGGCTCAAGGTGGACCTTCGACTGAATTGATGCTGGGGTGGAGAGGAATTTTGCCTGGGTGAGATGGGGTGTGAGGAGTACCTGAACAGATGTCAAAGAGAACACAGGGGGGCGATACCTCTGTGTCCACTAGCTGACACATGGATGGAATCTCCGCGGGAAGTGCTGGAGCGAGTAAGACCTCAGCTAGAGCTAGTGGGAGCATGGGTAGGGCCTCCATGCTTGTTTCCTTTGGCAGCGTCAGTGCAAGGAGGGTCCTCATACTGGTCAAGCTTAACACGGGTATGAACTCTGTGTTGGGTACCCATAAGTGAGGAAAAACTCCACTTATTTGATTGCTGTGACGAGGAGGACCTTCATCAGTTACTTCAAGGACATGGGGCATACCCCCACATTGACAGTTGACTGGAAATGTAGCGTCTTCACACTGGCGACCTGTAACAGGAGGAACCACTCCATACCTAAGGTCGTGGGTGTAGAGGAGGATTCTATAATTGGTTTCAATGCAGTGGGGAGGAAATTAATTCGGATAGAAGATGTCACGGGGAGGACCTTCACACCGAGATTGGGAGCGGGATAGACCTGCGCTCTCATTGGTGATGGTATGGAGAGGACCTCCGTACTGGGTGTCATTGCCATTGGTCAGCCCACAGTGGGCACCACCTGCGTTATCGATCAGGAGAGTTGACCCAGCCTGCCCATGGGGTGGTTGGGGCCTCGATCCAAGTCGAGTGTATGAGTGCCCCTACTTATCATAAACAAGGGATTGATGGTATGTGTCAGCGGTGGCATGGGCTAGGGTAGCCATTGACGTTGACGCCCCTCTACAGGCATCCTCCTCAGCCTACGCCCAACACTGGCATTGGGTTAATCAGACCGGGGCTTGTGGCACAGGTGAATAGATCATCGACTCCTCATTCCGTGGGTCCGAGTGGTGGCATTGATGCAGCCTAGTGGGAGCCCTCTTTGGGAGCCCCTGGAATGGGATTTCGGCCAGGCTAGCCCAGACATCCCTCACCTCATTGGCGTAGGGGAGGGAGTCATTGAAGTGTTCCGGGGAGAGGCTCCCAAAATGATTATAGGTTAGAGTGGGGAGCAGTGGCTCCATGCATGGCCCTTGGGGGCAGTGGTGGTGATGAGGCGTAGAAGCCTCTAATTCTTGTCGGTCTATATCCTAGGTTGGGATAATCGTCTCCTCCTCATATCATCAAATGAGGTCATTAATCATCTTTATTTGAACAATTTCAAATGGGGTAATGGGGCGTGGGCACCCAAAAGCTGTGGATGTGGAGGCTGCCATGGGGGAGATGAGGCCATTCGAAATTGCTGCGTTGATGTTTCCCCTTCCCCTGTATCAGTGGGTGGGTGGTGATTGGTTTCCTATGATGACAGCTTGAGTCCTGGAAAGCAGGGAGATCTAACCATTAGTGTTGAAAGAAGGAAAGCGACGTCCAGTGCCCCATCTCCATTCCATCTTCCATGGTTGGAAAGAGGATCAGTTTTGCAAATAGGATGGGATTCCCGAAGAGGATGGCCCTCACGAAGGGAAAATACTACTCAGAGACAATGGGATTCGTGAAGGCAAAGGGCCTCACAAAGAATGGGATCTTCATAAAAGGTCAAGTCTAGGCGAAGAGTAGGGTATTTGCTAAAGGCTAGGGCTTCACAAAGATCCACCCTTAAGAGAGTAGGGATTCACCTTAGTGAATAAATTTTTATTTTGGGAGAATTTTGTGAAGTCTCTATGCTTTGAGAAACCTTGAGATAATTTCTCAAAGGCTCTATGCTTTGAGAAACCTCGAGCACCCCGAAGGGCCCCCTTCCTATGCGAGGATCATAGGCCTTCACGAATGGAAAATCCACCGTAGGCGGGGGCTGAAAAGCACACAAAAGGGGATGGTTTACAAAGGTAAAGTACCTTTGAAAATCTATTTGAGGGTTTCACGAAGTTCTATGCAAAACGAGAGTCGGGAAGTTGAAAGTTCAGAGTAATAATAGTTTGGAAGAGGGGGTCACCTTCTATTTATAGGAAAACCCAGTTGGAGGGGCGCAAAACTCACCAAGGAGGTGAGAGATGCCGCAAAAAGGTGTCGTTCAGTTGGACCATGTTGGCTTCACGAAGGGGCATGACACCGGCCAGAGTATCATCAATGCGACCGTTGCAGAGCATGACACAGAGGGAACATGACATTACAAAGGGGCCTTGGTCCGCATCAGACTCCCTTGAAGCTGGGATACCACAAAGTTGTTCGTGATGGTGTCTACATGGAAATGCGCCTGCCATGAAGATTTCTTCACACAAGGTTATTTGGAGAGGGATTGGAGTTTCTTTTTTACCTGTTCGGCTAGGTGGTTTTCTACGATCACTTCGTTGAATCCGAGGAATGGGCCGGACGCCTTGCCTATGAGACAAGGATCAAATTCCATATAGTTCGGTATGGTTTCTTGGGGATTACGTGTGATTAGCAGCCCAAGAAGGATTACATGGTCAATGCTTGCTCTAACCCCATGTGAGTTATGCTCAGTGTGAGAAATAAGAGGTAGAAAAGACCTGACAATCACATCGCGAAAGGTGCATCCATGGGAAGTGGAATGGAGATTACACATGGTTAGAAACCCAAAGAGGAAATAGGGTCTTATGCATGGTTATCATCCTAGGGAGATGGATATTGGGACTTAATCTAGGATGGAGGAACAATGGTGACAAATCCTAGAGGGAGAGGGATGAGATAACGAAGGTCCTTGTGCCCCTCTCACCTCTAGTATTTGGCACCGGAGAAGAAAGGAGGAGAAAGGGTGCTGCCTCCTGTAAGAAAGGATAGGGGATTACACTAAGATGGTTTCCCTTCCCTGTGGATAGGCGCCGCTCTAGAAAATAGGATCTCATTCCATGTGATGAATATCTCACTCCCATGGAGACGAGTGGGCGTAGATAATATTCATGACTGGGCACCCCACATATGATGCATGGGGAGAGGCCATAGTTTAACGTCATATTCTGGGAAAGATGGTTCTTGGCAGTTTAATGTCCTATAGCTTGGACGAGGTGGGTTCACTCTGCACCCGTGGGACTTACATAACTGACACACTTCAACCCTTGGTGAAGGGAAGGCACTGAAAATTCCATAGTGAGGGGGTGTTGTGGAGTGATCCACTGAGGGGACCATGTTACCATGACTATGCTAAGAAGAAATATCCATTATCATGCCTATGAGAAGAAGCATAAGGCTATATAATTCAATATGAAGCACACCCCAAGGGACCTTGAAATCACTTCGTGAAAACTTGGACGGCCACACAGAAAAGGGGTGTGAAAAGAATTCAGTCTCACAAATAGGTGCTTCGTGAAGAGGATGGGGTTCACGATGAGAATGGTCTTTGCAAAGAGGATGGGGTTCATGAAGAGGATGGGATTCATGAAGAGGATGGAACCCACAAAGGGAAAATATTTCCCAGAGACAATGGGATTCACAAAGGAAAAGGTCCTCGTGAAGAAGAGGTTCTTCAAAAAAGGTCAAGATTGGGAGAAGAGGGGGGTCTTTGCGACAGGTCAGTGCTTCATGAAGAGCCACCATTAAGGGATTAGGGCTTCGCCTTAGTAGATACATATTTGTTTTGGGTGAATTTTGCAAAGACTCTACACTTCGTGAAATCTTGAGATAATTCCATGAACGATCTATGATTCATGAAACCTAGAGAACCCAGAAGGGCCCCCTTCCTCTACGAAGGGCATCTCCACCATAGGCGGAGGCTGAAAAGCACACGAAGAGGGATGATTCGAAAAGGACAAGTACCGTTGACAATCAATTTGATGGTTTTGTGAAGGTATATGTGAAATGGAAGCTGGGAAGTTGAAAGGTCAGATTAAAAATGGTTTGGAAGAGGGGAGAACCTTCTATTTATAGAAAAACCTGGTTATAAGGGTGAAGAACTCACTGTGGAGGTGAGTGACACCATGTAAAGGAATCGTTTCATCGGCCCAAGTTGGCATCACGAAGGGGAGTGACACTACACAGAGTTTCATCAATATAACCGCCGCAGAGCACGACATGGAGGGGACGTGACGCCGCAGAGGGGCCTCGGTTAGCATCAGACTCCCGCGAAGCTGGGATTCCACAGAGTCGTTCATGAGGGTGTCTGTGTGGAAATTCGCCCACTGCACAATGTTCTTCACGCAGGGTCATTTGGAGAGGGTTTGGAGGTTTTTTGACCTATTCATCAAGGTGGCTTCCTATGATCGCTTCATTGAATCCGTGGAATGGGCCACACACCTTTTTCAGTTCCAAAAACCATTGAAGTCCTGAGTCATAAATTATTTTTATAGACTCAACTTTAACCCACCAAATAAATTCTCTACCTTAATTTCAATTTTGACGAAAAAACAGAAGTCATACCATGAAATCCTTTTAATGTTTTACTCATACACCATGATAGACTCATCTTCCTTTTATTTCAAACTGAGAAACCCCCTCTCTATTTTAAGACGAGTGTTCAAAGAAAATATTTATTGAAAAATATTTTCTTGAAGTATTCCTATTATATGGAATCAACATCCTATTTGGAATTTGTGTTCTTGATCAATATCCACCACTGATCATCTTCTCCCTTAATATGATAAATGGAAGACAAAACTTTCTATTTCTCTAAGAATTAAATGGAAAATAATATATTCTCAATGGAGTTAATCCATTTCTTTGTGATGAGGAGATCAAAATATCCACTAAAGGTAGGAGATATTTTTCTCATAAAAGGACAACTGCAAATTTCACTTTCTTAGGAGGAGTGTGTTTCACATGATTCAAGTTATTATTCACAACATGAGATAGTTGATCCAATACTTATATAAAGTTCTCATATCCCACTTCTATAAGGTAAGGAATATCATTAGGGAAATCATCACATTTTATAATCATGTTGGTTGTTGGAATGGTTTTGCCTATATCTACCCATTAACTAAAAATAAAAACAAGATTAGCATAAATTAACATACAAAAGGGAAACTTAAAAAACTTGTGAGGAATAAATTATAAATGATAAGTATATTCCTAATTATGAGTCTTTGGGTTTCAATATAGGTCATACATAATAATGTTTCCTATTAGGTTTTATAACCTAAAAAATTATTCAAGTCCTTCATAATGGTTCATAAATATTTTTTGAATTTCCAAAGCATATCCCCTATGATTTTCAAACCATGGGTGCAGCAAGGCTAGTTTTCGTACACCTGGTGATGATTGAGTACAACTCAATATATAATTTTCAGAGTTATTACCCCTAGGTACAACTATTATAGTTCCAAATCCACTTGTAGTATCCAGACAAAGATGTAATTTCTTGAAAACCATGCATGCTATCCTTTACCAATATTCCAAGATATTTTTCTATACTTAGAATTATTCTTATACTTATCCCTAGTGTTCTCAATAAATTTTTCTCATACTAGTTTAAAAAGGTTAACTAAACCTTTTCACTGATACCAACTATAATGACCCATTCATTTTACACATATTATTACATGATTTTAAGCATAAATATCCAACAAGTACAACCCCAATGATCACGAGGCCTAATGTCTTTGGAAGAATAGGTTCATATTATATAGAAAGGAACTTAAAACATGGAATATTTATTTTATTCTCCATAATGATCTCCTAAAATCAATTTTAGCTTCTAAAAATTCATGGGATAACCTAAGGAATACATGAAATAAAGGGGTGAACTAAAAATACCAGTAAGGGAATAAACATGATAATGAAACATAATACATGTGTCAAAGGTATAACATGATATCATAAAAGAGAAGACTCATGAGTAATCACATGGAATCATAACACACAGAAAATAGTATCATAAGATCATGATAACATAGTAAATGTGGTATCAACATAAAACATGACATAAAAATGATTCAAGAATAATTACCTAGACAATATCACATGGTGTAAAAAGTCCCATAATGAATTAGGTTTACTCCCTAATCCCATACATGACGTCTCATGAGACTAAATATTTACCCAATGAATTGGAGAACTATCTGGGCATAATCATCATAACATGTCCATTATCTATGTATTCCACATAAATTAAATCAATCATAAGTCATAACATAAGAATTACCCATGGAAAAAAATGGGTTATACAATCATTCTTCATATCATAATCAAAGGAAATTTTATAATGAAGGTATTTGAGAAATAATATTAAGGAATGTGTTACCCCATAAAATGAAGATATAATAAGATAGGTATACATGTGAGACACATATATACATAATTTATAGGAATTATATAACATTAAATAGAGAGATAAAGTGAGTTAGAGAGAGAATGGTCATAACCCAAAGGAAAGGATGGTTTAGAGACATCCCTACCTCGAGCCCGATTCATCACATGTGTTATTTATTTCCCTGAATAATAAACCTATGTTAATTATTAACTTGATTAATATTTTTTTTTCATGTTTATTATTACTTTTATTTTATTTATTATCATGTTATATTCAATTACTTATTCATTTAGGTTTAAGTCAGACGTTTTGATAATGTTCAGATCATATGTCCAAAATCACTTTAGAAAGTTGAATAAGGTAAAATATATTATTAATTAATCATATAAAGAATAATAATCATGAAATAATTATAATTTTTATACATAAATTATACTTTTAAAACTGATCATTAAGTATGTTTATGAAAAATGAACTATGTTACAATCATGGATACAATAAGATGTATGTATGCACAAGTAACGTTTACATTTTCCAATGATAATGATGGAAATAATGTAAGTGTTATTTTATATTTAAATAATTATAATTATATCATAAATATAATATTATTTCTTTAAATACACTTACATATACCATTCATGTGTCATGGTAATAAAAAAATGAATCATATCACTTTGCGAGGCGGTAGTCCGCCGTACACACGAACAATGTTATCATTTTTAGATGGATGGTAAGGTAAGAAGTTATATGATATGTTAATTTTATATAATTATTAATATTTAATTAATATAATATTTAAAAATTAAAACCATCATCATAAATAAATATTATATGCAATGATGGAAAATGAATTACATTGGTTCATAAGGCGGTAGTCCACCATACACACGATCAATGAGTTCGTTTCCCATTTGATGGAAGCAGATATGGATTTAGGGTATTAAATTAACATAATAACATAATATTATATGAGATATAATGGTTTTATTATATAATCATGGTTTAATATTATTTTAAGTAGGAATAATAAGAAATAAAACAAATATTCAAGGTTAAGAATGATACCTCTTCTTCAGACCACCTCTTTAGGATTATACCTAAATCCTTTCTAGATTGGATTTCTGATCAAACCAAGGATTATAAGACATGGATATATAATTAAGAAATTTATTTGGGTAGTTATTTTCTGAAATAATTGGTTTTTTTAGTGTGTATAGGAGATGATAGAGGGTTCCCTTTTATAAGGGAGGATGAGTGACATTCATGTAAATACCCAAAACTATTCAATAATGGAAAGTCAATATTAAGAAAAGTGCCTAAAAAAATAAAAAAAATAAAGGATTTAAGAATATATAAGTCTAATAAACACCTCTTAAATTAAAAAAGAAATATTCTATTCTATTTACCTCTGTAGTTTTACCCCTCAGTAAACCAATTTTAACATTAACCGTGGTAACAAATATTTACTATTTTCACTATTTATTATGAAAACAAATTAAGTTGAACTTATTATATTATATTAATTATTATAATTAAAAATATTTAATCCATTTTATAAAATTAAATTCACAAAATTTTAAGAATTTAATTTAAAATTAAACCCGTAGACATGTCGATAAAACAATTTTTCATGAAATGCAGTTTTCATGCATAAATGATCTTATAATAACTATATTGACAAGTAATAATAATTAAATGGATTTTAATTAATATTTATAGATATATAATCTATAAATTTAAATGAAATAATTATTCATTAGGGGTTATTTTAATTATTTAAAATAGATAAACATTATGCACTTTTATTTTTTTTAGAAAAATGTGCTTTGAAGTCTAAAAATAATCTTTTATTAAAATCAAGTATAAATATGATTTAAATGAAATTAATTAAATTAAATATAACTAAATAATAATTATTTTAATTTTAAAACATATTAAAATAATAATTTTACTTTTAAATAACTTAATAAATGGCAGTTTTACCAAAAATTGTTATTTTTCACTATTCACTGAAAAATCAATATTCTCTGAAAAAATTCAAAAAATTCACCCTAAATTAATATTGAAATGATGATTTAAAAAATTAAATTAATTTTATAAAATAACATTTATATAAGTTCCAAAAATTAATTATAATATTTTCTCACAAAAATCAATAAAAATCATTTTTAAAAGAAAACATGTTTTTTTGATGAATAAATGTATTTATTAAAAATTGATAGATTATTTCCTAAGAATTTATAAATTGAGTAGAAAATTTATATATATTTCATAAATTATTTAATCCTATTCATACCCACTAATTTATTGTCCAGGTTATAACAATCATATTTAAATAATTTTAGTTCGTTTGGGTTCAGTGTTGCGTGTCACATACACTATCAAACATAGTTTTACCTTTTAAAAACTCAGGGTGCTATAATCATATGAAGACTAGGATTTTATAGGGACATTTTTTTCCATTAAATTAATTTTTATGATTAAATTAACTTTTATATTAATGATACATCAATTTTCTCTGTTCATTTTTATTTACTCTAATACATTTTCTCTTTTCTATGCCTTTTTGATAATCCTAAATGGGGTTAAAATAATGTGTTTGGAATAAGTATGATCCTAGGAATCTTTTTATGAAAGTATATATTTGTTTTTTCTTATTATCTTTTTTAAAATTACTAATATTTATTTTAATATCTATACTTTCTTGAAATCCATTTATTTTGAATTATTTTTTAATCATGATTTATGATCATCAAAAAAAGGGGGGGGGATTATTGTCCCAGTCCAAGTAATTCCTTATTTGAATATTCACAAATAATTTTTCCTTTATTAATATTTAATTTTTATCTTTTAACCTTACATAAATATTATAATTTTCATATTACCCTTACATAATATTTAGAGTGCCCTTATGTGTGCTTTGTAATCTTGGTTCTACCCTCACACAAGCTCTGTGTACCCTTACACATGTTTTTATCTACCATTACATAAGATTTATAACTTGTTACACACCTTTACATAAGTTTTATAATTTATTACTTACTATTACGCATAAATTTTATTACCCTTACACAAGTTTTATAAATTTTGGTTTACCTTTACATAGAATATATAAATTTTATTTTACCCTTACGTAGCTTATATAAATATTGATTTACCATTAATTTTTTTTTTGTTTACCTTTATAAAACCTTTGAAAAATGCGTTTTAACTTTACGAAACTATCATTTAACCCTTAAATAGTATATGATTTTTTTTCACTCTTACGCAAGGTTCATTGAAAAATTTCTCATGCTATCACTAGTAAAAATATGCTACCATCAGTTATAGAATACTATAGATAGTTGACATATGCTACCACTAGTACAACTATGCTACTACCAGAACAAAGTTTATATAACCAGTTTAGACATTCCACTGCTAGTTCAAATTATGATTCTGTAAGAATATTCTACTACCACTAGAATAAATTTTCTTCCACCAATTCACTTATACTACCACCATGGAATTTTTGTTATCATCAATAGAGATCTTATACTATTAGTTCAAATTATTCTACTACCTAAATGACCCAAAGGCATTAAATTTTATATTCATTTTTATAATACCCCTTTTAATTGTTGAAGGGGAACCCTTAAATGTCCTGTAGTCTTAGTGAAATTACATGATCCAAAGGTCTTAGTGGAATTCATCCCAAACTATAACTACTTGGAACCACACCTCCCCAGTGTCTGCATCATTATCAGCTCTCCATCTTCGCATGGATATTAAGATAGTTATCCTATAAAGAGATGCATAGAATTGGTACTGATGGAAATTTTTATACCATATTATTCATCCAAATCCAATAGCTTCTGCTTTTTGGTGAAAGTGACTACTCTAAATCCTTCTCTAGAGCCTGTTCCTTTATAGAATCTATTTGGTTTGCATATGCACATCATGTGTTATAATGGCCTTGAGGTGTCCCTAAGGCCTTGAGGTGGTTCAAATGTCTTGAGGTGTCCTAAAGTCCTTGAAGGACTCGAGGACCAAACTAGTGGGCCAAAGGTGAATATTTCCAGCTGCTACAGTTCCAAATAGTACCTACTACAATACCTGCTACAGTACTGATACAGTACCTACTACAATGATTCTAGTTGAAGTTGCTACCAATAAAATAATCTACTACCACTAGTTGAAACATAGTACCACTAGTTCTGTTAAGTCACCTCTAGTTCAGGTTTTCTACTGCTAGTTTATTTTTTCTACCATAAGTTGAAATCCTACCACTATAGCTATCTAGAATAAAATTTAAATTATTTATTACAAAATCTAGTTTAAGGTATTTAATGTAAGACAAATATATGTGTATTTAAGAATTATTATTTTTAAAACATCACTTGATTCATTAAATAAAAAGTCATACTTTCCATACTCACTGCTCAGTATGAGTAATTATCTCATTTTTTATTATCCTATAATAGATAATTGGTGATTCTAAAAATCTATAAAATCCAAGGAACCCATCTTGCACAAGGGATGGTCGATTTATCTCCTTTTACTACTAACTTATTGGTTGTGCTTTAGTATATACTAAAATCATAGAGGATTATCTAGAACTTTATATAATACTCTATTTTTCACAAAAAAATATAAACCTTGTAACAAACTTTTGAAGTGTACTCAAGGAAAGATTTAAAGATAATCCAAAATAAGAAGAAAAAATTCCTGATAATATTTTTATTGAATAGATAAGAAATAACTAGACAAAATTTTCTTACTCTTTCTTCTTCTTCACTATATTATTTAAATTCAAGTTATTCATGTTGTAACTATATTTTTTTTGAGTACAATCTCTTATATTGTATTAGAGAGTACTCTGATACTCTCTTAATTTATTTTATAACTTATATCCCATAAAGAACTATAGAAGAGGATGTGTATATCCAGAACTACCTTGTGTATAGTTTTATGTAAAAAACCAATCCAGTTTGTGGATCAAGTATATTGTTTAATAAATTTATTGGTAATGAGTGACTGTCAAGTGGAGAGGAATAAGAATCATCTTGAGACTGAACGTCTTGTTTTTATTCCACTATGTGTTTTCTTATTTTGATTATTTGTGTTTTAAAAAATTGTTTTTTTTCTAAAAAATATTTTTCAAAACAATACTCTTTTAGTTAGATTTAATTAGTGTTTTATAGGCTAGGTTTAATGTGATTAGATTTATTTCAAAAGTTAAAGTGTTTTTTGAATTTTTTTAACTAGGCCATCATCAATACTTCAATAAATATTTTGAAAAAAATAAATTATATATTTATACTGTTTTAGTTAACTAGGATATTTTTATAAAATGGGAGATTTTGTTTTAAATTATTTTTAAATAGAAATTTTAATTGGAAACTAAATTAAACCCCTCTTTATTTGTCCAATTGGACCAACTATGATGATTTAGGCTGGTGGGGAGGTGTGTTCCACATGATACCATAACTTCATGAGGAAGAGAAGTGCTATAGTAGGGATATTGTAACAAACCACACAATTACGGTTGTAATTTTTTCAGATGGAATTTGAATCTTTTGTCTAGTAGAAGGTTCATTCAATGAACTAGGTTTCAAACCAAGGTATAAATTTTTTTAACATCATGAAGAGTTGTTTTTATATGAGAAAAAAAGCTCGATGGATGACTCAACAATTAAGTTTTTAGTGGAGAAATCCTAAAGTGGCTAGGGATATTGTTATAGTCACTAACTAGCTAATGGGGTAGGAAGTAGACGAGTTTCATAGAAGGGCTCAATTTCCATCTAGGAAGCCTTTTTCTGGTGGTCTATGGGCCATCATCTAGCCAATGGTATGAATTGGGTGATGTTAAGTGGGGGGGGGGGGGGGGTGTATTTTTGGCCACTGAACCCCCTCAGTTTTAACAAAACGTTCTCAAATTTTTGATATGAAATCGGTCGTGAACACCTCTATTCATCCCTCTAAGAACTCATCTTAATACAAGATGGATCTAGATGAAAATCATTAGATAATATGGTCTAGATAATGCAATATTCTTCAATATTGGCCTCCTTCTTCCTCCTTCGATGGTGGATCATGTGGTTGTTCATCATGGTTGTTCCTTATAGTAAGTCTAAAGACTAGAAATCATTTTATGACCTATTTATCTTTGAATTAACCTTAGTATTGATAATATTAGTCATTGAATTAACTTTTTCAAGATTCCAGATTGAGAATAAGATGGAAATTCCATTAGATCTTGGTTGAATTGTCTGAGGACGATGGGACTTTATATTGACATGGCTAGTGGATGTCCCATAATGATGAATGTGTGTCATTGAAAAATGTTTTGATGAATTTATATCGCTAAATAATCATATAAATATTTTTAGTCAATTTATTTTGAATTGGAAATCAAAAAATGGAATTTATTTGGGGATTTTTCTCATCTTAGAACCAGAATTGTGTTGGGAGTGGCTCGAACTTCATTGGATGGCATTGCAGCTAAGTTATGTCATATGGTTGGTTTATTCCTAAAGGTTACAATTTAATTATATTAAATTATACTTTTTATTATCCTCACATGATGGGTATTTTTCATAGAATGAATTCAGAAGTGTGATACGGACCCTCCATGGATGCTTGGTCAAGGTTTCAACTAGGCAGTGTTATCCGGTAAGTCTATCGACATGTGTGCCTTCAAATTCAAATGAGAGTTCTTGTAATCTTCAAATTAATTATAATTTATTTATAATCATTTGATTGGAAATATTTGGCATGATAAGAACCTTATATAGAATATTGGAGGCCAATTGGAATCATATTGACTTACACTATGCTTTCAGGCTTTACTAAGCTTGGAGCTAGATCCATTTGAGGTAGCTAGTCCTGTGTACTCTAACCCTTGTTATTATACACATTTATTGGAATGAGATATGAGGTTTTAAACATTGAAAAAAATAAACCTTAGTTCATAATGTGTTATTAATAATAATTAATTCTTTATTAATTAATAATCTTTGAGTTTTAATTAGTTAAAGGAACCATTCCTAATATAATTGGATAAAGTTCCAAGGGCCATGATAATCCCTTGTACACGGGATTAATGATGGACATTGATGATCGGGGATTTGTCCCTAACATGTGCCTTATATTATTTTTACCCTATTTTATGTGTGTTTTTTCTACATCAAACCTAGATACCATGAGACCTTGTTTGGTGGTTGGACCAGATGTGTGTGCCTGTGTAGTCGTCAGAACATTTACAATGCTTTTTCCATGGGTATGCCTATGTATATTATTTCCATGTTTTAAAATGATCACATGTACTTGATTATTTATACTATTATCATGACAATATGCTATAATCTTATTATTTGTAAACCCTTGTTACATTGATGTGATATTTTGTTATCATATCTTGTTTGAACATGCTTGATAGTGATCACATGTGGGTGTGGGTGTAGCCTCTTAAGATTTTTTCTTGATATTACTTATTATTCCTTGTTATGATATATATTTATCATGGTATTTCATAGCATAAAGAACCTTTATTTAGGTATTAGGATGATTAGGTTATTCAATTTTGGATGTATGAGCCCTTAGGGGGGGGGTGCGTGATGACAAGAATATAGCTACAAACTATAACTCATTTAAAAGTGTGGGTCAAATCATGAACATGTTGTTGACACGGGAGTAGATCATGCATGGTTTTAGAATCAGTTAGCTATAGGAAAAAGTGGAATAATTCCATACAGGGGTGATGTGACTATCCAATTACATCAAACACATATGATGGGGCTTTCCATCATACGAGGATAACAACCATAATTAGGGTGGGGCATGAAAAGTTCCAGATAATGACCACCATCAAGGTGGGGTGTAAAGTGTTCCTGATAACAAACACTGTTAGGGTGGGGCATGTGGTGTTTCATTAAATTCAAAACATGGACTGATGGGAGCAAGGTTCCAAATGATGCTGGGAATTGTGACACGTCATGTGATGTGTGGTGATAAATGTTTACATTCCACATTTAAATCCATATCAGTATCTATATGAAGAAAGTATGACTAGGGGTTCGTGGAGGCTTAGAAAGCGCATAACTGCTTGGTATATGGTTTTTGTTTTCTTGTTTGTGTTGGAAATTATATGATATGTTTATATAATTATGTATTTCCTATTTAATTTCTTCTGATCTTATCACATGTACATACACTGCATATTACCAGTTGGGTACTAGACCAAATTAGTGGCATCCTAATTATTTGAAATCAAACTCTACTCAGATATCCGTGGCACTTGGGTACTCGATTATCCCTCACTTGTTATAGGTATAGGTTGGAATGAGGCTTTAGTTTTATCATCTAGTAGGATAACTTGCTATGAGTCTGGAGATAGGGATGAGATGCGGATAAAAGTAGCAAGGTATCCTTGTACTTTTGTCCTTTTTCTGGATATTTGATCTTCCTGGTGGGTGATCAATGTTTTTGTACTCAGGTATGACCAATTTGGTCTATTTTTTCTATATTAATTTATACAGTTGGTATGTTATTGGTTTCCACTTAATCTGATTTTATATTTCTATACGTTTGGTTATTTATTGTTATTGTGTACACTGATTGAGGGTATAATATCCCTATAGTTCCACCTTAGACAGTCATTGATAGTTGGAAACCTATGGAATATGGGGAGGCACACATGATTTCATGTGGAATTTTAGATTAGACCCAATGATCTGGGTCAAGATATTACAAATATCATATACTGGTAGCCAATAGGATTCTGATATATATTAATGGAACACTTAGAAACATATTTTTGTAAATAAGAAGACCAATCTTATAGTTATAGGAGTTCATAGATGAAAATTGGGAAGAGGATTTCACTAATAGAAAGTCCTCATATGGTGGATCCTTCTTACTTGGTGAGAGTTGTGTAAGCTAGCACAACAAGAAGCAACAATCAGTGGCTTTGAGTACAACTGAGTCCAAGTACATCACAACTACATATTCATGTACACTGATGTAGTGGATGCATGTGTAGTTTCTTGATTTAAAATAGTTGTTGAGAAACCATTAAAAATTTATTGTGATAATATGAGTGCCATATATCTATCAAATAATCCTATACAACACTCAATATACAAATATATTGATATCAAGTATCATTTTATCAAATAAAGAGTGGAAGTTGGTGATATAAATATTGATTATATTTTCAGAAAGAATCATATTGTAGACATTTTCACAAAGTAAATGTCGAGAGAAATATTTGAAGAGTTTAGGATAAAACTTCATGTTCAACCTTATCCTATTTCTTGAGGAAGTGAAACGAAACTCCCACTATTCTTTGGATTTCATTGACAAATGGGGAGAAATTGCAACACAAATTTGCATCAAAAGGGGAGAAAATTCTTGATAAAAGGGAGGAATGATCACTATTTTATCTTTTGAATCTTTAGATAATGTTTAATGGGGGATATTTTTGATAGTAAGATTAGATGCATGAAATGATGGGGGTGGGGGTTATCTATTTCTCTTGGACAAATTTTCTTGACACTAAGGGTTTAAATTTTCTAAAAAACATAACCTTATCTAGTTATGTGGTGTAAGACACTTCTCATGTAAGAAATATAATTACTTGATGGTTCTCATGTTTATTGATGAATTCTATACTAGATTTAAGGTTATATTGAATACTTGAGAGGTGTTACTAATAAATACAAAAGGGGAAGATTGAAGTACCCTTGGACTTGTTGGTAAAGTTGTTATTGATTTGAATTTGTTTCCAACATTTTTTGAGAAATTTTTAAAGTGTTTGAGATTTTTTTGAGGTGTTTGTAATGTGTTTGAGAGTGGATAGAGGTAGTTTAAAGTTATGAAGTTTTTATAAGAGTTTGTAGATACTGTAAAAAATGATATTTTTGACAAATTCATGAGCTTAATACTTTGGATGAACATATGTCTCTGAAGTGCTGAGCATAAGTATTTTTATATGCTTATGAATTAATCCAAATACATAAAATTAGAAAATTACTTAGCATAATTCTTGAGAATAATCCTTTTCCGTTGAGGGTAAGTCTATGATTTCCAATGTAAGACTTCGAGTCTTCATTGTAATACTTGAGTGTAAGATTTTTTCTAAAATGTATGTTAGCATACAAAACTTAAGGCTTTAGATCATATGACTTAGAGAGTATGTCTCTACATCATGATAATAAGCCTTTACTAGTGAATATAAGCCTTTGTTTAAGTTCATGGCTTGTATATAATCCTTCAAGACTTAGAAATTTTATGGGTTTCTGATGAGTGAAAAATAAAGTTTCTAGAATTTAAATATGCTAAAGAAATAAAAACCAACGTTCCATGAATTGATCTTTAAATAGTAAAACATAACAAATGAAATGTGATTCATGATCATTTATATGTGATTTTGAAGATAGTGATCACTGTTCATATCTGTCCAAAGTATCGAGTGTTGTTCAACTAAAAACTAGTAAATGTATCAAAGTTAAGGATATTATTGCTGAATCTCAAGATATTAAGTTTGTAATGTCAACATGGAAATGACAATCTTGTTTGGATTTCAAATAATCATGTGCATCTTATTATGTAGTGATTCAAGCTGAAATTTTCATGTCTGAATATTCAAGTTGATGAGTTCTTATATTCCATGCTATGAAGAAATTCCTCCTCATGCCATAATATGAGAAAATATGTATTCAATATGAAAGTATAATAAGAAGTTGATGGGTATTCCTATAATTAAAAAATTAATTTATTTTTGAATTTTTATTTGTAAAATTGTCAATGAAGAAGAAGGGTATACATGGGAATGTTCCGAATACATGTAGTTAATGAAAAAGAGAATATTCCAAGATCATGGAGCATGTACCTTGAGCTTAATCAAATGAGAAAATCATGGAGGATCATGATTTCATAATTTCATTGAATGAAGTTTCAATATTTTTGAGCTGTAATTGATTTCTCCATATTTTTATTAATTATAGGTTTTCTTTAAGATGATTAATATTAGGATCTATCAAGGTTAGAGGAGAGTAAAATATATTTTTTAGAAAAAAGTTAATTTAAAAAACTAAGAGAATATGAAGAGAGTCTGAAGCATGAAGTCTAAAAGTAATTATCATCATTTTTTTGAGATTGAGTATTTAGGAAAGATAAATCTAAGTTTGAGTATAAAAAAGTATATCAACAACTAAATTTATAATGAGTGATAATATTATTCTATCTATGATTGAAGGATCAAGGGGAAGATCATAAATAGTTTATAATCAACCAAATTCTTAAGAGATCTTTCTCATCTCATTCTGATCAATTTATAACCAGTGGGATGTTGTGTAAATGCCAATAGGGTGTTGTTGAACTAGGATACTAGATGATACCTAGACTATCCACTTATATTTAATTATAATAATATAGTGGAGAATTCATGTCTCTGAAGGATTAAAACATGAAAAGGAGTATAAACCCAAACTAGGTTTAAACCTTATAAAAATTATGTGTGCCTTATCTTCTTTGTTTTATCATTTCATATGGGTAAGGCTGAATAAAATAGTTGAGTGGATCATGTATTAAAAAATAACATAGGTTAATTTCTAAACACAATAAATTTTAAAAGACAACTACCACTGATTTATCCCCACTTCTCAGTGGCACATCAGTTATTAGGGTATCTCCCATAGCACCAAACACTTACATGGTTGGATGATACCCTATAACTTTGGAATAGGAAATTGGGAAGTCTGACACCCCAACCATTGCACTAATTCATCCTCTTATAGTTCTAGCTCCACCTCCCAATTAAACCAAGACTTTCCTTGTAGAAAACAAACAATATATACAAGCACCTGAAAAAACAACATGTAAACATAAGGACACATGATATTTCATGGTTTAGATATTTTGTCCTACATACATGTGATAAATGAAAACATCTTTATTTATTGAAAAAAAACATTCATCTAAGTTAGATGCATAATCTCATACCCTACCCAGAATCACAAACGATAACCACCAACACCTTCCCATGGAAAGTCCCTCATGTTAACGCTCTCATCATGAAGACCCAAAAATAAGAGGATGTGATCCATATGGTTGATCCATATCCATTTATTTCTATTTATGGTCATATATATATGATCACTATACAATGGCCACCAATATTCAATGTTGAGGCCTCTGGCCCATGTAGTGTTATCTCATCACTCCATCCTCCTCTAATGCATGATGTAATTTGGAATACCTATATTTGTGGTCTAACCTTGATTAATATAGAAAATTATGACGGGTTATTTTGTCCTCATAACTTACTGATATTCATGGTATTAATACCACCATGATCTTATCTTTTTTGGAAACTATCCGATTATATAACAACCCATGTTTTTGAACCAGAAGAAAATCCAAAGAAATTTGAATTTTGGAATTTGGTAGATGGGATGTTTTGAAAATCTAGCTTCAAAATGAAATTATGAGAGTAATAACACTCAAATATATTGTTTTTGGACTTGGGTAAGGGACTAATAGGTCCCTTGGATGTCTTTTTGAGTTTCAAGAGCACCAGGGTTTGGAAATCAAAGGTTTGGGTGCTTTGAATAGGCGCACAGTTTGTCTAAAACTATGTGGTTCTTAGTAGAAAACTGTGCGACTGCAACAAGGGAGAACAAGTTCCCCACACGGGATGCACATAGTTTACTCAAACCATGCACCTAGCCTACACAGTTAGTGCGATTTTGGCTGTTCCCTATGACTATTAATTGCATAGTTGGCACATAGTTAGGCTAACCATGCGAGGAAAACCATGAGAGGTGGTTTCTTAGGTAGAGGGTGCTGCGCGTTTGATGCACGGTTTGTCCAAGCTGTATGGCCAAACCATAAAACTTGGTTTTTGGGTGGTAAAATGACCAAAATTCCCTTAATGAGGTTTTAAACCCCATTTTCCTTTCTTTCTTCTTCCTCCTCCCTATGAACTCTCCTCTAAGGAACCTTGGGATCTCTTCCTCACTATTCCATGCATGGTGATAACTCCTCTCTCTGGACTTGGAATTGATCACCGTCAGTATATATGGATTCACATCAGTACAATATTGATTCCTTTTTAACCCTTTTTTATTTAATATCCTTTAAATTGAGTTATCAAGGTGCAAGATAATTTTCCCTATTTTCAGGGTGAAGGTCTGTTTCTTATATTTCTTCCAAACCAGACTGAATCAGACCTTAATATTGGATGATTGTAAAATCCTAAGTATGAGGTTGGTGGTATACAGATTTTCCCTAAATTTACATAATTTTATGAATAGTTCCATTTTTCTATGTGCCGTACTTTTCCAAGCAATGCCTTAGAATTGGGTTCTTTATATAAAATTGATCATCACACCTAGATACACTCCCTATGATTGTTGTTTAGTAGTTTGAGGTGGACAAACTCAACCATGGACACCTTGTGGGTGTGCCAAAATGAATTTCTTCTTTATAATAAATTGTTTAACTAGCTGGAATTTCTTCTAAGTGTTCTGATTAGATTATAAATGGATTTTCCACTTGAATGAACTTGGACTAAATAGAAATGGAACCTCATGAGTGCCATGTTTAATTGTATATAATTAATTTTCCATGTTTGGTTGTTTTATTTTAAAATGAATCTTTTGGTAAATTGAGACATGATTATTGAATTCCATGATTAATTTACTAAATTAATTATTTTAAGGACAATTTCATGTTTTTATAATAAAACCCCTTGGTTGAGAAAACTTTCTTCTAAATTACAAAGTGATGATTGATTCTTTAAATCATGTTTGGCCTTATGGAATTTTTGTTTCCTTATGATTTTGTTATGGTTAGTTACATGTCATGTTATGGACAAGGCCCTTATTTATGTCCTTTATTGAAGTTTATCCCTTGTTATATAAATGTTTATTAAACCATTGAACCATCTAAGTTCTTGGACTATTTTATAATTTGGAAGGATTTCTTAACAAATGAGATTTCCCATGTAGGTAATTCCCAATGAGACCATGGTTCCTTAAAAGTATCTCCTAGAGCCTTGTTAAAAATGATTTTCCATGGTTTGATATATTCAATGTCATGTTATTAATTTGATAGCTTATTCATGATAACTTGATTTCCTTGCATGTATTAAATGGCTCTAAATGTTTTAAATGATATGAATTGTTTATATTAAACTGTTTATGTGAAGTGAAATGTAAAGGGTGGTAAGGCCACACCATTTAGTTCTTGATTAAGTACATTCTTAATTTGAATTGTTATAAATGTAATTCCCTGGTTATATTGGGCTTGTTAAATGGAAAGCATGAGAGGTATTACCTCATGGATTTTATTATAAATAATGATGACACCTTTATACAGGCTTGATAAATGTAAAGTATGAGATGTATTTTTCCTCATGGATATTTATTATAAATATGATTACACATTATACATAGGTTATGGAATGATGGTAAGGGTTCTATTGAGCATAATGGTATCATGCTCCCTTACATTGGGTGTTGAGCATGACGTCTTGCACCAGTGATACTATATAGGCATTGTGATTTACACAACACATCCCAGGATTTGAGTGTTGGAATGATGACTCACTTTCTATATCGAGTGTCATGCATGAGGTCTCACACTATATTGGGATGTAGGGAATGTACCCTATTACTTGATCTTATAGGATCGTTTAGATTGGTCATGGATGTCCAGGTTATGCTCAATCTAGACAACACCTAGTATTCCATGTATATGGCCACTTACATCTGTACATACTTGGTTCATATAGATGGATGAAATATAGAACTATTCTATGTATATATTATTACTATACACATAGGGTTACTATCCATACTCTTATTTCAACCTTGATCCAAATTAGGTAGAGTCGAACATGACTCCTATTAGAACCTATGTCGACTAGTGTTTATTTATTTGTTTCAGTAATGTTTGTTTATTCATATTACCTTCACACTGCTTTAATTATTATTCATGGGCTGGATTCAGTCATAGAAACCATGGGTGGTAGCCTACTGAGATTTATATCTCACACCCTACTCAAGTCGCCGTTACAGTAGGGTACCCGAGTAGACCTTATGTTCACAGGTCCTTGGTTGATTGCTTGTACCTGGGAGTTTGCAGCATAGGACTAAGCAGGTGCTCATGATGCTCATAGAGATCACCCTTGGGGGCAATTATTTTATTTTCTTTCTGTACTGTATATTTTAGTATGTTGTATGTATGTTTATTAGATTTTGTATTATCATTAGGACATGAATTCATTATTGTACATTGGTGTTGGCCATTTATTTCTATTAAGTATGAATTTTTCTTCCAATACTTTGATATGAGGGCATAGTCTCCCCTCTATCACCTTCATATACCCTTACTGCTAGTTGGAAAACTCTGATATATGGGGATGTATACTTAAGGCCATGTGACCCACCAATCCGGTGACCATCTTAGTGGTCAGTCGGTTTGGGAAGTTACAAAGTTGTATTATAGGTGTTTCATTTCCTTTGTCATACTTTTTTGGGATGGTAGATAGGAGATTAAGAATGTGTCAGTTCTTGGTAATTATCCATGTCTGGGACTGATCACCCCACCCACACAAAAAAGTAAAAGTGTCCTGGGATGAGATTTTTGTTCATGTTGTTTGATATTATAGTTAATTTTTATTTCACCTTGAGTGATTTATGTAATTTCCATTGATTATTGATTAATAGAATTTATGGTATTTTACCCTTATACTGGTATAGAAAGGAAATAGAATTGTATGAATCATTATAGGCACATATAAATTAATATACCATGTATATTCCATGCCATGTAGTTTCATTTATTGGTTTCCTAGTGATTCTGATTGCGTGCCTTGAGTGTATTCCATGATTTTGTCTATTAACAGACATCTTATATGCCATGATGCTTGTTTATTTAGCATGTATTTCCTTTGTATCATTACTCTATGCTTTATATCATGTTTCTCTATGTTTACTAATTGTAATAACATGCTATGTTATGATTTTGATATATGTTATTGGTTGCATGGGATGAACTTATTAGTTACAATTAAACAGGAACCATTTTTTAGTTTTAATATATATGGGTGACTTATAATTGGGAAAAGTTAACCCATATACTCAAACCATCATTGGGATTTGTTTATAATTAAAGACTATTATTAAAATGTAAAGTTTTCTAAAGTTCAAATTTTTAAATTGAATTGGTTTTGATTAATTGGAGAAAAATGCCAAATTATAAAGTGTATGGATGTTTTATAGATTGGTATATGGCCACCCATAGAACTGAACCATTATATATGACCATGTGGTATTTTTAAATGATTAGAAACCATGGAATCCATTTAAATCCTAAATAAATAGGTTTCCTATATTAATGCTTGTACCTATCTATATGTCTAAATTCTAAAATGCATGACTGGACCCAAGTAGGTTAGTTGGGGAATGTTTCTTATGAGATAACTCATTACAGGTGTTTTTAAAAGCTTTAATAATTAAGAAACTACTGTTGGGTTTAATTTTTATGAACCTAGGTTAGCTTAAAGGGAACCTTGTAGGTCGCCTTATCTTTTGTAACCTAAAAATGGATTTGTTGATAAATTTCCTAATTATGACTGGACATCAATAAAATGGTTAATGTTTTAAAAGGAAGTTTGATAATAATTTCCTGTTATGCCTTGGTATTTTGTTTTTAATCTTTTAAGTGATTAAATAATAAATGTGAATCAATATAATTGACCTAAAATGGAACCATAGGTGGTTACCTTTGTTTAAAACCTCATGTATGGGTGTTTTAAGTATCTCTTTGAATTTACTTAGAATGGAAACATGAGCATTTTCCATAGGCCTTTCTCTTTTCTAGTAATGGATTAAGTGATAGGCTCATGAGCCTAGTGACCTCCTATTTGGAATGACCTAGTGATAGGGTAAACACTTGTGCTTTGTAAGGGGATATCCAATGGTAGGTAGCACCCTTAAAGCTTAAATTCCTCACCAGTGTTGTGATCTTTCTCACATTTGGTGTCATTCGGGTGCTGTTGTCCATAGTAGGACTCTTAGCTTCTAAATGAAACCCCTATTCATATGGGTGGTTGTTGTATCCTTGACCCTTGTTATGGGAATGAACATCGATTAATGTTTAGTTTCAATAGGATAGACATGCCTAGGTAATGGTCAGCCCTTTAGTAGGTCTCATGACCCTTTCCTCTTTCCTTGGGAGACTGAATAGGTCATTAATTTATGTTTATGGTTGTATGAGATAATGTGATTTTGATATTTTTTCATGGTACATTAGATAATTTAATGCATAGGGATGATAATCCTATGGGTATTATCCAGGATATGTCATTTTACTTCTATAATCTCAGGTTAGTATGCATTGATATACGTGGTACCCATTGAGTTTCTAAATGATGTAACGAACTAGTTGATTTTAGTGAAATCATTGATCCTTGTGCTATTGAGTATGTTATAGGGTCATCTCTGTAGTAGAGTGGCTTGAAAGTTTAAATTAAGCAAGTTCTTCCCAATGTTTAGGATGATATTCCAAGAGGATTGAGTGTTTTGACACATTATCCAAGTTAGTTTTTACCTTTATGACAAATTCTATGATGTACGTGAGCATGGATCAGAGGATAATCATTAGTGCATCTAAGGTTAATATGATATAGAGTCCTTGTGAGTGGCTACTCTATCTCCCCTTTTGATCACTAGAACACTCCTATAGTGGGGAGAATTGCGTCAGTTATGGTGAATACATGTCCTTTCAAGTAGAAGAAACACAACTGAAGAGGAACATTTGAAAATGGCTGGTCTTATTTCAATGACTTTGAGGCTTAAAAGTTTTGGATCATGTTAGTGATTTCTTGGAAGCATGAAGTTGATGTGGTTGGCTATGTATGAAACCCTTGGGAAACACTGTTGATCATGGATGGAATTCGGTGGTTATGTCAAATGATCACAGAATGCCTTGAGTGGTGAAGTCTTGTGATTTGTTAATAATGACACATTGGAAGGTGAAGCTGATATTTTTTAAAGAAGTCGACCAGTAGTGGTTTGACTATTTTTCTTTTGATCTTCTTGGTAATATTCTGAATCCTCCTAGTGTACTCTTCTAAAATAGATGAGTATGTCCCCTACCTTGACTTTGTCCTTGATGCACTAAGGGAGTGTCAGTCTTACACTGAGCTAAAGTTTTAAAATATATTGGTCTTGATAAGCGGTCTTTATCTGAGTTTCATGCTAGATGTGTGTATTTCTTCCAGGCATGGTTAGTTTTGAGTGATAACTAGATTCCCACATAAGAATGACTTGGATTGACTCTTGGACACCAACCATTCTTGTCTGACTTGACCGCCAGGAGGATACCGCTTTAGGCATAGTCAATGATATGATTTGGATGTCTTGACTTTTTACCAATGTATGTTTTGTAAACATGGAGTATGTACTGCCTTGGGTAAGTTCCATGGACTCCAGTTCATTGAATTAGAGGTTACCCTGGACTTGTTGTTAGATTCAGAGGTAAGTTTTAATAGGTAACGATTCCAGTGGGATGGATATGGGTTACACCCTTATTCATGCTGAATCATAATAGTTTAAATGTTCAGTTGATGGTTTTACCAAGGAACATTATCGTAATTTAGGTCTAGGCTTTATTAAACATTCTTGTTGTAAACACGAGATGCCTTGGAAGAAGGATTTTCAGTTCATTTTGAAATGCAACGACCATCTAATCCAAGAATCTTTGAGTATGGTTAGTTGGTGGTAGCTTGAACTATTTGTCTTTTGTTTGATGAATATGATTGGAAAGGAACTATTTTAAAGCATGTTTCGAGTTTAAGGTAAGCTTATTATAAGTTTTGATAGTGTCTTTCAGAAAATCTTGCACGACCAGTTCAGTTTGGTCGATCGAGATTCGACCATTTCCTTGTAGTGAAATTTCTATTATGATATTGGATGTAATCTTGTTTACCATATTAAATAAATCATTAAGGGAGTTTCATTAGAATGCTTAGATCATGATTTTTAAAAAATACTAATGGTGGAGGTTTCGTGGTTCAGAGTTAGCCCCTTATGATGTTAAGACCTAAGTTGGGGAGAAATTTTTCTCAGATATTTAATGAGATGATGATGTGATAATGTCTCTAGCTAAACGAGCTCGGGTCATCACCATTTTTGTGTTTCATTTGGAAAATGGGAATTGGATCAGGTTTTGATGGATTAAGTGCCATATATTTAAAATGATGCTGGTGGGTGATCTGGGCATTTGGAAACACAACACGACCATTTGAATGAGACTTCACAATCATCGTAGGTCGGGCAATTCTTTATTTGTTCCCGAAGGCTTCTCAAAGATAAGAAGTTATAAGGTGGGGAGGTTGTAATGACCTATGTTTTTGAACCATTGGGAAATCCAGAGGAATTTTATTTTGGCATTTGGTGGATGGTACATTTTGTAGAATGATATTTGGAACAAAATTATGAGAGTTGGAACACTCCAATGAGTTGTTTTTAGGATTGGGTAAATGCCTGAGAGGTCCCTTGGAAGTATTTTTGGGTTTTGGGAGTGCCATGTTCCGAAAATAAAAAGTTTGGGTGCTCTTAATAGGGCACATGGTTTATCTAAAACTGTGTGTCCCTCAGCAGTAAACCATGTGACTACAACAAGGGAGAGGAAGTGCCCCACATGGGCTGTGAATATTTTACCCAAACCATGCACCTAGACCACATGGGTAGTTCTAATTAGGAAGTACCCTCACACTATTCATCGCACGGTTGACACACGGTTAGGCTAACCACTCAAGAAAAATCATGCGAGGTGGTTTCTTATGCAAAGGGTGATGCATAGTTGGCACATGGTTTGGACAAGCCGCGTGACTTGGTTTTTGGGGATAAAATGTCGAAAATTCCATTAATGAGGTTTTAAAACTCATTTTCTTTTCTTTCTTCTTACTCCTCCATGTGAGCTCTCCTCTAAGGCACCTTGAGCTCTCTTCCTCCATATTCTAGGAATGGTGATAAATCCTTCTTTTAGACTCAGAATCGATCACTGTTGGTCTCTATAGATCCACTTCGATAAGCTCATGATTCATTTTGACCATTATTTGTTTAATATCCTCTCCATTTAGTTATTGAGGTGCAATCTAATTTTCCCTATTTTCAGGGTGAAGGTCCGTTTCTTAGATTTCTTCCAAACCAGACCGAATAAGACCTCGATATTGGATGAGTGGAACATCCTAAGGTTGTTTATGACTTTTACCTAAATTTACATCATTTTATGTATAGTTCCATTATTATTCACACTTACCTTTGCTGAGTGATGCCTTATAATTGGGTTATTCATATCAAATTGATCATCGCACCTAGATACACTATATATGATCATTATTTAGTAGTTTGAGGCGGCCAACCTTGATCATGGACACCCTCTGGGGGTGTTAGAATGAATTCCCCCTTTATAATTAATTATTCAACTAACCAAAATTCCTTCTAAGTGTTCAAATTAGATTATAAATGGATTTTATCCTTGAATGAACTTGGTCCAAATGGACATGGAACCTCCTAAGTGCCATGTTGAATTATATATAATTTCTTTTCCATGTTTGGTTGTTTTATTTTAAAATGAATCTTTTGGTGAATTGAAATGTGATTCTTGAATTTCATGATTAATTGACTAAATTGTTTGTTTGAAGGAAATTTCATGTTTTTATAATAAAACCCCTCTGTTGAGGTGTACTATCATCTAAATTACAAAGTGATGATTGATTCTTTAAATCATGTTTGGCCTTATGGAATTAGTGTTTCCTTTTTTTTCTTTGGTTATGGTTAGTTACATGGAATTTTTAGGAAATATCCCTTTTTGATGTCCTTGATTGGAGTTTCCCCTTGTTATATACATGTTCATTGAACCATTACACCATCTAAGTGCTTGGACTATTTCATAAATTGGAAGTATTTCTTAATAAATGGGATTAACCATGCAGGTAATTCCCAATAAAACCATGGTGCCTTATAAGTACCTCCTAAAGCCTTGTTAAAAATGAATTTCCATGTTTTTATAGATTCAATGGAATGTTATTAATTGGATATATTTTTCATGATGGATTTATTTCTTTGAATTTATTAAATGATTATAAATGTTTTAAATGATATGAATTGTTTATATTAAACTGTTTATGTGAAATAAAATGTAAAGGGTGGTAAGGCCACGCCATTTACTACTTGATTAAGTTCATGCTTAATTTGAATTGTTATAAATGGAACACCCTGGTTATATTGGGTTTGTTAAATGGAAATCATGAGAGGTATTTTCTCATGGATTGTATTATAAATGATATGGTTCCTTTATATGGGGTTAATAAATTTAAATCATGAGATGTATTTTGCCTCATGGTTGTTTATTATAAATATGATTATGCCTTATACAAAGGCTGTAGAATGATGGTAAGGGTTATGTTGAGCATGGTGGTATCACGCTCCCTTACATCAGGTGTTTAGAATGACGTCTCGCACTAGTGATACTATATGGACATTGGGATTTCTGTGCCATGTTCTATGATTTGAGAGTTGGCATGATGACTCACTCACCACACCGAGTGTTTTGCATGATGTCTCACACTCTATTATATTATAAGGAATATACCCTATTTCTTGAGCTTATAGGCTCATTTAGATTGGTCATGGATGTTTGAGTTATTCCTGGTCCATCTAGTACCTAGTATTCCATGTATACAACCACTTACATACACATGTACTTGGTTCATATAGGTGGATTCAATATAGAAGTATACTATGTATATATTATTACTATATACATGTGGTTATTATTCAAAATCTTATTCCGACCATGAAACAAAGTAGGTGGAGTCATCCAGGTCTCCTATTAGAACCTCAGCTGAATGTTGTTTATTTATTTATTCCAGTAATGTTTATTTATTCATATTACCTACACACTTCTTTACTTATTATTCAGAGGATGGATTCAGTCACAGACACAATGGGTGGTAACCTACTAGGATTTATATCTCACACCCTGCTCAGGCCTCAATTTCAATGGGGTACTCAAGTAGACCTTATGTTCTCTAGTCTTTGGTTGATTGCTTGTACTTGGGAGTTAGGAGCATAGAACCGAGTAAGAGCTCAGGATGCTTGTGGAGATCCCCATTGGGGGATTTTCTTTTCTTTTATTTTTGTATTGTATCTTGTAGCATGATATATGTATGTTTTTTTAGATTTTGTAGTATCATCAGGACATGAATGCATTATTTTACATTGGCATTGTCCATTTATTTATATTCAGTTTGTATTCTTCCTCCGCTACTCGAATATGAGGGTAAAGTATCCCCGCTATCACCTCCATAGACCCTCACTACTAGTCGGTAGCCTCTTGAATACGAGGAGGAATTCTTTAGGCCATGTGACCCACCGGTTTAGTGACCATCTTAGTAGTTAGTTAGGCCAATATGTTACATATTGGTCATGGGAAATCACCACCTCAACTGAAACAACTGGTGAACTTAAATTCCCTAGACCCATACTCTCATGTCCGATGATGAAAACGCATAATTTATATACCATATTTGATACCAAGTGATAAGAACTAATATAAACCTACAATAATTCAATAATTTTAGATATTACATCTCATAACCAATCTCAAAACCCAAGAAACTAAAGGTTTAACATCTTTAGAGATGATATATATAAAAATATTATTATGGACATTTATTTATAATTGAAATTTACTATAACTCCTTATATACTTATAATATGTTATACTATTCTTCATAACCTAGGGAATAAAAAAAATTAGAAAGGGGTGAGATAAAATACTCAGTAAGGGAAAAAAATTATCAATGAATCATAATAGGTTAGAACATAAGCATATATAAAACATGATCAGGGGAGAAATACCTGATTAAAAATAAACATGGGATAATATGTGTCATTTATAAGGCATGATAAAATGAAATATAATCTCAAATGATCAAACATATACCCTGGAATGAGGGTGTAGAAACACGAGACAATAACTGTGATCCATTGGGAAAATTATCGGCATACAACATAGAAATGTGGAATACAAATAAGCATAGAAAATCATAACATTGTGAACATAGCTACCAAAAATCATTTTTATTCTCAATATTGTGAACATAGATAACTATAATCAGGTTAATTATCAATATTTTTAACATAAATAATCATAATTAGGTTCATTCTCAATCTTGTGAACATAGCTAATTGCAATCAGGTCCACACTCAATATCATTATCTCATGAGATATAAATATTTAACTGATATATTTGAGGGATATATAAGACCCCACCCATTAAATAATGATAATTAATATGAATGTGTTCCAAAAAAATCAAGAATATATCATATCATAAAGAAACCATGGAAATAAAATTGGTTTAATAACATTTCCATATGGAATCACATAAAATGACCTCAATAGTTTGATCAGTTGATACAAAAAAATCAATCACCCAAAAGGATTATCTCATAAGGGCGTGTAAAGGCTTATTAATGAAAAATAACTCTATAGGAGATAAATATTTTAGATATAAATTGGAAAATGGAATAAAAATCATAAAAATATATTTCATAAAACATTTTTAATATTATTGTAAAAATATTAAGTTACATGTCACCTTTAAAGTTATTTTCTAGAATTTGACAAGAAATTTTTTCAAACATCATTTATAAAGAAACCCTGATAATGGTATATAAAAAATAAATTTTAAGTCCACCAATATGGAGTGGGATATAAAATATATGATTGTGTAAATATTTTTTTAATATTTTAAAATACCTTTATTGAAACCCACATAATAAAAGGATAATAAAACTTAATTTTGGAAATTGGTAGGGAGAAAATTGAATATTGTATACATATTTGTGTTTCAAAATAATAAAGAAAAACATTTTAGGAAAGAGAGAATATGGAAATGGAAGGTAAAGAGCTTATTAGAGAAGATGAAAATTATTCTTAATAACACCTTTTTTTATTAAAGACAAAAATACATAAAAGAAGAATATTTTGATGAGAAAATGTAAATTTAAAAGAGTGAAATAGAAAAACTCATATGAATTAAGAAAATAGAAGAATATAAGAAAATTTTAAGAACTTATTCGATAGATAAAAACTATGAATCAATGAAAAGGAGGTTGAATTGACAAAACCCTTATGACTTTGGTAAATTTTGATTCAAAAGACATCAAAGGATGAAACTTGAAATGGATTTGTAAACCACATGAATTTTAGTAAAATACTGATAAAATACGTACATATAAAAGTAAATATACTACATAAAATAAAATAAGTGGTGTAAATGACATATATATCAAAAAAGGAAATTGATATGAGAAAACACTTATAAATATTATAATCTTTGAAGTAATAATCCTTTAAAAAGGATTTAATGAGAAAGAATTGTAAATACATAAAAAATAAAGTGGAAATAAAATATAATATAATCACAGGGTGGAAGAAACCAAACATATAAGGATAAATCTCAAGAATAAAAATAATTACTCAAGTAAAGAAAATTGAGTTATGAAAAAGCCTTACAAATTTGGTAACCATTGGATCAAAACCATTTGAAAGATAAAACTTGAAATAAAAATATAATTACCATAAAAAAATATATTTATGGTAAAATATTTCTAATGGGTGGTATATACACCATATAAATGAAAGTAAGTTCATAATATGAAACATGTCTATTTCCGATGCTTTTACTGAGGCCCGCCTATGCATCAGAATGGATGCGCATGCTGGATTTTCTGTTACCCCATTTTCCCAATTTCCAAAGAAGGTTGGATTTCATCACTTTCATTGAAAATGTCTATTACTTGATTGAAACATGACGATGGTATGTTGGTTCCTCCTTCCATGGATTCCTTCTTGGAGATCGTCACCTAGTCCAGGTAACCCTCACATATTTAAGTCATGTTCATGGAACTCATTCCCAATGCCATATCTTTATGGATGATAGTTAAATACACTACTTCTATCTTGAAATACTTCTTTCATATTGATAGAAAAACAACCTTTAGTTATGAGAGTAGTTACGTTGGGCATCGTTGGGCATGTCTGGACACTGGGTGCATTGGTCACCTGTATTCTTCCTCTTAGAAGGGAATCTCATACGAGGCATCTTTGGTGTAGAACCTAAGGCATATCATTTCAATAATGAGGTAATTAATTCCAGGGGTGCAATTCCTCTATGTATTTTTAACTCAGGCATCCCACACTTATGCATGGGGTAGTTATTTTAGGTCAAGTCACAAATTCTTCATACTATGGAGCTGGATCATAATGTCTAGTTGATAGGTATCAGGGAACAAGTTTAACATCTTATGGAGATATAATTGGATGGATAAGAATTTCCCATGGAGGCATACCCAATAGTTTTGGATTAGAAAACCCTGTAGAGGTAGGACCAAGAGATGCAACCCTAAGAGGGATAATGTCACACATATAAGTTTACCATTGGATCAAAAAACCCCATGGAATCAGACCTAAGATTGTGTATTAGAACCCCTCATGGAGGCAAATCAGGGAGGTGTTTCCCTAGGAGAGAAGATGTTGCACCATGTGTATTTTACCATTTTCAGGATTGAACCACATGGAGGTGTCCTATATACCCTATTTAGAAGATATAGATCAAAACCCATGTTGTTTGATGCTATAGTTTAAGGTCATGTGACATGACCAATACATGTAGTTTAACATCACATGATAAGAAAACTTGTATCGCAAAAGGAGCATCGATGAGGAATGGTGTGGAGATTATGCATGAAGCTACCATGGTGCTACCAGGAGCAACGATTATGTGGATGCGGATTACGCTTGGAAGCTACCCAGAGGATATCATACAATGTGAGTCATAAATGGGGCATCCTATTGGTAGGAGGTGTGAGGGTCATCCCATGCCACTCATACATGGGGTATCCTATGCTTATTGTACAGGGTAAGAATACAATTTTACATTATGTGCTGAGGATATTTTCAGGCAATTTAATTTCATATGACTAGAATGTGGAACTTGGTAGTTTTACATCATGAATCTTAGATGTTCGGGGACTCACTCATCACCACTCAGGCATACGTGACCACTTCTCATGCACCTTTGGGTGGGTTATTGCGTTGGCACTACTATGGGGGAGTGGTCAATCACAAGGTCCATGTTAGAGTCCCCGTTCTTAGAAGTAAAAGGGGTTAGATTACCCATTATTAGAAGAAATAGGTTGGTGGGAATCTCGATCCACACTTTGGGTGAAGTTAGAGGACACAAGAGTGGGTGGAACTAGTCACATGGGGACTCAAGGTGCATTCAAACCAGTCCGAGATTGGTATGGGTACCCTGGGCATTCAACATTCGTGAAAGAGGGTCAGTATAAGGGAGGCATCATGGATATTCCCATAAGAAGCGATTCACAAAGATTAAATGTTTGTGAAGGTGGGTCCTGTAAGGATTGGAGTCCTCATAGAGGTTAGGGTCTTTGCGAAGGAGTATTCCTCATGAAACAGGGTGACCCTACCTCAAAGGGATATCCTAATTCAATGGGGGAATTCTTTTCAAAGAATGAATGCTTCTAAAAGCCTCAAGTTCCATAGAGGAACTTATTCCTTCATAAAGGGAATAATAATTTATGAAAGTAATCTCAAATTTGGGTTTAGACTCTCAAGAACACATTGTAGAGGGTTTCATGAAGCTTAGGTACCTTGAGTAATCCATTTTTCTTTTGTTTACAAAGCATAGGAGGTTCATGAATCAAGAGTTAATTTTAAAGTCAAAAGGCTAAGAACCATTCTTAAAATTTTAAAATTAAGGGGGTTTTTATATGCAAGGGGTTTCATGAAGATTTTATGGGATTGTGAATACTTACTTTCTTTATTAATGGGTGAAGATCCATGAGTCTGAATGTCATTATCACAAAGACATCGTCAAGACTTCTTGCATTCATGAAGCACTTTGTGACTCCAAATGTCGTTATACTAAGGTACCATCATGCTTTCATGAGTTTGTGAAGGAAAATATTATCCAGGGAGCTTTGTGAACTCTGATCATTCATGAAGGAAGTGAGCTTCATCAAGAAGACCCTTAAAAGGATTTTTAGGCCATTTGGGCTTGGATTCACCCCAAACCGGTCATACCTTCCTCAACCATTCTCGTGACATGCATATTTCAATGTCAAAAAATTCCCCCTTCATAATGGGATCCAATAGAGAAAATGAGCGCCATATTCTGAGGTAGAATCTCCAAAAATTTGCAATAAACTCCCTTTCGTGAAGCCCACTCATAAATCCCATTCGCGATGATCACTTTGCGAAACTCACTTCGTGAAACTCACTTCATAGAGACCATTGAAATATTCAGGTCACCCGTACATTTATAAATAGTGGAGAGGAGGATCCTAAAAGCCACCAGACATTTGTAAGGAGAAAATAGTGAGCTCTGTTTTTATGAATATCAAAACCTTCATGAGTTCTTTGTGGTTTCAATCCCCACTACTCACAATGCTCATTATATCCACGATCCTAGATCTACAAATTCTTCTTAGTGAACTAGACTTCACAAACCTATTATTTGAAAATGAAATCTATGAAAAATATCCCTGAACAACCTCCATGAATGATATCCATGAACAACCTCCGCAAACCAGAATAAAAAAAACTAAGTCTTGAATTAAATGGTTGCTCAAGGAGACATTGACACCACTTCTCATAGGGAATAAATGGTTGGAATTATCAAGATCTAGGAGATATTTCTATTCACCTCTAACCAAGAATCACTAATCTCACTACTAAGGCTTAGAGGGAGTACCCACTATGAAAAAGGCTATCACTTTATGACTTCAGGCTAAGAGATGATGTCTTTATCCCAACAACGAGTAGAGATGAACCAACCTCTGGTTCAATAATTCTCCTAGAATGTACCAATGGCATAGGGATGTTGTGGTAATATCTAGAAGGATCACGTGTCACTCATAATAGATTATCTCTGGAACCACATTAACAATATTGTCAGGGAGAAGCTAGAGGATGAAGAATTCCCAATATTTTGAGACTATCCTCAAGGAGGGTTTGGGAGATCCTCTCAAGGGATGGAATAACAACCGAGACTTATTCCAGGGTAGAAAATTCATTGATTAATGGGCCTAGGCCTATTGGTATTTCACATCATGCA
Source organism: Viscum album (assembly GCA_963277665.1). NCBI lineage: Eukaryota > Viridiplantae > Streptophyta > Magnoliopsida > Santalales > Viscaceae > Viscum > Viscum album. The sequence continues at coordinate 457,672,555 of OY728120.1, read as the reverse complement.
CTGAGATCGTGGTAGAGTTGAAGCAGGCCGAACTTTATATAACATCATGGGCCTCATAGTTTCATGTTTACTTCCATAAAGATATCATAATCGAGTTGCTATGTAGGTGGTCTCTAGGAACCAAAATTTTCCACCTACATCATGGGGAGGTTGGTGTCAGCTTATGGTACCTTCAACAAATTGTCGACATCCCAATCTCGGGGGTGATATATGATGAGTTCCTCCCTCTAGAGAACATGTGGGGGACCAAGATCAACTTATAACCCCAGAGAACACATTTCTGGATCTGGTGTAGGGATATATTAATGAGAAGCCTGGGATAAGGGATATCCACTTCAAGAAATAGTTTTTTTATTTCCTAAATGAACCATCGATGGAGCAATTCGAGGAGAGATGCCAATAGAGAAGCTATTAGGGAGGATGTGCACATGCCCTAGGTCATACCAGTGGGGAAAGGAGTACTCGTATTGGAGGAATCTTGAGGCAAGTCAGTGGAAGATGTGGGGATTTAACATCAGGCCTGAAGCTCCTCCCATGGTCAGGTTGTAAGGGTTTATTTTCATGCTCATTTTCGGATGTATTCTCCCTGTGAGGGACGCACACATGTGGGTGTCACCGAAAACCTTTATTATAAAGGAAATGCTGGTGATGAGGTAACACGTCAACCTAGTCATCCTGGTGCTAACGAAGCTATAAAAGGTACTTCACCACATCAATAAAGGGAGGACTCCACTCCATGTATGTGCCCCCATCCATTTCTTGTACAATTGGGTGGCCACACACATGGGGGGATATGAGTCCCCAAAATCCATCTCTCTTCATACTACAACCTTTCAGATGGAGATCTTAAATATCATGGGGATTCGTCCACTTAATTTGGATTTGGTGGATGTGATATAGAAGTTTGGTTTGGAATAGAACTTCATATTTCACCCATTCCCCCTTCCATTGGGGGAAATGAATGATGAAGGTATATGTACCATTGAGTAGCGATCATACCTCACAACCTTATGAGGTGGGGTACTAGTGGCGAGGGTTGACTATGAGCCAATTTGTGAGCTGTATAACTCACATCGGTTCACAAGTAATTTTATATGTCTGCAACATCTGACACTGAAGGTATACATAGAGGTGTCCCATGAGTGTCAATTTTTTATTTTGAAGTAGATTTGGAACATGTTTATGTGCAAGGATGGGAAAAAGTGGAATGAGTTACCGCCACCTACCGCTGCGTATGGACTCATCCATGAGTATGTTATAATTTGGGAGATCAGATATCCTAGGGATATATTGAGGTGGTGGGACACCCGATCCAATGAAGGGGTGACTCTTCAACTGCAGGTCCAGGTTTGAGTGGTGTTTGGTGTACACCATAGTGGTAGAGATATCATAGTGGGTAGGGAAACAACATCGGGTCCAGTTGTTCATGGCCCCGAATAGGAAATAGTCATAGGGGGAGGAGTATAATCAGTCTCTATGCTCCTGGGAATGTGAAAACATGAAGAATTTGAGCTCTATGGGGGAGTCCCAAGGACATTCATCCAATCTCCCAGGAAGCAGTTACATTATATGGATATTCCCAGTGATTTTGTCTTTCTAAAAGCTTGGGATAACCAGGATGTCTATAGGTAGTTCTTTAGTTTTTGTGGGATATGAAATCATATTACCATAGGTGAGATTCATCTCACTAGGATTGGTTAGGGGAAGGATATCTTTTATGTGTCTTAGGATGAGGCTGAGCAACATAAATCAGAGTTGGAGGACCTGATCCATTCTCAGGTCACTGTGCACCCTCTGACCGATTGGGTAAAGGTGATTATGAACATTACCTATCCCCCAAAGCTATTGGAAGCTGATTTGGCTATTCTCTCACCTCTTCCTAAGGAGTAATATTATTCCTATGGAAGTGATTCCTACTGAGGTTTTCCCATCAGATGAAGCACTACTGTTGGCCAGGAAAATATCTTAATCTTATGTGTCTCAGATATAACATGTTCTTAGAACTATTTCCTAAATCCTTTTTCACTTGAGCATGAATAAGATAAGGAGGATGAAAAGGTCCATGATAGACTTGAAAATGAGGGTGATGGGACCTCAAACCTTCTAGGGGAAAGTTTGGGGTCCCTTCCTAATATTGTATCTGTGAGAGGCCAACCATCAACTCTTGCAACTGAGGCAACAACCACAGAGGGAACCCTAACCAGGGAACTACTAATTAATCTCTAGGATCTCCTTACTAGTCTATAAAATTCATGTAAGTAACTTCCTTCTCCATGACCTTGTCCCATTTACCTTTAATTCCTATATTTTACTGATTCATTTTGGAATTAATTTTCAAACGGTTATTGAGACTCAACCACTAAAATTAATGCTCATATTAACCATACTTGGGGATGAGGTGGTGGTGGAAGATAATGATCTCTTGGAGATAATGGTCAAAAAAACCATGGCGGTCTGACCAACCATAGATATACAATCAGAGGAGACCAATGACACCATACCCTCAATAGAGAGGTTAAAGGTGGTTCTCACTATGGTGATGGCTGAAGGAGTCTTGGTGGAAGAGATTGTTGTAGAAGTGTCACTAGAGGAAACCTTTGGAGATGAATTTATGATGGGAAGAGTGAATGTCATGATGTGATCCGAGGTGAATGGGGAGGATGCATTGGATATGCCTACGATATAATTTTTAGTAGTGGAGGCTACGGGGGATGAAGGTGGGATTGTGAAACTATCAAGGAAAACTAAGGTAGATGGGATAGTTGCATCCACCTTAAAATTACCAAAGGGGGTAGTAGAGGCCTCTTCCATAGGTGGAGAGGCTAATGATGAACTATTTCTAGGAGAAGATCTTCATCTACTCATACCTGAACACATACATCTGGATGATACAATCGACAATATATTGGAGATATTCCCTTTTTATGAGCCCATGACACTGGAAGATTTTGAGGATTTTAGATTGGTCATTGTCGAGGAGAACAATATTTTCCATTGGAAGTCATAGATATGCATGCATAACTTCATCATATGCACCCAGATAGGTGAAATACCAAACTGGGTGATATCTCTCTACTACTGGCTGGTTAGCTTGGGGACTAATGGGGTGGAATCCAGTATCCTCCACGTATTGGACCTGGAATTTCTTGTCGAGTGGGAACATGCTGAATGATAGGAGTTTAAACTCACTTAGAGTAAACAAAAGGTTTACGGATCCAAATCACTCGAGGAGGATGAAGGAGAGATCACCTACTTAGAGGGGCTGGCATAAGAGCATGTGACAACTGCTGTTACCTAGATTGATATCATCAAAAGTCTGAAGGTCTAGTTGGTAATGACTGAGGCCAAGGAAGTAGAGGAAACATTTCTTGTGGCTGAGTGCCTAGATGATAAAAATTGGAAGTGTACTAGAGATGAATATGCCCACTATAAATATGATAAAGTTAAATAAGACCTGGAGGAGCATCATCGGACACTGGAGGCCACTTATCAAAGGCTGACTCATCTCGAGTGGTTGATCACTGGGGTTGATCTCTGAAGAAATTTTGCAAAGGAGAGGCTTCAATATATGGATGAACCTTTGAAACTTTGGATTGTTTTACTTATGTATGATTGAAAATGTTTCTTTATTTTATTATCATAATTCAATCATATTCATGAGATAACCAATGAAAAATCCCTAAGCTCACATGATCCAAGCTCAATGTGAGAAACAAGGGATGAACAAGTGATTTATAATTCATATGAGAGTGTTAGGAAATCATCAAACACCTGGGGTTTGCTATTGCTAACTGACCACTAGGGGTTCTTGGTCCAAGAGGTTATGAGGGTGGAGTATGAGGCTCTCTGGACAACCGAATTTATTTTACAATGTGCTATAGTTTATGAATGAGGTAATGCCAAGGGCGTTGAATTTTACCCAAACAAAGGCGAATGAAGTGTAAATCACAATGCCCAAAATCTGGAATACAAAGAGGGTGGTGTGACGATATAAGATAACTAATGAACATGTTTGAAACGAAACATCCATACTATTGGCCTACAATGGGTGAAAAAATTAGGGCCGACCACTGAATATGTTCTAAACAAAGAACCTATTTTGGAATTTTGTCCAAAGTCCTTTGAGATATTGGACCATGATGGTAGGTGAGCTATTTTATCTAGAAACCTTTCCACTAGGGTGTCCCTTCATACATGAAGGATGGTGAGGATCCAATTTAGGGGTATATAAAGCATGGAAATGAAGTGATGTACTGTTCGAATGGATTCCAAAACTATTGGAATTATTCCTTGATGGCTTAGATAACATTGTTGTAGGCTTATCATTCTAAGAAAAAGTATACATTTTATTCTAGGGGAAGCATCATCTAGGATGTGAAATGAAGGATGAATGTGCTATGTGGTGGGTGGATGACATCAGAGGAAAGGTCTTCTTGAGCGGAGGCCTATGATGCCTTGTAGTTTTACATCATGCAATGAGGATGTTAGACATGCAGTTTAATGTTGTACTGTGAGGATAGGGAATTGTACAGTTTAATGTCATGTGATCAGGATGTATCCCATAGTTTAACGCCATGTGACTAGGACATGGTACGTGGGGCTTATGCATTGAGATGCCCATAATTTCTTCCTTATGTCAGATCGAGAGGGAATCCTATATTCATTGCATAGGGTAGAGTCACAGTATAGTACTATGCATAAAGGGACACAGTGAACCGAAATGAATAATACCTTCCTAACCACAAGAGTGAGAGAAAAGGTTGGTAGAATGAAGGGATACCCCACATCGAGAAATAAAATATAAGGTGACTGGAATATAGTTTAAGGTCATGCCACATGGACCACAAATTTCAATTTAAGTTCATAAATCTTGGACCTATTGAAAATAGTTTAAGGTTGTTTTTCATGGACCATGGGGAGAGTGTATCGAAGGAATGTACATGATATAGAAGGATGGTTACCTATTGTAAAAGGAGGGTCTAGGTGGCTACCTAATATCGCATAAAATACCCTTGTTGACTCAGGTTATAATCTTAGTTTAAGGTCATAGAGTTTGGACCATAGGGTGCCCTAAGGTATTCAGTATGGAATGAAAGGGTGTTAAACTGGAGACAATGAGGGATGAGAAGTTCTTCATTCCATGAAAAGTGTAAGGGTTAGGTTTAAAATAGTTTAATGTTGTTCTTATTGGACCATAAAACATAACATGGTAGAAGACCGACATCGGTAGGGGGCCACCCTCTTAATGAGAGTATTGAATCTTCTCATACTTAGATACAAGGAATCATAAATTTATATGAGTTAGGGATACAATTAAACATCATGTGATAAGGACATTAGTGTTTTTTCATCTAGTATTTTTCATACAAGGTATCCTAGTTTGATACAGGGTAGGATCATCTCTTATTCAGAGGCATCCCAAACTTGTACGGGGTAAGACTAAAGTTTAATGTCATGTGTTGAGGGCATCAATGATATTTCACATTAGGATTATTGTTCTTTACTTACTCATATTAATCTATTAGGGAATCCCAAACCACTGATGGGTCAAGGTAATTGAATGGGGCTTATACTTGGAAGGAGGCCCGTGGGACATTTTAAGGTGATGGAACTATAGATAACATATGGTTTTGTAGAGAATCTACACCTGTTCATATAGATAGAAAGTTTAGGTGTCACTACATATCCCATAAGGATGGGAATCAATCCAAACATATTTATTGAGGTGATACACATAGTTAAAGGCTATATGATTTGGACCATAGTAAATAGTTTAGAGTTATGTTTCTTGGACTATGGGAATTCAATTTAAAGTTGTGATATGTGGACAGTAAAAGTGTTTGTTTAAAGGGTATTTGTGTGGATTGAAAGAGCTATGAACCAACATGAATGGAGGGGCCTAGGAGGAATGTGTACCATACAAGTATCAAGAGACAAACAACACATAGTTTAAGGTTGTAATGCTTGGACCAAGAAAAAGGGAGAAAACATTTTAACGACATGATGCTTAGACTAGGGTGATGTTGGAACCATGGGAACCTATGTGGCATGAATATAAGAAATACATGATTTTAATAGAGCCAAATGAGTCTCACATAACACAAATGGAGATAGAGGGATTAAGGATCAATGAATTTGAATCTAGGCCTAGAGATGAGAAGTTTGGACGTCGCTATTTATCCCATAAGGATGGGAATCAAGAAACACATAGTTCTGGAACATGTAGAAGTAGAAGATGAATGTTGGTAGGTGAAATCCTATCTATAAATGAAATTTAGTGCATCCCATGGTTATCATGGGGAATCACATGTTTGGGTAATAGGGTAAAGATCATCTCTTATTCAGGACTTCCTAGTTTAAAAAGGGGTAAGACCAAAATTTATTGTCATGCATTGAGGATGTTTGTTCATCCCATATTTATTATACAGGGCATCTCAAACTTGTAAAAGGTAAGATTGTGTTTTAACATCATTCACTGAGGACGTTGGTCTTTGTAGTTTAAAGTCATACAACTTGGAATACAGGGGCTATAAATAGTTTATGGTCATAATGATTGGACCTATTGCAAACAGTTTAAGGTTTTATTGATTGGACCATAAGATGGATATTATTTTAAAGTATTAAATCTCAGACCATGGGATATTAGTTTAAGATTGTAGAGTTTGGACCCTAAGGGATGAGTATCTCGTATGAATATGTGTGGTGTGGAGGGGTTACATAATTGACATGAATGAGGGCCAAAGGAGGCCCATCATCACAACACATATTCTTGAGGATACTTTTATACAATTTAAAGTCACAATGCTTGGAATTGTGCTCCTAATTTAAGGTAATAGAGTTTGGACCATGGGTGAGCATCTCAAATGGATATGTGTGGTGTGGTATAGAGATAAACTTGATGTGAATAAGGGCCAAAGAGGCTTAGTATCACACCACATATTCCTAAGGATACTTTAATATAGTTTAAATTCATGATTCTTGGACTTGGACTCCAAGTTTAAGGTCATAGAGTTTAGACCCTATGATCTCCTTATGCGAAGTACTACTTGAGAAACTTGGATTTGGTGGGAGGTGTGATATGCTCTCCATACATAGTGATAAAAGAGTATGTACCATTGGTATAGACCTTATGAATTATGTAAGGTCCTTCCAACTTAGGTTTCAAATTTAGTGGATTATTTCCAAGTATCATTGGTATTCTAAGAGCCAGTACCATGTCACCTTGAAGGAAGGAGATGAGGCGAACCTTCTTATTGAATGATCTTGCTATCATATTCTGGTGTCTCTCTAGATTATTCAAGGCATGGAGCCTATTCTCTTTAATGGATTCCAGCTGAGCTAGAAGAACTTATGCTATTTTTTCTAGCATCTTATGGTCATTTAAATCTATTCATCATGATAGAAATTAAACATAAATGGTAAGGACTATAACTATTCTATACACCAAGGAGAATGGAGTTACCTAATTGGAATTATGAGTTATTTTCAGATAGGCCCAGAGGGTGTTGGGGAGATTATCCAACCAAATTATCTAATTATTGGACACTATATTCTACAAAATGTGAGAGAGGGACTTTTTGAATGACTTTATATATCCATTTTCCAGTGCATGATAGCATGAAGTATGGTTTGACTAGATATTTTACTTATTTTACAATCTCTTTAGCTCAACAACCCAGAAGTTGGTACCATTATTGGTGAGAATATCATGAGAAACTCCAAACTGATGAATGATGTGGGAGCTCATGAACTTGATCATGGATTAGGCCTTGACTTCCTTAAGGGGAATCACTTCTTCCAACTTGGAGAAGAAATACATCGTGGTCAGAATGAACCTGCACTGGAGAGAAGATATGGGCCCACAACATCGAGTCCCCATACTAAAAAGGGACAAGAATACTTGGTGTTATGGAGGATATATGGTAGTCGATGCACAAATTTGGCATGGATATGGTATGTGTGATACCTCTTGGAATACCCAATACAGTCATGGACTATGGTGGGCCCGAAGTAGCCTACCCTCCTAATCTGATGGGAAAGATTCAATCTTACATGGTGAGCACCATAGGACCTGACATAAAACTCCCACATAACCTATGGAATCTCATCTTCATGGATGAAATGAAGGAGAATTTAATAAAACCCATGTCTGTAGAGAGTTTACTTGAGGTTGGGGCCACTCTAGAGTGTGAAATGTGCTGTGTGCTGGAGAATACCATCACACTTGGCCTAGTATGGTAGGATAATTCCACACTAGAGATACTAAATGAAAGGAGTTTTACAGTTTAGTGTTTCCTCTACTATGTGGGAAACTAAGGTTCCTAACATAGAATCACCGATATCCAAATGGTTCACCTACTTCCTGTCATCATCATCTAAAACTATGGGAGCAATGACTATTTGATGTTCCACATGAATGAACAGGTAATCTTGGTTAAGCTCTACAAGAGATACAACTAAATTGGTCAAGGAATCATCTAATCGATTATACAACCAAGGTACATGAGTCAATTCTATCTGAGAAGAGAACCGAGACATTAGTTAGAGAGTTATCTCTAGTAGGGGCATGAGCTTTGGATTTCTGAAGATGTAATCACCATTAATTTGTCTGACGATCCGTTTAGAGTATCTCTTCACATGAAATTTGGGTACATCAATCTTGAGATACAACTTTATACTAGTGATGAGATCCTAATCCTCTTCCTCATTATTGGTGCAGCCTTCTAACAACAAGAATGATTATGGAAGGACAACCTGTGTTGGGGTGATGAAGACAATCCACGGGCATACTCTATTGAGCTTGGGATTATTGAGCCTTATATTGGTTGGGCTCTATAAGGAATCATCAAAATGAATCTTCCAACATGGAATAGCCTGGTCCATTGAGAGGATAGAATCATCTAGGAAATAAACATCTTGGGGAAATTCTTTGGGGGCCGTATGGGTAGCCATGAAGCCTGTCAATGCTTGACCTTTGACGAATTTCTGTGGAATGAACCGAACACAAAACTACTAAAGGATAACTACCTAGTGTTACAATCATCCTATCAACATGTGGAGATTTAGGATATAATTCAGTAGGTCTTACCAAGACACCTTATGTATCTAATGATTCTACAAATAATGCTGTAACTTTCATACTGAGAAAACCAGTACAAGACATCTCTTCTCAATGGGGGAGTATCTAGTCTATGTATTAAGGAGCATGTAACTGAGATAATATAAACTATTTTATCTTCCCTCATTTATATTTTGGGTTAGAAGGGAACTGAGGGACTATTCTAAGGTGGTCATGTAGAGGACCATAGGCTTCCTTGAGATGTGTGGCATCAGAATCAGAGGTTATAGTAATACTATTTGATCTCCTCAAATGAAGTATGGAAATATCATCCCACTAGTAGGTGGTTACTTTATTCATGAGACTCAAAAAGGGCTTACAGTTTCTAGAAAAATTCATAATGAACCAGAATATATAGGCTAAGTGGAATTTGAGGCCCCACAGCTCCAAGATATTTCATGAGGGAGGAATTTAGATGATGACCTTGATTTTATCTAGGTTGATCTCGATGCCTCTGTATCTAAAAATGAAGCCAAGAAACTTCCCAAAGGTAACCCTGAATGTAAAATTCAAGTGATTCATCTTCAAATACTAGGAGAATAGGAATATTAACATTTTATCAAGGTCTCTAAGATGGTTATAACACTAATGATATTTGACCACCAATACATCCATGTAGCATTCCACCAGTGTCCCAAGAATCGTTTTAAGATGTGGTGCATCAACCACTGATAAGTGGATCTTTCATTCTTCAGACCGAAGGGAATCACATGATAGAAAAATGTCCCTTGTAGTACCCTGAAGGAGGTAGAATCCTTATCCTCAGGGGCCATACAAATATTATTTTACTAAGAATATTTATCCATAAAAGAGAGGGCCTAGAACCCGGCTATAGAATCGATCAAAAAATTTTCACAGGAAGAGGAAAATAATCTTTTAGAAAATGATGATTGAGGTCCTGAAAGTTGATATTGACTACGATATTCCCATTATTCTTCCTAATTGGGATAATTATGGCTATCCTCTTGGGGTATTTAACTTCCCCAATGATGTTTTCTTTGATAATATTATCAACCTTGTCCTTGACCATGGTACCATGAGAGGGATTCATTTTTTTGGGAGAATATTTGAATCCATGATGATTCCCCAGGAGACTAAGGTGGTGGATAGAAACATGAGGGTCTATTCCTAAAATATCTTCATAGATCTAGGAAATGATTCCATGATGTTGCTTCAGGAAGGCCATATATATCTAGTATTACTCTGGTGGAATCACCCTTGGCCTCATATCTTCCATGGTAATGAGGTTCAACTAAATCAACTCATTGATAGTAGTAGAGAAAACCTCTTCAAATGAAGGAGGATCATCTTCCAAATACTATTCATCATATAAGGTAGGAGAATCAGTAAGAGGAGATTCATCCATGCAAGTTGACTTAGGGGGAACTAGTTCCTACTTGGGTGGATACATAATCCTCCATGAGGGGCTCCTGATCTACTAAAACTATGGCCATAGAGGCTATCGAACCAATTACATATGGCAACCTACTATGAGGCCCATTCTTGATGTCAAACAAATGGTTGTTATTTAACTTCCTATGATTCTACCATACTCTTTATAAAATACCAGAATACCATGAAATAGTGTCCATAGGAAAAACCTATTGTTACCTTACATGAGTGGGGGCTTCTAGTATCACCTGGGCTTGTCCTGTGTAAGAGTACAAGGTAATCTATGGATGTTCCGTCCTTTTAGGAATGACAAAAGCCTTTTTATTTGAGACAAAAAGAAACTTTAAAAATACAGTGTTGTGGCATTGAACCAATGAATTGGGATAATGAAATAATTGTCGAAGTTTTCCCATATATTATCCACATTGGTTGTTAGATCATGGGTGATATCTACCCCATTAGTATGAACCTAATTCCCCTCTCTATTGTAGTGTCTGGAATCCATATATTAGGCTTCATAGGAGTTGAGGGAATATGCATCACCTTGGAGCACCAATAATCAAGCAGTGAGGGAGTACTTGAGGTACTGGTGATATGAGGAGGGGACTACAACATATATATGAAGTCGGGGCCTTCTCAACAGCATGTTGTAGGCGGTGCCCTACAAGAATCCCATAAACTCGGTGATTTCTATAAAGAATTTGAATTGGGTCTTAAACTAAATCACTCTACATGATTTCTTCTTTGTACTATTATAACCCTGGATGGTCAGGTCAGAAGGAGTTAGATCCTCTTTAGTTAGTCTAAGCCTATGGAGCATCTTTGTTGGGATACGATTGATCCTAGAACCTGTGTCCATTTGGTAGTGACAGACTTCCATCCTATTGAACTAGATTGTAATATACAACAATTGTATGTTCCCCTACATTAGGGAACCCTAATATTCCCTAGAGAATGAGATGATGTCTTAGAATTCCTATTTCTCAGCCTCCTCCTCATAATAGACCACTGCAACAACTACTTTTGTTTCAAAATGGAGTGGGGTTTTTCAATGCTTTTGTTAGGGCCTCACACATTTCTTTCAATAAGTAAAGTGAATATAGGATAGAGAGCCTAATGGATATGATTGAAATTTGCTTTATCATGTCATACTTCTATGCCAAATGCATGATTTTTACCATAGGGGGTTTCTACTTGAATGGGGGTACAATGAGTGATGTTGGAAATACCATAAAGTTTTGGATAATGCTGGTAATATCCTACTTCTAACTATTAGACCTGATCTGAAACACTATTGGATGATTATCAGTTGACCGATTCCTAGCTGTAGATGGATGTGGTTGATCATGATGCAGTCGTGGATATTCTTCTTGACTTGTTACCATAGTTGGATATAGTGGCATATCAGAATAAGATGTTTGGGGGGACTTTGATTGATGAGATCTATGTAAAACTTTTTGCCTAGTCTTAGTAGCATGCACATATCAGTTTAAAGAACTATCCCAAGAATTCTGGTGACTTGTGTATCCCTAAACTATCCTTTTATGGCATTGACCATTAGAATTCTGGGGATTTTCCTAACATTCCTCACCACTGGGTATTGTGAAGTGATATACTAGCTTGATAACATTCACAAAGGAATATTCTTTCTCATCATCAAAGGTGTCTTCCAATGCTGGGAAGAACCTAAGGGTAGTTCACAACTCAGGAGGCGTTAAATCACTAAGAGTGCGGGTTGTATTAAACATCAGTGGGGGAATATGATTTTCTTTATGCCATTGGAACCTTCTCTTTTGAGATTTGGAAGGTTGTGATATAGATGTAGAGGCAGTAGCTGGAGAAGTTGAGACCATCACATGAGGTTCTGGTCTACCTATGCGGGTAAAAATGACACTGTGGGTGCAAGAGACTACTCAGTAAGCCAACTAGTCATTATAATTTTGGGTCCCATGGCTAGAAACCTACTTCAATTCACCTAAACCCTCACTATAGCTATCAGGATCAGTAGAGATATGTGTTACCTATTCCGTGACATCGCCAAATTTGACCAAACCATGATCCACTTGGTTCTAGAGACAATCTATGAACACATATTATTCCTTGATGGTATTTCCTAGGATCCTATGGTAATGTAAATGTTTAGGGTGGTCAGTGCATTTGGCTTCTTGGGGATTCCTACACTGAGGCAGCTTCAGAATACGCTTTTATAGGGAAAAAATGAAGTAACTTAGAACCCATGCATCCTTGAAAGAGTACATTTAGTTCCTTTTTTCTTGAAAGGGAACTCTGGGATCATGTCCATGATGAGGGGCTGGAGCCGCATTTTCTCATCCAGGCAGCTATACCTAGAAAGGAAGTTTCTGACAATTCTATGCTAGGAAATGATGATCTTGGTAGGGATGATTTCCTCAATGAGGTTCTTTAGGAAAAGGGTCTAATAACTTTAGCAACTTGGGGGAATCTACCTATACTATAGTGGCAGTATCTGCTTTGATAGAACTTCTTATAGAAGATTGAAGGATCAATGGGAATGACTATCTAGCCTACTGTAAGACTTCCTATAAATACCAGACCTTATCAAAAAATACCAAAACCCACCTGGAAAGTTCTGGGTGATGAGGTTAGGGACAAGATCAGTCTTTAAATTACCCATGCACATCATTAGCAGCTAATATCGAGTCAACGATATGTCGAGTGAGTATATGAGAACTTTCAACCAGGTGAAAAATCCACGACTATCTAATCAGGAATCTTATTGCCTTTAATAGGTCATCAATGTTTATCTCTTGGGTGGTAGAGATGAACTAGTAGATGAAATATCTACGAAGGTCTTCCCAACCAGTAATGGATCATATAGCCAGATGGCTATACCATATGAACATAGGTCCTTCCAATGTACAGATGAAACACCAAAGATTAGTGTTCTCCTACAGCTCTAGGGTTCCTAACATGTGTCCACACATTGAGATAAAGTGGAAAAAATGATACATCGGGTCACACGTCCCATTTAATGAGGTAAAGCTAGTGTTTCCAAACTCTGCGGGTTCTCTCATATTGTCTACCCATGTCGGGTAAAAATTACCATCATGAAAAATTTCTACTATCATGTATCTAGGGCCTCAAGGAAAGTGGTGAGAGAGGCTATCAAATCATCTTGGTGAGTGTATCTGTCTTGATGAGGATTCATGACCACCAATGCATTGATAGACTCATCAAATTAGTAAGCAGGATTAGCAGCTTTTGGAGAGTTTTTACTTGGATCCTAATGGGGGTAATTACACTACTCATTAGGGTTCGATGACTCATACTTTATTCACTTTCTGTATACCATTGCCTCTACTTTGTCTAGATGCTTGAGGTTACTAAGATAAACCGGGGGAATCTGACCAAGGAGGACTTGCTGCCCCACTGGAGGAGAAATGGGATCTCATCGAGCTACCCCATAATCCAGGAACCAATCAGCATTGAGCTCATCGATGATCCTTTTCTTATCTTTAATCTATTGAAGGAAGGAGGCTACCATAGGCTATACCTCTGTTTTTGATGAAACCTTAGATGGATTGGAGGTCCCAACATGCTATTTACCCTTGTTAATGTTCCGAATGGAAGATAATGATGCCTCATTGGTGGGATACCCAAGGCTGAGTGCCTGCCTATGCTAAAAAGTTAGGACACTTGTTAGAGGGTTTTAATGATACTACATTGCCCCTTAGGGTGGGTTTTACCTATCAATCCCAACATTGGAGACTCTATTCTTGGGTATCTTAGAAAGGACCTTGTTTACTGTAACTATAACCAGAGTGGAATTGTTTTTATTGATGAGTAATTCAAGATGTTGAAGGATAGGGAGGAAGTGGAGAGAATCATACTATCCACATACCTTGATTTGGAAATTCAAAGACACCACTTCCATGACTCAGCAGAGCACTGTGTGGCTCTTGACATAGGTTTATTGAAGTTTCTGGTGGTAATTGAATGAAGTAGGTTGTTGAGCTACTAAGAGTGACATAATCTCAACTCTTTGGAACTATTATTAAATGGTATCAAGGTGATATTGGATCCTTGGAGAAACCAACCGATGGTCATGGAGGTGGTGAAATGTACCCTATATGATCTGAATAAAACACATGGTCTATCCCTTTGTATGGGACTCCAAGATGTTGATGTTGGGAGTTTTTAGAGGCCAGAACCCCACTAATAGTTGGTTAGTATCCAAAACCTCCCACATTCCCCCTTCTTTAGAGGAAGGACTCTATTTTTGGTTGGAATATGCTCTGATCAGCACTTTCTGAGATATGGGTGGTGAAACTTGTATGGATCAGTTTAGTAGACTGTTGGTTGGAAGAGGAGCCACTGTGCAAGGCATTTGTTCACTACACATTAGGGTGTCTCTTGAGGGTGGAACCAATCACGTTATCAAATCCCTATAGGATGGGGTATTTACCACTACCTCATGTTAAAGGGAATCAACAATCATCTATGGATCAACATATTTCTCACCATTTGAAGAAGCTATCCCAGACCATAATAGCTCTCCTATGCCTTATGTAGAGGTAGAGAGAAGGGAAACTAACAGTGATAGAGATGGCTACACCATGAGCCCCTAGAAGGGTGTCAAAACTTTATCCACCCATATATACTTACATAGGTATCTAGGGATCCTATGGATATCATCTTCTGATATGGAGAACTTCATCTATCAAGATCCTACTTCATACTACGACATTTGGGATGGAAACTACATTACTGAGTCGTCTATGTCCTTGAAATCAAATATGTCAACATGGTGGATGAGGAATTGATGTTTTTTCATGATTTCACTTTTAGTGGTGAGTGTTTACCCTTCTACCCCAAGAAAAATCTTCAAGGTAGGGTACCTCTTTGGCATTGGGATGACCTCCTTGATAGTGGACGGTAACATGGGGAGGGCCTCTGCTTTGGTTAGTTGGGATATAGGGAGGGACTCTTTATCAGCTATTTTCAGAGTGGGGAGGGCCTCCTCTTTGACTGGTGAAGGAGTGAGGAGTACCTCCACTATAGTTGGTAGGAATATGGGGAGGAACCCTTGTTGGTAACTAGGAGTGCTGGGAGGACCTTCGTACTGGTTGTCAAAAGAGTGGAGAGGACATCTAATCTTATTATTGATGATGTTGGGAGGGACTTTACTTGGGTTGATGATGTTGTGGGTAGAACCACCACACTAAGTTTTCTTATCACTGGTTAGCCCATAATGATTATCAGTGGTGCCGGTGATTGAAAGTGTCAACCTAGCTTGATTACGATGTGTATGGGGTCTCAATCCAAATCAGGAAAAAAATAGTTCTCTATTCACCTATTGTAGGGATCAGGTGGGACATGATGGTAGTGGAAGGGGCCACTGGAGTCATGGAAGATTATTCCACTTGTCAGGAATTCTCCTGAGCCTACCCCTGATGTTGGTATCAGGTGCTTTGGGCTGGGGCTGGTAGAGAAGGGGTAAAGTACACCTGTTCTTCAGCCTAAGGGGATGGTTGTTGTAGGCATTAACAGGGCCTAGTAGGAGACCTCCTTGGTGGTTTTTGGGCATTAGTCATATATTAGGTGACTCAAGAATCCCCCACCTCCTTGTTTTATGGGAGAGAGTAATAAGATCACTCAAGGGAGAGACTATCGAAGAAGTTTTCTATTGGAACATGGGGTGGTTTTCCCTAGTGTGACCCTTGAGGGAAATAATGGTGGTGATGTGTTGATGTCTCTAGGTCTTGTCAGGCCATTTCCCTTGTGGTAATGACCCCCTCATATTCATATCGGATCATGAGGTTATTGATCACCCTTCACTGGATGATCTTTGAGGGTGCTATGGGGCATTGGCACCTGGTATCCGAAGTTGTGGCAGAAGTTCTGGAAGGGTTGGAGTTGTGTGAGATTACCACATTCATATTTTCCCTACCCTTGTACCTTCAGGAACTGGGTTATTGATTCCCCAATGTGTGATTCCTATAAGGCATATGGATTCATCCATTAGTATAGGTACAAGGAAAGTTATTCTCAATTCCCCAACATTATCCAATCTTCCAAATATGGAGAAGGATCAACAATGAAAATATCACAGACCAAGGATTCCCAATTGCCAAATACCCCAATTTTCTGGTGAGTTTCATGCTGGGCCCACTATTTTCTTGGTGGGACCTAGAACCAGATGTTTTAATCTAATGGACTGATAATTTGTTGATGCCCCAGATGTTACTAACCCACATGTTTAGGAGAATAGGTGCACACCGGGTTCACCATTTCTATTTATGATGCTTTTATTAGGGCCTTCCTATGCGTCGACATAGATTCATGCACTGGATTTTCTATTTCCACACATTCCCAATTTCTAACAGTGGTTTAATTTTATCACTTTCACTAGAGATGTATTATCCTTGATCAAAATGAGATGATGGGATTTTGGTTCCCCCTTCCATGGATTCCTCCTTAGAGATCATCACCTAGTTCGGGTCTCCCTCATAGATTTAAGTCATGTTCGTGTAACTAATTCCTGGTTCCATATCTTAGTGGATGCTATTTAATTACACTACTTATGTATTGAAATACTTATTTCATCTTGATAGATAAGAAACCTTTGGTCGAGAGAGTAGTCACATTAGTAATTGCTATTCATTTATAAATGCTGGGCGCATTGGTCACCTATGTTATTCCTCTTGGGAGGGAATCTCATATGAGGCATATTAGGAATAAAAACCAAGGAATCTCGTGTTGATAAAAAGATAATTAATGCTAGGGGTGTATTTACTCCAAGGATTTTTTACCTTAGACATCCCAAACTTATGCATGGGGTAGGTATTTTAGGTCAAGTCACAAGTTCTACATTTTGTGGAGATGGATTAGAACCTATGATTGAGATAAATCAACACATGAGTTTAACATCTTGTGAATATGTAATTGGATGGAACAAAACTCTCAGTGGAGGTAGAATCAGTATTTTTGGATCAGAACACCTCATGGAGGTAAACTTGAGAGGTGTGTCCCTAAGAGGCAAGATGCCACACCTAGAAGTTTACCATTGGATCAGAACTCCCAGTGGAGGTGGACCCAAGATTGTGGATTATAACACCCCATGGAGGAGTATCCAGGAGGTGTGTCCCAAGGAGGGAATATTTCAAACCATGAGTAGTATAATCTTTTTAGGATTGAACCTCAGGGAGGCATCCTAGTACCCTATTTAAAATATAGGGATCAAAACCCACATTGTTTGATGATGTAGTTTAAGGTCGTGTGACAGGACTGATCCATTAAGTTTAACATCATGTGGTAAGGATGCTTGTGTCACAAAATAAGTGTCAAAAAGGGATGGTGTGGGTCTTATGCATTGAATTTTCTTTTCTGATTCTAGGAGGAGTGATGATGTGGATGGGGATTATACATGGAAGCTTCCTGAAATATCTTATCCCATGTGAGTCGTACATGAGGCATCCTATTGTTAGGAGGTGTGGGGGTCATCCCATGCCACTCATACATGGGGAATACTATGCTTATTTCATAGTATAAGACTATAGTTTTATGTCATATGTTGAGTATTTTTTCATGCAGTTAAACATAACAAAACTAGGATGTGAAACTAGGAGGTTTTACGTAATGTAACTCAAACATGGGGGGACTCACTCCTCACCCATTAGGCCTATGTGACCACCACCCATGCACCTTTGGGTGGGGAATATAATTGGAACTTCTATGGAGGAGTGGTCAATTATGAGGTGAACATTAGAGTCCCCATGCTTAGAAGAAAAATGGGTTAGAGTACCGATGCTTTGAAGAAACATGTAACATCCCGGTTCTGAAAGCCACCCAGAGGCACCCCGTACCCGGTTGGTCACATGGCCTCAAGAGAATTTCCCCAAATGCCAGAGGCTGCCGACTAGAAGCGAGGGCCTTGGGTGTGATAGTGGGGAAACTATGCCCTCATTGGCAGAGTACACAACGGAAGTAAACAATAAGAAATAGTGGAAACAGAACAATCCATACACAAGTAAACAACGGAAGACTAAAGCAATAAACAACTGGAGAACACACATATATATGAAATGATGCATGATACATATGTCTAGGAAAGCTTCCAAAAAAGTCACAATGATGGAAATACAATAGTGCCAAACCAAAGTACAAAAGAAAGGTAAACGTATAAATTCCTAAGCATTGTAACCCATAGCTTGGTCCCATACTCACCTGCTCCAAAGCAATCAAGTACCAGAAGTCGAAGGGTGATTGACCTTGTCTATACCTGCAACAACATAGTCTGCTTGGGCCCAAAAGCATGGCCTAAATAGGGTGTGAGACTAAATCCCAGTAGGCAACCATCCGAAGATCTGTGCCTAATAGTCAGTGAGTATATGGAAGGTAATAGTACAGTAATCAGTAAACAGTAACAATAAACAGCAGGCAGTAACAGGAAGATATACAACAATAATTAGTCCACAGAAAAACAAGCAGTAGTGAAGAAAACAGCTAACCACTAACAGGAAACCCTCTGGGAAGTACTCACAGCCATCGCCTCTGGTCCTAACCGAGAAGTACCACAACCCTCTGGGCAGTGCACTCAGCCTAACCCCTCTGGTTTGTTCGTACAAATTTATATGATTCTCTAGGGAAGCTCACATGGTCAATTTCCCTTATAGTATAGGGTAGTCAGAGACTCTCTAAGGAAGATCATGTGGTCTAACCCTCGTGGACCCAAGGTCTAGAAACACTCTGAGGAAGCTCACTCAGTCAATTCCTCCTATAGTTTCAGGTCTATCACAGACTCTCTAAGGAAGCTCACTCAGTCAATTCCTTCTCTAAGCTGGAAAAGGTTTTAAAGCAATTCAACAAGTAAAGACTCTCTGAGGAATATCACTTGGTCTACCCTCCTATTGTCCATAAGATCCAAGGCACTCTGGGAAGCTCACTCAGTCTATCCCCTGTAGCCTATAATGTCCAAAGGCACTGTGGGAAGCTCACTCGGTCTATCCCCTATAGCCTATAATGTCAAAGACTCTCTAAGAAGCTCACTCGGTCTATCCATTATAGTATATAGCACCGGGTTCTCACAGCCCCATGCCATTCAGTGCATAATAATTCTATAAGGACAAAGTACACCTATAGAGATACTTGGATAACAAAAGTACACCTATAGAGCTACTTGGCTAAAAATTCTATAGAAAACAAGCATGTTATCATCATTACTCCATCCTACGATCACTAGGCGTGGAAACAGGAAAAACGACCAAGGCTAACAAAGACCCAAAGGTCGTAAACAGAACAAATCATGGGCAAAAAGTCCAAACACAACAATTATCCAAAAACATGATCAATTTACCTCTACACAATCATGCAATCATGGAAGTAATAACCACAAGGGAAAAATGGTAAACACGCAATACCCCGTTCAAAGGTATTGGTAGAATTTACACATAAAACTCAAAGACATCGAAAGGTAAGGCACAAACTACCTACCTAGATGCTAGGAGATCAATATACTTGAGCCATGAAGATTGATCCTCCTTAGAATGATGTGGATCTATGAAAAATCACAAAACATTCAACCCATGATAACTTGAGAAAGAAGAGGAATTTGAAAAAATGCTCTAGGAGAAGGGAGGACTCACCGCTGCGGTTCCAACATAATCGATAATGATCGAATCAGATAACGGACAGAGAAACAGGGGCTTGTCAAAGATCCGTGGCCATACGGTTTCTCTCAGATGAAGAAGATAGAGAAGAAGAGCGTTCTGTTGATGAGATGTGATCCCAACCCGTTTAATGAAAAAAAAGAAAATACACGGCATGTACTTCTGGAGTACATGGCGTGTACTTAGATTTTCCTTACTCCTCTTTAAGCGGCCTCCACTTCACCCTTACACACCATCTGTGTGGCCCGAACACGACCATCACACGGCCTGGCGCGATAAGGGAGTACACAACATCTACTCATAAAGTACATGGCGTGTACTTCAAAAATTTCCCAAAATTCCTCTTTTCTCAAAAATTTCAGAAAAAGTAAATACATACCTGAAAACGAAGATTCGGGTTCTTACAAACTTCCCCCCTTAAATAAATTCGTCACCAAATTTCCCTAGTGAGGCGTAGAAGAAGAAACCCCGAACAAATCTGGCCACTGCGATCGTACCTCATCCTCCCTTTCCCAAGTCTCGTCCTGTACTCGCCCGTGCTTCCATACCAACCATACTAGAGGAACAGACCGGCCTTAGAGAACCTTCGTACTGTGATCGAAAATCCGGATAGGATGATCCTCAAACGATGCATCCTCTTTGAGCTCAACCTCCTCGAGCTGAAAGACATGAGATGGGTATGAAAAGTAACATCAGAGCTAAGAGACATGGAAGAAATCATGCATGGCCCGATACTTATGAGGTAGCTGCAGCCAATAGGCAACTGGCCCAACTCTCTCCAATACCTCAAAAGGCCCGACATACCACGGTGAAAGATTACCCTGTCTCCGAATCCTATTATGTCTCAACCTCAGTGCGACATGTAGGAAGACCTGATCCCCAACCTCGAACTCCAGAGGTCATCTCCGCTGATCAGTATAAGACTTATACCGAGACTGTGCTGTAGCCATACTCTTCTAAATCAACTCTATCTACTCAGAGGTCTCCTGAACAAGACAAGGTCCTAGCAAAACTGCCTCCGGCCAGCATAAGGGTGATCGGAATGGCCTATCGTACGAAGCCTCATAAGGTGCCATCTGAATAGTCTCCTTAAAACTGTTGTTGTAGGAAAACTCCACAAGAGGGATATGCTTCTCCCAAGAACCGCCAAAGTCTAGAATGCAAGCTCAGAGCATATCCTGAAGCACCTGGATCATGCGCTCGAACTGTCCATCAGTCTGGGGATGGAATGATGTACTCAAAATCACCTGTGTACCCAAGGCCTTCTGAAGTCCCTGCTTGAGCCGAGAAGTAAAGCTCACTTCCCTGTCTGAAACAATGGAGTGTGGAAGTCCATGTAGATTTATAATCTCTCCTATGTACAACTGTTCCAACTCATCAACATTGAAGGTCTCCTTAATCGGCAAGAAGTCAGAAACCTTTGTAATCTTGTCGACGACAACCCAAACAACATCACTCCCTCGGGGTGACCTCGAAAACCCTATCATGAAGTCCATCGCGATGCTGTTCCACTTCCACTCAGGAATGGGTAACTGCTGTAAAAGGCCTGCTGGTATCTGATGCTCTGCTTTCACCTGCTGACAAGTAGAACATCTCATGACAAAAACAACAACATCTCTCTTCATACTTGGCCACCAGTACTGGCGATGAAGATCCCGATACATCTTGGTGACGCCAGAATGAACTGCCCAAATTGAGGAATAAAAATCCCACAACAGCTCCTTGCATATGTCTGCTGGAACCCATACGCATCCCTAGAAACACAAGATCTCATCCTCTCCCATTGTCCATCCAAGAAGAGGGTCCTCTCCTAACACACTCTTCCGCAGGACTAAGCCTTCTGAGTCTGATAGCTGCCTCATCCGTACCCGATCAAGAAGAGTAGAGGTAACAGCTACAGAAGATAGAAAAGTTTGTCCCTGTCTGTCGTGCACCTCCAAGTGCATCTCAGAGAACAGACCCATAAGCGAGGTAGATTGGATTTTCCCTGTACACGGGTTAGCTACTCCTAAGAACAACTTAACACCAAGTACCAAAACCGTCTTATCCCTAGATAAGGCTCCAAATAGTAAGTCAAGAGAAAATAACTCCTCTGATACAACTTTGTAATGTCCCGGTTCCGGAAGCCACCCAGAGGTGCCCCGTACTCGGTTGGTCACATGGCCTCAAGTGCATTTCCCCAAACGCCAGAGGCTACCGACTAGCAGCAAGGGCCTTGGGTGTGATAGTGGGGAAACTATGCCCTCATTGGAAGAGTACACAGCGGAAGTAAACAATAAGAAATAGTGGAAACAGAACAATCTATACACAAGTAAAAAACAGAAGACTAAAGCAATAAACAACTGGAGCACACACATATATATGAAATGATGCCTGATACATATGTCTAGGAAAGCTGCCAAACAAGTCAAAATGCTGGAAATACAATAGTTCCAAACCAAAGTACAAAATAAAGGTAAACATATAAAATCCTCAGTATCGCAAGCCATAGCTTGGTCCCATGCTCTCCTTCTCCAAAGCAATCAAGTACCAGAAGTCGAAGGGCTCTTTACTTTGTCTATACCTACAACAACATAGTCTTATTGGGCCCAAAAGCATGGCCCAAAAAAGATGTGAGACTACATCCCAGTAGGAAACCACCCAAAGATCTATGCCTAACAGTCAGTGAGTATATGACAGGTAATAGTACAGTAAGTAGTAAATAGTAACAGTAAACAAAAGGCAGTAACAAGAAGATATACAACATTAATCAGCCCACATAACAACAAGCAGTAGTAAAGAAAACATCTAACCACTAACAGGAAACCCTCTCAGAAGTACTCGCAGCCATCCCCTCTGGTCCTAACCGAGAATTACCACAACCCTCTGGGCAGTGCACTCAACCTAACCCCTCTGGTTTGGTCGTACGAATTTATAATACTCTCTGGGGAAGCTCACTCGGTCAATTCCCCTTATAGTCTAGGGTAGTCAGGGACTCTCTGAGGAAGATCACATGGTCTAACCCTTGTGGCCCCAAGGTCTAGAAACTCTCTGAGGAAGCTCACTCAGTAAATTCCTCCTATAGTTTCAGGTCTATCACAGACTCTCTAAGGAAGCTCACTCAGACAATTCCTTCTCTAGCCTGGAAAAGGTTTTAAAGCAATTCAACAAGTAAAGACTCTCCAAGGAAGCTCACTCAGTCTACCCTCCCATAGTCCATAAGATCCAAGGCACTCTGGGAAGCTCACTCGGTCCATCCCCTGTAGCCTATAATGTCCAAAGTCACTCTAGGAATCTCACTCGGTCTATCCCATGTAGCCTATAATGTCAAAGACTATATGGGAAGCTCACTCAGTCTATCCCTTATAGTCTATAGCACCAAGTTCTCACAGCCCCGTGACATTCAGTGAATAATAATGCTATAAGTCCAAAGTACACCTATAGAGCTAATTGGCTAACCAAAGTACACCTATAGAGATACTTGGATAAATAGTCTACAGAAAAAAAGCATGTTATTATCATTACTCCATCCTACGGTCACTAGGCATGGAAACTGGCAAAACGACCATGGCTAACAAAGACCCAAAGTTCATAAACAGAACAAAGCATGGGAAAAAAATCCAAGCACAAAAATTATCCACAAACATGATCAATTTACCTCTACACAAGCATGAAAGAAAGGCATGAATAACCACAAGGGAAAAACGGTAAACATGCAATACCCCGTTCACGAGTATTGGTTGAATTTGCACATAAAACTCAAATACATCGAAAGGTAAGGCACAAAACACCTACCTAGATGCTAGGAGATCAATATAATTGAGCCCCGAAGATTGATTCTCCTTAGAACGATGTGGATCTACGAAAACACACAAACATTTCTACCCATGATAACTTTAGAAATAGGTGGAATTGGAAAAACAAAGCTCTAGGAGAAGGGAGGTCTCACCGCTGTGGTTCCAACACAATCAACGACGATCGAATCAGAGAACGGACAGAGAAACAGGGGCTCGTCAAAGATCCGCGGCCATACGGTTTCTCTCGGATGAAGAATTTGTAGAAGAAGAGCATTATGTCGATGAGACATGACCTCTTTCCATTTAATGAAAAAAAGAAAATACACAGCGTGTACTTCTAGAGTACACGGCGTGTACTTAGCTTTTATATACTCCGCTTTAAGAGGACTCCACTTCACCCCTACACACCGTGTGTGTGGCCCGGACATGGCCAGCACATGGCCTGGCGTGGCAAGGGAGTACACGACGTGTACTCATAATGTACACGATGTGTACTTCAAAAATTTCCAGAAATTCCTCTTTTTTCAAAAACTTCAGAAAAAGTAAAGACATACCTGAAAATGAAGATCTAGGTTCTTACAAAACAGGTAGGTGGGAAGCATTAAACATTCTTGGGGTGAAGTAGGAGGACACATGAGTGGGTGTCACTGATCACATGGGGACTCAAGGTGAAACAAAACCGGTCTTGGATTGGTGTGGGGGCCTTGGAAATTCATCTTTTTCAAAGGAGGGTCAGTAGAATGGATGCACCATGGAGAGGCTTAGAATAGGTGCTTCATGAAGATTGGAGGTTCATGAAGATGTGTCTTACAAGTCTTGGAGTCCTTTTGGAGGTTATAGGATTTTCAAATGAGTAAGAATTATGAAATAGGGTGACCCAATCTCAATTATAAGTCTTGATTCAAGGGGGGAGTTCTTCGTGATGGTTGAATACATTGTGAAGCCTCAAGTACTATAGAGTGCATTATTCTTTTGCGAATAGTGTATGATTTTGTGAAAGGAATCTCTACTTGGTGTTGAGGATCTCAAGAACACACGGGAGGAGGTTTCATGAAGCTCAGGTACCTTGGGTGGTTCTTTTTTTTTTCACAAATATTAGGAGGTTTGTGAATCAAGAGCGATTTCGGAAGTCATAATGTTGGGAACCATTCCTAAAATGTTAGACATAATGGGGTATTTATAGGAAAAGGGTTTTGAGAAGATTAGATGTGATCATGAATAAATATATGTTTCATGAATGGGCCTAGATCTACGAGTCTGAATCTCATTCTTGTGAAGAAATCATAAACCCTTCATGCATTCATGAAGTGCTCCATGACTCTGAATTTCATTTTGTGGAGGTACCATCACACCTTCACATGTTAGCAAAGGAAACTATCATTTTGGGAGATTCATGAGCTCCAATCATCTGTGAAGGAGGTATTCAAAAAACAGAAACTTAGATGGATTTTTGGGCTAATTGGGATTATATTCTCCCTGAACCGGCCAAGCCTTCCTTAACCATTCTTGTGACACACATATTTTTGTGTCAATAATATCTAAAAGAATGTAATTTGATATTAGAATCCCTTACCTTATATTCCTTCTTGGCCAGACATACTTTAAATTTTTTTATGATAAACACAACCATCTTAATTACTTTTTTGATAAGCTTATTAAAATATATTTTCTTTTATAATAATTAATTATAATTATTTATTATACATTTAGTTTTTATTTATTGTTTATTTTCATCATCTAATGTTAGTGTTTTTTATTTTCTCACACATTCTTTGTAATATTGATGTTGATCCCCATACATTGATACCAAGTTCATAATATATATATTATTAAAGGCACTATAATAAATTTTACATAATTATTTAAGAAGTTATAACTTCATTTTATGAGAGTTTTAGTTAATATTTATGAAGATGAAATTAGTAATGAGTTTGTTTTGGTAATTTTTAATGAACAAAAGGGGGAATATTAATAATGTGGTAGATATTAAAAGCATGCCTAATTTATCTTTATAGAATTTTAATATTTTCATATATATCATTTTTTTCTATTAAATATATTATTAGTATCATAAATTTAAGGTAGTCATGAAAAATGAAATATTCCATTTATGGAGGTAGTAGTCCACAAATAACACAAGTGACATTTTCATTTCTCAATGGATGAGAGTGAGATAGATAATGATAGTTCCATATACACAATAAAATTTTTGTATAATAATGGTAATGATGTAATTATATTATTATGTTTATAATAGGTTTATAGGAGGTGTGTATGAGAAATATAAAGAAGAAAAGAGTTAGGGAGTTGATAATACCCACATTGAGGATTTGAAATCTTCCCTTGAAAGACCTCTAAGAAATAGAGGATTTGGGACAATTTATTGTAACCAGGGGTAACCAAATGTTGAATTAGTATCTAGAGGATATAAAATGGATAGATATTCATATGCACTTTGAAGGTTAAGTGTGTCTTTAAATGGGTGAAAGTGATCTCCTTTTATAGGTGAAAAAGAGGGACATTTCCTTGGAATTTAAAGTTAAGTGAAGTGTAAAGATGGAATCACATGAGTGTTAGGCGAGTTAGGAGAAGAAATATTAGTGATACATGAAGTATTGAATTTTATACCTAACAATGGTCTTCTAAAATGTTTAATTTTCAAGTTTATTTTGTAAAATTCTAGCCATGATAGATTACTTTTTTTACCCTTTAACCATGATTAAATATTTACTTTGGTAATTATATTTTTACTAAAAATTGAAGATATAAAAAAATTTATTCATTATGATTCTAAATTTGGACTCCATTTAGTCTAATTAAATTTTCAAATATGATAAAATCATCTTATAGATTGAAACACATGATATATAGAAATTGTTTTTATAGAAAACTGATTTTTAAATATTAACTGTTCTTATTATTATTGTATATAAATTAATACTTAAATTACGATTAATATATTTTATTATTTATTTAAACATTAAATTATATTAATAATTAAAAAGTGACCAATTTAATTTATTAATGTAAAAATACACAATGCTTATAAAAATATTATTCTTTGAAAAATAATTGTTTTACTGTGGTAACTAATATTTATCCTGGTCACTTTTTTAGAAAGGTGAGAACTTTACCAAATGAACAAGTCTCATTTATTATGTAAAAAAAAGTTACAATACATGAAATTATGGTATTTTACAAAGAACCCTTTCAAAAGGTGGCATAAGATCATCAGGTAAATTATCAACAAAAATGAAGTTGTCACTATTTATCCCTTTGTTTTCAAGTCCACCAGCAGGTGGTTGGATTCTCAGTATGTATATGTAATTAAATAGAACATTGTTGTAAAAAGATCCAAAAAATTTATCCATTGGGAAGGGAGTCTCCATGAAATATATAGTTTTCCATTTCTTACTACCTACACTAGAGTATTATAGTCACATTAAAACCAAATCCTATTCTATCCTCTTTGTTTATACATATGTATTTAATTTATCAGACCAAGAATATCAGCCTCCAAGTATGTTTAAATATTATATGGATCATAAAGAAACTAAATTTTATTTTCATTATGGTCTCTAGAGACTACCCCAAATTCTAAATAACCAAGATTACCTTTGGAGGCCCTACTCAAATTATATTTCATGTAGGCCACGAATGGTGTGTTCTTGAAAATTTTAGGAGTGCCATGCATTGGTGGAAAAAATACATTAATTACCAATCGTCAAAGAACCATTAGCTTGTTTATAGAGTTTATGAATCTCACATTATGTATGGAGTTAGCACCCTTTAACACCGTCTAGATTTGAAGTTGATTAGAATGAAGCTTGAAGGCAGTCTTCTCATGAATCATAGAATTATGATTTTCTAGACGATGTGTGTGAGTTTAGAAAAATACACCTGAAAAAAGGTTGAAGAGATGAATTGAAAGAGAGATCTAGGTACATTCATATAAGAACACATGAATGGAATTAGAGAAAGGAATCCACACATAAAAAATTCTAAGAATGAATTTCCAGAGTGTAAAAGCAGAAGTATAGATAAAAAAGAGATGATTAATATCCTCCCAGTGCTGATTACATAAGAAAAATTTAGAAAAGAGTGTAATACCCACAACCTAAAAGAAATTATCAACTAGTTTATCCTGATAACTTTTTTTATGTTAAAAAATTAAAATGACCTTATAAATTTTTTTAACACATTAATTAAAAATGCAAAAACCATTTTATTAGAATAAATATCTAGTGGTGATAAATCAATTTTAATACAAGCACACATAAGTCATAAAAATATTTTTTTATAGAAAATGTATTTTTAAGAATAAAATGAATTTATTCTTATTAGTTCCCTAGTAATAAATATATGATGAATATTAATTTATTTATTAAATATATTATTAATAAATTTCATTTAAAATCAATATTTATTAGTGATTAATTTTATTAAGAGAATGATAATAAACACTTAAAAAAATATCCGTTCTTTGAAAAAATGTCACTTTTAAATAATATTTACCAAATACCATTAAAATTAATTATATATAACATAAAAATTTTATGTTACCAATCCATTGATATCAAAATATTTCTTTGAATTTTATATTTTTTTCATATTATTTATTATTTGTGAATTATATTTCTTTTAATTTGTTACTAGCAATAGAATACTTCAGTTTACTTATCAAATTCATATATATCCAGCAAACATATTTCCAATGACCATATTTCCATTTATAATGGATATATTACCACTATTACTTCCTATAAATTCATTTCATTTTTACCTTTTAAATCACACTTCTCATTCCCTTAGTTTTCATTTTAGATTTTACATCATGCTTTCTCCTTTCTTGTTGTTCTTTCTCATCATTGGTTTAGTTCTACTAATGGTGATCCTCAAGGGTAAATATGATCTAGGGTATAACCTAGTTTTAAAGATAATATTATTTTTATTTATTGTACCATTTTAAATCATACAATTTTAGTGGATTTAATCATCCATGGTATGTAATATTCCATGGTAAGTAATACATGGTTTCTTATACCTTTGTTGTAATGATCAACTATGAATGAATAAAGTGCTGTTAGTTTGATAATTATCTTATATGAATCATTTACTAATTTATTTTAATTATTTTTAAATAATATAAAAAATACTTTAGAGTTATAGACAAATAATTCAAGAAAATAAAATATTTCCTAAAACCCGAGGTGTTACATGAAAAGTGAAGATAACCTCACCTCCATCACTTCCTATGGAACTCCATACTGTATCTAGAAGCTACCCCTTCCATTTTCATCACTCCTTAATCTGGATCATGACTAACCACTCAGTGAAAATGATTAGCTGACACACCATATTCTTCTCACACTCAAGATTCATTGTGTTCTTACCGCTAAGATATCATCCACTCAGCTGCAGCACCCAACTTCTACTGAGTTGATCGACACTGCATCTACGAAACATTGTCCACTCAACAATGTTCAGTGAAATTTCTCTACTATTCTAAATGAAAATTACCATGGTTCAAGTGTACTATCTCTATCAATCTAAACCAATTAAAACTTCTAAAGAATTAACATCCAGATCTCCCAACACTTCACTGGAAAATAGTTCACACACCAAATTCTAAAAATATCCCACTTGAGAATTGTTTTCCTAAGTTAAGTCAAATAATATGCCACTCAATAATTATTCTCATGCTTACACCAAATTCCCACCAAATCAGATTTTATTAATCCTTTTCAATGTCTACATGGATCTCCTCTATGATCATTCTAATCATCCAGGACCCTATGAAGAAATCACCTCCCTAGTCATTAAAAACATGATCTCATATGAATGCCTTATTAGAGTTGGTGCCCTAAAACAAACTAATTTTTACTTTAGATTCCATGTACATTAAAATAATTTAATATTAATAAATGTCTTATCACATATTTATTATTTTTCTACGTAACATTAATGTGATAATTTCCTAGAGTATCTGTCTCATTAAAAGGTTATAATATTACCCTACTATGTTGATAACATTAAAGTGATACGATGATATTATTAAACTTATTTCATATGGTTTAGATAACATTATATGATGAGACACATAGTATGTTTTACTATTAGGGTTTGATACACATAAGTGAACATGATTTCATCTCATGAAGTTCACACTTGGTAATACCTAAGATGAGAGATTATGAGGATATTACCACCTATAGTAATTCCACATGTTTACATATCATTAGATATTACTATCCATAAATGTGTGTAATTATAATTATACTTTAATATTATTATTAATTATATCATTAATCACATAAATTTATATATTTACCGAAACCGTGACGACATATATTCATAGGAAGTGGGATACGTAGGGTGCATCACAAATTAAATATCAATAATGAATAAGTTAATAAAGGATTCATCCCTTTTATTTAAATAATATGACATCTATTATATTTGATTGAAATTAAATATAGAATTAAATTCCATGTAAATGGTGATTTATGAGTTCATTTCAGGTAGTTAAAGAAAAATATATCAAGAATATAGGTTGATGACCCAAATATGCAACCTATTTGATGAGATATCATGGCAAAGAGATTATATTTCACAATGAGACTTTATATGTGGTTATCATCATTGTGACCTTAATTTATTCCCCTATAAGTTCCTTTACATATTTTTATACTCTAATATTGGAATTTATGGAATCTTTGTAACACGTTGAGATTTTAAATTATATTTTCCTCTAAAACATAATATATTCAATAGCTTTTTCATATGAAACCCTGAAATAAAAAAACCCATGATAGAATTTATTTAATATGATTTTTATAACATATCCATTGAGTAATAAGGTATAAATAGAAGTATCCATATTATAAAATCAATAAATAAAGTATAATAAACGACATAAAGTACTGAGAGTATTATTTATGAAGCACATTTTCCCAAACATATAAAGGAAGTGGCATCATTAGGGTTTTACCTAAATTAGGAATAAGAAAAACTTCAAAAATTATAGTATGAGTGAAATCAATTGTGAGATAATTTCATGCTCATGGAAATTTGCATGAGATACATGATGGTGGAATCACCACCCACAATTTCCATCAAATCTTATATCATGCCTAGGTCTTATGTGGAGTTCTCTAGGGGTTATGTAAGTAGAAATTAAGATAAAAATAATCATGTAATTATCAATGTAATAAATTATTTATATATCAAATATATTTTATACATTTAATATTTTTAATTTTAAATAAAAATAAAGTTCATTTTTAATTCAAATGTATTGATGAGATTCAATTATTATAGCTAAAGAACTAATAAGACCAATTTATGCTTAAAATGTATTTTTTCTAAAATTGGATTTTTATGTGATATATTTTAAAAAACAAAATATACTATTTATAAAATATATTTTTGATATAAATGACATATTAAAAAAAGTTAATTAGTAATAGATAGGAAATAAAAATGAGAATAATTAATATTTTTAAAAAGTAATTCTCCTATGAAAACAACTTTCATTATATTTTCTATGATATTATTTATAATTTAAATTCTAAAATTTTATAAATTTAATTTTAAAAAATTTAATTTATTTTTTGATTTATAATAAAACTATCATATTAGGATTAATTTTTAGAACTTTTGAGAAATAGTTTGTTAGGTGAATAATGAAAAAATATAGTTTTTACAAAAACTGTGAATTTTATGATTTTATCATTATATAAGCATGAAATATAAGTTCATAAAAAATTTTAATTTATAAAATATAGTAACCCAGGTTACATAATTTTTTATGAATATTCATCACATTATAAAAGTACATGTCTGAGGAGCGTAATAGTTTAGTGTCTTTGTAAACTTAGAATAGAAAATTGTAACTTAGTGAAAGATATTCAATGTTTCCAACAAAGATACTCCCCTTTAGTACTTATACCTAAAACCTTTCTTCATAACCTAGGGAAAGGAAACATAAGAACGGGTGATCTTAGATGCTCATTAAGGGTAAATAAAGGAGACACATAAGAATAACATGAACATAAGAATAACATTTGAAGATCATTCACTACATATCAAAGATCATATACATGAGTCATGAAATAAATATTGTCTATTCATAATACATGAATCATAAGGGTGATAAATCATCATAAATAAATCATGAACCATAATATCATGTCATATAAATGTGGCACCATTATAAATACAGAAAACTATTTCATGTGTTAAGGTTAAATACCAAGACTATAAACATAGTGGACCAATACACACCTATTTCCCATAGTGTATCAGGATACACATATTTACCATTTTGGATTAGGATTCACCTATTTTCCATTATGGATCAGGATGCACCTATTTCCCATAGTGGATCAGGACACACCTATTTCCTATAGTGGATTAGGACACACCTATTCCCCATAGTGGATCAAGACTTTAGACTTATTTCCCATCATTATCTCAAGAGGTATAAATATTTTCCTAATACATTTGAGGGAGATATAGGTATCATCTATCTCATTTTGATATCATACATACGTGTTCCATAAAACATTCATATTATCATAACCCATAAAAGGAGATGGGTTTCATAAACATCATATCCTAACCCATGAAATGAAATGGGTATCATAAACATTTAATCATATCATAATCTATATAAAATATATATGTTTCATAATCATTTCACCCTAGAATAACCCATTAAAGGAAGTGGGTTTCATAATCATTTATCATGGTATAACCCATTCAATAGAAATGATTTTCATAAACATCAAGCCATAAAACATAGAATATTAAGATAAATAATATGTATGGTATAATAAGATCACATAACTAGTAAATCATAAACTATAACCAATTATGTAATATTATATGGAGAATTATTTTGAAATATCACTTAGAAAATAACTTTTCTTTGAAAATTACTTTTTTAAAACATATAATATTTTTAAAATCCTCCACTTTGAAAACATAAAAGGGAATCATGAAAAGAATCATTTAATTTTTTTTTGATTGAAATATGATTTACTATTTTAATTGTTTTTTTAAAATATAAAACATTTTAAAAACCATTTTCCTTGAAAATAACCTTTAAAACTCATAAAGAATCTTTAAAACATTTTTGAAGACCTTTTTCCTTAAAAACTTATAAATGATGCTTGAAAAAAATTTAAACAACCCTTTTATTTGAAAATAATTTTAAAAATTATAGATAAATCTTGAAAACATTTAATTTTTTTAAACATAAAAAATTTTGAAATCCTTTTTAGAAAACATGGTTTTGAAAGAACATAGATTTCCAACCGAAGAGAGAGATAAATTCAGATTTTCCTAGAAACACTTTCTTAATTATATTAAGTACCAAAGAGTGGAAAAATGTTACCAATAACAGATATATCATGAATAAATAGATCATAAGAAAATTAATGATTTTTCTTGTGATATGGATCATAATATTTCATCAATTAAATCATAATCATAAATAATCCTGATAAACGATGAGATTGTAATAATAAACTATTGCCACTTTGGTAACTTTAAATAATGATCCCCATAGGATAATAACATTAAATAAATATTATAATATCATGAAATTAATTAAATCCATGATATAACATTTCAAAGGAAATATATACACCTCATAGAAAAATATAGGTGCATAACATGACATGTGTCTCAAAGAAGGAAAATTAAGACAAAACTACTTTATCAATTTGGTTACTTTTGAAACATAAACCCCATGAAATAGAGATCATAAAATGGATATGTAAATAACCATAAATTTAAGTATAATTATAAAATAATAAATTCATGAGTATTATATATACCACACTAAATAAACGAGTGGTTAACATGGTATGTATCTCACGAATAATAAAAAGTGAGATGATAAAACCCTTACCTTAAGTCTTGACTTTATTAATACACATTAAAAACTACTATATAATAAATATAAGTTTATTATAAATATAAAAGAAAATATTATTATATATAATACCATATATGATTTTATTATGAATTTATATTACCCTTTTACTAATAATTCCCTATTGATGTTATTTTTCAAGTTATATCCACAGTTTTTGTATATATTTTGACTTGTTATTTTTGATACTCTTACCGAGATCATTATTTAATTATTTATAGAATGTAAAACATGATATTAATATCATAAATATTCATTATTTAAATATTTATAATAACAGATAAAATATAGAATTATGAAATGGAATACACCATTCATGGAGACGGTAGGCCATACAAATGCATGAACACTGTTTCTGTTTTATTATCGTATTGAAAGAAATAAATAAAATGAAATATATATATATATATATATAATATCATGAAATTAGAAATATTATTTCATATATATCATATAAGTTCACTAAACTCATCCTTAATGCATTCTATGTAAAGTGTGAATGAATCACATCGCTTTGAGGAGGTGGTAGTCCACACTTCCATAAATGAAGTTATCATATTTAAAAAAAATGGAAAGCATAAATAAATGTTTTATGTAATAATTAAAGAAGTATAAATACATAATAAATATATTATTTAACATATAAAAACATATTTTACATCATAATTCCTACCTATGAGTGGTGGTAAAGGAAAAATGAACAACATCGTTTCGTGAGGCGGTAGTTTGTTGTACACAAAAACGACAAGTTCGTTACCCATTAGATGGAAGTGCGTGTAAGTGCAGGTATAAACCATATAATAAAAAATATAATTATATAGATTATAATTATGTTATAATATATTAATTAAATAATAATATTTGAGGGGGTGGATAAGGAAAATTAAACAAAAGATCTTGAGGAAGGATATTACCTCTTCTTTGGGTAACTCCTCTTGGTTTGCAACAAAGGGATTATTTGGTTGGATTTATGCACAAATTGCAGCTTATAGGTAGAATTTAGGTATGTTGGGAGGATATTTGGTTAGTATTTTTCTGATAAAAATTTGTTTGAGATGTGTAAGGAAGTGAGGGGGTGAGTGCCCTTTTATAGGGGAGGAGTGACATTCTTGCAAATATAAAAAGGTAAACACTATTGAGTGGTATCCCTTACATAGTGTGCCTAAAATAATTGTTAAAATTAGATAAAATATGGTAATTTTTTAAAATATGACCATAAAATTTCTTTTGGACATGTTTCTAGGTCATTTGGTCTCTTAGGATTAAAGTTTAACCACTAAGTAATCTTGTTTTTACCTTAATCCTTATAATTAATTTTAATTACTTCATTAATATTTTTGGTAAAAAACTAATTTGAAATTATTAGAAATTATAAATTACGATGATTAAAAATATTTAATCTAATTTTCCAAATTATAATCATAGAAGTGGTAGAAATTAATTTAATGTTAATCCTACATATGGGATGACAAAACATGTTTTTAACGTAAAAATGTTCAAAAGTTTGAAGTGGTTTGCATCCAATTTAAATGTAAAATTAGTTAAAATGAAATAAATAGAATTAATTTATATATAATTTATCTAATTATACTTTAAAACCAAATAAAATTATAGTTTAACTATATAAATAAATCAGATGAAAAATCAGTTTTGAATTAAAATTCAATGTTTTTCACTATTCATCAAAAAATGAAACTTCTCAGAAAAATACCAAAAAATTAACTAAATTAATTTTTTATATTATGATTTTAAAAATGAAGTTTATTTTTTAAAATAAAAATTATTAAAGTTTCAAAAATAATATTTAAAATGGGTTTTCTATTAAAAGGTAGTAAAACTACCTTTTAGAAAAATAAATCTTTTTATTCATAAAATTGGATTTATTCTTATCTTATAACTATAAAATATATTGGATGTGTATAAAAATATTTATTGAATATATAATATATAAATTTTATTTAAAACATCAACCTAAAGTGGTTTGTTTAATTTATTGAGATAAAATTGTGTTGGTGCATAGAAAAAAAATTTTCTTAGAAAAGTAATTTTATTTATTTTTAAATAGTTATTTCATTAAATTATAATAATTGATAATCAAATGATTAATTTTATAAACATGTATAAATAATATTTTCATAATTTATTTAATCATATTCATAGCTTCCATTCCAACTATTAAGTGGTAGATATAATAATATTGTAATAATAATATTAATAGTATATTGTAGTTTAGTAAAACTCAGTCTTTCGTGTTATGAAATCTATTGAAGGAACTCATAAGTGCAAGATTAACTTGATTTTTTGGTATAATTCAATCCAAACTTATTACTTTCATATAAAAAAGCTATATTCGGTGTTGCGTGAAATGAAAAATATCAAAAAGATTACATTTGAAAAAAAATATTTCAAAACATTTTAGGGTGTTACATCAAATATGTGTCTAGGAATAAAAAGTATACATTTTAAAAATATTATGTTGAATTTATAAAACCTTATGTTCAAAATTTTGGAAACTTAAGTAATATTTTACTCTTAATTTTTTTTTATTTTCTTATATTAAAAATTAGATTTCATTACTTGTATAAATTAAATATAAAAAAAATAGTTTTCATATTTTTGATCAAAATTTTCATATTATGTAATAATTTTAATTTTATTTTTTGGTATAAAATTATGGTTACTAATATTAAAGTTAATAACCATGATAACAGTGAACATTTGTTTTTCAAATAATTGTTTTATTAATGTTGTGTAATTTTTGTCTAATAAATTAAATTGATAAATTTTATATAATTAATTTGATATTATTTTTAAAAATGTATATATATATATATTACCACTTATTTAATTGGTAATTAATGTTATATAATATTAATAACACTTAATGGTAAAAATATTTTTTTTTTCTATAAAACTATTTTTCTATAAATTAAAATTTTTAATTTAAAAGTTAATTTTATTTTATTTTGAAATTGAATTAGATTATATAGAGATTAAATTTAGTTTTTTATATCAATATTAGTTAATAAGTTGTACATTATATTTTTAATAAAATATAAATTATTTGGTTAAAAACTAGTACCATGGTAAAAACCAAAATTCTAAAATGTAATAATATAGTTGTAAAAGACTTGAAACATGTTTAAATCATGGGGTAAAATGAGTGTTATAGGATTTTTCAACATTATGTCACCCCACAGTTCATTATTTATCACTTTTGGATCCATTTACCCTAAATAGTGTCGATTCATAATTAAAAAAGTAATGGGTATTTACAAAAGTGTCATTTACTTCACTTATAAAAGGAGAACACTTCCACCACATTTATCACCAATTATAAATCCTTATCTCTATCAAAAATATGTCCTATTCTCACCTTAAACCTCTACCCATTTCATAGAATCCTTGATTTTTCCAAAAGTCTAAGCTAAGGATCCTTAATGTGTTACCCAAGGGAGAACATCTAAAGAAAGAGGTAAAGTTCTCAACCAAATTCCCTTAGTTCTTTTCTTCTTATACCCCATGAAATATTTTATTTACATGAAATTATGATAAAATATATATTTATAATATTCTTAAATTTTATTATAATAATTTAATTTCACTTTTACACCTACATACAAAACCGTTCAAAAAGGGAGACGTCATCATGCATATGTGCTGTCTACCGCCTCCATGAATGGTGTGCTCTATTTTTCCATTAATTCTTAACATAGTTTACTTTAAAAATGTATTTAATGTATAATAATGATATTTATGACACTATTTATATTATTTAAATATAAAACTAACATTATATATTATATAATAATAATAAATAGTCATATTAAACTTAATATCCTTAAAAGAACATATCGAGTCACATTTCTTAATTTGAGATCATTCTAGATTTTTTTAAAAATATATAATTTTTGTTCTAATGGAATAATCAAATAAAAAAATATAATTTTTTTGATACTATAAAGCTATTTTACAACACTTTTTACTACAATCAATATACCAAGGCATTTTTAGAGAAATAAACCGAACCGCATCAAGTAATATATTTATGTGAAAAATAATTAATAAATAAATAACATATGATAAAAAATAGACCTTAAAAAATGAAATATATATGAAATATATTTTTTAAAATGTTTTTAATAAAATTAAATTGACTAATCAAGATTTTAGTCACACACACAGAGTGAATTGGGACCTGAGGTAAGGGTCTTTGCATCTCAATTTTGTTTTATTGAGATATGATTCATATTAACCACTTGTTTCCTTTTATGGTGTATATATTTGTCAAGGATTTATTTTTTTCATAATTTTTATGAAATTTAAGGTATTTTAAAATATATCTCACATTATATTTTACATGGGCCTTTAATTCAAAAGATATAAAATCCATAAGTGTTTTTGGTTGACCTGATTTCTTTTCATTAGGTCTCAAACCATATTCTTTGAATATACTCATTTAAGATTATTTTATTCCAACATTTCTATATTTAAGATTTTGTTTTATATTTTTATTTGGGGAAATTATTGACTTAATCATATACAAATTACTTAATACAGTGTTAGTTGAAGGATTCTTATAAAAAAATATTTCCAATTTATTGATTAGGGAAATATTGGTAATCCATATTATTTTCATTTTAATATAGATTTTTATTAATCACTAAGTAATATTGGTTATGTATTATATAGTTTATTAAATTTTTACTATGATGAATGCATTATACTTTATTAGTGATGGATGAGTCCGGTTATAACACCTCGATGCATCGATAGGTCTTATGAGATAAACTAGCCTAGGTATTTGATGTATGACTAACCATTTATTTAGATGTATTGGTTGCAGTCTTGAAAAAACGTAGATGTATTGGAACAGGGCCTTGATGGTATGTATTTTCTTGGAACAAGGCCTTAATAAATATAACATTATTCATTCTATCACTATGAAATTAGTTGTTTCCATCTATGTGATTATTTATACTATTAGGTCATTCATGGATTTATTTCAATCTCATGTGATCAATTATATATAATTATTTTATTGTCATTCAATTCATGAAATATTATTCACACCTTATTTATTCTATGATGGATTATAATATAAAATTTCCCTTACTGAGTATTTAAGATCACCCTTATTATATTCCTATTTTTCTAGGTTATGAAGAAAATTATTACACATGATATATATAAAATAATATAATGAGTTGATAATTTGTGGGAGATATTGAAGACATATTATTGATTAAATAGTTTCTTATTTATTGGTAAAAAATTTCCATTGAATTAGAAAGACATGTGATTTTTTAGTTAATGATGTGTCTTAATCCTCTAAAGTTATAAACCTAAAAGGTAATGGGAATGTATGTAATGTAATATTTACTTTAAGCCACGTAATTATGGGATAGTTAAATTTAGGCCATCATGATTGGTATCATATTATAGTTTAGATAACATTATATATTAGGATGTGATCAGTTGAGGATAATTTAAGAATTTTGAATTCCATAAAGAGTTGATAAGTTAAGCTTGATCATAATTTGAAAGGTATAAATAACCTTTTAGGTTAGTTGAGGTAATATTTAATATTTAAGTGATTAGGATAAGAGAAATTTAATAAACAATCTAGGGATAAGTCTATGGGATATGTCTAAGTATAGGATAAAATTCTTAAGTTTTATTAAAGTACAGATTGTGTGGCCCTCCTAGAAATTACATCCCTGTTTGGACATTGGAAAGTGGATGTGACTATGATATAGATACACCAAGGATAAATAACCATGAAAAATGTTGGTTGAGTGTCAAATCAATATTCAATTTGGTGCATGATGTGTGAGCCAAATAATTCACACCTATATAGTCACTCTTAGGGTATATGATTTGGTTAATCACATTCTCTTTACAAACCATTATAAAGGATTTTTTTTATGGAATTAAGTTAAGGAATATGAGAGAACCCAACCTAAAGAAACATAGATTGAACCAATATTGATTTAGGTTGAAATGGAATACTGTGTAGTTAAAAACCCCAACTTGAATCAACAAGTTTGAGCTGAAGTTCCACATGACCTCATGTGCACCTCCCCATATGCAAGAGGCCATCAAATAACAGTGAGGGTCTAGATATGTTAGGGGGAGACTATACCATTGGTAATCATATCCATAAAATATAATATAACAATATATACATAAGACAAAAAAAACTTATAGTGGAAAATAACACAAATATGATGTTATAAAAAGTGTCATGTCAAGTCATATAATAATAACCGAACGGACCCCAAATGTGGTAGGTTATCAAGTATAAACAATATGATTGGAGGAAAATAAATAAAATATTCTGTGAAAACTATCTAGAGTCCATCTAAATACTATGTCTGTCTCCTAACTCTAAGATCCTCAACAACCTACCATTGGACCCTTCCCCTTCTATGGGCCCCTGATCATGAATTCTTCACACACACCGAGATGCCTGAGTAGGGTGTGAGTATAAACCTAGTCGGACCCCACCAATGCATCCTTAACACCATTTCCCATGAGTATATAGGTTTATATCATGATGGAAAGTTAAATTCACACATAATAATACAACCAATAATATAATGAGTGACCGTGCACTAACCCAGATTCCATAAACCCCGACCGTACTTAATTCGGTACCATGACAGAAAAGTTTCATAAATAGTCACTGCATGACTTAGATCATGATTTGTGTCTCTATTAACCTTTAAGGATAATACATGTACTATCTTTAAGGAACAAATACATTCCCACATTTAAGGGAAAGTCACACCCATGATTCATGGCCACCTTCTCTCCTCTAATAGTACCCTCATACATGTTTCTTATCAGTTGGAATTTCTAGCATAGTTTATAGGTATACAAGATTTTTTTCCACATATCTAATATTAGGAAATACCAAAATGACCCTACCCATGTTTTTGAGATAAGTTCCTGGGTATTAATAATTATCATTTTGGGAATGATTTTTCCAAAAATTTCATTACAAAAGATGACATATATAAAGAGAATTTTAGTATGACAACACTTGGCATGATTGAATCAATGGTACTTTATAAATACTCAAGGACATTCCCCATCGATACATCTTGTTGGAATATGGACCCTATTTTAATGTTTCATGAAATTCTACCCCCATGGTCTAATCACATTCTAAGATCTGGAACTATCCATCCTGTATCAAGAGTAACAATCTATGAGTCATTTAATATAAGATCCCAATCAAAGGGACCAGCTAAGTCTATCAGGTCCACCTATCAATATGAACACTGAAATAGAGGTTCCACTAGATATGAACAAATCTACATGTATAGTATGACATAAAAATAAAAAATATATTACAATAAATATTCCATTGATAATAAAAAATACACAAGTAATCCATAACATAAAAAAGAATAATCATGGAATATCAAATATTAAATGGGTTATGAAATAACCACATATAAGGTGAAACATAGAAAGAAACACACACGTCATGCCAAACAAAGGTCTTATGGGATACCCACACATGTTAACATAACATATCATGAAAGGGTCTCTACAATAGGCATAAAAAAACAACTAAGGATTCCAAATAACTATATACAAATTCTTAAGATGGTAAGGACTTCATACCTTTAGCGCATTGATGCCAATTTACAAGATCCCTCGAGGTATGAAACCCAAATCACACACACACACAAAATTTCACTATAATAAGACCAAATCCATCATAATAGAGTATCTAGAATTTTTATTCAAGGAATAAATAATTCCAAGATATGGAATCAACATCAACATACCAAAAGAGATTCATTTACAATGGAAGATTGAGGATCAATCAAGGAGAGGTCACCAATTCATGTAATCTGACATCGATCTATCAATCATGTAACATCTAGAATTTTATTTTAGGTATGGAACCACTTTAATTTTAGTTTAGTTACTTGTTTTTTTCCTAATGGAGATGCCTAATGAGGTTGCAGAGGTTTTGAGGGTGTTCATGGCTTGTTCAGAGCCTAGAGCCAGGGCACATAGTGCAAAATTTATTCTAACCATGAAACTAAAATAATGTAGCATTGGAGGGTGTATCATGATTTTTTAAACTATTCAACCTGGAGCACAAAATTGTAAAAATGTTTCTGACTTTGTTGTTGTGGAATTTTTCTCGAGCTATACACAATTAGTCTAACTGTGTCCCTAGCCCATGTGAGGGGTGCGTGTGGATAGTGACTGTCACATGACTGGTGCATGGTTTGGAAAACCATACAACCAAACCATTTGAGGTCAATTC
Source organism: Viscum album (assembly GCA_963277665.1). NCBI lineage: Eukaryota > Viridiplantae > Streptophyta > Magnoliopsida > Santalales > Viscaceae > Viscum > Viscum album. The sequence continues at coordinate 457,630,383 of OY728120.1, read as the reverse complement.
TCTATCCAATATTCAAACCAAGTTCCATATGTCATGTTGGATCACCACTAGTAAAAGATTGGAAATTTTAACTTATTTTCTCATTTTATATCTCCATATATAGAGTAATATCCTTGTAAGATAATATTCCATATTTTTAGGGTATTTATCTATAATTCTATTTTCTTTTGATTCAGACCAAACCAATGATCAATACTGGATGAGTTTTCATATAATGCAATAAGGTAGGTGGTATATGAATTTTCCCTCAAGGATAATTGATTTATAATTTTCATCCTTGTTTTATGTTATGGATTCACCTATACTTTGACCCTAAAATCAAATTGCCTTAAATTAGTTGTTTAATTTGAAATTTAAATGCCCCATTGGGCCCTCTTATTATTATTGGTGGTCTATGACCTCAACTTAAGCCACCCGTTGGGTGTTATGTGCTTATGCCTATGTTCCCCTTTATATTTTAATAGAAAAAACACCCATTGGTGTGTTGGGATTGAATTTATTAAGTGATTTTATTAAGTTAAATAGATGAATTGACACTTTATGTTTGGGAAATAATGTTTAGCTTGGATATCATTATATTAGAACCAAATGATTTATGTTATGGAACCTTATATAGCCCATTTTTTTGTTAAATGAAAAGGTTTGGAATTTAATTATATAAATTGAATGAATTGGAATGGTTATTAAATTCACTTGAATGATTCATTAAGGATAAGGTTCCTATTATTAATATGGATCTTTTCATGTTAAAGGAGTGGAAATACTTGATATTAACATTGAATTCCTAAGGGAATGTCTTGAGTACTAAAAGGAAACCACCCTAATTCATTGGTCCTATTCCCATAAGAGATAACCACCTTTGAATTTGGTCAATGTCTTATTTATACATGAATACCTCAGAATGGTATCGATGATTCAATAGAATAATATCTAGTTATTAGAATAAATTAGATACACTCCTTGTATTTAGATGATGTCTTTAGATAGGAGGCACCTTGGATTCTTCCCTTGGGCCTCATTTATTCTTAGCTCAAGATTTACTATGGAATGCTCCATGGACTGAGTTATACATTATTCCAGTGGAATGTATCAGGTGTACCCCTTGGATTACACTTAGTCCCTTATATCTAGGCTAGGAATGTCTCAGGTGTACCCCTTGGATTACACTTAGTCCCTTATATCTAGGCTAAATGGTTTATGTACTATGAGTTGGATCAACCTTCTAAAGTCAAGGATTCCTTGATTCCTATTGGATCCTATATTACTATTATTTTAACTTGGATGCCATGGTTTCACCTTGGGTACTATTTTATTATTACTTAAACTGGAACACTTTGGTTATTTATCCTTGACCCAAACCTCTTGTAGGACCATTGTTCATAAATTATCGGCATGAGACAAAGTTGGTATGGTCTGCTGGGAATCCCATGAGGAGTCTGAGCCCGACATGATTATTATTTCATGCATGTTATTCCACTGAATATATTTATATATTCACACTACTGAATTTATACTCATGGACTAGATTTTTCTATATTCTGTTGGTGGTGGCCTACTGATTATCCCTCACACCCTATTCGGTCCTCCATTTAGTACCTATAAAGACTTCATGGATAAAGGTAAAGAAAAGGAAAAGTGCTCAATCTTGGATGCTTGATTGATTATAGCATGGGGTCTTGGGAGCGTGGGTTTGAGCCTTGTCTCATGATGCTGCTGGAGATATAACTTTTGGTCTTTTTCATTTTTGAGATACATTTATGTATGTATGCTTGCATTTTGTATATCTTCATGACATACTCATTATTTTGTATATAGTTCTATTTTTTGATTGATATATTATTACTATCTAGATGATATACCTTCATTAATATATTTTCATTATTATGCTTATGCTATTTATCCATTATTTCACCACCATGCTACTCAATTATGGGGGTATAGTCTCCCCATCGTATCATCATGGACCCTCGCTACTAGTCGGTAGACTCTAGCATATGGGGAGGTGTTCTTGAGGCTTTGTGACCAACCAAGTTCCATTACTTATGAGTGAACCTGGTTCGAGACATTAAAAATTGGAATCAGAGCCTTCTTTTCCTTTTGTATTACTATTTGGGTTATTAGGTAGGAGACTAGGATGCGTCAGAATTTGGTAATGAGCCTGTGCCTGGAAGTAGAGAAACCACATATTGGGGGAAATCTAGATTGTTTGAGAAACTACTGGAAATTTGATTATTTGCGATGGAGTATTAGCAACAGATGACTGTCGCAAAAAGTCATTTGCGATGGGAGTCCATCGTGAATACTCATTTGCAAAAAACAGCATAGTAATTGCAGTTTTTTGCGACGGACCGTCATAAAAAGTAATTATTTGTGAAGAATCGTCCATCTGTCGTAAATAAGTGTCGTAATAGTTTTAAATAAATAATTTCAATGGTCTACCACAATTAAGTAATCCGCACAAATAATAGATTACCAAGAAAAATATTAAAATAAAAACTAAATTTAAAAATTTAAAATTAATGAAAATTAATTAATTTTTTTAAATTATATCATTAAAAATATTTAAAATATTATTAAAAAATTAAATTAATTAAAAAATAAATATACTTAAAATTAATTTAAATAAATTAAAATATTATAATTAATTTTAAAAATTTAATATATTTTAAAATAATTAAAATAATTAAAAAATTAAATTTATTTTAAAACAATTATATAAATTAAAATTAATTAAAAAAGTTAAAATATTTAAAATTTAATATTAAATTGATTAATATTTAAAAATCATTAAAAAAAGTGTTAGAAAATTAAAACAAAAAATAAAAAAACTAAAATAGACATAAAATTAATACATCATTTCAAACATGATACGTTTGTTATAGAAAATTATAAAATAGTTATAAAAATTCAAAAATCATCAATTTTCATCAGGTGGTGGAAGATCACTTGAAGGACTAGGGGGAGGATCACTCGAAGAACCAGGTGGGGGAAACTCTATGCCAACGCCATACACAAGTTTCCAAATATTCTCCAACATCTACTCATCTCTCACATGTTGCTGTTCACACTCCTCCTACCTCTCTTTCTACATCTTCTTTATAATCTCATCTTGATCTCTCAACCACTCCTCATAAAGTGCAACAGATGACGACATTGATGGAAACACTCAATGAACTCCCTTTATGCTCACTGATTCCATCATAGAAGTACCATATTAGCCTATAAGTGTTAGTAGAGAACCAATACCTATCACCCAAACTTTCCTGACACCCTAAAAAGTCTCCTGTATCCAGGATCCCTCATTGAAACTCAAATCACAAATGACATCTTGTTCTATATCACCTTGACTCTCACATGATTGAGAAGTCACAGTCTCATATTATTCTTTTAAACATAATGAAAAATTAGAATAGCAATAAAATTAATATCCATGAAAGTTTAAAAAAAAAATTATTAACCAAAATATGGCACTATTGATCACCTACAATATCTCATATATGGGGATCAGTATATATATTCTTATACACTTCAAAATCCATAATACATGGGTTAGTAGTAGCCTGTATAATATAACAAACATGTTATAGTTAAAGTATATATATATATATATATATATATTAATAAATAACATTACTTACTACATGTCATTGATGTATTCCAAATGTATGACTTCCGACCCTATGTATGACATCTTGCCTCCCCTAACTCTGACGTCCAGATGATGACCTCCTCCTAAAATTCTCTCCTAGCCAGAAGGAGAATAATCCATCCCATACCTGAGCTGAGATATAGTTGGGCCAATGGAAGACACTAGACTAGTCGAAAATAGTAACACAAGATTTATCCATAGCTCCCTTTATAAGGTGGTGTAGAAACTGACAAAAGTGATCATGTATACAAATATCCCATGCCTCTCCAATAGTACCTCTCTAGCTATCAAGAATAAGAGAAAATAAATTCTGCAAGACAATTTAAAAAATATGTTAGTAAGCAAATAAATTTTAAAAATTATATATTATTTGATAATGTACAATCCAATGGTCAAACATCTGGAGATTCACAATGATGGGAACTAGGTCCCATGAAACTCATGGCTTGGAAAAATAATTTCTTAGAATCACACCAACCTACCCAACAGCTAAATGTGAAAAAATGTGCAAATAAAAACAAATAATGATAAAATTATTACCAAAATTAATACAAAAAGTAAATATAAAATAAATATCATAAAAAAATAAACATACCTCCATAAACAAGTATCAAAATCAACATATGGTTGTCTCTCTGCAATAGGATCCAGAATCATCAATCGAGCAAGACTGCACCCCTTCCTAATAGGTGCATCATCTTGTGGTTCAGCTAAATCAAGCTCATCAGTAGGAAGTTAGACATCTGTGAGATAAAAAAATAGATCATCATGACCATCTCTAGCCATTTGAAACAAATATCCTTACATGTATAAAATCATTAATACAGATATAAAATATAAAAAACTAATAAATACCAAAATATAATAATATTACCTATAACAAATTGTTAACAAAAATATCAAATATAAAAACAAATAAATATTATAATATAAAAGTTACCTATAACTAAATACCTAAATATAATACATCAATCATCATATTCTTTATAATTTTCATCGAGATCATTGTCTTCATCCTCATATTCAACATTTTCAACTTCCATATGACTTTCGATTTCATCATCCCTTATTACTTCATCAACATTATCTATATCATCAACCCTTAACTGAGGGGTTTCATCATCAATATTTATATCTCAATGGGTAAGTGAAAAATTTTGGGATGTTTCTTGAAAAATTTCAATATGTTGAACTTCCAAAAACCATTATTTTTGGTAAATTTATTGTTACTTGATTTCATTTTTATCACACTCTACTAGTCCTTCAAATCTCTCAAAAACAACATATTAATTTTCATAATAAACTTGATTTGTTTGATGTTCCAACATAAATGGTTCATTTGATGTAAGAAGACTATTGTATTTAACTTCAATGACTCCATGTCATGGATGAACTCACAACCCTCGATCAGTATCAAAAAAATGGAATTTAAACATTATTACAGAATTTGGTCCCATATAGCATAACTCAATTATTTCTTCCAGCATACCATAAAAGCCAACTTCACTTTCCTTATAATGGTATCCTTTTAAACAAACACCACTATTCATTGATTTCTTTGAGTCACTATATATGCGTGTATGAAATTGAAATCCATTAACCACATACCCATTATAATATTTTACCAATTTCAATGGAGGGTTTTTGAGCACACATAAGAAACTATCAATTTTATTTTCTTATTGTATTTCCTATAAAAAAATAAAAATTATTAATAACAGACATCATTGAAAAATTGATTTCTTATTCTATCAAAAGAAACATAACTTATAAGTCTTTGAAACTAATATGAATTTTTTTTGATGAAATTATTCAAGAGCAACAGGTGTAATTTGTATAATTTGTTTTTCTAATATGGTCATCATATAGTCTATGAAAAAGTTAATGTAAATAAAATCATCTTTTATAAATATTTTAAAAAATAATAAAAAAGAAGTACTTACTGTACCAATCATGTCATTTATTCACAATTTAGTAGAATATATGTATGAGCTTGGTGTAGTTCTTCATCTGTAAGCCATCATTCATGATAACCACCAAAACAAAGCTCAGGTTGATTGAAAACCAATAGTTAATGGTATGTGAAATCATCAACATTTGATTAATTACATCCCATGTAATTATGTTTTTATGGATATTACGACTGGAAATAATAAGAGCATAAATTTTACATTTTCTCATGCAAGTATGCTTATGTAATTGACCCTTAAACTGATGATTTGTTACCTACTTTCTTCTTTAATTTTTGTATACATCTCTCAAATGAATACATCCACCAGAATTGTACTAGACCTCCACATTTAACTTCAAATGGAAAACGAAATATTAAATGTTCCATGGAATCAAAGAATCCTAGTGGGAATATTTTCCACAATTTACATAAAATTAAAACAACATCTTTTTTCAAAAAAATGAATGCATCATAATCCAATTTTTCTACACAAGTATCTTGATCACATCGCGATTCACTGTTTCATTTTCACCCTTACACCATTGTATTAAACTGAATTTGTATTATAAATTTCAAATATAATAAAAAATTTCACTTCATTTTTGATTAATTTATTTTGTGTTTATCACTTTTAAAAGGGTAAATTATACTTGTTTTGATATTTTCATTGAAGGTGGAGGTGATTTGGAGGACCCGGAGATGATCTAGAAGAAAAATGGGCCAAACTGCATGACATCCCATGGATATATGTCCACTATTTTGAGAATTACAATAATTCTGTGCATCCAAATGGGATGAAAATTTTTGTTCCACTCCAAACTATCAATGTATACAACTATTCTCAATAAAACCAATCCCCATTCTTCCATTAAAGGGACCATCTTAACTATTCAGTCTAGGGGACATAATCTACATGAATTCAGAAGTTTGGTTTGGTATTTTGACAATATCTCCCAATAAATATGTTCAATGGATTCCAAATATGACAGGGAGACTGTCAAGAGGTCGTAAAACAACTCTCTTCTTTTGTCTAAGTCATGATATGGCCGTTTACTTTTCCAAAACTGAGACTCAAATGGTATCACCAAAATTGGGTGCTCAAAAACACTTACCATTTTGGCTATAAAAGGGCACCAAGGGAACCTCTTTTGGAAGTTCAAACCAAGAGAAAGGATTTTCCATTTTGGAGCGATAGAGGAGTCTTTTCATCATCCTATAAATTCTGGTGTCTCCTATCCTCATAGGGGGACCAAGGATGAAGAAGGAGTTCCACCAAAATTTCCTCCTCCTCTTGATGTTGGGAAAATCAGTGGGTGTTCATTGTGAGGGAGCTACACATATTGTAAAGGGAGTTACGAAACTTTTAATACTACTAGTTTGAATTATTTTGGGTTTGAAAACATTTCATTCAAAAGTATCTTACTTTGATTTATCTTTGTTTTATTTAACCGATCTGTGTGAGGTTTTGAGTGCGTGAATTGAGTCGTTTCGATTGGACAACACAAGAATAATTTTCTTCCCCACTTATTTGAGATTTCAATTTTCTTTGGAAGTTATTAAACCATGCATGAGATCTGGAACTTAGCTATACGATTTTTATTTCAAGGTTTGGCTCAATGTGATTTGATATAAAATCTTGGAAAGTAATTGGGATTCCAATTAATTTTAACCAAATATTTACATAAAAATCTAATTAATATCCAAGAAAAATGAACTTGAAAGGTGTGTAGTGAACTCAAAATTAACCCTTTATCTCATATTATTTAATATCTACCTGGTATTTCAACTTTATAACTCTTTAAATTAAGTTACTTTCTTGAAACTATTTTCAAAACCACCCCCTCTTTTAACAATTTTTATTAAAAATACACACTCAAAACCTATTATTTCTCCTTGAGAGATGACCTAGGGTCTGCCCCAGACTACAAAATATTCTTTAAATCACTATCAATTTGATATGTCACAACCTTCACTTGCCCCATTGGAACATTTTCCTATAGAAGTATGCCATTTGATCTGTACAATTCTCCAGGTACTTTCCAGCGATGTATGGTTAGTATTTTTTCGGATTACCAATAGAATTGCATGGAAGTTTTCATGGATGATTTCACTATTTATGGATCCTATTTTGATGAATTTTTGAGAAGTCTTGGTTTAGTCCTATGTCACTGTATTGAAAAGAATCTTGTATTAAATCATGAGAAATTCCATTTCATGGTGCGGCAAGGTATAGTTATAGGAAATGTCATTTTTGGGGATGATATCCAAGTAGATAAATCAAAAGTGGATTTCATTTATTCCTTAACATTCCCTAAAATGTATGGTATGTGTGGTATTTCCTAGGTCATTCTGGATTTTACCATTGTTTCATTCGTTACTTTAGTAAAATTTCACTCCCCCTCTCCCGATTACTAAAAAAAAAGAATTTGTTTTTGATATAGATTGTAAAGAATATTTCAATAAGTTAAAATGGAGTCTCACATCACCCACAGTAATATAACCACATAAGTGGGATTTACCATTTGAGATAATGTGTGATTCCTCTAACTATGTAGTAAGGGAATTCTTATCACAAAGGGTCGATTGAGCTCCACATGTCTGTTAGGACCAAGCTAAAGGAAGATATGGTTTGCATGGATTGTATTTTGTTGACCCTGAGTAAGTTTTCATAAAGGAAAGACATCTTGTTTTTCTAAGAATTTGGAAGCTGGAAGTTTGAAGATTCGAAAACAAGAATTGTGAACATTCGGAACCTGGTGTTCGAAGAATTCAGAGTCTGGAAATTGAGAAGTTCGGAACTGAGAATATTGAACATTCAGAACATGGTGTTTGAAGAATTCGGCGTCTGGAATTTGGAGTCTGGAAATTGAGAAGTTCAGAACCATGAAATTGCAAATTCTTGAAAGATGGTTGATAGGAGATGTGAAAGCCCCAATTGTGATGATGCTTTGCTGTTTTGTAACTGTAATTTGTGAGTACATGCAAGTACTCATAATGAAAGTAAAATTTGGGTGGTGAAGACATACCAAGATATGGAGGAGTCATTCCAAGAATTCAAAATCTCTGGTACCGATAATTGAAGAAATTGTATTGAGAACCAAGAGCCATTCCAATACTTGAAGTTTGTAGCGAGATGTTCAGAGTCGACTTGCTGAAGAAGAAGTTCATAGAAGAAAGTTCAGAGTCAACTTGCTGAAGAAGAATTTCATAGTGGAAATTTCAAAGTCGACTTCCTAAACCTGAAGTTCGTAGCCAGAAGTGCGGAGTCATGCCGAGAATTGGTGAAGTCATAACGAAAATCCATACTGAGAAGTAATGAAGAGTCATACCGAGAATTGAAATGGTGTCATGTCGAAGAAGTGATGAAGAGTCATGCCGAGAGTTGAAGTGTTGCTGAAGACTCAAGAAGAGTGGATCTAAGAAAGTGATGCCGAAGAATCAAGAAGGGTGAATCCAAGAATATGATGCTGAGAAGATAGATGAGTGGATCCGAGAATGTGACTCTGAGAAACCTGCGTAATAAGGTAGGATCCAGAAAAGTCCAAAGCTCTAAATCAAGCAAATGGGAATAATATTTGAGAAGATTCTATAAGCATCAACAAAGTATTAATTACTCTGAGATTTCAGGAGAAATTAAGATTTGGGTGAATTTAAGTGAGCGGGAAAATATTTTTGTTTCCTGCCTAAGCATACTTTGGAGCACCTATAAAAGGAGATCTGGGTGCTAAGTAAGAGTGTGATGAAAAAGTAGAGAGAGAAGATCTGATAATCTAGAGAGAGGAAGAAATGTTGGGCCGATAAAGTTTCATTGTATTTTCAATCGTAATGAGAATTTGATACTGGTTGACACCGTATTGAGTTTCTATGATTGAAGAATTCAGAGTGAAGTATTCAGAGTGGATATTTGGAATGGGGAATCAGTACTGGCTATCACAGTATTGAGTTTCTTAGACAGAGGAAGACTCTAATTGAAGAATCAGAGTGAAGAAGAAAATTTGGAGTGAAGAAATCAGAGTGGATATTCGGAATGGGGAATCCGTACTGGCTGTCACCGTATTGAGTTTCTTAGACTGTGGAAGACTCGAATTGAAGAATCAGAGTGAAGAAGAAAATCCTGAGTGAAGAAATCAGAGTGGATATTCGGAATGGGGAATCAGTACTGGGTGTCATCTTATTGAGTTTCTCAGACTGAGGAAGACTCGGATTGAAGAATCAGAGTGAAGAAGAAATATCAGTGTGGAGATTTCGGAGTGGAGATTCGGAGTGTAAAGTTTCGACTGTATTTAATCTATCCCAAGTCCAAGGAGTCCTTTCCTCTCTTCTGGGTAAGGAAGTAAAAATTTGTGCTGAATTTTCTTACACTTGTGTATTTGAAAGGAAGTTCAGGTAACATAAGTTGTTACAAGAAAAGAGACTTTTCCCTATTGTGCTAAGAGGGTGCACAAGCACTGGAGTGATTGTTTGACAGTGATTCACGAGTGTAAGGGTATATCCTACTAATTATAATCTAAGTATTGTTTTCTTAGTGGATTGTATGGTGCTGGATTTTTTCCAAACATACCAAGGACATAGCTATTATTATTGAATAGTGAACCTTGTAAATTGCTGTGTTCCTTTTGGATGTGTACTTGTTTGTTTCTCAGCAGGGAAGTTTATCTTTAACAGGAGACAATGGTTTTTCAGAGAACTTAAAAGAAGAAAAATGGTTACCACTGATTCACCCCCCCCTCAGTGGTTCTTTACTCCAACTGGGTCCTTTTAAGTGGTATCAGAGCGAGGTTCCCTTTGTTTTCCTTGTTGATGGAGAATCAGAATTGTGTGAACAGTAAAGGAATTCCGGTATTCAATGGGAATAACTATCACATCTGGAAGGACAGAATGATACCATATCTCATGTCTATCAATTATGAAGTTCTTGAAGCTGCAACAGTTGGGTTTCCCCCCATTGAAGACAATTTTCCACTTACACCTGTTGACAAGAAGTTTCTTGAGAATGATGGAAGAGCCAAGAATGCTATATTGTCTTCACTTTCTGAAAGTGAATTCTTGAGAGTTAAAGGAGTGGCCACAGCCAAAGGTATATGGGACAAACTGAAAAACATATACGGAGGAAATACAAAAGTCAAGAAGGAAAAACATCAAATCTGGAGATTGAAGTATGAAGACTTGAAGATGGGAGAGCATGAATCTGTTGGGAATTTCTTCACCAGGGTAAATGATATTGTTAGTACCCTCATATGTCTTGGTGAAGAGCTGAAAGACTCTAATGTGGTGGAAAAGATCTTAAGTATTCTTCCTGATAAATTCGATGCGAAGGTATCTTCATTAGAAGACAGAGAATCAGAGACTCTATCTCTTGATGATTTGCATAGAACACTCATTACTTATGAGATAAGAAGGGAAAACGCTATGAAGACCAAGACAAAGGTTGACAGAGAATTATCTTTCAAATCCATGAAGAAGGAAAGTCTAAGAAGATCTTGATTGAAGAGGATGGTGGTGACTCTGACTCTAAAAGTGAGGTATATAAAAATCTTAACAATATTTTATCCTTGTTTTCAAAAAATGTTAAAAGAGGAACAGGTAAATACAAGGGAAAACTTCCCTTGAAGTGTTTTGAATGTGGTGGAATTGGTCACTTTGCAGCTAACTATCCTCGAAGGGAGAATTAAGAAGACATTGATGAAGAAGAAAGAAAGACAAGAAAGTTATGGAAGAAGCAGGGTGGTAAAGGAAAGTTAGGGAAAGAAAACAAGTTCTTCAAATCCAAGAGAAAAAGATTCTTATCCATAAATGGAGAAGATGAAGAAAGTGATGCTGAATCCGAAAAATTAGTTGAGCATGGTGTTGAGAATACTTTCATTGCAATAGTGGATGATGAGAATTTCAAAAGCAGCAGCTCGGAAGAAGAAGAAACTCATCTTGAGATGCATCTGAAAGAAGTATTGAAGGAATGTTTAAGGAAGATTAGAAGGCTGGAGAATCTTAACAAAAAGTTGGAAGATTAATGTTTCTCAGCATCCAATCAAGCCAATGATAAATAAGAACTTGATAAAGAGCTTGAAGACTTGAAGAAGTCTCTTGAAGATGAGAAAAATAAAAATGAGAACATGAGAGTTGAGCTGAAGGAAAAAAAAAGGAAGAATTAGAACTCGTTCAAAAGAATCTCTCTGAAGTTGAATAAAAAAACATTTGTTTTCAAAACTCAACTACTGATGTTGGTGAAGGCTCTCAACAAGCACATTCTGAGAAAATTCAACAGAAGAATAAGGTGGTTGCTGTGAAGAAGAAAGCTAAGAAAGTTACTTATGTGGACAAGATCAGCGTTACTGGGAACTCCGAAGTTTCAAGGAAACCTAAGTCTAACACTGGTGAAAACAAGAAAAATCAGAGAAGGTATAATTCCAGCAGAGAAATCTTGTTAACAAAAGAATGGTTGGTGGGGCTGAAGAAAGAGCAATAAATAAGTATCAAAACAAAAGATTTAGAGAAAGGTACTCCTTCTATGGGTACTGTTGGTATTGTGGTGGATTTGGGCATACAACAAATTTGTGTTGGTTCAATCAACATTATTTTCATCACCCCACGAGTTATGAAAGGAAGAGATTGAGGGGGAGTCAATCTCCTTAAAGGAAGAAGAGTGAGAAGGTTTTCTTGAAGAAAGTTGAGAGGAATGAAGTCAAGACAAAAAATTGGTTCCAGCCTCTAGAGACTATTTGAGAAAGGTGTGAACAACCTGGAAATCTTGAAAAAGGATGTCTTGTGTTGTTACCATCTCAACAAAAAGTTTTTAATTCTCAGAAGCTAAAGGATAAGAAATAAGTGAAAGAATAAAAAATCTCTTGTTGTTGAAACTGCTCTAAAAGTTACAAAGGAAGAATGACCTTGGATACTTGATAGTGGGTGTTATTCACATATTACAGGATAATTGAAGTTTCTAAAGAATATGAAGAAGTTTAAAGAAGGCACAGTGACATTTGGGAATGATGAATCTTTAAAAATAAAAGGTGTTGGATCAGCCATCATTGGAAAAAAAAAATTAAAGTCTAAGAAAAATCTATATGTTGATGGGCTGAAGCACAACTTGCTGAGTGTATCAAAATTGTGTGATGAGGGTAACAAAGTTATCTTTAAGAAAGATGGATTTATTGTGAAACTAAAGAAGATGTGAAGATTGTTACAGGAGGCCAACGAACCAAAGGAAATCTGTTTCAAGTTGAAAATTCACAAAACTCTTGTTACATGAGCATAGTGGAATAAAATCAGTTGTGGCACAGAAGACTTGGACACATGTGTTAGAGAAATATGAGCAAGTTATCTGAAAGGTACATTGTTCGAGATATTCCAGATTTTCCAAGAAGAAGATATTGGTGTTGCACTACCTGTCAGAAAGGAAAGATTACAAGTGTTGTGCATAATAAGGTTGAAATTTGTTCTGAACAACCCCTTGAACTAATACATTCTGATATATGTGGGCCAATGAGAAAACAATCAACAAATGAAGACAAGCACTTCATCACTTTTATTGATGATTTTACTCACATTACATGTGTTATGTTTATGAAGCACAAGTCAGACATCCTGAAAATGTTTAAATGCTTCAGAAGGAAAGCTAAGAAAGAATGTGAGTACTCTGTGAAGAAGTTGAGAACAGATAATGATGGTGAGTATAGAAGTGAAGAATTTGAAGACTATCTTGAGAAGCATGGGATTCAACATGAATATAGTTCTCCATATACACCTCAACAAAATGGGGTTGCTGAAAGGAAGAACAGAAGCTTGGTGGAAATGGGAAGAACCATGTTGCTTGAACATGGCCTTACTCATTACTTTTGGAGGCAAGCAACAAGTACAACAATTTATATTCAAAATCAATGTTTCTATAGGCCTCAATCAAACAAGACTCCATATGAACTTTTCTATGGCATTACTCTAAGTATGAAGCATGATAAAGTTTTTGGGAGCCCATGCATTATAAAGAAGAAAGGTGGAAGCAGTGGAAAATTCAAGCATAAAGGAGAAGATATAATTTTTCTTGGATATGCACCAGAAGGAAGAGGTTATAGATGATTTAAAAAAGAAACAGGAAGAATTGAGGATGCAGTTGATGTAAAAGTAATTGAAACTCTGGGAAAAGATAAGCATGTCCAGACAAACAAGGAAGATGAGGAAGATGAAGTTAACGATTCTGATAAGGATGAAATGAATTGTAATCCTAATCAAGATAAAGAATCAGATTAATCCATATAAAGTGATGAGGAAGGCACACAAAAAACTTATCCAAGGCTGATGAAACAAGTGCAAGCTCAGAATATTATTGGTGATCAATGTCACACAATTCAAACAAGAAGAAAAAGTAATTCTATTTCACATACTTCCTTGTATTCCAAAGTGGAACCAAATGATGTTAAAGAAGCCTTTTAGAATCCAGAATGGGTTCAAGCCATGAATGAAGAATTGGATCAGATTGAAAATAATGACACATGGGAACTCGTACCCAATCCTGAAAGTAAGAACATTATTGGAACCAAATGGGTCTTCCAGAACAAGTTGAATAAAGAAGGTGAAGTTATTAGAAATAAAGCAATATTGATTTGCAAAGGCTACTCTCAGATTGAAGGAATTGACTTTAAAGAAACTTTTTCTCCAGTAGCCAGATTAGAAACTATCTGAATCTTTCTTGCTATTGCTGCACAACGAGGCTACAAAATATTTCAAATGGATTTTAAATCCGCATTTCTTAATGGTGATATCAAAGAAGAAGTTTATATTGAGCAACCATGTGGCTTTGTTGTTGGGAAGAATGAAAGTTATGTGTGCAGGTTGAAGAAAGCCTCGTATGGGCTAAAGCAAGCTCCAAGAGAATGGTATTCCAAACTGGATACTTTCTTAAAGAAGATGAACTTCAAGAAAGGAAGAGTTGAAAACAATCTGTACATCAAGGAAATCCAATATCTTTCTCTCATTGCGATTGTCTATGTTGACGACATTATTTTTGCTGGGAATGATGAAAGAAACTGTGAAAGGTTTGCTGAAGAAATGAAGAATGTCTTTGAGATGTCCATGTTTGGTGAAATGAGATACTTTCTTGGGTTACAAATTTTGCAACAGAAAGAATTCATTTTTCTCTCCCAAGAAAAGTATGCTAAGGAACTTATTAAGAAGTTTGGGATGGAAAAATCAAAACCTGTATCAAATCCTATCTCAGTGGGAACAAAGCTAAGAAAAGATGATGAAGGAAAAGAAGTTAATCAGAAATAATATCGAAAGTTGATTAGAAGTTTGTTATACCTAACTACATCAAGACCAGATATTGTTATTTCTGTTACCTTATGTGCCAGATTTCAGAGTGCTCCTAAAGAATCACATCTTATCGCTGGAAAAATAATTCTCAAATACATAAAAGACACAATATAATTAGGAATCAAGTATAGTGGCACAAATAACATTGATTTTTTTGGCTATTCAGATGCAGATTGGGTAGGAAATGTTGATAATAGAAGATCCACATCTGGTGGAGTGTTCTTTATGGGAAAAAGTTGTGTTGGCTGGCACTCGAAGAAGCAGAATTCTGTGACACTCAGTGTAGATGAAGCTTAATATGTTGCTGCAACCATGGCTGCTACTCAACTTATCTGGATGAAAACACAGTTGAAAGATTTGTTAGTTGAAGTGAAGTTTCCCTTGCTCTTGGGATATGATAATCAAAGCACAATTAATCTTACCAAGAATCCAGTCCAACATTCTCGATCGAATAATATTAACATCAAATATCATTTCATCAAAGAGCTTGTAGAAAAGAATGAACTGAAACTTGAATATGTTTCATCTGCTGAACAAGTTGCTGATATTTTTACAAAACCCTTGCCAAAGAAATCATTCTCAAGACTGAGGTTGAACATGGGTGTCCAACCTCTTTCTTTTCAAGGCTAAGGTATGTTGCTCCGTCACCTCTCTCTTCTTACCTTTGGATTGTTTTGTCAAGGGGGAGAAGTTGTTTGTATCATAAATCTATTTGTTTAAATAGAGAGTTGTGGGTAAGCTGTGAACTCAGAATTGTTTGTGTATGTGAACTATTCTAACTGTTTTTTGGAGTGGTTGTAGGAAAGAACTTGAAGTTTTTTACAGGATGTATGAATCTGAAGATGTATGAAGTTGAAGATGTCATTTTCACTACCTATGGAAAGCATGGTTTTGCTGTCAATGATTCTTGTTTCCTATAATTAGTTAGCTCACGTAGGATTATAATTATTGATAAGTAATACATTGCTTGAGGTTACAAATTTTGGTGATTTATTAAAACTTGGTTGACAACAAAATCCAAAGGGGGAGATTTTTAGGACCAAGCTGAAGGAAGATATGGTTTGCATGGATTGTCTTTTGTTGACCTTGGAGAAGTTTTCATAAAGGAAAGACATCTTGTTTTTCTAAGAATTCAGAAGTTGGAAGTTTGAAGATTCGGAACCAAGAATTTTGAACATTCAGAACCTGGTGTTCGAAGAATTCAGAGTTTGGAAATTGAGAAGTTCGGAACTGAGAATATTGAACATTCAGAACCTAGTGTTTATAGAATTCGGAGTCTGGAAATTGAGAAGTTCATAATCGGGAAATTGCAAATTCTTGAAAGATGGCTGATAGGAGACATAAAGGCCCCATTGTGACGATGCTTTGCTATTTTGTAACTCTAATTTGTGAGTACATGCAAGTAGTCATAATGAAAGAAAAAGTTGGGTGGTGAAGATATACCGAGATCTGGAGGAGTCATTCTGAGAATTCAAAATCTCTGGTATCGATAATTGAAGAAGTCGTATCGAGAACTAAGAGCCGTTCCAAGAATCTGGAAGAGCCGTTCCGAGAACCTGAAGTTCGTAGTGAGATGTTCGGAGTTGACTTAATGAAGAATAAGTTCGTATCAGAAAGTTTAGAGTCGACTTGTTGAAGAAGAAGTTCATAGCGGAAAGTTCGGAGTCGACTTCATGAACCTGAAGTTCGTATCCAGAAGTGTGAAGTCATGCCAAGAATTGGTGAAGTCGTAACGAAAAGCCGTACCGAGAAGTAATGAGGAGTCATACCGAGAATTGAAATGGTGTCATGCTGAAGATGCAATGAAGAGTAATGCCGAGAGTTGAAGTGATGCTGAAGAATCAAGAAGAGTGGATCCGAGAAAGTGATGCCGATGAATCAAGAAGGGTGAATCCGAGAATATAATGCCGAGAAGACAGATGAGTGGATCGGAGAATGTGACTCCGAGAAACCTACGTAATAAGGCCGGATCTGGAAAAGGCCAAAGCTATAAATCAAGTGAAGGGGAAGAAGATTCGAGAAGATTCTAAAAGCGTAGAAAAAGTCTTAATTACTTCAAGATTTCAGGATAAATTAATATTTGGGTGAATTTAAGTGAGCGGGAAAATATTTTGGTTTCCCGCCTAAGCATACTTTGGAGAACCTATAAAAGGAGATCCGGGTGCTAAGTAAGAGTGTGATGAAAAAGTAGAGAGAGAAGCTCTGATAATCTAGAGAGAGGAAGAAATGTTGGGTTGACATAGTTTCATTACAGTTTCAATCGTAATGAGAATTTGATACTAGTTGACACCGTATTGAGTTTCTCTGATTGAAAAATTTAGAGTGAAGTATTTAGAGTGGATATTTGGAATGGGGAATGAGTACTGACTGTCACCGTATTGAGTTTCTTAGACTGAGGAAGACTCAAATTGAAGAATCAAAGTGAAGAATAAAATCTAGAGTAGATATTCGGAATTGGGAATCAGTACTGGCTGTCACCATATTGAGTTTCTTAGACTGAGGAAGACTCGAATTAAAGAATCAGAGTGAAGAAGAAAATCCAGAGTGAAGAAATCGGAGTGGATATTCAGAATGGGGAATTAGTACTGGCTGTAATCATATTGAGTTTCTCAGACTGAGGAAGACTCAGATTGAAGAATCGGAGTGAAGAAGAAATATCAAAGTGGAGATTTCGGAGTGGAGATTCAGAGTGGAAAGTTCGGACTGTATTTAATCTATCCCAAGTCCATGTAGTCCTTGCCTCTCTTTTGGGTAAGTAAGTGAAGATTTGTGGTGAATTTACTTACACCTGTGTATTTGAAAGGAAGTGCAGGAAACATAAGTTGTTACAAGAAAAGAGACTTTTCCTTATTGTGCTAAGAGGGTGCACATGCACTGGAGTGATTGTTTCACAGTTCTTCAGGAGTGTAAGGGTATATCCTACTCATTGTAATCCAAGGATTATTTTCTTAGTGGATTGTATGGTGCTGGATTGTTTCCAACCATACCAAGGATGTAACTATTCTTATTGAATAGTGAACCTTATAAATTGTTGTGTTCCTTTTGGATGTGTGCTTGTTTGTTTCTCATCAGGGAATTTTATCTTTAACAAGAGACAAAGGTTGTTCAGGGAACTTAAAAGAAGAAAAAGGGGTACCCCTAATTCACCCCCCTTTCAGTGTTTCTTTACTCCAACTGGGTCCTTTCAATGTCATTACCTATGACTCGTGTACTTTGGACCCTACCCAAGAAAAATACACCACAACTAAAAAATAATTCCTTTCCATTCTGTTTTCCTTGGAAAAATTCAGGTCATACCTTTTGGGGTTCAAAGTCATTGTGTTCTCAGACCATAAATCCCTCCAGTATCTCCTTAAGAAACTAGAAGCCAAACCACCTCTCATTCACTAGATGCTCCTCCTTTAAAAATTAAATTTATAAATTAGAGATAAAAAGGAGCAGAGAATTTGGTGGATGACCATATCAGTAGGATTCCCCCATCCTCAGACATTGAATCATCCCCCTATATTCCTAAATTGATATTTTTCCTGATGATCAATTGTACCGAGTGGAAGATTCTATTCCTTGGTATGCCGAAATTGTAAATTATTTGGTAAAATCTTGAATTCCTACTGATTTAAAGAAAAACCAAGCTAGTTGTCTAAAACATGAGTCTCATTAGTACATTTGGGATGACCCCTACCTATGGTGCACATGTAGTGATATAGTCCTTAGGAATTGTGTTCCTGATAATGAGTTTCAGTCTATCCTTAGATTCTATCACACTCTTGCTTGTGGGGGCCACTTTGGTACCCAACAAACTACTCGCAAAGTTCTTGATTCTGGTCACTTTTGGCTAACACTTTTTCAGGATGGCCCTGATTTTTGTAAATCTTGTCCTCATTGTCAAATAATGGGTAATGTCTCGAAAGGAAATAAAATTCCACAATAACCATTGCTCTTTCATGAAATTTTTTATGTTTTCGGTATTGAATTTATGGGGAAATTTCCCAATTCATTTGTCAACTTGCACATTCTTCGAGTAGTTGATTATGTGTCAAAATGGGTAGAGGCATGAGCTGCAATGAATAATGATTCTAAGGTAGTTGTAAATTTTTTGAGAACCCAAATTTTCTATAGGTTTTAATTACCTAGGTTCATCATCAGTGACCATGGTTCTCATTTCTACAACCGAACAATGCAATCACTTTTGTGTCTGTATGGGGTCGGTCATCGAGTGTATATTGCATATCACCCACAGACCAATGGTCAAGCCAAGGTGTCAAATAGATAGGTAAAACAAATTCTTGAAAAAACAGTTCAACCCAATAGTAAATATTAGATTCTTAGAATTGATGATTCATTATGGGCTTACCGTACTGATTTTAAAACCCCAATTGGAATGTCACCTTGTAGGCTTGTTTTTTTAAAGAGTTTTCACCTCCCTATTGAGATTGATCTTTGAGCATACTGAGCCATCAAACAATGCAATTATAATCCTTCTAGTACAGGCACTCGAAGGAAGTTGAAGATTCAGGAGCTGGAGGAAATGAGAAAAGATGCATATGAGAACTCCATGATTTATAAGGAGAAAACCAAGGATGCCCATGACTATATCATCCTTCATCTTCAATTCCACATTGGGAAGAAGGTACTCCTCTACAATTCAAGGATAAAGTTTCATCCAGGTAAGCTTCGTTCCCGCTGGTTTGGACCATACACTATTACTAATGTATCTCTCTTTGGTGTTGTTAAAGTTTGAAATAAAGAAACTAAGAAAACCTTCTCTGTCAATGGGTAGTAGCTAAAGCACTTGCATGAATCCCTTTCGGAGTTATCGATGGAGGAACTGCATGTTCAAGAAGCAACATACCAATAAAACCCACCAAGTTTTATCCTTACTTCCCACATTCTATTTTATTACAGTAAGGACACTATAGACTCTAGGTGTGGGGGGATGGGTATATTCCTGGGTTAGTTAGTAATTTTCATTATTTTTTCTCTTTTCTCACTTGTTGAATAGTATTGTCACTTTCCCCCCTATTTTCTCCCTCTTTTTGGGCCAGAATGTTAATTTTATCATGAAAAAAGATGCCCTCTTTAAAATAATTCCAAATCATTTTTCATTCTTGAGTTGATTGTGCGAAAAATTCCATTGTTTTTGGAAAAATGTTTTTCAAATGAATGTTTATATGGATTTTTTTAGAATATATATTTTCAAATCATTCTTAGGTGTTTAATTGATTTTTGAAACCCATGCCTCATTAGTACTGACCAATATTTTAATCCCTTACCTGAGAGACATTCTAAGACCTTTATTGAATATTTTTCCTTTTAATCACTTTCTTGAGAGTCTCAAGTCATGTAGAGAAACTAGAACTTTACTTTATTCTATTTGAACCCATAAGATTCAAGTGTGCTACATCCATGATAGAGGCCATCATTTATTGAAAATACTTTTTTACAATTAACCTCTATTTTTGGTCACCTTAATATTTTACCATTATTAAGACTTAGAGACCATGAAATTCCTGTTAGGTAGCCACATTACAAGATTATTTATCCCTACCTACCTATATCTTGTGTATATTCTTATTTTACTTTCAACAAGTGTGGGGGAGAGGGTTTTTCAATGGGAATTATTAGAAATAAATGATTTTCATGGATTGATAGAATGGGTGCCTACATTTTCCTTGGTCAGTGGGTTCACAAGCCATATAGTATCATTTTTTTGAAAATTTTCCCTCTTTATCTCCAAGGAAAATTATAAAAAAATAAAATAGTTCTGTACAAAAAAATAGAACAAGATGGAAAAAAACTAATGGAGAAAAGAGGAATTTTATTCATTATTATTTACTGATCAACTATGACCCACACAAATAGACAATGGGGATAGTGAGTTGGAAGTGATACACTTTATGAGGGGATGAGTGTGTAAATTCATTGTGAACACTTGCTGAATTTTGAAATGTTTTGTACTTAAGAGATTAAACACTCATCTTCTCCCTCAGATATTTTATACATTAAATCCTACCAACCCTTGAACCTCAGAATAACATGTTGGAATTCCTCTTGAGTAGTACACTAGTTTTTTCCAGTAGAGAACATAGATTCTTGGAAAGAAAATGGTAAGATCACATGAACTCTGGGAAAAGAGAAAAACTACACTTTCATATGTTCCTTGAGTGAAGTGGGAAAATTTATAAGTAAGGTAGGCTGTGACATGTTGCATGGGTGAACAAATGAAGTTGAACAAATTCGAATGTGAGAGAAGAAAAATGATAGGAAAATTGATTTCATAAATGAGACATGATGAATTTCATTTATGAAGAATCTTGGAAATTTTCTCACCTTTGATTTAGGAATGAGAATTGTTTAGGATTTAATACTTTTACCAGGAGTTCAAATGTTTAGGTGTGGGGGTGTGATCGCACCACGATTCACTATTTCATTTTCACCCTTACACCACTACATTAAACGAAATTTATATTATAAATTTAAAATATAATAAAAAATTTCACTTTATGTTTGATTAATTTATTTTGTGTTTATAAATATTAAAAGAGTAAATTATACTTTTTTGGATATTTTCATTGAAGGTGGAGGTGATTTGGTGGCCCCAAAGATGATCTAGAAGAAAAATGGGCCAAACTGCATGGAATCCCATGGGCATCTGTCCACTGTTTTAAGAATTACGAAAATTATATTCATCCAAATGGGACAAAACTTTATGGTCCTCTACAAAACATAATGGGATACAACTCATCTCAAGTAACCCAAGCCCCGTTAGTCCATTAAGGGCCCTATCCTAACCATTTTGTTTAGGGGACAAAATCTGCACGAAGTCAGAAGTTTGGTTCGGTATTTTGACAATATATCCCAATAAAGATGTCCAATGGCCACCAAATGTGATAGGTAGATAGTTTGGAGTCTTGAAAAAAACTCTCTTATTTTTTCCAAGTTGTGATATGGCCGTTTACTTTTCCAAAACTGAGAGTCAAATGGTATCACCAAAATTGGGCGCTCAAAACCGCTTACCATTTTGGATATAAAAGGGCACCAAGGGACCTCATTTGGAAGTTCAAACTAGGATCCAAGATCTAGAATTTTGGATTCCTAGGAGATTCTCAAAATTATCCAATATGTTCTAGAGTCCCCTATCCTCATAGGGGGATCATGGATGAAGAAGGAGTTCCACCTGACTTTCCTCATCCTCTCGATGTTGGGCTAATCGGTGGGTGTTCGTTGTGAGGGAGCTACACATATTGTAAAGAGATTTACGATACTTGTACTACTAATTGATTGATGTATTTTGGGTTTGAAAACATTTAATTTATAAGTATCTTAATTTGATTTATATTTGTTTGATTTAACTGAATGAAATGCTTTTTACTTTTAACTGATCGATGTGAGGTTTTGAGTGCGTGACTTGAGTAGTTCCGATTGGACAAAAAAAGAACCCTTTTCATACCCACTTATTTGATATTTCAATTTTATTTGGAAGTTATTATACCATGCATGAGATCTGCACCATATCTATATGATTGTTAAGTTATGGTTTGGCTCAATGTGCTTTGATATAAAAGCTTGGAAATTAACCGGGATTCCGATTAATTTCAACCAACGACTTACATCAAACACTAATTAATATCCTAGAAAAATGAACTTGAAAAGTGTGTAGTGAACTCAAAATTAACCCTTTATCTCATATTATTTAAAATACTATTGTTCTTTCAACTTTATAACTCTTTAAATTAAGTTACTTTCTTGAAACTGTTTTCAAAACTACCCCCTCTTTTAGTATTTTTTTATTAAAAATACACACTCAAAACCTATCAATGCTCCTTGAGAGACGACCTAGGGTCTTCCCTAGACTAAAAAATATTCTTTAAATCACAATAAATTTAAAATGTCATGAAAACACGAGTATATCTTTGAAAAAGTATGATATTTTGTTCAACATGTCCGAGATTGAATAATTCAACAGCCCTCTAAGACCAATAGGTTGTAATCTTTCAATTATGACATGAAAGTCATGGATTTTTTACCGGGTAATATTCCCATTTCTAACACAATGAGAAAAATTAGAAGCATAACAATCTGGTAACCTCAAATATCTAATACATTAATAGAATAATAAATGATTTTCTTTAGTAAGTGAGTAATCTTCTTTTGGATTCATTAATTTGTGTGATATTTCATCTTAAAATAATTGAAGTTCAGGATATCTAAAAATTTGGGAAAGATATAATCGTGAATTTACATTATCTTTAGTCTTACTAGGTGTGTCCAAAATGGTATAAAATATGTAATCAAAAAAATTCTTCTCAATATGAATTACATCTAACATGTGACAAACCCACAAATCAAACCAAAATGGAAGATCCCAAAAAATACTCCACTTTAACCAATTATGATCTCTCCCAAAACCATTTATTTTTTGTTCATTTATGGTTGGTCCAGAAGTAATAGGAGGTAATGAAAATAAAATAGATTTTACCTGATTACCTGAGAGCACTTCTGGAGGTTCGTCTATTTCAATTTGACATTTTGTAAAATTATTTCTATTCCTTTGAAAAGGGTTATCCATTGGAAGAAATATATGATGACAGTCAAAATAACTAAAATTTCTACCATTACCAAGCATAAATGATTTTTTATCAGACATGTAGTATAGACATGATTTTATACCATGAGTGCTCTATCCAGATAACAAACCACACACCGTAAAGTCACTAATCATCCATAATAATGAAACTTTCATTATAAAATTATGATATGAAACTATATCAAATGTAGTAACACCGTTGTTACATAATGAAATTAACTCACCAATTACTGGTCTCAAATAAACATCAATATTATTCTTTGGATATCCTAGAATTAATATCACCAGATATATATATGGTTCCTTTATCAACATCCAAGGAGGTAAATTATAAGGAGTAATGAAAACATGCCAACAAGAATATTGACTGCCGTAATCACCAAATGAAAAAAAAACATTAGTGGAAAGGCACAAGAATATGTTATGAGGTTCTGAATCAAAAGAAGGATGCATCTGATCAAATTGTTTCCATGAATCACCATCACTTGAACGATTTAATATTTTACTGATGGAAATATTTGATTTATTACATGTAATCAATAAGTTTATGTTGAGAGACATAAATAAACTCTGTAAATGAGGTGTAATTAGAAAATACATAAACTATTTCATAGGAACTCTAGATTTTCCCTGTTATGCCTCTTTATACCTCGATTATCCACATATTGGATAGTTAACCAAGGATTAATAATCACAATAATATAAGATGTAATCATTTTAACAAGCATGATTTTTTAGATAACTAAGTCTCAAATTATGAACCAACCTCTTAATTTCATAGAAACTTGTAGGTAATTTTTTTTTTGAAACAATGAATTAACCAATGATAAATTTTGATTGAAACAACTATTTGACATTCCAAAATCTAATTTAATAGCCATAAATTTTGTAATATCTTTATGTTTTCCCATCTGACATCTCAGATATAAGGAATCATCAACATATTTCAACAAATTGTAAAACTAAGAATGTTTTAATTCAAGAATTGGAATATCATTTTGAGTTGTTGTTTTAGGAATAGACAGATTAACAATCTCATGTACTAAATTCTAAAATTATGGATCCAGAACAAAAAAAATTGTATTTTCTACTGAATTATTTTCACTATGTTGATACCAAAATATATAATCTTTCTAAAAACCAAAATTTAAAAGTTGGAGTCCAACATTTTCAAATGTTTCGAATATCCTAAGATCACATTTTTGACATGGACATTTAATTATTCATTCAGAAACAAAATTATAATTTGACGATACAAATGATATAAATGTTTCACCACCTTCAATGTAGATATGATTTATACCAGATCCATTTGTATTTTTGTGATGATTTATCCAATCATGATCGTGTAATAGAAAATGGTGTCTAATTTCTGAGTCCATAGTTATCTAATAAAATAACAGAAATAAGAGTAATTATTAACAATCACATTGACTAGGCACAATTTTTTTTATATTTTAACACCTTGAAATATTCTATGAATTATAATCAGAGTGAGGTGCTATGTTAGGACTGAATTATGGGACTCATAAAGGATCGGTGCATATAGAATAAAAATATTAAATATATTATATAAGACACATTAGTTTTTTGAAAATAATAGAATATCTCTTGAATGATGTCTCATATGATAAATTATATATCATCGTTGGTTCTGAGATGTGAGGTTTACCCAAGGAACGACATAATATTTGTGAGCATAGGGAATTTCATAAAATAGGAATTCATTTAATATTTTTATTATAATTTATTATTAAAATTTGAAGTATCTTCCAAACTATTTATCGTATGAAAAATTGGAGACCACCATTGGGTCGAGGATGTGAGGTTTACCCTAGGCACGATATAACATTTGTGAGGATCGTGTGTTTCGTTAGGTTTCATGTGAGGGTAATTTATTTAATTCTTTTATTATAAAGTCTTATTAAAATTTAAAGTATCTCCCAAACTATTTATCATATGAAAAATTGAAGACCACTGTTGGGTTCAAGATGTGTGGTTTACCCTAGGTGTGACATAACATTTGTCAGCGTCGTGTGTTTTGTTAGATTGCACGTGGGGGCAATTATTTTAATATTTTTTTATAATTTATTATTAAAACTTAAAGTATCTAAAAAACTATTTATCAAATAAAAAATTGGAGACCACTGTTGGGTCCAGTATGGGGGGTTTACCCTAGGCACGATATAACATTTTTAGCATCGAGTGATTCATTATATTACACGTGAGGTTCTCATTTTTAATATTTTATTAATATTATTCATATAATTGTTTATTTTTATATATAAATATACATTACCATATTTATACAAATTATTAATTTCAATTATTTTAATTAATTAAAAATTTATATTAAATGATTATTAATTAATTAATAATGATTATGTATATATAAATATATATATCACAATTTGTTATAAATTATGTAATGAATATTATTAATTATGTAATGATTATTATAAATTATTATAAATTATGTAATTATTATTATGTAATGATTATTATTAATTATTTAAATTATTATTAATTATGTAATATATATATATATATATATATCAGAATTTCTTAAATTATTATAGCAGTTTTATTATTACAATTTTATAATTACAATTTTATTATTTAATTATTACTGTTATTATAATTTTTTAAATTGTTTAAATTATTATAAATTATTTAATGATGATTATTAATTTATCTAAATTATTATTATAATTTTAATAATTACTATATATATATATATATATCATAATTTCTTAATTAATATAAATACATCAAATATATTTTAACTTATTTTTAAACAAATATACAAATATCAAATATATATAAACTGATATATATATATATATATATACATATTATAAATATTTTTTACTTATGGTTAATTTTGATTATAAATAAATTTGATTACCTTGAATTTATAATTTATATAAATAATTTGTAGATAAATTTGAGTTCACATTTTTGAATTAATAATTAATTTGAATTAATAATTTTTGAATTAATATTTTTTACCCAAGATACACTATAATAGTTGTGTGAGTTGAGTATTTTTACAAAATTTATATGAAATACTAATAATAACTATTTTAATTAATACAACATTTATATGAATTATTATGGATTTCTAAAAGTTGTTATATTTTATTATATTTTTTACAAATTATTATTATTTTATAATTATCACTAATATTTATAATTTATTAATAATAAAGACTCATTAATTATTACATATTATAAATTATTTATTGATTTTTACTAATTATTTAAATCAATACTATATTTTTAATAATTAATATTTTTTTAAAATTTATAATAACTTTTTGTATTTGTTTATTTTCTTAAAAAACTATTACAAAAATTTATCCTAATTATTATTAACTAAGTTTTTAAAAAAATATTAGATATTTTAAATTGTCATTTTTTTTATTAAACCAAAATTTTAACGTTTTTTATGAATTTTTTTTATAAATAACATTTTATTGAAATGTTTCCTTAAATTAATTTTCTTATAATTGTTAAAAACTAATTAATTCTATTTATTTAAAATTATATATATATATTACATAATTTATTAATCAAATCTATTAACATCCAATTTATTATTACACTTTTATAAACAAATTAATATAAAAAATATTTAGACATACATATACGTGTGCACAAAAAAAGGAAATGGGACACAAATAAAATTAATAAAAAAACCAAAAAAACAATAAGCAATAAAGAACCGGTAATATTATAATAAATTTTCAGCAACCCTAAAACACCAAAAAAATTAAAATAAATCTACATGTTGACGAAACTAACATATTTACAAACAAATTAAAACTTCCATGATATTTCAATAATAATCATATTTCAAATAAAAATATAAAATAATAACATTTCAAAAACCCTAAACACTAAAAAAATCTATAAAGTGTAAAGATCAAACAATGCAACAAATAATGTAAATCAAATTAAAAAAACTTATGTATAATCAAGACACTCAAATCTATAATAATAAATTTAGATAAACCTTACATGTATAATAAATCATTAAAATAGGGTAAATTTCTAAACCTAGGTTTTTTTAAAATAGTATTTATAACATCTAACCAAAATACACAAAAAACTGACGGAGGATAGAAGCATAGTCCATACCTTGCAGATCTGATGTGAAATCACCCCAAAATTAGAAGAAATAGACGTTTCTATGGATTAATCGAGCTGGGTGGCCATAGGGTTCCATCATAGTTCGGGAGAGGGGGGGGGGGGGGGAGAAGAGAGGAAGAGAGGAAGAAGAAAGGAGGGGTCGTGTGCTGTTAAAACCTAATACTTTTTGTGACAGAGTAATTGCAACAAAATTAATTTTGTCGCAAAATTTTTTCCAATCAAAATTATTTTCGATGAGCATTGAATTCCATTGAAAATAATTTCAACTCGAAGGGAATTAGTGGTGGAATGATTAGTCCATCTCAAATGTCCACCGCGAATGATTTTTGTACTGGGTGGTGGGAATCCCTGCCAAAACTATTTGCGATGGATTGAGCATTCCGTCTTAAATAATTTTTATTCACAACAAAATCCTACATCCATCACAAATAGTCCACACACATGAACTATTTGCGATGGGGCATTTTTCCATTGCAAATTCCCCATCACAAATACTTGAAATTCTAGTAGTGGGATGATAATTATTGTTTTGGATTATGCCTGTTACGGTTGTACTGATTTCAACATTGGGTGACACACATGGATTGTGGATTTTATTATTATTGTAGAATTTATTTTTACCCTTGGATTGGTATGACAAGGAGGTAGTGAATTGTGCATCATTATAGGAACGTGAGGACTTATATTTCATGCATTGTGCCATGCCACATTTACTTATTGTGTGAATTTTCTATTGCATATTTCTTGTGCCTAGATAATTATATTTGAGATTGTGTTAACATTTCTTGTAGGGATAGAATAATTTGAATAATTATAGTGTCTTTATCAACCTAAATAGAATTTTCCTATATATCTTGAGGATGGAACCTTAATTATACAATTATATTGGTTTTGATCCATGAACCATTGGTCACAAGAGATGAAACGTTAGTTGGTTTCAATTACATTTATTCCAATTTTAATTTAAAGAGTGTACGTGCCTCTATAAATTGGGAATGGTGATTTATCTAATTAAACCATCATAAAATCTTGGTTGTAGTTACATGAAGTACCATTTTAAATTTATAAAGCGTAGTACTTTATCACTTGGGAATGGCAGACACATCTAACTGGACCTTGATATATACATATAAATATATATGTATATAGATACCCATAATAAAATATTTAAGAACTGTTGAGTTCTAAATTTAAATGAAATGGTTTCCATTAAATAGTGATTCCAATTGCAACTTAAAGGGTGTTTTATTCTATAAATTTCAATTGAAACACTTTATACTATAACCCATAATATAAAATTTAGAACTTAAACTATACTCGACCTATTAGTGGGTAGTAGGTAGTATCTCTAGTGATTTATTGTGGTCTTATATGACACCCAGAACTAGATTTATGAGAATGCAGAGGGGTGTGATTCTCATATAATAAGGCTTGTATCTATACTATTATTATATATATTATTTTTATCATTGTTAAATCTTATATAAGGTGTATTATTGGCATTTTTTAGAGCTATTACACCACAACATATTCTAGTCGAGCACTAGGAAGGTGTCGATGAACATGCTCTTGAAGAGGTAGGACCTCACCCGCTAGTAGTGCCACATGTGGCACCTCCAATTATACCTAACTTAGGTGATGATTCCTGGTTTTGAGAGGGTTTCCTTTAGTTTATATTGACCACACAGGGAGATCCATGGCCTAACCCTGTTAGGGAAGAGCTAACATGAGTGTTTTAGCATCAACATCTTCTCACATTTTCAGCTGATAGTGGTCCACATATTGTTGTGACATGGATAGAGGCCATGTTGTCAATCTTTGAGAACCTAGAGACACCTATAAGGAGGAAGGTAAAACTAATTAAATATCTGCTTCTTGGTTATGGAAATCATTGGTGGGATTTTATTACTTAGGAAGACCAACATCATATATGGTCTTTATATATTTTCAGGCCACATTCTAAGACTTTATTTTTGAGGATGATGAGAGATGAAAGAACTAGGGAGTTTCTACATCTAGAGAAAGGATACCTATCAGTTATGTATTATTCAACATACTTTAATGAGATTAAATTTTTTTCACCTTCCTTCACAATTGGTGAGATTTTTAGGGTGAGACACTTCGAGGATGGGTTCAGGTATGAAATACAGTCACAGGTAAATGTTTTCCACCTATATAATTTCTCTAGAATTGTGAACAAAGATCTTATCACTAAGTGTAATTTGAGGGAATATGATAGTACATGGAATGGTAGTACAATACTAATATAGTGAAGTAATTCATCTAGTGTTAGGAAATTCCATCTAGAGGGTTCTCAATACCGTAGTGGCAGCTAGAGTATCTATAATAATAATTCTGTTATATGCAATCAGTATAGGAAATATGGTCACATAAATCCTCAGTGAGACCGAGATATAGTTGAGTTCCAATACTATGGTATAATGGGTTATCTTAATATGTTTTATTAGAACTTACCATATGTTCCTAGTGGGAGAATATTTTCACCAGCTCCACCTTCTGGTACAAGATTAGTAGCTCCATGTCAGGATGGAATCTGGACTACTACTGGTCGTATAGTCTAAGGAGGTGGATGTGGTCGATGAGGCCAATCTCAAGATATGTATCAGTAACTTATTGGACCATCTTTGGGTAGTTTGGGTATAGCTCAAGGCCATGTATTAGGACAGATGTATGCAGTGCATCCTGTACCTGAGGAGCATGGTGTTGGACCATCTACAATTAGAGGTACAATCTTAGTAGTCTCTAATTTAGTGTCTACCCTTTTTGATATAGGTTCTTCACATTATTTTATCTTTTTGGATACTCTATAAATACTTGGGCTTGAGATTTAGTACTTTTTTGGCATGATGAAACTTGATACTTTTTTGAGAATATGATCAGAGAGTGTATGCATGTGTAAAGAATCCCCCTTTGAAAGGGGTGGATATTGTTTCTTATGGGAACTTTTAATCCTTAAGATGATGGGATTCAATACCATTCTCAAGATGGACTGTTTAGTTCCCTATCATTATTATTTAGACAATTATCGCTCCAAGGTATCATTTAAATCACTAGAGGGAAGTATTTATATTCACAAGGATGAATGAGATGTCCAGAAAGTGGATCTAGACTAGAGCATCATGGGCTAGGTAGTCTGATAGCCCAGATTTATATCCTTTATATGAATAAGCAGGGAACACATTAGGATAATTTACCTCCTTTAGTAGATTTTTTAGGGATGTTTTCCCTGATGATTTTTCTGGACTACCTCTTAAGAGATAGGCAAAGGTTTCTATCAATATAGTTCCAGGAGAAGCACTGATATCCATTCCTTCTTACTGGATGACTACTACTGAGAAACATGATCTTAATAGGAAACTAAAGAACTTGAAATCTAAAGTTTTTATACAAACCAGTACATCACCTTGGGGTTCACCTGTCCTTTTTTCCAAGAATGAAGATGGTACCATTAAGATTTTTGTGTATTACCATTGGTTAAACTATCTTATAGTTAAGAATAAGTGTCCATTTCCTCATTTAGATGACCTCTTTGACTATCTTTGAGAAGTGAGGGTTTTATACAATATTGATTTTAGGTCAGGATATCACTAGGTTTGAGTTATACCTTCATAAATTACTCATCAACTTTTTTAGCAGGTATGATCTTTATGATTATCTAGTTATTCCATCCAATTTGTCAAATGCACTCTCCATTTTCATGGATTTTATGAATCAAGTTTTCCACTCATATATAGATTCATTTTTGGTGGTCTTCATGGATGACATCTTGGTGAATTCTCATACTTGACATGACCATGAAAACCATATTGAGATCATTATGGATACATTGAGAGAGCACAATTTGTTTTATAAGATCACTAAATGCCAATTTTAGATTGACAATGTTCACTTATAGGGTCATATAATCTTAAAGGTATTAGTATCTATTTACCTAGAGAAGGTTAGATCTGTAGTTACCTAGGAACATCCTAAGAATTTCCTTGAAATCTAGAGTTTCTTGGGGATGTATATATATTATAGTTGATTTATTCAATACTTTTAAAACATAGAAGCACCCCTCATGGGATTGATTAAAAAGAGTGGTAAGTTTTTATGGTCAAATGCATGTGGTACAAAATTTTAGGAGCTGAAAGGGAGACTGACTTCAACACCGATCCTGGTTCTCCCAGAGATGGGAAGAAGCTATACAATTTATTATGATGCATAATGAATCTGTATATGAGTATTTATAATGCAGGAAATTTGAGTCCTGGAATACAAGTCTCACAAGTTGAGGCCAAATGAGCAAAATTACCCAACACATGATCTCATGTTGGTAGTTATAGTTCACACCATGTGTTGTTGGTGGAATTATTTTCTTGGAGAGCAGTTTGTGGTGTTTATAGGCTATAAGAGCCTAATATATATATATATATATATTCAATGTGAATTAAATATAAGATATAGGAGGAAGGTTTAATACATATAATTCTTTGATTTTGAGCTTGACTATACACCTTGGAAGGGTAATTCTAAGAAGATGCTCAGAGCCAAAGGACTCAGACACATGTAGTACAGGAGGCCAGTAGTGAGTGTCAGTTGATAACCCTATTTTATGAGATACACATAAAGGTCCAAGAGCATGATGAGCATTCTATCCTTATAGATTTAGTACTAACCTATTCACTTCTATAGATATTGAAGATATGTAAACTATCAGATCCTGAGGGCCTATTACCAAGGGAGATTTTTTTAGGAGAGGATCTTCTGCTAGGATGGATCATTGATGAGGATGAGGTATTATACATATATGGACACGTCTAGGTTCCTAAAAAATATGAGAGTAATTGATATGAGAGTCTCATGCTTCTAATTGGGTGGTACACCCTAGGATTAAAAAGATGTATCATGATATTTGTTTCCAATACTGGTGTGCTGGTATGGGAAGGGGATAACTTGATTTTTACTTGTTGTTCGACCTATCAGTAGGTAAAGGCAGAACACCATAGACCAGAATACATTCTATAGTAATTTCCCATTCCTGAGTAGAAATGGGATGATGTCAACATAATTTTTTTTACTAGATTACAGATACCCCCTTAAGGAAATGATGTAGTATGGGTAATCGTCGATAGTCTCACAATTTTTTTTATCACTTTTTACCTATCAAGGAGACCTTTTTGGTGGATTATCTTAGTAGGATCTTGTCCAAGAGATTATACATATTCATGGAGTCCCATGAACTATTGTATCAGATAGGGGTTATTGTTTCACTTCTCAATTCTGGAAAGGGTTTCAGGGGAGTTATGTACACATGTACTTTTGAGTACATTATATCACCCTCAGATCAACGAGCAATCCAAACAAACAATACAAGTGTTAAAGGAAATTTTTAGAGGATGCATCCTTAATTTCATAGTTTCATGGGAGAAACATATAGATATATCTGAATTCACTTAAAATAATATATTTTAGGTGATGATTCCGATGTATCCTTACTTGGCCCTTTATGGTAGGTCATGTTGTTCACTTCTATATTGGTTAGAGGTAGGGGAGGAAACACTACATGGACCTCATCTTGTTCCAAATACTTTAGAGAAGGTTCAGTTGATGAGGAAGTGAATGTACATGGCATAGTCTAGGAATAATTTTTATGATGATATCTAATTATGACCTATGGATATAGAGGTTAGGAATTTAGTCTTCTTACAAGTATCAACTAGACCGGGGAATCAATAGTTTAGGCAGAAAGGTAAACTGTCACCCTGTTTAGTTGGACCTTTTGAGGTTTTGGAGAGGGTCTGTAACATCCCAAGGTTTTCTAAAAATAAATTGAAAATGCTTGAAATTTTGTTTAAGGTATATATTTATAAGTATCCTTTAAACATAATTTTATTTCTTCTATGTTTTGAATTTCAAGAAACTGTCATCTACAATTGTGTTCAGTATGTTATTTAGAGTCTGATGGAACAAACTTGTTTTTTTGGTGAATAGTAACATGCCCTTATGAATAGTAATATGAATAGTAATATGACCTCATGAATAGTAAATAATAATAATATTTTATTTTCCCATGGCAATAGGATAATGGGA
The DNA here is from genome assembly GCA_963277665.1 of Viscum album. Classification (NCBI taxonomy): domain Eukaryota; kingdom Viridiplantae; phylum Streptophyta; class Magnoliopsida; order Santalales; family Viscaceae; genus Viscum; species Viscum album. The sequence continues at coordinate 457,596,645 of OY728120.1, read as the reverse complement.
TCTTAATTAATTTTCCAATGTCACATAAAACTAATTGCACTTCAATATTGTTATTTTTCGAATTAACTGTGACCTTATTTAAAAATTAAACTAATAATATTTAGAAAATTATTTTTGAAAAATGGAGTTCATTTTTTAATTCTAAACATCGAAAAATGGTTGGGGTAAATTTTTGGTATTTTTCTGAAACTCTTGAATTTTCGGTGAATAGTGAAATACTGTAAAATACCGTATAATCAATTTATCAGTAAAAATGCACTATTTATGACATCATAAGTGATGCAAGGCCACTTGCTTCGAACTCACTTGATATTTTCACTATTTAGGTCCACTTTATTTGATATTATTCATAGTCTTGATAAAAATATTATAATAATAATTAAAATAATCTAAATTACCTCCCCTCCTCCACTATAAATACCACCCTCACTCCCCTCTTCCTCCCACACCTCTCAAGCCTTGAACATTGTCTAAATTCTGCCAAATTCCTTCCCCAATCTTCTTCCCCACGTCCTTGCTGGTCTCACCAAAATACCAAGACCAAAGCCCTTAAGGAGGATCTCAAGGAGAAGAGATCAAGAGGTAAACATCCTCTTTCATTTTCATTCTTTTCTTCCATTTTATGTTATTCTCTTCCTTTCCCTTTGTCTTTTGTTGGGATATTTCACTAAATATTTCCCCTTACTTTCCAAAGTTTGTATTATGATGAGATATTCCATTCCTCTCATCAATATTGTTTTTATAAAATTTTAAGAGACGCCGTTAGGCTGCCGAATTTTTGTAAGACATTTCTCATGTTATCTTTATTTCATGATTCTTTTCTCTTCTTTCTTCACCCTCTCTTATCCAAGAGGCATGAAATCTACAGAATCATGTATATTCTGGATGTTTTCATGTTTATGGAAAATTACAAATCATTATTCCTCTCCTCTCTCACTTATTTAAGGAATAAGAACATTGTCCGTGATGTGTCGAATTACCGACATCGTGGACGATGTAATTTCACTTTCCATTAATTCTTTCAAGTCTGGTCATGAAACCATTTATATGGTTGAAACAGGTTATAATATATTTTTTATAACTCATATATGGTTCTGTAATTCTTTTGTACCCATGGTTCAAATTTATTAGACTAAATGAGGTTGTAATTATCAAAGAACCACTTAAATGATCTAAACGAACATAATTAATGTTTTAACTTATAAATCATCATCATATAAAGAATCAAAGTGATAAATGGTATTATTTATGGTATTGGAAATATGTAAATACTACTCCATTCCAATTCTGGAGTTTCACTTCCAATCAACAAGAACGATTCATCATGAACCGATCGTCAAAATCACAAAAGAACTCACCCAAAATAATGCAAGGAACAAAATACTAACAATTAAGGGGTGAAATGAGGTTATGAAATGACCATATAAGATGTTATAAACATGAACATATTTCTGTAAAATACTAATAACACTCTTTTAACCATTATACAGGAGGTTTAAACAATTTTTAAGTAAGACAAGCCTAAGGTAAGGGAATTCTTAACCCGATTTCCATTCATTGGGTTAACATTCTACTTTATAATTTATGTGCTATTTAAATTTTTTGTGTGATGGGTTTTGTTTATATTATGTTTCATTATGTGTATTTACAGAGTATATACATATTACATCCACTCTATTAAGCCTCACTTCATGTATATGATGTTTATAAGGGACTTTTCTTCTAAAATCCTCTTTTAAAATTCTGTTTTATAAGATTCAAAGGCAATGTTTTTATGCTATTGTTTATGTTGTATGATTATGTTTTGGTTATTAGGCATTGTTTATGATGAAGGGTGGGACCTATATTTCCCTCAAATGCATTGGGTATGAGTAAGTTGGAGGTCGGCCGTATGGTTACTCCAAGTGTAACTGTGATGGTTACACAAAGTAAGGTAGCCGCGAGGGTTACAAATTTTAAGGTAGCCAAGATGGTTACAAGATTATGCAAGTAATGCCCCAATATACCTCTATGATTATAATTATGTTTGTGTGGATCTTGTGTAAATCTCATGTTACGCTAAGTAATATTTTATGGGTGGAAAGCATGTCTTTTGAAAATGTTTTCATACGTCATGCGTATTCATGGACTAGTGTGATTTTTCCTTCTTTTTCATACCTTACTGAGATTTTGTGCTCATCCCAAGTTTTTAAATGATTTTTCACAGGTTAATTATGAGTAATACAAGGAAGGAAGACATGTTAAATGTTGAAGAATTGTCAAGGAGTCTTGTTTTATGTTTTAATGTTTTATATTCTGAGGAAAATGGAAACTGATTTTATGGTATCCACTATGTAACAATGTGTAATGTTATGAATGTTTTGTCTTAATTCTCTAAAGCTCTAAACTTGAAAAGGTCCTCAATTTAAAATGAAGTGTTTTCTTGATTAAATTAAAGATTATGTATGAAATAAGTGTGGGTCCTTATAGTTGGTATCATAGAATGGTTTAGATAACTTTAGGGGTTAAGGTGATGCTAATAGAATACCATAAATAATTTTCACTCTATGTTTAATTTGTTATAGCATTTAAAGATTACCATGTTGCTTCATCTAAGAATTGTTTGTTTAGAATGGTTGTTCGTAGAAGGAACATGGATGCTGAAGAGGATAGGCACCGACAGAATGACATCCTTCCTGATCAACAGCCCGAAATGGTAGGGATTGGAACCGAGCAGTTTGTGACAGTAATGGCTCAGCTAACGCAGGCAATAAATGGTGGTGGCATCCATGCAAGAGGAAAATTAGAGGTACCCCAACGGAACATGACAGTGGTGGAACATTTTATGAGACAACATCCTCCTGCATTCAATGGATCTTCTGACCCAGTGGCAGGAGAAGGATGGATTAAAGCCCTTGAAAAGATATTTGATGTTATGGGATGTTCAGAAAATAAAAAGGTAAGTCTTTCCATTTATCATTTTGAAGGGGAAGCTGATCAGTGGTGATCAATGGTAAGGAATATTAGGGGTAGAGAGGATTTTGATTCCTTAGTGTGGGATGAATTTAAAAGTCTTTTTCTTGAAAAATATTTTCCTAAGGTGGTGCGACTTAGAATGGAGAAACAATTCCTTGATTTGAAACAAAAGGAGGAAGATTCAGTGGCTATGTATGAGGCGAACTTCACCCGACTGGCGATGTATGCTCCAAATCTTATTCTGGATCTCGATAGCAAAATCAACCGCTTTTACTCAGGATTGAAGCCAAGGTATCGAAGGGCGTTGGCCTCCCATGAATTCAAAAGTTACGAGAAACTTGTCCGATGTGCTGAGAGGGTAGAGATAGAGTTTGCTGACGATCACATGCAATTTGGAAACAAAGAGAAGAAGAGGTCCAATTGGAAACCAATGGGTAAGAATCAACCAATGAAATCTGATGGTAAGAAAATACAGTTTCCAGTTTGTGAAAAGTATGGCAAGAAGCACCCTGGGGAATGTCTTATCAAAATTGGGAAGTGTTTTAAATGTGGTAAGTTTGGACATATGGCCCGAGATTACAATGAAAATGATCCAAAGACTAATCCTGATAAGAAAACTGTAAAGTGTTTTAAATGTGGTGAGATGGGTCACTATGCAAATGCCTGTCCAAAGAGGGATCCAAATGATGCAAAGAATCCATAATACAAGCAAAAAGGTGTAGTGAGATCCTTTGTGACTACGTCAGTAGATGTTGGGCCATCCAATGAAGTTGTATCAGGTACTTTGTTTGTACACTCATATTTTGCTAAAGTTTTGTTTGATACGGGGTCTACACATTCCTTCATCTCTGAGGAATTTTCTAGTAAATTGGAAATATCACCTCAACAAATGATACCCGAACTTGTTGTTAAAACACCAGGGGGAAATGTTATAGCAAAGAGGAATTATAAGAATATTTATATTGTGGTATGTGGAAAGACTTTACCTGCAAACCTTGTTGTTTTACCCTTAGTCGAGTTTGATGTTATTCTGGGGATGGACTAGCTTTCTGATTATCATGCTAAGATTGACTGTAGAGCTAAAGAAGTTGTTTTTCAGAAAGAGTTTCAGTTTGTATACAAGAATGAACCCATACAATTGATAACATATCAAGAAGCTGAGAAACTACTGAAATATGGAAATGAAAGTTATCTGGCTCATATTGTTGAAAACAAGGGAACTATTCAAATTAATGATGTGCCAGTGGTAAATGAATACCTTGATGTTTTTCCTGAGGAGTTACCCAGTGCCATACCTAAACGAGAAGTCAAATTCACAATTGACTTAGTTCCTGATGCTAAGCCAATTTCAAAACCCCCATATTGTATGGCTCCAATAAAACTTCTTGAATTGAAAAATCAGTTGCAGGATTTGCTTGTCAAAGGCTTCATTCGTCCCAGTACTTCACCATGGGGAGACCCTGTTTTGTTTGTTAAAAAGAAATATGGTTCCATGAGACTTTGCATTGATTATAGAGCTTTGAATAACATCACTGTTAAAAAAAAGTATCCTTTGCCTCATATTGATGACTTGTTTGATCAGCTCCAGGGAGCTCAGTGCTTTTCCAAGATTGACTTGAGATCCGGATACCATCAGCTAAAGGTGAAGGAGGATGACATCCCGAAAACAGCCTTTCGTACTAGATATGGGCATTATGAATTTGTTGTTATGCCATTTGGGTTAACTAATGCACCTGATGTATTCATGAATGTTATGAATAGAGTATTTCATGAGTTCTTGGATAAGTTTGTGGTTGTTTTTATTGATGACATTCTGGTTTTTTCTAAAAATAAATAGGAGCATGAAAAACATCTAAGGGTTGTTTTACAAACTTTAAAAGAAAAGAAACTATATGGAAAATTTAGCAAGTGTGATTTTTGGTTGCAACAGATTTCTTTTCTTGGGCACATTGTAAATAAGGATGGAATAATAGTTGATCCTGCCAAAACAAAAGTAGTTGATGAATGGCCAAGACCCACAAATGTTACAGAGATTCTTAGTTTTCTGGGCTTAGCAAGTTATTACTGACGCTTTGTTAAGAACTTTGCACGGTTAACTAGCCCAATAACTAAGTTAACACGGAAAGGGGTTAAATTTGTTTGGACAGAGGAATGTGATGTTTGTTTTCAGGAACTAAAGAAGAGATTGGTGAATGCTCCACTTTTGGCCTTACCTTCCCGGAATGGTGAGTTTGTCATCTATAGTGATGCTTCTTTGAAGGGACTTGGTTGTGTTTTGATGTAGAATGATCAGGTAATTGCCTATGCTTCGAGACAACTTAAACCTCATGAGATGAATTATCCCACACATGATTTGGAATTGGCAGCTGTGGTTTTTTCTTTGAAAATATGGATGCATCATCTATACGGAACCAAATTCCAAATATATAATGACCATAAAAGTCTTAAGTATATATTCACTCAGAAGGAATTAAACATGAGGCAGAGAAGATGGCTAGAACTGATAAAGGATTATGACTGCATGATTAATTACCCTCCTGGAAAAGCAAACAAAGTAGCAGATGCCTTAAGTCGGAAAAATCATGCATCATTAACCATGCTACGTTTGGAACGTGATCCCTTGATTAATGATTTGATAAATTTTGGCTTAGAAGTTGTTGGTGCAGGGAATATATCTATTTTGTTTCAGGTTTCTGTGCAATCTTCGTTGTCAGACAGAATTATGAAAGCGCAGAGGGAAGACCGTGAGCTATAGAAAAAGGTAGAATTGGTTAAAATGGGTAATTTTCCAGAATTTAATCTTGATAAAGATTGTGTTTTAAGGTTTGGAAAAAGGTTGTGTGTGCCTTGTGATTCCCAGCTGAAGAAAGAATTGTTGTGTGAAGCTCATAGTTCTCCATTTTCTGTTCATCCTGGAAGTACTAAGATGTATAGAGACCTTCAGAAGTATTACTGGTGGAATGGGATGAAAAGAGATATTGATGATTTTACAATGAAATGTTTGACATGTCAGCAGGTTAAAGTAGAGCGGCAGTTACCGAAGGGGATTCTTCAGCCTTTGCCAGTGCCAGAATGGAAATGGGAGAATATATCCATGGATTTTGTGGTGGGACTACCAAAGACTTCTCGAGGTAACAATGTGATATGGGTTATTATTGACCGGCTAACAAAGTCTGCTCATTTTCTTTATATTCGAGATACAATGACATTAGATCAGATTTCTCGATTGTAACTCAAAGAGATTGTCAGGTTACATGGAGTTCCTCTTTCCATTGTGTCTGACCGGGATCCCAGGTTCACTTATAAATTTTGGAAGGGACTTCAGAAGTCATTGGGCACAGAGTTGAATTTCAGTACAACTTTTCATCCTCAATCAGATGGGCAGTCAGAGCGAACGATTCAAACTTTGGAGGATATGCTTCGAGCTTGTTCAATGGACTATCAGGGAAGTTGGGATCATCATCTTTCATTAGTTGAGTTTTCTTATAATAACAGTTTCCATTCCAGTATTCAGATGGCACCTTTTGAGGCCTTGTATGGAAAGCGGTGTCGGACTCCTGCGTTTTGGGATGAAGTCGGTGAAAGAAAGTTGATGGGGCCAGAATTAGTAGAAGAAGTGGATGAGAAAGTGAGGATGATCCAGCAACACATGAGGACAGCTCAGAGCAGGCAGAAAAGTTATGCAGATAAAAGAAGGAGAGACTTCTCTTTCAAGTTAGGTGACCATGTTTTCCTTAAAATATCTCCTTGGAAAAGTGTGATGCGTTTCGGTAAGAAAGGGAAACTAAGTCCATGGTTCATCGGTCCTTTTGAAATCTTGGATAAAGTTGGAACAGTTGCATACCGCGTAGCTTTGCCTCCGAGCTTATTTCAGGTACACAATGTTTTTCATGTTTCGATGTTGAGAAAGTATGTTCCAGATTCATCACATATCTTGAGGCCAGAAGTAGTTCAGCTAGAAGAGAACCTTTCTTATGAAGAAAAACTGGTTTAGATTCTTGATCGAAGAGAACAGGTATTGCGGAATAAGGTAATCCACCAGGTAAAGGTTTTGTGGAGAAACCACATGGTTGAAGAAGCAACATGGGAGTCTGAAAATGCTATGAGGGAAAAATACCCTCAGTTGTTTAATAAGTAAATAAAATTGCGAGGACGCAATTTCAAGAAGGTGGGGATAATGTAACATCCCAAGGTTTTCTAAAAATAAATTGAAAATGCTTGAAATTTTGTTTAAGGTATTTATTTATAAGTATCGTTTAAACATAATTTTATTTCTTCTATGTTTTGAATTTCAAGAAACTGTCATCTACAATTGTGTTCAGTATGTTATTTAGAGTCTGATGGAACAAACTTGTTTTTTTGGTGAATAGTAACATGCCCTTATGAATAGTAATATGACCTCATGAATAATAAATAATAATATTATTTTATTTTCCCATGGAAATAGGATAATGGGATCTTAATTAATTTTCCAATGTCACATAAAACTAATTGCACTTCAATATTGTTATTTTTCGAATTAACTGTGACCTTATTTAAAAATAAAATTAATAATATTTAGAAAATTATTTTTGAAAAATGGAGTTGATTTTTGAATTCTACACATCGAAAAATGATTGGGGTAAATTTTTGGTATTTTTCTGAAACTCTTGAATTTTCGGTGAATAGTGAAATCCTGTAAAATACCGTATAATCAATTTATCAGTAAAAATGCACTATTTATGACATCATAAGTGATGCAAGGCCACTTGCTTCGAACTCACTTTATATTTTCACTATTTAGGGCCACTTGATTTGAGATTATTCATAGTCTTGATAAAAATATTATAATAATAATTAAAATAATCTAAAATACCTCCCCTCCTCCACTATAAATACCACCCTCACTCCCCTCTTCCTCCCACACCTCTCAAGCCTTGAACATTGTCTAAATTCTGCCAAATTCCCTCCCCAATCTTCTTCCCCACGTCCTAGAGCTACTGGTCTCACCAAAAGACCAAGACCAAAGCCCTTAAGGAGGATCTCAAGGAGAAGAGATCAAGAGGTAAACATCCTCTTTCATTTTCATTCTTTTCTTCCATTTTATGTTATTATCTTCCTTTCCCTTTGTCTTTTGTTGGGATATTTCATTAAATATTTCCCCTTACTGTCCAAATTTTGTATTATGATGAGATATTCCATTCCTCTCATCAATCTTGTTTTTATAAAATTTTAAGAGACGCCGTTAGGCTGCCGAATTTTCGTAAGAAATTTCTCATGTTATCTTTATTTCATGATTCTTTTCTCTTCTTTCTTCACCCTCTCTTATCCAAGAGGCATGAAATCTCCAGAATCATGTATATTCTGGATGTTGTCATGTTTATGGAAAATTACAAATCATTATTCCTCTCCTCTCTCATTTATTTAAGGAATAAGAACATTGTCCGTGATGTGTCGAATTACCGACATCGTGGACGATGTAATTTCACTTTCCATTAATTCTTTCAAGTCTGGTCATGAAACCATTTATATGGTTGAACCAGGTTATAATATATGTTTTATAACTCATATATGGTTCTATAATTCTTTTGTACCCATGTTTCAAATTTATTAGACTAAATGAGGTTGTAATTATCAAAGAACCACTTAAATGATCTAAACGAACATAATTAATGTTTTAACTTATAAATCATCATCATATAAAGCATCAAAGTGATAAATGGTATAATTTATGGTATTGGAAATATGTAAATACTACTCCATTCCAATTCTGGAGTTTCACTTCCAATCAACAAGAACGATTCATCATGAAACGATCTTGAAAATCACAAAAGAACTCACCCAAAATAATGCAAGGAACAAAATACTAACAATTAAGGGGTGAAATGAGGTTATGAAATGACCATATAAGATGTTATAAACATGAAAATGTTTCTGTAAAATAATAATAACACTCTTTTAACCATTATACAGGAGGTTTAAACAATTTTTAAGTAAGAAAAGCCTAAGGTAAGGGAATTCTTAACCCGATTTCCATTCATTGGGTTAACATTCTACTTTATAATTTATGTGCTATTTAAATTTTTTGTGTGATGGTTTTTGTTTATATTATGTTTAATTATGTTTATTTACATAGTATATACATATTACATCCACTCTATTAAGCCTCACTTCAAGTATATGATGTTTATAAGGGACTTTTCTTCTAAAATCCTCTTTTAAAATTCTGTTTTATAAGATTCAAAGGAAATGTTTTTATGCTATTGTTTATGTTGTATGATTATGTTTTGGTTATTGGGCATTGTTTATGATGAAGGGTGGGACCTATATTTCCCTCCAATTCATTGGGTATGAGTAAGTTGGAGGTCGGCCGTATGGTTACTCCAAGTGTAACTGTGATGGTTACACAAAGTAAGGTAGCCGTGAGGGTTACAAATTTTAAGGTAGCCAAGATGGTTACGAGATTATGCAAGTAATGCCCCAATATACCTCTATGATTATAATTATGTTTGTGTGGATCTTGTGTAAATCTCAAGTTACGCTAAGTAAGATTTTATGGGTGGAAAGCATGTCTTTTGAAAATGTTTTCATACGTCATGCGTATTCATGGACTAGTGTGATTTTTCCTTCTTTTTCATACCTTACTGAGCTTTTGTGCTCATCCCAAGTTTTTAAATGATTTTTCACAGGTTAATGATGAGTAATACAAGTAAGGAAGACATGTTAAATGTTGAAGAATTGTCAAGGAGTCTTGTTTTATGTTTTAATGTTTTATATTCTGAGGAAAATGGAAACTGATTTTATGGTATCCACTATGTAACAATGTGTAATGTTATGAATGTTTTGTCTTAATTCTCTAAAGCTCTAAACTTGAAAATGTCCTCAATGTAAAATGAAGTGTTTTATTGATTAAATTCAAGATTATGTATGAAATAAGTGCGGGTCCTTATAGGGTCAAAATAGTTTCTTATCAAATAAAACTCCCTAAGAGATATAGAGATATGAATTAAATGTTTCTAATTTCTTAGTTACATCACTACTACTCAGACCTGTCATATGTTTTCCAGCATGATGATGTGGAGCTAGATGTTGATGATTTTTTTGAGGATCACCCTATTCATATAATTTAATAGAGCATGAAGGCTCTTTGAGACATGTCAGTTCATTTATTTTGGGTGCTATGGAAGTATGTATGTGTACAGGATGAGACTTATGAGAGAGAGACCAATGTATATTTCCAGTGTCTTGAGCTTTTCCGAGATGATGTTTTACTACCCTTTGAAGGAAAACTTGGGGATGAGTTGTCCGAAGTGGGGGAGGATGTAACATTCAGACTATTATATGAGGAAATGAACAACTATAATTTTAGTTCAGTTCTTTTGGTTTTATCATAATATAGATTATTAATGAGGCTGTAAATTTTTTAAGGGTTTCTAAGGATTGTTCGAAGGCTAAAGCTTAGGTTTTTGGGGAAAACAGATGAGGTGTACAGTTAGCATATGGTTAGTGCTAACTGTGCACCAAAAATTATGTTTCCCTAAAGGGTGTCACATGGTTTTTCAAACCATGCAACCTAGAACACATGACCATGAAAATTCTACATAATTTTCTGTAGAGGTGTTTTCCATTGGTTGTGCACAATTAGTGTAACAGTATGCCTAAACCATGTGAGGGGTGCCCATGGATAGTTACTATCACATGGTTAGCACACAGTTTGGCCAACCTTGTGGAAAAACCATGATACCTATTAATATAGGGTGAACTTAAGAAATATCCCTTAAACCTTTATAATTTTTCTCACCCCTCTTCCCCTATCATTTGTCACGCATAGCACTCTCCACCCCTTGAAGTTCCTCAAGCCTTCCAACCTAGGATTTGATGTTTCTTATCCTTCCAAAATCTGAATTAAGTGCTATCTATACCATTGGATCATCATCAATAAGATATTCAATCCATTACCTTATTTTCTTGATTTATCTTACCATATTTGGTGAAGTATCTGTGTGATATATTATTGCCTATTTTTAGGGTATTTGCCTATATTTCCATTTTCTTCAGATTCAGACGAAACCCAGGGCAGATACTATATGAGTGTTTGTATAACGCCATAAGGTAGGTGGAATATGAATTTTAACTCAAGTATCATCAATCTATAATTGTTTCCATCGTTCTACATGCCTGTTTCACCCATGGTTTGACACTAAAATCAAATTGCCTTAAATTAGTTTTTTAATTTGGAATTTAAACACCCTATTAGACCCTCTTATTATTGTTAAAGTTATATGACCTCAACTTGAGACACCCCTTAGGTGTTCCATGTTTATTTATATGAACCCCTTTACATTTTAATATCCAAAACACCCATTTGTGTGTTGGGTTTTAATTCCTCAAGTGATTTGATTAATTTAAATGAAATAATTGACACTTTATGTCTAGGAAAACATGTTTTGTTTGACACTCATTAAATTAGAATAAAATTATTTATTTTATGAGACCTTATATATAACTTTAGAATTTTTGAATTAAAATTATGGAACTAAATTATATAAAGTGAATGAATTATCTTGGTTATTACATGGACTTAGTTATTTTATTAAGAATAAGGTTCCTATTATTACTATGGAACTTTTTCCTGTTAAAGGAGTGGTGACTTGAGATTTTCCTTGGATTACTAAGAAAATCACTTAAGCACTCATAGTAGACCACCTTGATTCATTGGGCCAGTTTCCAAGGGTGATACCCACCTTAGAATTTGGTCAATGAGTTATTTATACATTAACGCCCCAAAATGGTACTAAGGATTCACTAGACTCATCACTAGATATTACAATTCCTCATACACAATCATTGGATTCAGATGATGTCTTTATATAGGAGGAAACTTGTATTCTTACCTTGGTCCATAATCATTATTAGCTCAATATTTATTGTGGATATGCACCATGGTCTCAGTTAGACATTATTCTAGTGTAATTCTTTAGGTGTAATCCTTATATTACACTTGGACCCTTATAGATAGGCTACATGGTTAATGTACTGTGATATGGATCAATTATGTTATTAATATTTTCAAGACTTATTATATACTCCCTTTACTAATTTTATATGAAATTTGCATTATTTGTGTGAAATATTAATGTTTTAATACTAATTATATTTTTTGAGAAGTTTTTAGAAGTAGTCCAATTGAATTAGTTTACTATTTTATTTATAAATATCACCCTACTAATCCAAATTGTGTGGTTTTTATTTTATAGGATTAATGATTAAATTTTCCACATATCATTAGAAATAATCATTGGCCAATTATGCTATTTTAAGGGTCCTATGGACCACACAAGAAGGCCCACAAAATCTGTGAAGAAACTGGACCATCCAGGAAGATTGAATTACTAGGCTCAATTGAGAAATTAAAATTAATTAATTTTCCTCAAACATTTTTATAACAAAAAAAGTAGTCATGGATAAAAATTTCAGAGCCCAAATATAAAAAAGGGGCCCAAATGATGTTTTGAAGTCCAACCCACCATTCTATACGAGAATTAAAATCTAGACACTATTCATGACATACCTCATGATGTAATCACAAAATCAAGCTGATATGTTTCAGTGAGAAGGAGTATATATAGGTAGATGAATTTTTTGAAGAAATAATTCGTATTTTATGGAATCTTACTATTCAAAAACCAATTCAAATTTTGGTCTTCAAAAAGTTTGGATTGAAATGGACAGATTAACATTTTTTAATAAAACTGCCATAACATTGGATAATTAAGTCCAATGGAGTCCAAAATTTTAGAGTAGACAGAGGAGATAAATATATACAACTTTGAAGAAGGATAGATCTCTAGATTCAGCTGTCTGGATGTACAAATTGTCGAGACAAGTGGAGGGGTAGTTTTGGAATGCAAACAGACCCCCACCTTGGGATATAAATACATCCCCTCATCTCCTTTCAAAGAGGTTGGCATTTCAGAAGAGAGGAGAACATATTGGAACAACCAAAGCCTTTAAAAGGTCTTGGGAGGACCTTCCATACTCAAGTTTTCACTTGATATACCCTTCCTCCTCTCTTTGTTTCCTTTTACTTTTGTGTTCTTTATTATTGTAATCATGTAAGTCTTTTTTTTGTAATTCTGTTTTAATGAAGGTTTCTTCTTCAATATCTCTTATTATCATCCAACTTATATAGTTTAATATTTATGTTCTTAAAATAGTTTAAATATATTTTAATCCCCTTCCCTTATTTTTCTTTCTCATTCAATCTAAAGTTATATTTTAAATATCATCATCGTTTGTGTGTGAGTTCGACCCACCACTCTTTTCTTATCCCTTTATTTTTCTTATCTTCTTAATTTATCATCATAATCATTATAACCAGATTAATAGTCATTTAAATGGATGAGTAAATATCTCATTGGGGTGATTTATAATATAAAGATGTCAAGCAATTAAGATCATTTTCTTGATGAGTATTATTTGAATTAATATTGTGTATGTTGGACTTAACATGTCATGGATTAATGACATATTTTGTTTAAAGTATGGATTATATGGATTATTGGAACCATAAATACATTATCACAATTAAGTAATGATTTTTATTATAATCCTAGTTAATTAAAGGCTTGGATTAAATCCTTAACACTTAGTAATTCCAATCAACATCAACTTGTGACATGAGTGTTAATTTAATGCAATAAAAAGAAAGGCTGAAGGATATCACAAGATTAACTACCTAGCAATGAACTCACCCCAATATTTATCAATTTTTTAAATCAATAATAATCAATAAATCATTTCATAAGCTCTGCAAACAACCCCCCCAATCAGAATACAATCAATTAAAAACAATCGACTATTAAAAAGTATCATCACTGAGGATTCGTCCTGAGTGCTACTATACACATTAGCAGAGCACCAGAACCTTTACCGGTCGATAAGAAACAATTGGACATGCTTTAAAATGGATCCATTTCTAATTATGGTGCTTTATGTAGTCATTAGTTTCTGGTTATTGTAAATAAAAACAAAAAAAAAAATTTAAAAAAATTGAAAAAAAAACACCAAGAAAAACCCGCCTTCTCATAAAAATCATAAACTGAAAAAACACAAAGAAAAACCCATCTTCCCCTTTATTCCAACATATCTCTAAATTCCCCATAGGCTCCTAAACAATCCCTCGGATTTTTTTGACCATGAAATTGAGCAAACACTTCACGAACTTAGGAGGAACATAAGAGATAATCAACTCATTCAAGAACCTATCCTTGTCCAACCAATTGAATTAGATATGGCTAATCTTAGGGATCAAACACATAAAGAATTTCTGCCCATGATATGAATTACCAACCTCTTGGTATTAAATATCCACACATAGAGTCTAACTTTGAACTCAAATCTGGTTTGATTCATCTTGTTTCTCATTTCCACGGTCTAGCCGGTGATGATCCAAATCTCTACCTTAAAGAGTTCCAAGTGGTGTGCTTTACCATGAAGCCTCAAGGGGTTTCTGATGAACAAATAAAACTTCAAACATTCCACTTATCCTTAGATGACACTTACAATTCATGGATTTACTACCTCCCTCCTGTTTTCATAACCACATGTAATGACATGAAGCGACTCTTCTTATAGAAATTATTTCCTGCTTCTCGTACTGCTTCTATACGAAAGGAAATTAGTGGTATCCGTCAATTCCCTAATGAATCACTCCATGAGTACTGGGAGAGGTTCAAAAAGCTTTGTGAAACCTACCCACATCACCAAATCCCTGACCAACTCTTGATCCAACACTTCTATGAGGGGTTATTGGCAATGGAGAGAACCCTCATTGATGCCGCAAGTGGTGGTGCTCTTGTTGATAAAACTCCTACAGTAACAAGAGATATCATAAGCAACAAGGTTGAAAACACACAACAATTCCATACTCGAGCACATGATCAAGTAAAATAAGCCCAATATAGTCAATCTATAGAGCCGAACAAGATGAAAGAGTGGATGAGTGAACTTACAGGTCATGCGTGCCAACTAGCTGTGGCGGCCAAAGCCCCAACCTCATGTTATCCACAATCTCTATTCCCTAGACCTATCAAGAAATATGGAATCTGTAGCTCCCCATATCATCAAACAGATACATGTCCAAAACTTCAAGAGGATCCCTCTGATTCATCTGGAACAATGGAGCTAAATGTAGCCTATGCTCAGCAGAACACTAACCCTCAACTATCAGGTCAGTTTGTTAGAAACTTCAACCAACCTCACACTGAGCCCTTCTCTTCTTACTATAACCAATGAATGAGGTATGATAATACCATCTCTCATCCCCCTCAATTACCTTCTCAAAACCCAAACTAGTTTCAATATGGTCAAGGTTTTGGTAACTTCCAACAATATTATCTTTTTGTTCCTCAACAACAAAGGAGAAATCCTCCTCCTACTCCTCCAGGTTTCCAATATCCTAGTGGGCCTTCTCAATTCCCAAACCAATACAATCACTTTCCCATGAACCAAAATCAAGGTAATCCCAATCCAGGACAAGACTCTTCTTCCAAGAAGCCATGGGAAAGTGTAGTGGAAGATCTTTCCTCCTTCACCCATTCCATCCTTAAAAATTGAAACCCAAATCGGTCAACTTGCATCCCACCTGAGTCAGCAACAACAATAAAATTCTTCCCAACTCCTAGCTCAACCATTCCCCAACCCCAAGGGAAATTTAAGTGCAATTGCACTTATATCAGGGAATAAAATTGCTATGCCTCATGATGAGACCTCCCACTACCCTTTAAATGTTTACCTAGAAAATGAAAAGAAAAAGAAACTTAAAAAGGAAACTGAATCCATTCCCTCACCTCCTTCCATTCCACTTAAGAATATAATTACTTTTCCTCAAGCTGTTTCTAAACTAAGGAAGTCATTTGAACCCGATCCTAAAATTCTTGACATGTTTAGACGTGTTGAAGTCAACATTACCCTCTTAGATTCCATAAAAAAATCCCTAAGTATGCCAAGTTTCTTAAGGAATTGTTCACCCACAAGAGGCAACTTAGGAACTTCTAAAATGTTTCCACCCAAAAGTCTATTCCCATAAAGTGCAAATATCCAGGGACCTTTACGGTTCCATGCCAAATTGGAAGTTCCAAATTTGATGATGCACTCATAGATCGAGGAGCCTCAATTAATGTCATGCCCAAATCCATATTCTCCAACCTTAGTGTAGGTCCCTTGCACCCAACAAGTTTTGTCATTCAATTATCCAATCAAAGCACAAATAGTCCTATGGGAATAATCGAGGATGTCCTTGTTCGAGTTGATGATCTTATCTTCCCAGCTGATTTCTATGTCCTTGACATGGAAGGTGAGATGAACTCTTCTAGATCCCCCCTAATTCTAGGAAGACCATTCCTAATGAAAACAAGAACTAATATTTATGTCTATTCAGGCATCTTGTCCATGGAATTTGGTGACCAACTGGTCAAGTTCAACATTTTCCAAGACATGCAACACCCATCTAAGGATCACTCTTCATTCTCAATCCATGCTTCTGAGGACACTAATAAGAGTCAATTGAACCCGAATCCATCATGTTCTTCATGTTCTAATGAAAAAGGATCTTGTGAAATCTGCACCCTGATTAACCACGTTATAAATGGTGAATTTGATGTTGACCTCTCATTCATAGACTCCATCAATCTATAAGAACTTGAAAGCTCTCTTGAATCCCACATCAACTCTGATATCTACTGCTCCACCTTTGACAGTATTAAGGAAAATAAATCTGAAGCAATTGAAGTCCCTTCCTCCATTCCAGAGTTGTCTAAACCACAAACGAAAGATGAGACTGATCTGAAACCTCTTCCCACACACCTAAAATATGCATCCCTTTTCCATGATCACTCTTATCCTTTCATTATCTCTTCTTCACTTATCGAAACTGAGGAGTCCAAACGTGTTCAAGTGTTAGAGGAAAACAAAAAATCCTTAGGTTGGACCCTAGATGCCATACCAGAAATCAAGCCCGCTCTTTGCATGCATCACATCCATCTTGAGAAATCATCCAAACCAATTATACAACCACAAAGAAGACTCAATCCACTCATACATGAGGTAGTTAGGGAAGAGATCACCAAGATTCTTAAAGATGGTATTATCTACCCAATTTTCGATAGTGAATGGGTTAGTCCAATTAAAGTTGTACCTAAGAAGGGTGGGATAACTATTGTCACAAATGAACATGTGGAGGTAGTCACAACTTGAGTGAAGAATAAATGGTGTGTGTGAATCAACTATAGGAAATTAAATGTTGAAACAAGAAAATATCACTACCCTATTCTATTCCTTGATCAAATGCTAGAACGATTATTTGGGAAGTCACACTATTTATTTCTTGATGGATACACCAACTATTTCCAAATCCCAATCGCACCTCAAGGCCAAGAAAATAATACTTTCACTTGCCCCTTTGGAACATATGCATATAGGAGAATACCTTTTGGCATTTGGAATGATCCTGCAAGATTCCAAAGGTGTATGATGTGTATCGTTTCAGAATTCATTAAAAATTGCATGGAATTATTCATGGATGACTTTACCATTTATGGTGTGTCATTTAAATTTTTCTTTAATTCGCTCTCTCTAGTCCTTCAAAAGTGTGTAAAGTGTAACCTTGTGTTAAATTTTAAAAAATGTCACTTCATGGTTGCAAATGGGATTGTTATAGGGAACATATTTTTAAAAGAGGGTATTGAAGTTGATCCTGCCAAAATTGAAGTGATCCAATCACTTCCTAAACCCACCTCTATTTGAGATATCTGTTCATTCCTCGGTCATTCCACTTTCTATCGATGATTCATCTATAACTTCAGTAGGATTTCCCTCCCACGCACTCAGTTGCTCCAAAATTATGTCACTTTCCATTTCGATGAGGTTTTCAAGAGATATTTCATTGAACTCAAAATTGATCTTACATCAACCCCAATAATCCAACCCCAAGATTGGTCCTTACCCTTTGAGTTGATGTGTGATACTTCTGATAGAGTCGTTGGGGCTATTATTGGTCAAAGAAGAGAAAAAATTCCTCATGACATCTATTATGCCTCAAAAACATTGGATGAAACTCAATCTCAATACACTGTGACTGAAAAGGAACTTTTAGCAGTGGTTTTTGCCTTAGATAAATTCTGGCCCCATTTCTTAGGTGCCAAAACTCATCATCTTCACAGACTATTCTGCTATAAAGTTATTACTCAAGAAAAGTGATTCCAAACCGAGGCTAATAAGATGGATCCTAATGCTCCAAGAGTTTGACCTTGAAATCAATGATAGACTAGGAAAATAAAACCCTGTGGTTGATCACTTAAGTAGAATTTGTAATTCTTCTAATTCTAAAATAATTGATCCAAAATTTCTAACTGAGCACCTTTCGTCTCTCACTCCAAAAATACCATGGTATGCCGCAATTGTAAATTACTTTGTTTCTGGTGTTTTTCCAGAAAATTTTTCAAAAGAAAAAATGATGAAGTTGAAAAGTGATTCAAAATACTATTTTAGGGAGGAAAATAAACTTTGGTAAATTGGGGAAGACATGGTAATTAGAAGATGTGTTAATGAAAATGAACATTCTTCCATCTTAGAATTCTGTCACTCAATGCCTAGTGGTGGCCATTTTGGACCACAAAGGACCTCCCAAAAGGTTGTAGACTCTGGATTCTTCTGGCCTTCACTCTTCAAGGACTCACATGAGTTTTTTCAATCATGTCCCACTTTCCTAAAGTTTGTCACAATTTCCAAAAGAAATAAAATTCCCCCAAAGCCTTTAATCTTCTGTGAGATCTTCGATGTTTGGGGCATAGATTTCATGGGACCATTTCCCCCTTCCAATGGATTCTCATACATCATTATTACGGTCGATTATGTTTCTAAGTGGGTCGAGGCCAAACCCACTAGAAAGGAAGATTCACATACTATTATTGAGTTTCTAAATACACACATCTTCCACCGATTTGGAACACCACGTGCCTCGATAAGTGACTTAGGAACCCATTTTTTAATAAAACCATGGAATATCTTTTGAAAAATAATGGTGTTGTACATAAAACTACAACTTAATATCACCCCCAAAAAAATGGCATGGCTAAAATTTCTAATAGAGAAGTGAAAGAGAGTTATTGGGAGAATTTTAAAACCCTCTAGAAAAGATAGGCCTGAAAGACTTGGTGATGCACTTTGGGATTATCGAACTACCTATAAATCACCCATTGGGATGTCTCCTTTTAGGCTAGTTTTTGGTAAATCATGTCATTTTCCAGTTTAAATCCAATATAAGTCATTTTGGGCTGTGAAAACCTATAATTCTAATTGTGAAAAATATGGTGAAGAAAGATTATTGCAATTGGATGAACTGGAGGAGCTTCAACTTGAATCCTATGAGAATTACAATCCGTACAAAGAAAAGGCAAAGGTACTCCATGAAAGACACATCCTAATAAAGGTATTCCATGAAGGTGAAAAGGTATTGCGTTTCAACTCTCTATTTCAGCTTCACATAGGTAAACTTAATTCTCGTTGGGAAGGTCCTTTTATTGTTTCTCATGTTTACCCATTTGGTGCAGTGCAAGTCCAAGACCCCTCTTCCAAAAGGAAATTCACAGTTAATGTTCATTAGTTAAATCATCACCACGAGAGGACACAAAATCCTAGAACAACATCAACTTCCAATGGATCACCAACTTTTTCAGTTGACCCACCACTGGATAAAGATGGAAACCCCCAAAATCTGAACTAGGGGGCACCACTTTCCCTTTAACTCATCTTCTCTCTCACTCTCTCTCTCTCTCTTTCTTATTCTTCCTCCCTTATTCTCATTTTTTACCAATTTCCTCATCACATTTTTTTATTTACTCTTTCTATTTTGTGTGGGTGTTTAATTTAAAAACACTAAAAAAATAAAAAAAAACAAAAAAAATAAAAAAAACGTAAAAAAACCCAAGCAAGTCATACTTAATCACCATCCAGTTTTGACATTTTGTCCAACCATTTTGGGGAGTCAAAAGACAAGATTTAATCTCAAAAATCCTGTGTTTTCATCATATATTTGGATAAATAATATTATGTCAAACCCAAAAAATTTGGAATGCTCAATTTTTGATTTGGAAACTGATTTTCCCCACCCATGAGGAACACTATTTGCTTTCATGACAAGGCCATCTATGGACATATTTTCAAAATGTGTGTTTTTCACCCCCATTTTTGAGTCTTGAGTTTGTGGACCTTCGAGCTAAATTTCCTACTTTAGTGTGCATTAATATGATAGAGGCATTTTCTGAACCCCATGAGAAGTATAATAGTCAAATAACCCCCAATTAACCATACATTAATCCTCCTTTTGAAATCCCCTTTGAGACTATGAAAACCATTTCTTTGATAGCCACATTAAAATCCAAATACCATTTCCTACCCAATATCAACATGGATTTTCATTTCATAATTTTTTAAAATTTAAGTGTGGGGGGAATGGATTTCATTTTGGGTACCCTTTGTTGATTTCACCTTATTATCACAAGATTGAGGGAAAGCATCAATTTCAGTGTGGGGGAGGGGTTGTTATTCAGTGTGTTTTTGGGAATGTAATGTACTTTCAATTATGTAATTTTGTAAATGTTATTGACAAGTTTTCAAAAAAAAAAATTCAAAAAAAAAGACTTCAAAAAAATTCAAGAAAAAAAAGAAAAAAATTGGGTTGTTTCTTGGGTAGGTCAAAAATCACTCTTCCTCAACCTTTGATCATGTTATAACTATTATAATTAATTTCATGAGGAGATCAATCATGGGTTGGGATATGAGTGTGAGATCCTTTTCAAATTCAACTTTTGAAAAAAAGAAGAAAAGAAAATAAAAACAAGAACACTTATGTCATTGGGAGATGTTTTGTGTTTTGTAAATATTTAATCTTCTAATCCCCTTAAAATTTTATTTCTCTCTTTTGTCTTTCTCCACACAATAATTCCCTTTTAAATATGTGTTTTCATTTCCTTCCATGTTTCATTTCAAAAAAAGTGTGCATTTTTCCCCATGTTGGTGTTTTACCCCTCTTATTCTCTTGCTTGGAAAATAAATTCCTACGGTCCCATAGACACAGAAAAACTCCTTAAAAATACCTCTTGATTCTTGTTCACATTAGGATAGGGATTGGAAGCTGAGAGCTCTTAAAAACTCTAAGATTTTCATTTTTGGTTGGTGAATGACTGAAGCTCCATAAATTAATTTTATTATCTTGAGAGGAGTAAATTTTGTGGCTACTATTTTCCATTTCTAAATTTGAGCATGAAAAAATGAATTGTTTTTGGAACATTTTTTCTGTAAAAAATTGTGGTGGAATTCAATATGGATGAGTGAAATTGTCTGAACCTCCCCTAAGTGGGGAAAACTAAATTTTAATATTTGTTAGTGAGTGAAAATGATTTTGTAATGTTTTTTATATTTATTGCACATGAGGACATGCACATGAATAAGTGTGGGGGATTTGATGTTAGTAATATTTTCATGACTTATTATATACTCCCTTTACTGATTTTAAATGAAATGTGCATAATTTGTGAGAAATATTAATGTTTTAATACTAAGTATATTTTTTGAGCATTTTTAGAAGTAGTCCAATTGAGCTGGTTTAATATTTTATTTATACATCTCACCCTACTAATCGAAATTGCGTTGTTCATATTTTTGAGGATTTATTATTGAATTTCACACATATCATTAGAGGGAATAATTGGTTAATTCTTCCATTTGAAGGGTCATATGGACCACACAAGAAGGCCCATAGAATCTGTGAAGAAACTAGACCATCCACGAAGATTGAATTACTGGGCTCAATCAAGAAGTGAAAATTCATTAATTCTCTTAAAAAATTCGGATAACAATTCAAGGAGTCATGGATAAAAATTTTAGGA
Organism: Viscum album; assembly: GCA_963277665.1. NCBI lineage: Eukaryota > Viridiplantae > Streptophyta > Magnoliopsida > Santalales > Viscaceae > Viscum > Viscum album. Next base: position 457,574,764 of record OY728120.1, on the reverse strand, counting down.
CCCAACTTTAAAAAAAGGGTCCCAAATGATGTTTTGAAGTCCAGCCCACCATTCTGTCTGGGAATTAAAATTCGAACACTATTCATGACATACCTCATGATGTAATCATCAAATAAAGATGAAATTTTGCAGTGGGAAAGATAAGATATATAGTTACAACTTTTTTGAATAAATCATTCAGATTTTAAGGAATATTCATATTCAAAAACCTATGCACATTGTGGTCTTCAAAAAGTTTGGATTGAAATGGACAGATTAAATTTTTTTAATACAACCACCATAAATTTGTTTCCTTAATTCTAATGGCCTTTAAATTTTCAGAGTAGACAGAGGCGATAAATATATACAACTTTTAAGAAGGAGAGATATTGATATTCATCTATATGGATGTCTAAATCGTCAATCCAAGTGGAGGGGTAGTTTTGGAATGCAAACAGTCCATCACCTTGGGCTATAAATACATCCCCTCCTCTAATTTCAAAGAGGTTGGAATTTCAGAAGATAGGAGCACATATTGGCATGAACAAAGACTTTACAAGGGCTTGGGAGGATCTTCCATACTAAATTTTTCACTTGATGTACCCTTCCTCCTCTCTTTGTTTCCTTTTACTTTTGTGTTCTTCATTATTGTAATCTTGTAAGTCTTTTTTTGTAATTCTATTTTAATGGAAGTTTCTTCTTCAATATATCTTATTATCATATAACTTATGTATTTTAATATTTATGTTCTTAAAATAGTTTAAATATAGTTGAATCCCCTTCCATTCTTTTATTTTCTCATTCAATATAAAGTTCGTTTTTAATTATCATCATCATTTGTGTGTGTGTTCGACACACAACTCTTTTCTTATCCCTTTCCTTTTCTTATATTATTAATTTATAATCATAATAATTATAACCAGATTACTAATCATTTCAATGGATGAGTAAATATCACATTTTGGTGAGTTATAATTTAGGGAAGTTAAGTGATTAAGAGCTTTTGCTCGATGAGTATTCTTTGAATTAACATTGTGTCTGTTGGACTTAACATGTCATGGATTAATGACATATTTTGTTTAAGGTATTGATTTCATGGATTATTGGAACCATAAATACACTATCAAAATCAAGTACTAATTGAGATTAGAATCCTAGTTAAGTTATGTCTTGTATTAAAGCCTTAACACTTATGAATTCCAATCAACATCAACTTGTGACATGAGTGTTAATTTTATGCAATAGAAAGGAAGGCTCCAGGATATCACAAGATTAACTAACTATTGATGAACTCACCCAAATATTTATCAATTTGTTAAATCAATCATAATAAATCAATGATTTTATAATATCTGCAAACAAATACCCAAATCATAATTCAATCAACTAAAAACAATCGACTATTATAAAGTATCATCACCGAGGATTCGACCGGAGTGCTGCTATACACATTAGCAAAGCACCAGAAACTTGACCAGTCAATAGGCAATAATCGGCCACAATTTTAAATAGAGCCACTACTAGGGATGGTGCTTTATGTATTCATTAGTTTCTAGTTATTTTAAAAAAACAAAATTGAAAAAAAAACACAAAGAAAAACCCACCTTCTCATAAAAATCATAAAATGAAAAAACAAAAAGAAAATCCTATCTTCCACTTTCTTACAACATCTCTCTGAATGCCCCGTATCCTCCCAAAAAATCCCTCAGATTTGTTTAACCCTGAAATTGAGTGAACACTTCACCAACTTATATGGAACATAAGAGATAATCAACTCAGTCAAGAACCTGTCCTTGTACAACCAATTGAATTAGATTTGGCCAATCCTAGGGAACAAACACTTAAAGAAATTGCTACCCTTGATATGAATTACCAACCTCTTGGTATTAAATATCCAATCATAGATGCTGACTTTGAACTCAAATCAGGTTTGATTCACCTTCTTTCTCATTTCCACGGGCTAGCCAGTGAGGATCCACATCTCCACCTTAAAGAGTTCCAAGTGGCATGATCTACCATGAAGCTTAAGGGGTTTCTAAGGAACAAATAAAACTTCAAGCATTCCCCTTCCCCTTAGATGACACTGCCAAGTCATGACTTTAATACCTCCCTCCTGGTTCCATAACCACATGGAATGACATGAAGCGACTCTTCTTAGAGAAATTATTTCCTGGTTCTCGTACTGCTTCTATCCGAAAAGAAATTAGTGGTATTTGTCAATTCCCTAATGAATCACTCCATGAGTACTGGGAGAGGTTCAAAAAGCATGTTGCAACTTTCCCACATCACCAAATCCCTGACCAACTCTTGATCCAATACTTCTATGAGGGGTTATTGGCAATAGAGAGAACCTTCATTGATGCCATAAGTTTCAATGCTCTTGTTGATAAGACTCCTACAGCTGTAAGAGATCTCATAAGTAACATGGTTGAAAACAAAAAAAAATTCCATACCCGAGCACATGATCAAGTAAAACAAGACCAAGATAGTCAATCTATAGAGCTTAACAAGATGACAAAGTGGATGAGTGAACTTATCGGTCTTGTGCGACAACTAGCTATGGCATCCAAAGCCCCAACCTCATATTCTCCACAATTTCTATTCCATGGACCTATTAAGAACTATGGAAAATGTATCTCCCCATATCATCCAACCAACACATGTACACAACTTCAAGAGGATCCCTCTGATTCATCTGGACCAATGGAGCTCCATGCAGCCTATGCTCAGTAGAACACCAACCCTCAACTATCAGGTCAGTTTGTTAGAAACTTCAACCAACCTCACACTGATCCCTTCTCTTCTTCCTATAACCAAGACATGAGGTATGGTAATCACATCTCTCATCCCCCTCAATTACCTTCTCAAAAACCAAACTAGTTTCAATATGGCCAAGGTGTTGGTAACTTCTAACAACCTTATCCTTTTATTCCTCAACAACAAAGGAGAAATCCTCTTCCTGCTCCTCCAGGCTTCCACTATCCTAGCGAGCCTTCTCAATACCAAAACTAACAAAATAGAATTACCAAGAACCAAAATCAAGGTAATCCCAATCCGGGACAAGCCACTTCTTCCAAGAAACTATGGGAAAGTGTAGTGGAAGATCTTGCCTCCTTCACCTGTTCCAGCCTTAAAAACATTGAAACCCAAATCGGTCAACTTTCATCCCACCAGGGTCAACAACAATAATCAAATTCTTCCCAACTCCTAGCTCAACCATTACCCAAACCCAAGGGTAATTTAAGTGGAATTTCACTTAGATTGGAGAAACACATTACTATTCCTCATGATGAGACCTCCCAACCCCCTTTGAATGCTGACCTAGAAAATGAAAAGAAAAAGAAACTTGAAAAAAATCTAAATCCATTCCCTCAACTCCTTCCATTCCACTTTGGAATCTAATTCCTTTTCCTCAAGATATTTATAAACCAAGGAAGTCCTTTGAACCCAATCCTGAAATTCTTGACATGTTTAGATGTGTTGAAGTCAAAATTATCCTCTTAGATCCCATAAAACAAATCCCTATGTTTGACAAGTTTCTTAACAAATTATTCACACACAAGAGGCAACTTAGGACCTTCGAAAATGTTTCCACCCAACAGTATATCCCCATAAAGTGAAAATATCAAGGGACCTTTATGGTTCCATGCCAAATTGGAAGTTCCAACTTTGATGATACACTCATAAACCCAGGAGCCTCGATTAATGTCATGACCAAATCCAGCTTCTTCAACCTTGGTCTAGGTACATTTCACACAATGGGTGTTGTCATTTAGTTAGCCAATGGAAGCACAACCAGTCCTAAGGGAATAATTGAGGATGTCATTGTTCGAGTTAATGATCTTATCTTCCTAGCTGATTTTTATGTCCTTGACGTAGAAGGTGAGAGGAACTCTTTTCGATCTCCCCTAATACTAGGAATACCATTCCTAATGACAGTAGGAACCAAGGTTGATTTCCATTAAGGCATCTTGTCAATGGAATTTGGTGACCAACCGGTCAAGTTCAACATTTTCCAAGCCATGAAATACCCATCTGAGGATCACTCTACATTCTCAATCCATGCTTCCAAGGACACTTATAAGAGTCAATATAACCCAAATCCATCATGTTCTTCAGGTTATAATGACAAAGGATCTTGTGAAATCTTCACCATTGTTAACCAAGTTATAAATGGTGAATTTTATGTTGACCTCTCATTCATAGAATCCATAAATCTAGAGGAACTTGAAAACTCTCTTGAATCCCACATAAACTCTGATCTCTACTGATCCACCTTAGAAAATATTAAGGAAAATGAATCTGAAGCAACTGAAGTCCCTTCCTCTATTCCTGATTTGTCTAACCCACAAATGAAAGATGAGACTAATCTGAAACCTCTTCCTACACACCTGAAATATGCATCCCTTTTCCCTGATCACTCTTATCTTGTCATTATCTCTGCTTCACTTACCAAAACTGAGGAGTCCAAACTTGTTCAAGTGTTAGAGTAAAATAAAAAATCCTTAGGTTGGACCCTAAATGACATAACAGGAATCAACCATGCTCTTTTCATGCATCACATCTATCTTGTGGAATCATCCAAACCAATTAGACAACCACAAAGAAGACTCAATCCACTCATACTTGTGGTAGTTAGGGAAGAGATCACCAAGCTTCTTCAAGCTGATATTATCTACCCAGTTTTAGATAGTGAATGGGTTAGTCCAATTCAAGTTGTACCTAAGAAGGGTGGGATAAATATTGTCACAAATGAACATGGTGAGGTAGTCACAACTCGAGTGAAGAACAAATGGCGCGTGTGCATCGACTATAGGAAATTGAATGTTGAAACAAGAAAATATCACTACCCTCTTCTATTCCTTGATCAAATTCTTGAATGATTAGATTGAAAGTCACACTATTTCTTTCTTGATGTATACACCAACTATTTCCAAATCCCAATAGCACCTCAAGACCAAGAAAAGAATACTTTCACTTTCCTATTTGGAACATATGCATATAAGAGAATTCATTTTGGCCTTTGCAATGCTCCTAAAACATTCCAAAGGTGTACGGTGAGTATATTTTCTGAATTCATTGAAAACTGCATGGAAGTCTTCATGGATGAATTTACCATTTATGGTGATTCATTTTAATTTTCCTTGAATAAACTATCTCTAGTCCTTTAAAAGTGTGACAAGTGCAACCTTGTTTTAAATTTTGAAAAATGTCACTTCATGGTTGAAAATGAGATTGTTCTTGGGCACATAGTTTAAAAGTGGGTATTGAAGTTGATCCTCCCAAAATTGAAGTGATCCAATCACTTCTTGAACCCACCTTTATTCGAGATATCTGTTCATTCTTCAGTCATGCCAGTTTATATCGGCGATTCATCCATAAATTTTGTAGGATTTCCCTCCCACTCACTCAAGTGCTCTAAAATGATTTCACTTTCCATTTTGATGAGGTTTGCAAGAGATCCTTCATTGAACTCAAAATTTCTCTTACATATGCTCCCATAATCCAACCCCTAGATTGGTCCTTACCCTTTGAGTTGATGTGTGATGCTTCTGATAGAGTTGTTGGGGCTGTTCTTGGTCAAATAAAAGAAAAAATTCCTCATTCCATCTATTATGCCTCAAAAAATTGGATGAAACTCTATCTCAATACACTGTGATTGAAAAGGATCTTTTAGTAGTGGTTTTTTCCTTAGATAAATTCTGATCCTATCTCTTAATTGCCAAAATCATTATCTTCATAGAATATTCTTCTATAAAGTTCTTACTCGAGAAAAGTGATTCCAAATCGAGGCTAATAAGATAGATCCAAATGATCCAAGAGTTTGACCTTGAAATCAAAGATAGATCAGGAAAATAAAACCCTGTGGCTGATCACTTGAGTAAAATTTTTAATTCTTCTCTTTATGAAATAATTGATCTAGAATTTACAACTGAGCACCTTTCATATCTCACTCCAAAAATACCATGTTTTGCCCCAATTGTAAATTACTCGGTTACTAGTGTTTTTACTGAATTTTTTTCAAAAGAACAAAATATGAAGTTGAAAAGTGATTCAAAATACTATTTTTGGGAAGAAAATAAGATTTGTAAAACTTGGGTAGACATGGTAATTAGGATATGTGTTGATGAAAATGAACATTCTTCCATCTTAGGATTCTGTTACTCAATGCCTGGTGGTGGCCATTTTGGACCACAAAGGACCTCCCAAAAGGTCCTAGACTCTAGATTCTTCTGTCCTTCACTCTTCATGGACTCACATGAGTTTTTTTCAATAATATCCCACTTTCCAAAAGTATGGCACAATTTCCAAAAGAAATAAAATGCCCTAAAAGCCCTTAATCTTCTGTGAGATCTTCGATGTTTGGGGTATTGATTTCATGGGACCATTTCCCCCTTCCAATGAATTCTCATACATCCTTCCTGCGGTTGATTATGTTTCTAGGTGGGTTGAGGCCAAACCCACTGGAAAGGATGATTCACATACTATTAGTGAGTTCCTAAAGACACACATCTTCCACCGATTTGGCACACCACGTTCCTTGATAGGTGACTTAGGATCCCTTATTTGTAATAAAACCATGGAATATATTCTGAAAAAGAATGGTGTTTTACATAAAACTTCAACTGCATATCACCCCCAAATAAATGGAATGGCTGAAATTTCTAATAGAGAAGTGAAAAGAGTGCTTGAGAGAATTGTAAAACCCACCAGAAAAGACTATCCTGAAAGACTTGGTGAAGCACTTTGGGCTTATCTAACTGCCTATAAAACACCCATTGGGATATCCCCTTTTAGGATAGTTTTTGGTAAATCATGTCATTTTCCAATTGAAATCCATCATAAGTCATTTTGGGCTGTGAAAACCTATAATTTTGATTGTGAAAAATCTGGTGGTAAAGATTGTTTCAATTGGATGAATTGGAGGAGCTTCGACTTGAATCCTATGAGAATTCCAATCTGTACAAAGAAAAGGCTAAGGTACTCTATGAAAAACACATCCTAAGAAAGGTATTCCATGAAGGTGAAAAGGTATTTCTTTTCAACTCTTGATTTCGGATTTAACCAGGTAAGCTAAATTCTCACTGGGAAGGTACTTTTATTGTTTCTCATGTTTTCCCATTTGGTGTAGTGGAATTATAAGACACCTCTTCTAAAAGGACATTCACAGTTAATGGACATCAGTTACAGCATCACTGTGAGAGGAAACGCAATCCTAGAACAACATTGACTTCCACTAGATCCTTAAAATTCTAAGTTGACCCACCACTAGATGGAGATGACAACCCACCAAATCCAAACCAGTGGTACCTCTTTCCCTTTAAATCCTTTTCTCTCTCTCTCTCTCTCTTTATTCTTATACCTCCCTCATTATCATTTTGTTTTTTACCACTTTCCTCATCACATTTTTTATTTACGCTTTCTCTTTTGTGTGGGCGTGTAATTTAAAAACAAAAATAAAATAAAATAAAAATAAAAAATAAAAAAATGTAAAAAAACCAAACAAGTCATACTTACTCACCATTCACTTTTGACATTTTTTCTGATCATTTTGGGGAGTCAAAAGACATGATTTCATCTAAAAAATCTTGTGTTTTAATCATATATTTTGATAAAGAATATTGTGTCGAACCCAAAAAATATTTAATGCTCAATTTTTGATTTGGAAACTGATTTTTCCCACCCGTGAGGAACACCATTTGATTTCATACCAAGGCCACCTATGTCCATCTTTTCAAAATGTCTATTTTTACCCCCATTTGAGAGTCTTTATTTTTTGGACCTTTGAGCTGAATTTCCTATTTTAGTGTGCATTAATATTATAGGGGCATTTTCTGATTCCCATGAGAATTATAATAGCCAAATATCCTCCCATTAACCATTCATTAATCCTATTTTGGAAGCCCATTAGAGCCTATGAAAACCTTTTATTTGATAGCCACATTACAAGACCAATACCTTTTCCCATCCAATATCAACATGTATTTTCAGCTCATAATTTTTGGAAATTTATGTGTGGGGGAATGGATTTTATTTTGGGTACTATTTGTTGATTTCACCATGTTATCGTATGCTTGAGGTAAAGCATCCATTTCTATATGGGGGATAGGTTGTTATTTAGTGTGTTTTTGGGGAATGTAATGTACTTTCATTTATGTAATTTTTCAAATGTTATTGAAAAGTGTTCAAAAAATAAAATAAAAAAATCAATAAAAAAAAGAACAAAATAATATTGGGTTGTTTCTTGGGTAGGTAAAAAATCACTCTTTTTAAACCTTTGATATTGTTATAACTATTACAATTAATGTTGTGAGGTGATCAATCATGGGTTGGGATATGAGTGTGAGATCTTTTTTAAGTTCAACTTTCAAAAAAAAAGAATAAAATAAAACAAAAACAAAAACACTTATGTCATTGGGAGAAGTTTTGTTTTTTGTAAATATTTAATTTTCCCATCCCCTTAAAAATTTTCTTCCTCTCTTGTGTCTTTATTCACACAATGATTCTCTTGTAAATATGTGTTTTCATTTCCTTCCATGTTTTATTTTAAAAAAATTGTGCATTTTTTTACCCTTGTTGGTGTTTTACCCCTCTTCTTCTCTCTCTTGGACATTAAATTCCTAACATCCCATAGACACATAAAAACCCCTTAAAAATACCTCTGGATTCTTGTTCACTTTAAGATAAGGGTTGGAAGCTGAGAGCTCTTACAAACTCTAAGATTTTCACTTTTGGTTGGTGAATTAGTGAAGATACATAAATTAATCTTATCTTCTTGAGAGGAGTAAGTTTTGTGTGCCACCATTTTCCATTTATAAATTTGAGCATGAAAAAATTATTGTTTTTAGAACATTTTTTCTGTAACAAACTATGATGGAATTAAATATGGATGAGTAAAATTGTCTAAACCTCCCCTGAGTGGGGGAAACAAAATTTTAATACTTGTTGGTGAGTGAAAATGAATTTGTAATGTTTTTTATATTTGTTGAGCATGAGGACATGCACAAGACTAAGTGTGGGGGAGTTGATGTTATTAAGATTTTCAGAACATACTATATACTCCCTTTACTTATTTTATATAAAATATGCATAATTTGTGTGAAATATTAATATTTTAATACTAAGTATAATTTTTGAGCATTTTTAGAAGTAGTCAAATTGAGTCACTTTACTATTTTATTTATAAATTTCACACTACTGATCCAAATTGTGTGTTTCAAGTTTTTTAGGATTACGTATTCAATTTCTCAAATATCCTTATAAGGAATAATTGGCCAATTCTTCCATTTAAAGGGTCATATGGACCACACTAGAAGGCCCACTGAATCTATGAAAAAACTGGACCATCCATGATGATTGAATTTCTGGGCTCAATCTAGAAGTTAAAATTCATTAATTATCCTAAAAAATTCTGATAACAATTCAAGGAGTCATGTATAAACATCTCAGGGCCCAACTCCAAAAAAGGTCCCAAATGATATTTTGAAGTCCATCCCACCATTCTGTCCGGGAATTAAAATCTAGAAACTATTCATGACACACCTCATGATGTAATCCCCAAATCAAGATGATATTTTGAAGTGATAAATAGGAGATATATGCAGCTAACTTTTTTGAAGAAAAAATTCGTATTTGAAGGCATATTCCTATTGAAAAAACCATTCACATTTTAGTCTTCAAAAATTTTGTATTGAAATGGACAGATTAATTTTTTTAATAAAACTGCCATATCTTTGGCTACTTAAGTACAATGGATGCCAACTTTTTAGAGTAGATAGAGGATAAAAACATCTACAACTTTGAAGAAGAATATATCTCTATATTCAGCTGTATGAATGTCCAAATCATCGAGCCAAGTGGAAGGTTAGTTTTGGAGTGCCAACAGTCCATCACCTTGGGCTATAAATACATCTCCTCCTCTCCTTTAAAAGAGTTTGGAATTTCAGAAGATAGGATCACATATTGGAGAGACTAAAACCTTTACAAGGGATTGGGAGGACCGTCCATACTCATGTTTTCTCTTAAGATACCCTTCCTCCTCTCTTTGTTTCCTTTTACTTTTGTGTTCTTCATTATTATAATCTTGTAAGTCTTTTTTTTGTAATTATGTTTTAATGAAAGTTTCTTCTTTAATATCTCTTATTATAATCCAACTTCTATAGTTTAATATTTATGTTCTTAAAATAGTTTAAATATAGTTTAATCCCCTTCCCTTTTTTTCTTTCTCATTCAATCTAAAGTTCATTTTTAATTATCATCATCATTTGTGTGTGTGTTCGACACACCACTCTTTTATTATCCATTTCTTTTTCTTATCTTATTAATTTATCATCATAATCATTATAACTAGATTACTAATCATTTCAATGGATGGGTAAATCTTTAATTGGGGTGATTTATAATTTAGGGTTGTTAAGCGATTAAGATCTTTTGCTCGATGAGTATTCTTTGAATTAACATTGTGTATGTTGGACTTAACTTGTCATGTATTATTGAAATATTTTTTTAATGGATGGATTCCATGGATTATTGGAACCATAAATACACTAACACAATCAAGTACTGATTGAGATTATAATCCAAGTTAAGTTAAGGCTTGGATTAAAGCCTTAACACTTAGGAATTCTAATCAATTTCAACTTGTGACATGGGTGTTAATTTAATTCAATACAATACAAGGCTCAAGGATATCACAAGCTTAACTACCTATTGATGAAATCACCCAAATATTTATCAATTTGTTAAATCTATCATAATCAATCAATCATTTCATAAGCTCTGCAAACAAACCCCCCCAATCAGAATTCAATCAACTAAACACAATCGACTATTAAAAAGTATCATCACCGGGGATTCGACCTGAGTGCTGCTATACACATTAGTAGAGAACCAGAACCTTGATCGGTCAATAGGAGAAAATAGGACATGTTTTCACTCAACCTTCTAAGGTCAAGGATTCCTTTATTTCTCTTGGATCATGTATTAATATTAATATGAATTGGATTCCCTGGTATCACCTTGGGTACTATTTTATGATTACTTAAACTGATAAAATTTAGTTATACATGGTAAACCCTATCCTCTTGTAGGTCCCTCATTCATACATTATTGGAATGATACAAAGTAGGTGTATTTGTCTGGGCATCCCATGAGTATTATAATCCCAAAAATGATTATTTTTTTCATGTATGTTATTCCACTATCTATCTTTATATCTGCACACTACTATATTTATACTCATAGAATCGATTTTTATAGACACCATTGGTGGTGGATTACTGAATATATATCACACATTTTCCAGACCACTATTTGGTAGCCAGAAAGACTTCATAGATATAGGTAGGGAAAATGGAAAACACCCAATATTGAATGCCTGATTGATTATAGGATAAAAGATTGAGAGCGCGGGACTGATCCCTAGCTCGTGATGCTATTAGATATATAATTTTTGGTCTTTTTTTATTTTTTATTTATATTTATGTATGTATGAATGCATTTTTATAGATCCATGACATACTCATCATTTTGTATGTGGTGTCATTTTCTTCTAAATGTACTATTACTATCTATATGGTTTACCTTCATTACTTTATTGTCATTATTATGGTTTCGATTTTATTAATTATATCACCACTATGATACTATGATTATGAATGTATAGTCTCCCCAACATATCATCATAGACCCTCACTACTAGTCAGAGTCATCTGGCATACGATACGACATTCTTAAGGGCTTATGACCAACTAGATTCAGTTACTTATGAGTGAACTAGGTTTAGGATGTTATAAATCAAGCATGAATCATCCATTAGGTCCATATGGAGATTCATATATTTATATATATATATATATATATATATCCAATATTTATAGGATCCATGATCTATTATATATAAATAAAAAGGATTATTCTTATAATAGATAGATCTTACCTCAATCAGTTCCCATAGATTGATCTAGACTTCCAGCACCCAAGAGGAGAGGATGAGGAATCCTAGAGCACCAAGGGATAGATCTATAGGTGGTTATAGTTATATTATGGTGAGAATTAATCTAATAATTATATTAGAGTAAAATGATGAAAATTAAATTAATGGGGTTGTCATCTAGGCATTATCGGTAGGCCGATGGGATCTGCAGAATTGTAGTTCCCACTATTAACACTACCAGCTGGCTGGTGCACCCCACCGATGATTTGATGGCATTGTTTTAGCCACCATGTAATAAACTATGTCCTTCATCCTAAAATTATTAAATCCAAGATAAATTTACCTATAAGAGACACATAAAATGGATAAAACAAGACAAGATACATCATAACTTAAAAATAAAACATATCTTGAAAGTCAAGGATATTACAATTCTCCCCCTCTAATGAATTCTCATCCCTAAGAAGTGTCTATAGAATTATTGATCAAATAGCTTGGAAAATTATGCCCAAACATAAAATTAAAACTCCCAAGTATCCTCTTGAATCTGACCATTCTTCCACAAGAATTTGATAAGTGGAACTGTCTTTCCTCATAACAATTTCTCACTCTAGTCAATAATATGCACTAGATGGTCCATGAATAATGCATTAGGCTCCATATCAACATCTTCATAGCTGATCACATGCACAGGATCATATATATACCTCTATATCTAAGAAACATGAAACACATCATGTATACCTCGATACCATGGATGAAGATATAAATGGTATGCCACTATCCTGATATGCTCGGTAATCTCAAATAGTACACAAAATATTGGTTCTAGATTTCCTTTATTTTTAACCTCTAATGTAAAGAACCTGACTCCAATAGCCCTAAGGCAGTTGTTAATTTTTTAAATTGTAACTAGATAAAAGGAATTATATCCTAAAGGACTGAATAATTTAGTAGTATTGGTAAAAAAAATATATACTTAAATTTCACATTAAATTTGAAAAAAAGATAATAAACAAATAGTTAAAGTTAATATTCTATATCCTTAAAACTCATTCAAAGATTCCTTATTCATATACTAGGGAAATTAAAAAAAATAAGAGTGAGATCATAATCTCAGTAAGGGATACATCCAATGGGAACTATCTTCAATAAATTAGTCATAATTAACTTGGAAAGTTAAATAACTAAAAAGACATGCCGTTTAATAAATAACTTAAGCACAAAGAATAACATGGTAAAAATAAACGATGATCAAATAATTCCTTATAAATAATCACATGATCTTGGAAATTATAAATAGATATTATTAAAAATAATTTCATATACATTAATGGCTTATTTCATAATGATGTAATGCATAATGTTGGACATCTTAAACTTAATGTTAAGGCCTTATGCCAAGATAGTTTAAACTATGGGTAGGCATACACCAAAAAACCATTTACTAAGGCTAGTCAACTATTTTGTCTCTTGAGACCTACTAATAAATTGAGGGTATATTTAATTTCATGCTCCAAATATTACTTAATAAGTTCAATTCATTCATCATATGAATAAATAATACAACTTAATTAATATACCTTAAAAATCAATAAATTTTTGTATTAGAATAACTAGCACACATAATATCAATAATTTCCTAGAAAACTAAACATAAAACATCCATAAAAATATGGTTGATGGTATCTTTGTAGTATGACCATAGTAAATTATAAGATTCAAAGAAGTATGTTGACATAGATGAAAATAATTTAAAAATATCATTGGAAAATTTCTTGAGGAAAATACCATTTTTACTTTGAAATCAATTCTTTAAAATATAAAAATGTCTGAAATATTATGGAAAATATTTTATTTTAAAATAATCTTGTAAAATTTTAAATTAATATTCCAAACATTTATCATTCATGATGATGAGAAATTATATTCATGTCATATAATTTAGAAAAAATTCCTTTTACACTTTTTTAAAAATGTCAAAAAGTACACCGTTCGGAAAATAAAAAGAGGATTAATTTTAAACCATTTGGTAAAAAGTAAAACACGGAAAAAAAATTCTTTAATAAATAATTTTAGAATATTAAAAATATTCTTTAAAAAATTTTATGGAAAATATTGACATGAAAGAAAATGATTACCGATCAATTAGAAAAACAAAGTTGATTTTCTTAAAAACATCAGTTCGGTATCTTGATTAATTAAAGAGTGGAAAATGAAATAAAAACTTTTAATTTATAGAAATAACCATAGGAGAATAAAATATATTTGGTTTAATATAGGAATATCAAATAATTCTTCCAACGTATACTTAAACATAAACAATCCCAAATAATTAAGAGATTGTGAAATAAACCCATACCGCTATGGTAACTTTTGAATCGCAACTACAATGAAAGAAATAAAATCAAATGAAAATTTAAATAACATTAATATAAGTATATTCATTATATAAAATATAAAAGGGGAAATATATACACCACACAAAATAAATAAGTGGTGAATATGGCATATGTCTCATGGAAGTAAAAGTAGGATGAGAAACCCTTACATCAGGCCTGAATTCCTTTGAATGTGTTTGAAACTCTTGCATAATAAATATATATTTATTATAAATCTATTCTAGAACCATATATGTAATACCAAATATGATATACATTTAAAATAATTTTTCTAGGTGATAAATACACTAGTAGAAAGGCATGATTTGATGCCATGGTTTTAACATCGATTTCTTAGAAACTAATATTAAAAGTAAAGTATGGGTATATTTAATGTTGTTTTATTATAAAAAAATGTTAAAATTATGTCCATGTAACCTTTAATGTTGGTTTTATATAAAAAAAACTTTTAAAAAATCTTTTAACATCAATTTTTTAAAAAATTGATGTGAAAATGTTATTTCTTTAATGTCATTTTTTAGAAAATCCGATGTTTAAATTATTTTAAAAAAACTAGAACCCAAAACCCTTCATTTTATTTTCCATAAAAACTCCTCCTATATTGAACTTTTATGGAACCTATGACATCCAAAACCATCAACAACAATAGATCTCACCTTTTCAGTCAATTTTCATCCCATTTTCATGTTATTTCTTCTCAATCTTCCATCCGTGATCATTTTTAATGATCCCTAGTATTATTTAATTTATGAAAACCCTATTTTGATTGAACAAAAACTACAACTGAAGTTTTTTTGGTTTCCTTTTTCTAATTTTTTTGAAATCAATTTTTTCCAATCTTACAAATTCACCCTGTTTTCAATGATTTTGAGTGAGATTTTGGAATTAAAGATATATTTTTCATTATAGAACTCCATATTTCATAAGTATTTTTTTTTATTTTTGAAGATAAAATAATTTTGTGTTAGTTATATATTTGATGAATTGATTTGTTTATTTTCATTAATTTTTTTTATCAATATTTTTTTTTAATTTTATAAATTTATTTTTATTATTAACTATTTGTCACTGTAATTTGTTTTCACAACCCAACCCATTGGGGCTTGATCCATGACTACCCCAAGATCTCCTCTAATAGGCCAGGTAATATCAACCAACACTGAGTAGGCATGTCATACGCATGGGAGGCCTTAGCCTACGGTATTTTTATGCATGCACAAAAATCCATCTTCATGTAATAGTACATAGATAATTATAATTGAAACAAAAAATGGATGCATACATCTATCCTAATCAGAGTACAACAAAAGTAATGAAAGAATGAACATGGAAGAATAAAACCCCACCAAAATCCAAAAATATTTCAACATACTTAGAAGGAGGGGAACACTATCAAATGAAACCACTAGTAAAAACCTCAATCAAGAACTAGAAAACACCTCAATCTGTCTAGCTCACTATGATCCACATGTTCTGAGTCCTCCACCATCAAAAGGCATGTCATCTTCACAAGACACAAAATGTGTGGGAAGATACCATGGGTGAGAATAAAAATATCCAATAGGCTCCCCAAAAACACAAAATAAAAGGGAGAAACTAAAATCCAATAGTCCAATTGACCCAAATCCAGAGGAAACCCAAGCGACAGAGAATAAGAAAAACCGTTTCAGCCACTCCTTGGCTATACATGACTAGTTAGATCATCTCTAAATGTTGTGTCAATCAAGATAAGTAAAATCACCATAAGGAATACTAGAATAACCTAGATATACTCATCACAGACTCTAAGTCTTGTGAGGTCCTAACCTCACTACCAGCCACATGATTCTACTCGAGGCTCAAAGGTAACACTCATATAGTAGATCTCACTCCACAAGCCTTGCCACCCTAGATAAAAATAATTTGAGAGATATCACTCATTAGGAATAGCTCTTCCATCCATGATGTAACTTATCCAAGAGATCAAAATCATCTTGGAGAACTCACTATATGAGCCCTGCCACCTCAGATGGTACTTATCTAAGAGATATCAATCATTGGGAATTGATCGTCCATCCTTGATGGTATGCATCCAAGAGATCACACTCCATAAGGTATCACTGAAATAATGGAACATAATTACCATCCTTGGTAGCATACACCTAATAGAACACAATATTTGGGTCTTTACACAAATAATGTTACATTATCACTCAGTGAATCTCAATACCTAGATAGGGGATCTCACCGATCCCTGATGGGGGACTTTGTAAACTCTACAAGAAAGACTTAAGATTTCATATCACAGATAGGGGATCATACCCAGGATCACTAAGAGACACCACAAACCTAATCTGTAACTCCATAGATCACATTTATTAGATAGGTGAGTGCACCTAGGACCATTGGGGGATTCCATAAACCCTAACAAGCCTCAAAGCCATGATACAAAAATAGGAAATCACACCCAGGTTAGCTAGGAGATACTAAAAAACCACAAATGGATCCAACCATCAATTAAGGGATCATACTCATAAAGATACCATAGACCCTACTAAAACCACCCTCTATGTAGGGGATCATCAATCCAATGATTCCACAAATGCTATCGATCCACCCTTTAATTAGGGGATCATATATCCAACGAAGAAAAAAAACCCAACTGGGTTATCCTGCTAGATAGGGGATCAACTCCCTATCTATCAAGGTCATGATGATACCATAAAACCTACCTAGGGAAGTTGATATGATCGAGGATCCCACCCCAAACTACTTAATGGATAAACCAACTCTATTGAAGGTCATCATATCGAGGGGAATCACAATCCTCTACTAAGGATGTAATAACACATTTTAACCTCATAGGGGTAGACCAAGAGAATCCAATCAACTGATATTAGTCAATAAATCACTATTAAGAAACATTCTACCCTAACCTTGTGTCACATCTTTCATTCCAAAAACATGGCCACCATTGCATCCAACATGGAAAAATACTCAATATAGGCTTCTCACAGGCCTCCATCCGAGTATTGAAGATGGAGACATGTAAGGGAAAAGTCTCCAAGGGGAGTACATGGCGTATACCCTCGGTACATGATGTGTCTCTAAAAACCATCCCCTGGTTGTGTCCACTATCAACAATTTACATATAAAAAGGATTACATGGCATGTACCCAATGTCACATGGCATGTGACCTCATCCGATCTCCTTTTCATTTCCTCACCCATACATGATCGGATAGCCATTTCATCCCACACAGTATGTACCCTTGGTACATGGAATGTCATGGCTACTCGACTTCTTGGTTATGTCCTCATCCCGTGCTCATGTTAGGCACCCTGTTCCCATGTACTTGGCCGTGTACTACTATATGGCCATGTCCATTTACATGGAATGCCTGGACATGTCTCCATCCACACGGCTTTGGTCCCAGTACATGGTTTGTACCCCTAGTACATGGGATGTAGTCCCCAATGTTAATATTTACCAAATTGAAAGAAAAAAATACATGTTCACCTATACTACATGTTGTTTGATTGGGGATTTTGAACTACAATTCCCTACAATCCACCTAAAACTCCCCAGTTTCCACCGAAACCCACAAATCTACCCCCAGGGGATCACTTACAGTCATAATAGGGATCTAAAACCTTAAAATAATTTATCCAAGGGGATTAGGATTTAAAAATAATAAATATTTCTACCTGATGGTAAAACATTGAAGTTTTAGGTATGAATACATGCTTCAAAGCCACCACACCACGATCTAGGAGTGATCATTATCAAGATCAAAGATCGGTGGAACCACCTCTTCTTGGCTCCACATCAGTTCATCTGTTGCACAAGGGGGGGGGGGGATCCTCCTATACTACATGTGAACCCAAGGGGGGGGGGATCCTCCTATACTGCATGTGAACCCAAGGGGGGGGGTATTAATTTAATTTTATTAAAATAATAACCCTCTATTTAACACCCCACCAACTCACCCTCAATCTAGCATCCAACACAGACAAACATTATGCTATACCTAGGGTAAACACCACATTAAAAACTCCACAATGGTCTTATATTTATAATAAAAGACTAAGACGAGGAGTTATTAAACATTTAATGAAAAATTTCATGTTCATTACAAAATATTTTTAATATTTTTAATATCAACACATCGAGGCTCTCTGAGCCCCATAATCCTATGCCAACTCAGCACCTAACTCCAGAAATATTCCTAAGAATATTGTAAAGTCTTACATGAAAAAATAGAGTTTCTAAACTCTCCACACCTTAAGTATTTTTTTCCCAAAAAGTGAAATACTACAAATAATGGAGACATGTAAGATCTCAACTAGATCTCCCATGATAGTGATATCACCAGAGGTTTCTTATGATGTCTACAAAAACGCACTCAGGGAACCAAAAAATCCAAAAAATGCCCAAAGTCTAGCTCTAAATAGGTCTAAATTATGGATCGAATCATTCACATGCCTTCTTAGCCATGACAGGTGAAAAAAAGAACTCATTATAACTATAGTCATAGAGTCTAGATGTACACCACCCTACTAGAACAATGTAGATATTGATGTATCCTAACAGTCATCATATTCCCATGGATGAACTGAACCCTCACCACCCATCACTAGAACCCACTCTAAGCTCACAAAATCTGCCTTCCAGTAGCTCTAACCAGTACAATAATGACACATAGGGCCTCCCAAACATGTCCTTCAATGGTGCTACACTTATGGTGGAGTGAAAACTGCACCATACCAATATGAAAACTCAAATAATGTTATCCGGAATGTGAATGGTTTTCCCTACTTGGTAAAAATACCCCTATCGTTGGTGTACTACTAAGGGAAATAAACCTCCTTAACACCACGTCTCATATCATGACTAGAATCATCGTAAATACTTAGAAGGTCTATGTACTTCCCACCTTCGAAAAACACATCAAGAACATGTCTAGTGGGTATCCGGTCACAAGAGACGTCATGAATAAAATATCTTATCAGTGCCTCCCTACCTCGCTGAAAAACTGAAGGTCTATCCTATTTGGTAGGCACTAACTCAACCACATGGTTTTGTATCACGTCACAAGAATGCGTATCAATGGGGGAAGTGTTCCTATTTCTTATGAGTATGAATCTACATCAAACATCACCACCAATGGGCTCGAGTGACACCCCACATCACTCTGAATGAGCCCCGAGTAAGAAGTGGAAAGAGTAGAGTACCTCTTAATAGTAACTAATAATACTAATTTAAAATTAGAAAGGAAACAAATTATACCTCTAACTACCATCAGGGCATCCAATTCATTGGCCTATATGGCATATAAATTCCCTTTTACTCATCCTTCATCTCCCTAAGCCTAGTGAGAACCACCTAGGGGTGGTGTTGGAAATATATCAAAGCATATTACACCTTCTTATACTATCCACACTCCTCCTCCATGTTAAATGTTATGTGGAACTCCATGATACAAATCTACTAGGGAGGTCCATCAGCCATCCCCCTCTTAGAATAATGACAAGTTAGAAAATCTCACATGAGATGTCCTCGTCCATCACAAGAGAAACAATACCTCTCCCATGGTTGACTAGAACTGACCTAGGATCCCTATGCTGTAGAAACTACATTGTTGGATAATATCTTAATGCTTCACACATGCCTGGATCCCTGATCCAGCCATCAAATATGAGATGCTGAGGTCTCAGATCCTATGTTACCAATACCAACAGTCAAAGTATTCTCAAACATAAACATCTACACCAACAAGGCCCACTCAAGCACCCCAACATAGTTGGGATTACACAATGATATAACCAAAACCCTGATATCCCAGAGTAAGCCCTAATAGGAGGTATGTTTTTTGAAGAACAGATCTCGAACCATATCTTAAGAGTATCATGAAAGGTTTATGATCCGCACTAAATAATCAATTGTGGTCATTCTATCGTGATAAACCTGAAGAAGCTCCTGGATACACACCGATCTCAACATAGCTAGATAAAAATATTCCATGAAAATCCACTAAAACTCCATCAAAGTATTAATAATCAAAACATGGGTATTTTTTACCAGAATCCACCATTTCCAAGATGATCCCTACAAAAGACTTGTTTCTAGGACCACCATCTAATTAGGATGTGTCCTCAAAAGGTGGAAAACAAGCATAATTTCCTCAATCCGGTCATCAATTTCTTGGGGGTTTGTCTCACACTGACACCTAGGAGGTATCTACCTCTGAAACTCATGAGTTTCACACTGAAACCTAAGACGTATCTACTATCGGCACAAACTTCTAATCAATGGGTGGTGGCTCAACTGGCAGACCACCTAGATGTACCACCTCAGAATAAATTCTTTGCACTGAAGCCTCATCACTGGGAAGATCATCATAAAAATACTACCATGGAATCCTATATGGTTGTCATTTTAGGGGAATCTTGAAATAGAATCAAGATATGCCACAATTATTGAGTATATCTTGGGATATGACTCAAGAAGGAAATGTAAACCAAAACCGAGTCTTATATGATGCATGTACCAAAATTTACCTACAACTAGTACCTCAATATACCGATTCAACAAGCATGTTATTAGAGTCTTGATGAATGGATAAATCATCTACTGCACCAATAATGGAGTCTCTAGCCTGAAATCCAAACTCAAGAGACTTGAACACTATCACCATAAATCCCAAACCATGATCACAACTAGAAAAGTACTCCAATATTAAGGAAGGACCTCCTCTGATACCATTTTGTCCTAACCTGACCCACTGAGGCTTGATTCATGACTACACCAAGCCCAACTCTAATAGGCTAGGTGTTGGAGACTGTCACCAAGTAGGCGTATCATACACATGGGAGGCTTTAGGCTATGGTACCTGTATGCATGCTCACACATCCATCTCCATGTTAAAGTGCAGAGTAAATAATAATTGACACAAAAAATTCATGCATACATATATCCCACAATCATAGTATAACAAAAGTAACAAAAGAATGAAAAAGAAAATATACCAGCCCACCAAAAACTATAAAGAGTATAACCTACTCAAAATGAGGAGATTGATGTCAAATTAAACATCTGGTACACATCTCAGTAAAGCACTCATAAACAACTCAGTCTATCTAGCTCACTATGCTCAGTATACTTCGGGTCCTCCGAGGACTCCATTGAAAGACATGTTGTCTGAACAAGATATGACATGTGCATGAAAACAATGTATAGTGGAGGGCATAAAAATACCAAGTAGGAACCCCTAAAACCTAAAATAAAAGGGAGAAACTAAAAGGGAAAAATCTACTTGACCCTAAGCCAGTAGAATCCCATGTGAAAGAGAACATGAAACTCCATCTTAACCACTCCTAATCTATACATGACTAGTTATATCATCTCCACATGGAGTGTCAATCAATATAAGTGACATCAATATAAGGAATCCCAGAATAACCAAGATAAACTCATCTCATACTCCAAGTATCATGAGGTCCATAACTCACTACCAATTACAAGATTCTACTCAAGGATCAAAGGTAACACTCATCCAAGATATCTCACTCCAAGATCCCTTCCATACTTGATGGAACTCATCCGAGAGATACCACTCATCAGGAAAAACTATGCCACCCCTAATGGAACTCATCCAAGATATCAAACTCATCTAGGAGAACTCATTCCATGAGCCCTGCTATCCCATATGATACTCATCCGAGAGATTTCACTCATCGATAATTGATCTACCATCCCCGATGGAACTCATATGGGATATCACACTCCATCGGGAATCACTAAACTGATGGTACATCCCCACCATCCCAGGTGGATTATATCTGAGAGAACACACTCATCTGTTCTTTCCATGAAGAATATCATACCGTCACTCAACAGATCTTGATACTTAGATAGGGAATCTCACCCGTCTCTAATGGGGGACTCAATGAACCCTATTGGAAACACTAAATATCTCATCTCATAGATAGGTGATCACACCCAGGACCATTGGGAGACACCAAAAACCTAATATGGAACTCCATAGATCATATCAGTCAAATAAGGGATCATACATAGGACCGTTGAGGGACACCACAGACCCTAACGATCCTCAAAGACACGATACACAGATAGAGGACCATTCCCAAGACCGATGGGAGATACCACAAACCCAAATATGGATCCAAACACCAAGTAGAGGATTGTACTCACAATGATACCACAAAAACTAACGAAACCACCTGCTAAATAGGGGATTGGTCTGTCCAATTATTCCACAAAACCTACTGATCTTCCCATTAAGTAGGGTATCATATATCCAATGATTCCATAAACCATATTGGGCTATCCTTATAGACAATGGATTTCTACCCTATTTTTGAAGGTCACAATGATACCATGAACCCTACATAGGGAATTTAATGTGATAGAGGATACCGAACTTGATTAATAGAGGGATACAAAAAATCTATAAAATATCATCCAGTTGAGGGGATCATAATATCGTGCTAAGGATATAATTCCACACTATACCCTCACAGGGGTAGACCAAGAGAATCTACTCAACAGATACTAGACTATATGTCACTATCAGGTGAACTGATACCCTCAACTCTCATTTCATATCACAGACCAAAACCATGGCCACCATTACATCAAACATAGAAAACTACTCATAATAGACTAATCATAGGCCTCCATTAGAGCCTTGAAGATGAAGATGCATGAGGGAGAAGTCTGCAAGGGGAGTATGTGATGTGTACCCTCAGTACACGACAAATATCTATAAACCGGCCCCTGGATGTGTCCCTTCTCACTACTTAGTATGTAAAAAGTACTAAATGGTGTATAATCCATGTCACACGATGTGTGACCTCATCTGATATCCTAGGCATGCCCTCGACTATACACGACCAGATTTCCATGTTTCCCCAGACAATGTGTACTATCAAAACATGATGTGTCTTGGCTTCCAAACTACTTGTCCATGTCCTTAGACCATGCCCATGTTTGGTACCCCATTCCAATATACCTGTCCATGTCCTACCACATGACCATGTCCATTTACATGGTGTGCCTTCCCTTGTCATAGGCCACATGACCTGGGATCACTAAATAGAGTTTACTACTAGTACACAATGCGTAGTCCCAAAAGTCCACCTTATAAAAATGGGAAGAACACGTGGCATGAAAACCTTCACTACAACCTATGTTATTAGTAATTATGAATGATAATTCCCCATGAGTCACTCAAAACTCCCCATTTTCCACTAAAACCCACATATCTACCCCCAAAGGATCACTAACAATCATAATAGGGATCCTAAACCTTAAAACAACACATAAAATAGGATCAGGATATAAAACTCATAAATCCAACTACCTCATGATGAAATGCATAATATTTGGGTGAAGATCCATGCTCTGAAGCCACTGCACCACAATCCAGGAGCAATCCCCATCAAGATCAAAGATCGACGATACCTCATCTCCTTGGTTCCACTTAGGTTCATCCATCATATGGGGGAGGTGGGGGGATCCTCCTCTACTATGTGTGAACACAATGGGTGGGGGAGGGGTTATTAATTTAATTTCATTAAATTAATATCCCTCCATTTAACACCTCGCCAAATCACCCTCAACCAAGCACCCAATGCAAAAAAAAAACTTTATGTCACACCTAGGGTAAACACCCTGTTCCAGACTCCACCTTAGTATTTATTTGATACTCCGATCTAAAGTTATTACACATTTATTAAAAAACTATTTGTGCATGACAAAATATATTTAATATTTTTAATATCCCTACATTGAGGCTCTTCGGGCCTCATAATCCCGCGTTGACACGGTGAATGGCTCTAGAAATATTCTTAATAATATTCCAAAGTCTTACACAGAAAAATCAAGGTCACTACATCTATTTTCTTCCGAAACTATTTGTATTTATAATTTTTTATTTATAAATGTTTTACTGTTATATTTTTTTTGTAATTTAAATCATTTTTTCTTTAATTTATTTTTTAATTTATAAATTGTTTTTATAAATATAATGAATTTTGGTTAATTTCTTTATTGAAACTTAATTTTCATTTTTAAATTGATTTGAAGAAAAATTATTTGTTTAAAATTTATTAATTTATAAATAATCTATTTTTATATTTTCTTAATCAGTTGTATTTAAAATTTTCAATGATATGTTTTGATCATTATGTATAATTGTTTGTTACGATCAAATAGTTATCAATAATTGATTTTTTATTATATATTTTTATGTTTAAAATTTATCTATTTATAAATATTTTTAAATTTTTATATGTTTTAATATATTCACCTTTTATATTTTGTTATTAGGTAATTAATGGATCATAATTGGATAAATTTATGAATAACCACTAATGAATATGAAAAAGGAGTTAACAATTTCTTGGAATTTTCTAAAAAAGTATATAAAAAAAGATTTTATTTTTAGTCCATTCACTAAGTGCTTAATTACGAGAAAGTTAAATTCTAGAGAAATCAAGGTTAATATCATTTTATACAGTTTTATGAATAATTATAAACTTTGGACCTAGATTGGTGAAAAAATGGAAAACTCAACATCTAATGTTGATAAAAATATTCATAATGGGACATAGGATCATATTGAAGAATTAATTAACTATGTAGGCATTGAAACCATAAAAAAAATTAACTATTGAATGATTGTATGGAGATTCTGAGAAACCATTATTCACAGGTTTCACTAAATATACAGTGTTATCAGAAGTTTTGAGATTAGGTAACTTAAAAGAAATAAATGTGTGGAGTGGTAAAATTTTATCTGAGTTTCTTGAAATTTTAAAAGAGCTACTTACCTAAGTAAATGTGCTTCTAGATTCCAATTATGAGGAAAAGAGAATATTATTCCCAAGGGGATTGAGGTATAAAATGATACATTCTTTCCTCAATGATTGTATGTTTTATAGGAAGGAATATTAATTTTTATCAAAATATCCTAAATATGGGAAATCATGCTATAAGATGAGTGAAAAATTAAACTTTGATTCATTCTTCAGTTTCAGAATCAAACTGCCTACTAAAGAAATTTGGTACCTTCCAATGATTCCTTCCAATAATTCCAATATTTCAACTTCGATTCATTCTCAGGTACTAGTATCAAACCCCCTACTAAGGAAATTTGATACCTTATAATAATTACTTATTTTAAGTTTTTATTTACAAATTCAAATTATTAAAAAATATTAGTATGAAATACAAATGAGAACATCTCTGTTTGAAACTTACATCACTCTACTAATTCACCACAATATAAGAGATTTGACAAAAAAGTTCTTGATTTTGGAAGTGAAGTGAGAAATATCAGAATGGGACTATGCATAGATGGATTGAATCCATATCAAATTCTCAATAGGAAACATAGTTCATGACCTATTTTATTGGTAGTTTACAACTTATCCCCATAGACATGTTTGAAGAAAAACTACATTATATTGATATTGATGATATATAAACCAAAACCACTATGAAATTATATTGATGTGTATCTTTCACCGTTGATTGGTGATTTGAAGATTATATGGGAGATAGATGTTTAAATTTTTTACACATACAAACTATAGTATTTTATTTTGCATGCTATAATAATTTTCACCATAATTTTTTTTCTATATATATGAAAATTTAACTAGATACAATGTTAAGCGACATAAATATTATCAAAATTTGTAAGCAAAGATTTAATAATATCAATTTCATAATGGAAGAAAGAAAGTGTACATGGGATGTTGAATATTTTTTTGAACTAATCATCCTTATTGTAGATTGAAAAATCATTTAACACTTTACAATAATATAATCTCCCCCCATAACCATTATTAACTGAAAAAAATTATGAAAAAGTGAAAAATATTTATTTCACATTTGAGAATAAAGGATGTTCTAGTCATGAAAAAATATCTAGAAGAAACAATCGATCTTATTCGAACAATCCTATTATATATTTTTAGAGATAGAACATAACATTAAAAGTATACATGTTGAGAAAAACATATGTGATGGTTTTATTGGAAATTTTCTAGACATAAAAGAAAATATAAAATATGAATTTAATGTTAGATTAGACTTGATATCCATGGGAATATGTTTGAAGTTAGCTTCCACTATGAAAGGAAACAAAACATTTTTACCTTTGTCTTATCACACATTAAGAAATAGTGAGAAGATGATATATTTTTTCAGTGTCTTTAAGGTATTAAAGTACCAAATGGATATTATTCAAATGCGAATAATTTGGGGTCATTAAAGGATTTTAAATTAATAGAAATGAAATATCTTTACTATCATGTATTAGTGAAAAAACTACTACCGGTCACACTGCATGGTATATTTCCAACACCTGTCAGAATGACTCTCATGGCATTCTGGTATTTTTTCAAATCCAATTTATTCAAAGTTTTTGATACAAATATGTTAGATGTGTTGGACAATGAAGTTGTGCTCATTTTTTTTCAACTCGAAATGTATTTCCCACCTATGTTTTTTGATATAATGGTTCATCTAGTGATTTATTTTGTGCTTGAGATAAGAATATGTGGGCCTGTTTATTTATGTTTCATGTATCCTTTTGAAATATATATGAAATTTTTTAAGGGATATGTTATAAATACTTATCAAATAGAGTCCTCTATTGTTCAAAAATTTCTATGAAATAGGTTATCGAGTTATATACAGATTATTTGTATGAAGTGGAGCATATTGGTCTACCTATATCATGATATTTGACTATTGACAGGGATGGTAGAGGGATTAGTGGCTTAATGGTAATATTCATTCCATATAATGAAGTAATACAGACACATTTATACATTTTAACAACAAAAATAAAGTTTAACCATATATATAATCACATATTACTGGATTAAAGGTACACTATTTAAAAAGAAATGAAAATTGGTTGAAGATTGGGCATTAAAAGACATTTGTTTCATGGTTTAAAGATAATTTGAATACATATATATTCGAATCAAAATAATTGAAATGTTTGATATGGGGAATGTCTTGTAATGTGATTAGATGTTTTTCTTTTGATATTAATAGTTACACATTTTACTCAAAAAATAAGGATAAAAATAGTATTTTTCAAAATAGCGGGGTAATGGTCATCACTGAAGCACTTCATTTTTTGAGTGAAAAAGATAAAAACCCAATTTCTACATCAATGACATATTTTTTATCTCTTGGATATATACGTGAAATTGATTACACTAAATTTACAATAGTAGTGTTTAAGTGTAACTGGATTTATAGTATTAGTGGTGTGAAACATGATGATTATAGATTTACACTGGTTGATTTGAAAAGATTTAGTTTAAAAGAGGAACCATTTATCATGGAAACACTTGAAAAGAAAACATTTTATGTTATTGTTTCATCAAATGATCAGAGGTCCATCATTTTTCAAGGAAAAATAATTCATTCGGGTGATGAAGATGATGATGATGATGTTATGGATTTATGTGAGGTTTCTTCATCTATTACATGATTTATCGATGATAAAAATGACTATAATGTAGACATAGTCTATGTTGTAAGAATCACACTAAAGGGATATGGGAATACAATAAATTAATATCTTAATTATTTAGGTAAATATGTATATATATATATATATATATTTAATTTTACATGTGTAAAAACTCTATTTTTTTTTAAATTTTAATGTCTAATTATATATATATTTATTTTTTATATGATTTTTGTGTTAATTTTTATATTCAAAAATTATAGTTAAACATTTTTTGATTGAAAAATCCAATGTACATCATTATGTTTTGGTTAAATTTTCCCATATAAAAACACATTTTTCTTCTAAATTTGATATTTAAATTTATAAATGTTGATAATTTCTATCATTCTAGATATAATGTCACTTTATTAACTAATATAATTTTTGGTTAATAATCTTGACATCATCATTTTTATAAAAATACACACATGTGATAGTTTTTTTCATTATATATTTTTATAATCATTTTTTTAATATTCAATTTTCTAATAATTTAGAGGTACAAAAAACTATCAATACATTCATCTATTTCAATGATAGAAACAGGGGAAGAGGAATAATTACTGAGGTATATGTTTTTTTTTCATATTATTAAATATTCAAAAATAAAATTATTTAATGATTGTAAATTTTTAATTTACAAGAATTATTTTCTTTCCACCTAGTGCATCTTCTATGATGGAGTCTACTTCTTTAGAGAAAATGATTCATAGAGTTGAAAGATGTGAAATTTCATGTTTACTAAACTTTCAATTGGTTATGGAGACCAAAAGATACATATTAATTTTGATGATAATAATAACCCAATTGGATCAAATGCAACATATTTTATGAGTTACATCACCATGTAGAGCCACTGTATTATTAATATTTTATATCATGATCAGAAGCCCATCCACAAGATAGAGAGAGCAGTCATGGGAGTCTGTAATGATAAAATATCTCAATTTATTTATTTTATATCATTATTTTAATATTATATATTTATATGAATAACATTTAATGTAATAAATTATAGATGATATTAATCTTTGAATAAACTAAAGAAATTAGTAAAAGATATATATATTTAGAGTTGGTTTGATGAAGATATTTTAAAACAAAATTGAGAAATAATTATATTTTTGGACCATTACAGAGTGAAAAACCATGCCTCAAGTATGGGTATTTAGATGCAGATACATTGACTAAATTTGTCTCAAGCTGACACGATGGAACTTTTTTAGTATGATAATTCTTGTATATCATAAATTTTTTCTATATATTACCTGATTAATTATTAATTTATTTTTATGTAATAGGATTCCAAGAGATCTCGTAATGATATCCTGGTGAAAAATTTATACCCTAATACTTTATCATGTAGAGGGGTCATTTACTTGAGGAGTAGATGATTGCAACAATATTTGATGCATTAAGAGATAAATCAATTAGTGGTTCAGAAGAGGTTTAGTTCTATCCTCTATCTCCCCTACTCATGATGAAAAATGGAAAATATCAATAAGGAAGAAAATTTAAAGTATATTATAGAACAATATAAGCAAGTATTTGACAGAATTATAAGAAATTAATTTTTATTTTCCTAAAATGTTTGTATTTTTTAAATCTATAATACTAATATAACATTTTAATCTTCCATTTTAGAGAAAGATATGCATGGGAAATTTATCATTTAGGGTAGGATGTACATACTAGACACTACTTTAGGAAATCCAGAACACCCCATCCACATAAGAGAATATGAGGCGAGTATTAGTATTAGGAAATTTTTTGGTCATTAAAGTAAGAAATCAAGAGACCTAAAAGCAGATGCTTTAACAGTTGAGTTGAAAGACTTAAAATATTCTATGGATGATAAAATTCAATTAGATTCACAGTATATGTTTGAAAAAATGATGAGATAATCACAACCTATGCATCCTTCCTACTCAGATCCTCCACCTCCTCATTCAGACCTGACCTTATACTATGTGTTGTTTACTGGAGATCCCCATGTACATATTGTAGCATAAAGAGTCATACACATTTTGAGGGATTATGTACATCACTAGAATATGTAGTAGGGTTAGGTAAGAGTATAATTACATGATATTATTGATCCAAATGTACTACTACCATTTTCTACAGAGGAGGTTACAAGTGTTAGAGACTGTGTGGGTTATTTTTTACTTTGGCCGACATGACTTATTTGTTATCTGACATACGAAGTATGTATTTTTTAAAATATTATTTATATTTTATTTTAAATTACTAATAATTTTTTCTTATATTTAATTTATATAGGAGTATATAAAATCAAAATAATAAGTACAAAAGAAACAAAAGGTTCAGGAACCAATAACTTCAGATAATTCTGAGATTTACAATAGGCTTAAAAGATTATCTGAAATTTATTATTAATTAGATAATATTTATTAGTTTCATATGAAATTTGATATATTTATAATAGACTAACCCTTGAGAATATTTATAAAAGAAATCATGGATCTTGTTATTTTTTTATGAGCTCAACGTACCTATGTTATAGTTATTTTTCATGTAAGTAAATTTATGTTTTAGTTTTTCTTTATTTAAATAAATATAACTTTAAGTGACTTACAATATTACTTATTTAATTAGGTATCTATAGATGCTTTACATTCAAATAAAGAACACTACTATTTATGGTCTTATAAATCCAGAATAAATTACAACACCTATGAAATATCTTAATAACAATGATAAGGTTATATATATATATATATATGAGACAACTTAGAAAAGATGAATATTGGGTTTGGTTTTTTTCATTACTTGATGGGTTAGTAGAGTAATATTATTATGAAATAATATTTATTATAATGTCATTAATTATGAACATTTTATATTGTAGTGGTCATTGGATGTCAGATGTATTCAACCCACATGAATGAAAGTTATATTGGTTTTTCTCTTTATTATGAAGAGTATGTAAATATTTTATAAAATTGTTAAAAAAAAGTTTTATCATTTTTTATAAGTTATTTATTCTTAATTATTATTTTTTATACATGTTTTAATAATTGATATATGAAAATATAGGTTATTGAAAAGGTTCAACAATGACCAATTGTCAATACAGAATCTAAATAAAACCAACTATGTCAAATTGTTGTTAAATATATTTTATTTTAGATAATATAGGTTTTTTCATATATATATATATATGCTGGTTTTTATTCTCAAGATAATATTTCATGACCACAGTTTCATCATAAAAAAGTATGGAATGCAATTATTATGTTTTAAGATTCATTTTTGAGATAATCACAAATGGGATAAAGATTGAATTTGATAAGGATAATTACATTAATTATTTTAGGTGTTATATCAAAATATTATATTTTTTTAATCTTATAACATTCATTTTTATTGTATAAATTAAATAATATTGATTCATATAAAAATAAATAACTTACCCATATTTTATGTTTATTTTCAAAATATTTTTTATGTATGTTTAAAATTTAAGTTATAAGGCATGTATCTTTTATTTAAAGTTTTAAAAATTAGAAATTAGACAATGGTTTTTTCTTAAAGTAGGTATATTATATTTTTTTACATGTTTCTTATTTTCAAACTATTTTTTATGTTTGGTTAAATTTTAAATTATTAATTATGTTACTTTTAATTAAATTTAAAAAAATGAGTAATTAGACAATCATTTTTTGCTTAAATTTGGTATATTCTGTTTGTTTTTATTAGTTTATGATGTTTTGGGTTTGTATATTTTAATTAAATTTAAATAAATTTGTATTTATACCAATTTGTTTTATGCTTTTAGTTAGTATAATGTGTTTTATTTTACAAGATTTGTTCTTGATTTAATTTAGTTTATTAGGTGGAGTACATAGATCTTTTAGAAAATTTTCAAACAAGAAAGTTTTATTATTTTTATAATTTATTTATTCTTAATTATTATTTTGTATACATGTTTTTGTAATTTACATATGAAAATATAGGCCATGTAAAATGTTTAAAAATGATCAATTGTTGATACAAAATCCAAATAAAATCAACTATATTAAATTGTTGGTAAATATATTTTATACTAGATAAGATATGTTTTTTATTATATATATATATGCGTGTGTGTGTTGGTTTTTTGTTTTCAAGTTAATGTTTTATAACCAAATTGTTATCATAAAAAAGGATGGGTGGAATGTAGTTATTTTGTTTTAAGATTCATGTTTTAGATAATCACAACTGGGATGATGACCAAATTTGATAAGGTTAGTAATATTAATTATTCTAGATTTTATATCAAAATATTCTATTTTTAATCTTATAACATTCATTGTTATTTTATATTTTCAATTATGTGGATTCATATAAAAATGAATAACTTAACCATATTAAAACTTTGAAAACTATTTTTTAAGTATGGTTAACATTTAAATTATAAGGCATGACTCTTTTATTTAAAGAATAAAAAATTATTAATTATAAAATTATTTATTTCCTTAAAGGTTATATATTATGTTTGTTTTAATAGGTTTATTGTTTGAAAAAGATTTTTTTGGTATGGTTAAGTTTTAAATTATCAGGTATGTATATTTTAATTTAATCTTAGTGAGTAATTATACAATCATTTTTTCTTATAGTTTTTATATTCTATTTGTTTTTATTGGTTTCAGATATTTAGAGTATGTATATTTTAATAAAATTTGATGGAAATAGTATTTATACAAATTGTTTTCTGATTTTAGTTGGTATATTGTGTTTGATTTTACAGGGTTCTTCTTTTATTTAAGTTAGTTTATTAAGAGGAATATGTAAATCTTTTAGAAAATTTTTAAACAAGTAAGTTTTATTCTTTTTTTATAAGTTATTTATTCTTAATTATTATTATTTATACGTTTTTTGATAATTGATATATGAAAATACAGGTCATGGAAAAGTTTTAACAATGACCAGTTGTCGATACAGAATCCAAATAAAATCGACTATGTGAAATTATTGGTAAATTTATTTAATATTAGATCATTTATGTCTTGTGTCATATATATGTGTTGGTTTTTATTTTCAAGTTAATTTTTCATAATTGCAGTACCATTATCAAAAAGGAAGGGTGGAATGCAGTTATTTTGTTTTAAAATTCATGTTTAAGATAATCATAACTAGGATGATGACTGAATTTGATATTGTTAGTTATATTAACTAATTTAGGTTTTATATAAAAATAATATATTTTTTAATCTTATAACATTCATTTTTATTATATATTTTCAATAAGGTCAATTCGTATATAAATTAAGAACTTACCCATATTCAAATTTTGTTTCCAAACTTTTTTTAAGCATGATTACCATTTAAATTATAAGGTATGTCTCTATTATTTAATGTTTAAAAAATTAGTATCTAGAAATTAATTTTTTTCTTAAATTTGGTTTATTATATTTGTTTTTATAGGTTTCTTTTTTTAAAAATATTTTTTTATGTTTGGTTAGATTTTAAATTATGAGGTATGTATCTTTTAATTAAATTTTAAAAAATGAGTAATTAGACAAGTATTTTTTTCTTGAAGTTGGTATATTCAGTTTGTTTTTATAGGTTTGATATGGTTCAGGTATGATTGTTTAATTAAATTTAAATAAATTAGTATTTATACAATTTTCTTCTTCTTTTAGTTGGTATATTCTGTTTAATTTTATAGGTTTTTTCTTTGAAAGTTAGTGTATTATATTATTTTTATGGGTTGTAAGATTTTTTTTCCAAGGTAATTTAAAATGTTTCTTTAAAATTTATCACTTTCCACATTGATTTTCTTTAATAACAAACTTTTTATCCAATAAATATTACGTTCTACATTTTTTTCATGAAAATCAATGTCGAAAGTATCTTTAGATATCAGTTTTCATTTAAAATAGACATCAAAAATCACATCCAATGACTATTTTGAGGTCAATTTTTTATAAAAAACTAAGTCAAAATCCTTTTAAATTATAAAAAAATAATTTCGGCATTTTTTATCTTAAAAAACTAACATATAAAGTCACTTTACACATTTTTTTAGTAAACTGATGTGGAAATATATGTAATTAATTTTCAATGTCATTTTTCCTAAAAAAATGTTGTTAAAACATATCTTTATTTTAATTATTGTTGAAGTTTAAATGTCATTTTTTTTAAAACTGGCATGGATACTATTATTTTTAATGTCTCCTGGGTCAACATTAATTAAAAACTAATGTTAAAAATTAAAAAAAAATTGACATTAAATGGGGATTTTCCATTAGTGCTACTTTGTCTATCTTATATGTTTAGGTTCATTAGTTTTGGTACTTGTACTATGATCGTGGTTTCATTATTTATATAATTTTATTCTGATATAAATATCATATTTATCCAATATATATATATATATATATAGATTCATCGCTAAAATATAGAGATAGAAAAATTAATTACACTGTTCATGGAGACGACAGGCCATGTTTATGAATGAATTATATTTTTATTTTCAATGGATGGAAGGAAAGAAAGGTAAATAAAAATTAACCTCCCTAGAATAATTTTCTTTTCATATATATAAAATATTTTTATTAAAGAGTTGATAAAGAAGATTATCACTTCTTTGAAAGAACTCTTTTAAATATTCTTTTAAGGAAGAGTAAGGATGGTATTTTGGAAGGTAAATAACTATATAACTTGTATAATTATGTTTATAATGTAATTGAGAAGGTTTTTTTGATATATTTTTCTCAAAATAGTGTTAATAAAATAGATAAGGGGTATCCTTTTATAAGTGAGGGGAGGAGGAATTCATGGAATTTATTAAAGTATTAAATTAATATAAATTATTTTTTATGTATAAATGGATCCAAAATGTTATAATTTAAAAAATAAGATATGTATGAGTCAAAATATTTTCAATTAATAAAATTTGGACATATTTTTGTTATGTTTTAACACTTATCTTTTAGTTTCGACCCCCTATTAACCCTTTTGACAATTACTATAATCTTAAAGTTTTATACGCTTAAAGGGTCAATAATGTTACCATAAAAAGAAAAAAGGCCTATAAATAGATCATAATTTATGTTTTCAACCATATACAATTCATTTTACCAAAGATAATATTTTTATGAATTTTGAATAATTTAATAAATCATTTTTTTATTATAAAATATCATTAATATCATTTTCACAATATTCACTTAATTTAAATTTAAATACATAAATATAATGATGGAATTTAAATATAATACATTCACATCTCCATAAAATTTCATATGTTTCTATGAAATTCATGTAACATAAATTGGATGATTTTTTTGTGTTCCATGAATTTCATATGATGAAATAATACATTTTAATTAAAAATTTCGCCAATAACACCAAAGGTTGAACTTAAACTATTTCAAAAATAAATAACCCTACATCACAAATAACCTCAATAACCTCAAAATTAATTTTAAGTTTTAACTTTAAAGTTTATGTCATTCCCTTAATATTACTCCTCTAAAAATGTAATAACATTCTTTGCAAATAATCCTTTTTTTAAACCTAAATGTTATATATGCCTCAACCAAATAAAACGTCTCCCAAAATTTCATCAGTCACCTAAAAATCCCAAAAATTAAAAAATATTTGATCCCATAATATTTTTCCCAAGATAAAATTAATATTTATCCATTAATTAATTTAGGAAATAAAAATTTCATACTAACCAGGACATCATGTTGGCCAGTGGTAGGCATTTCACCATTGTTTCCCATCATTTGTTGGTTCAAGCCTCATGTACTTATTGAATGTGAAAAAATTGTATCCCAAACTATGGTTTGTCCTTTTATAATACTATATTAATATAATCCCTATAATATTCCAAAAAATATGATAAACATCCTCAAAAATAATATTATTCATCAAATCACTTTTTAACCACTAATGTTTTATATACAACAACTTTTTTTACACAAAAAATAATCTTAATTTACTATTATAACTTTAACATTAATGATAATATTATCCCTAAAGGTTTTTAATAAATTTAAACTTATTTCTAGAAAATATAAAATAATTATTTCTCAAATAACCTTCTCACTAAGACATATTTTAAACCAAAGGGTCGTATTTCAATAAATGTCTCCCAAAATATTCTTAATCATGTTAAACTCGCATTATATAAAACCTAAAAGGGGTATTTATTCCTTTAAACTTATGATCATACTTATAATTATCTACCCAAGACAATTTAGGTTTATCCCATATCACTATAGCATATTATATGTTTCTATAGGTTTTATTATCGCTTTCATCATAATGGTTGAGAGAGAAAATGTGAATTAACCCAATAATATCCCCTAAAAGTGTCAAACCCAGTACATAGTAAGGGAATACTCACCATGAACTATAATTATGGTCAAGATATACTTGATCAACTATTTTTGGGTTTATTACCACTAGTTTAATCCATTCCAAAACCATGTCCACATGTAGTATTCAAATAGGGATGTATTGGTTCGAAAACCACACAATCTATACCTTAAATTTTTTTGGATGTTATCCTATACTTATAATTATCCTCATTTAGTAATAGCATTATGTTACCTAATATATTTTTTCCTAAATCCATTTTCTAAGTTTTATATTAAACTTTCTCTGATATCAATTGTAAAGAACCCAACTCCAGTAAACTAGATCTGGTGGTTAATTTATTACATTAGTACTAGATATAAGGAATCACATACTATATAACCAAATAGTTTAGTAGTACTGGTAAACTACTTACATAATTTAATATCATATTACATTTGAAAACATAAAATACAAAATATAGTGAAAGTAAATATTCTCCATACTTGAACTCATTCAAATATTCATTCTTCATATCCTGGGGAAAGGAAACAAAAAAGGGTGAGATCAGATGCTCAATAAGGGTTATATATAATGGGATCTATCTTGAATAAATAAGGAATAATTAATATTTCAAGGTAAATAAATGAAAACACATGCAATTTATTCAATAACTTGAACAATAAGAATAATATGGAAATAATAAATGATGATAAAATATTTCCATATAAATAATCACATGAATTTTAAACTTATCTGTAAATATTATTCAAAATAATCATATGGAAATTAATAACTTATTTTATAATGATGAAATTTATAATTTTATACATCTGAAACTTATCATCGAGGCCTTGTGCCGAGATAGTTAAAACCATGGGTAAACATACAACAAAAACCCATTTAATAAGGTTAACTAATTGTCTTTTCTTATGAGACATACTAATGCATCAAGGGGATATGTAATTATCGGGTCCCACCCATCACTTAATAATTACAATGTGTTCTTCATATGAATTAATAATACAACTCAATCAAAATTCCTTAAAAATCAATAATTGCCCATAGTGGAAGAACTAACATACACAAATTTAACACTTTCCCTAGAAAAAATGATCATAAACCATACATAAAAATATAGTGTGTTTTATATTCAGATTATATCCTCATTAAATAATAATATTCAACAAATGATGTTGATATAGATGAAAATAATTTTAAAAGATCACTAAAAAATATCTTGAGGAAAATTCCATTTTCACTTTGAAATCACTTATTTAAAATATAAAAATTTACAAAATATTATGTAAAAAATATTCTTTGAAAATAACATTGTAAAATTATAATGTAATCTTCAAAATATTGAGTGGTAATGATGGTGAGAAATTCCCATCATGGTGTATAATTGAAAAACATTCCTTTTACACTTCTATAAAAAAGTAAAAAAGTACCTTGTTTGGAAAATGACAAGAATATTCTTTTTAATTTTTTTAAGAAGTAAAACATGGGTAAAAATATATTCAATAAATATTTTTATAATATTAAAAATATTATTTTAAACATTTTGCAGAAAATTTGGACATGGAAGAAAATAATTCTCGACTTAGTAGAGAAATAAAGCCGCTTTTCCTTAAAAACATTAGTTTGGTATCTTGAGCACTTAAAGAGTGGAAAATGAACCGAAAATTTTTAATTTATAGAAATATTTATAATAGAATAAAATTGATTTAGTTTAAGATATAAAGATCAAATAATTATCCCAATGGATACTTAAAAATAAACAATGCCGAAGAATGATGACATTTTGAGATAAACCATTTTAATTGTGGTAACTTTTGAATCATAACCACCATAAAACAAGTAAATCCTAATGAATTTTTAAATTCCATGATTATAAATATATTCATGATATAACATATCAAAGATACAATATATACACCACACAAAATAAATAAGTGGTGAATATGGCATATGTTTCACAAAAGTAGAAGTAAGATGAGAAACCATTACGTTAGATCTGAATTCCTTCACATGTGTTCAAAAATCATGTATAATAAATATAGATTTATTATAAATATATTGTAGAACCATATATATAATACCATATATTATTTAATTATAACCTTTTATCACCCATTCATTAACAATTATTTATTAAAATCATTATTCCGGGTGATAATTGCATCATCTATCATGTATGTTTTGGTTTAGTAGTTTTGGTTCCTGTACTTTGGTCATGGTTCCATAATATATAGAATGTTATTAATGATATAAATATTATATATATCCAATATATATTTATTTAGAGTCATCTATAAAATATAGATATAGAAAAATGAATTGCACCATTTATGGAGATGTTAAGCCAAATATGTGAATGAACGATGTTTTCACTTTTCGACAGATGGAAAAAAATAAAGTTAAATAATAATTAACCTTCATAGAATAATATTTATGTTATAAATATCATATATATTCATTAAATATATCCTTATTACCATCCATGTAAAGTGTAAATGAAAAACGGATCACATCACTTTGTGGAGGTGGTAATCCACACGTATATACAAGCGACATTATAGTTTTCAAAAGATTGGAAAGTAAGAAGGTATATATGATATTATAATCCAATAAGAATATTTATTTAATAAATATCATATATATTCATTACTATAAAGTTTTGGGGTAAGAACATTTATTAAGAGAAAAAAAAGTAGGAAACCCCTTTGAATGGGTAAGGGAAAACCCATTAAAAGCCCGTAGGCCTAGAAGCACATAGCCTCAAAATTAAATGGTCTGAAATCCTAGAGGGACACAAAACATTACCAAATCAAAGTATAATAAAAAATAAAATCCCAAAGCCAAAAATAGTGGAAAACCCTAATCAATCCCAAGCACCGCCACATTGCATCAAAGTCCTCGATGTCAGCCCTTCACCATCCCGCTTCACCATCCCGCCGAGGACATCGTCGATCCATCTAGGATATATCCTAATTGGAACCATTGGAACCATTAGATTTGCATCGGAGTTCCAAGAATATGTCTCCATAAGGAAATAATCTCCATACACCATGAAGCCTAAGGCCCCCATTCTACGACCCACACCATCATGACTAGTGTATGATTAGAGTCTGCTAACGCACCGTCGTCACTTCCAAGACGCCCATACCCTCAAAGCAAATTGTCACCACCACCTACTACCATGCCTAAATCCAACACCACAACTATATCTACGTTCAAGATTTGAGAGCCTAATTGAAGCCACATTTGTCTGTTAAAGCACCCACCCCATCCTAAGCCACACCGACGCAACCGCCACACACCATCGCGCACCCACCCGAATAGATCTGATCCAGATTTGAAACCACAGTGTGGAGAAGATCCGCTATCACTGCCACAACCACTCGAGAAGATGCAAAGTATCACACAAATAATGTTTTTATTTTTCATAGGATGGGAAAGTGATGAAATGTTTTTTACAATAATCATAATAAAATATAGGTATATTTATTATACCATATTTATTATTTTAGGATGGTTATAATAGATTTAGAGGAAGTTCAAGAAGAAATAAATTTGGATGATTAGATAAAGATGATTACCTATTCTTCAACTTTATATATTCTCGTAAGGGACCTAGGGTTGGTATTTTGGATGGTAAAGAACATATAGTACTCATATACGGATTTTGAAAAGGTAACTGGGTATATTTTGGTTGATCTAGGTTGCTCAAAGTGGTGTAAAGAAAATAGAGAATGGGTTTCATTTTACAAGTGAGGGGAGAGGAATTATTGGAATTTCATAAAGTATTAAATTAATATAAATTGTTTTTATATCCAAATGGATAAAAATTAATATAATTAGAATAAAAGATAATTATTAGTTTAAATAATCTCATAAAATAAAATTCTTAAATGTTTTGATTAGGTTTTAAGCCTTATCTTTTATTTTTAACCCCTGTTAGTCCTTTTGATAATTACTGAATTATTAATATTTTTTACCCTTTAAGGGTATAGAATGTTACAATAAATAGAAAAAAGACCCTTAAATGGATTGTTTTTGATTTTTTAAGCTATATATGATTCATTTGGACAAATATAATAATTTTATGAATTTTAAATCATTTGATAAAATATTATTTATTATAAAATATCATTAATGTCATTTTTGAAACTATTCATTACATTTGACTTTAAATACATGAAGATCATGAGGGAATTAAAATATTACCCTTTAAATCATTCTTAAAATTTTACATGTATCTATAAAATTCATGGAATATAAAAATTAATCCAATTTTTATTACTTTTAATATTTTAAAAATAATTTATTTTCTTTTTCTATTAACCGAATAAATATTGTGTCAGCGTTATGTAATCATTTAAGCTAATTATTCAATAAATAAAAATTTAAAATTAGTTACCATGATAAAAATATTCATTATTATTTATAATTACCTTTTATAACTTAAAATAAGTTGTATTTATCCCTATCAAAAAATATTTTAGTTATTAAAATCAAGAAAGTGGCATTTTTAACTTTATCTTTTACTTAAATATTATAAACGTAAAAATTAAATATGTATTCCACCTAGTTGCCATATTTTGCAATTTTTTTTGGAAGTGGATAAAAAACACTTATAAATTAGGATAAAGGCAAATTTTATGGTCATTTTTAGTCCTTATCATATAAATTTCAACCTTAATTATCTGATTTACCCTTATCGTGGTGATAATTATTTACTATAGTTACTATTCATAATGATAAAAAATAAATGGGATATATTCAAAAAATTTAGAACTCCTAATTAAAAATATGAAATAAAATTTTCAAGATTCAACTCATATAAGTTCCAAAAATTAATTTAAGATTAAAATACAGAATGCATCAAAAAATAAATTTTCAGAAAAAATGCATTTTCTAGTATAAAATTGTTTTATGCTAAATTAAACCATAAAATTAATTAAAATGAACTCAATTGGATTATTAATAATATAATAGAACTAATTTTAGTTTGAAACCATTTTAAATCAAAATGTATCTTTTTAAATTCTTGAAACAAAAATACAAATTTCTTTGAAAATCTGTATTTTCACTGTCCACTAGAAAAATAAATCTTTTCAAAAAAATCCAAAAACTTATTCCTAAGTTAATTATGATATTTTAATTTAAAAAATTATATTATTTTTATTAAATAAAATTTCTAAAAATTTCATAAATTAATTATAATATTCGTTCATAAAAAATAATAAAAACCATTTTTGAAGAAAACACATTTTGAAGAATAAAATGCCTCTAATAAATAGAGTTCTTATTTCCTAAAAATTAATCAATAAATTTTTATTGAGTAGTTTATTTATATAAATTTAACAATGTGGTTAATCCTATTCATACCCACTAATTTAACAGCTATCTTATAACCATCATATTTAAATAATGATATTTTGTGGTTTATTCAAGCTCGATGCTGCATGTTGTTTACCTTATTAAACATAATGTTGTTTCATAATATCAAGGTGTTTTAAATGATTCCATAATCGAAGAGTTACCCATAAAAAAACTTATTCAATGATAAAAAACTATAAAGGTTCCCTTCTTTGGTTGACATATGATCATTATTTTCATTGAGCGATGACTAACCACTTCAAGATCAACTACACTGTAAGATACCACATCCATACAGGTTGAAAATTTTAGAAGGAATTTGATTTTTCATTTAATATATTGGTAAAATTTTGGAACAAGACTTGGAATTAAATTACAAGGGTTTTAATGCTTTAAATTGGTGTTTTGAGACAAGTAATGATGCTTAGTAGGTAGCCCGGGTGCTTATATAAGCTTTGGAGTGTTCAGGGTAAGTTTATAGAGTTTCCTAACCCAGGTGAGTGGTTTAGGAGAAACCATGAAAAAACTTTATTCTCATAGGATTTTAAATTAATTTTGAACCAATAATAGTTAATTTTCATGGTTAGAGAACAGTTTGGGGTAAATCGTGTGATCCAAAAGGGGAAACTGTGTGAAGTGGTGGAGAGAATAAGGCATGAAACATGACTTGCACATGGTTTCATAAAAAATATACATCTTTTTATAGAGGGGAGGCTGTGTGGAAAACATAGAATGCACACAATTTTTTCTAACCATGTGACCTAACTGTGCAGTGCATGAGGTGTGGGATAGCAGGGACTGCATGGTTGGAGCACTGTTTGGAAAATCTTGTGACCAAACTATGAGGCTACCCAAAATTTCATTAAAAGGGAGATTTTATCAAAATTTACTCTCACTATTTTTATCCACTCCACCCTCCTTCTCTCCCATTATGTTCTCATGAACCAGGGTTTTCCCAATCACTTCCTCATTCTCCAACCCCTCAATTTAGGGTGTGTTCATGGTAAATCTTTAGAGTTTAAGGTGATTTATTATCCTCCAATGGATTAATTTCCTATAATTCTTACCACCTATAATTTTTATGATCTCCGGTTTAGGTTACGTTTATGATTCCAATGGATCATGGTGGAATCATTCTTTTATCAAAGGGATTTTGGTTGTCTTGTGTAGAGGATAAACTGTGATGAATTTTGCACATTTTTACATAAATTTTCATTAAGATACGTGTTCACAGTAATTTTTTTTCAGTTTTATCCATTAGATTAATTAAATTAATTACTGAAATAATATCCCCTATTAGGTATTTTCTTAAAAACAGTGTCAAGAATCCTCTAGAGAATATACATTGAGGTTGTGGGAATATTTTATAAGAGGTGATGGGTTTCTGAGTTTTCTAGCATTATTCCAAGTTGGTGTTTAATGATTTAATTAATTATAATTGTTATAAATAATTAATTGTTATTTTTTGGAATGATTCTAGAGCTTGGGTTGTTGATATTAGCTCTTTTGGATACTAAGGAGTTTGGATATGACTTAGATAGGCCTTGGAAAGGCCTCCGTGCTTTGGGAATGTTTGGAAATCTTCATTGATGAGGTAGGTGGTCTATGAGATTTACCCATAGTCTTGTTAGATTATTTAAATGTTTATGTGGAATGTTCCTTAAATCCATTTTTTGGTGTTTTTTCTTCCTTCATGTATGTAAATATTTTGGGATTTAAATTTATACCTTAAACTTTCCATAGATCTCATCAGATCCATTGGTGTTTATAAGACTAAACCCACAACTTCCCATGGGGTGAGTTGTTCCTTGAAAATGGTTAGTTGGGTTTTTAATGGGTAAATTAGGTGGGTTATGAGCTTAAACCTATTAAGCTCATTCGTTGGATTAATTAAATGTTTAAAGAGATAATGGGTAGAACTTGGTAATAAATGTTCATGACTTGTAAGAGGATAAAATGTGTTGTTTTGATGTGTTAAGAATTTTTGAAATGCCTATGAGGCCCTTGAAATGGTTTTAACCATGTGAATTGGGTTTTGACCCAATTTTGTGGTGTCAAAGGGGGAAATATTTTTTTGAAATATTTTTTGTTTTAAAATGATGTGTTTACCTCAATTGGTTTCATAAAAATGTGTTTATAAATGGATTTCAATGTTGATTGGAAATGAGTTTGTGGTTTACCCCTTTAGGGAGATATCTTGGTGGATATTTTTAAATGTTTGAATAAAAAAGAGGCTTTGACCTTATTTTAGTGTCAAAGTTCCTGAGGGAACTCAATAAATGATAATGGTTTGAAAAGGGTTTATTTTTGACTGTTTGAATATTTTAAGGTTAATGTTTTGAACATTGGTATTTGAGAAATGATGGAATGGTTTTGGTGCTAGACTAATGCTCCATGAATAGGTAGCATACTATATGAACTAGGTGTCAGAATGATGCTTTAGTAATTGATAGTATAATTTATGGTTTTAGTTCCAAACTAATACTCTGGGAAGACTGGTATACCAGATAAAAATGGACTATGGACAGACACTCTACATTCATGTTTTATGGTGCTGGATTGATTCCCCAGGAACTATTATTTGAATATATGAATAGGTGTAGGATTAAGTCTCTAGGAACTATTGTAATGATGTATGATTATAATGTCAAACATGATGCTCCATATTTGTACCGATAGTTTTGGGTATTGTTTGAGTGTTGGACTATGGTTCCAGGAATGATTTTCATTTTATTTTATACTTCCATGATATAAATAATAAATTAAAATACCCCTTTTATTGTTCATTTTATATATAACAATATGTTTTGTGGGTTAAAAGATTATCATTGGTCATTGCAGGTTTGGACCGATTGTCACCTTTGAACCTGATGGCCAATGGGCACTAGATGAGTTGTTGTATTCCTTATTATCTATCTTATTTTCTATAAAGTTTATTTATTCCACTGTTTATCTACATACATTGAGGTTCTGACTGGTATTTTATTTAAATACTATTGGTGGTGTCATACTAAGTTTTACTCACACCCTACTCAGGCTGCCACTGTATATGGGCCCCGAGCCACTCTCACATGTTTATTGTAGACATAGGATTGGGCTGAGGCCCAAGAAGAGTTTTTCATAATTGGGTTGTATAGATCATATGGTATCAGGTGAATGGATTATGTACAAATCATATATGTTATGGTTTATTTTTATTGATTTATTTTATTCATGTATTTTATGTAACCTGCCCATTGGGAAGTCATTTATATGCATG
Organism: Viscum album; assembly: GCA_963277665.1. Classification (NCBI taxonomy): domain Eukaryota; kingdom Viridiplantae; phylum Streptophyta; class Magnoliopsida; order Santalales; family Viscaceae; genus Viscum; species Viscum album. The sequence continues at coordinate 457,529,941 of OY728120.1, read as the reverse complement.
GCATGGATATTTGTGCCTTTATTGTACTTTATTTTATCGTGGAATGTTTAGTTGATTTATTATTTCAACATACTATAATTTATATGATTTTTGGTTCTTCGTATTGTTGATGTGAACTTTGATATGGGGGTATAGTCTCTTAATAGTACCACCCTAGACCCCTAATGGTACTCAGAAACCTTCAGTGTATGAGGAGGAATTCCATTGGTCTTGTTGAGAAATGGATCAATGCACTAATTTAGTGGCTATATGGTCATGATATTACAAAGTGGTATTAGAGCATTTACTTACCTATTCTTTTAATATTTTGGATTTGGTATACTTGATATAAAGGGATGTTTCAGAGATTTTAATGGATATCGGGATGATGCATCATGAACACCAGTTCCAGTATGAACGTCTAGGTTATTATGGATGGGATTTCTATTCTGAATTGTGATTCTATAGTTTTATTTAATTTTCTCTTTGAGCGATGCACATGTGGCTTGAATTTTATTATTTATGATGGATTTTTGGATCTTGGACCATCACCATGAGGAATGTGATTTGGTTTTTACTATTATACTATAGATAAAAGAGACATCTCAACCATCATCTTAGCTCTATAGGATCCACATATTATATGCATGCTAGTGTGTGGATTTTATAATGACAAAAGATTAGTTGTTTAAAGTATCAAAAACTTATCATATGGTGTTTTCTCATATAATTAGTTGGTTACATTATACATAGATAGGAAAAATTGTATATGGATCTATTTTTGTTGACAGTTTATATGAATATATGGTGTGTAACACCCCAAGCTTCTACGGTACGCTTCTCTTTGAATAATGTGATAGCGTGTGTTGTACGCAACATCGAGTTCTAACACACCACAACCAATCAAACTAGCCGTTATGAATAGTAATACCTACTTTTTGAAATTTTATAAATTTTATCTCTCAAAATGAACTTCATTTTTGGATTCGGAATATCTAATTTATCCTAGGGTGAAATTTTGGAACTTTTCGGATAACATTTATATTTTGATGAATTGTGAAAATTACTAAATTTTAATTAAAAACAACTTTTTTAATCGAAATAATTTATATTAATAAATTATGAATTTGAGTGGTTTTAAAGTATATTTAGAATATATATTTACCATTTAATACAATTTTGGTCATTTTACATAATTTTACAATTAAACCGGACAAAAACAAGTGTCAATCTTTTGATAGTTATTATCTCTTAAAAACACGCTTTTTGTTTTAAAAACGGGAATTAATTTTAAATTAATTTCTTCCACTTATGTGTTTTGAATTTGGAAAAATGGATTCCATATTTGTAATAAGGATGTTCATATTGTGTAAATAGGTAAATTTTATTTTTATACATTTTGAATAATTACTTCGGTAAATATTTTATTTACCATGGTTAAAGGTAAATCCGGTAAATAAGGGTTAAAAAATAATATTATAATAATACTAAATTACCCTAAAACGTGTCATAAACTTATTTGTGGATACATGTCCGACCATGGGCATATTTGGGTCGATTTTGGGACCCCATGGATCCACTTGTAGGTGATAGGGACACTTTATTTTAATTAAGGTAAAATAAGTACAAAAATGACATAAACATATATATTTTAGAACAAAAATTTTTAAATAGGGTTATATATGTTGTATTTTAGACTATAAATATTCATTAGAAAGGTAAAAATATTTCCTACATAATGGTATTTTATTTATAATTTTTATACATTAAATAATTTAATTTATATATGACACATTGATGATGCAGTAATTACCATAATAGAGAAAAATTAAACTAATTGATATTATAAATACCCAAATAAATATAATTGGAGACTTTTATTGAATTAAAATAATTTTATATGTTAATATGACATATTAGTATTGATTTAATTGACTTTTTTCTAAGTAATAATTTTGTTATGAGTTTCACAAAAATCAATTATTGAATAGTGTCAAAATTGACAAAAAAGAGTTTTTAAAACAAATATTATATTATTAATTGATATTAAATTCCTAAAAATCTAAGGTTCGGCCAAGAGACTTATATCATGATATTTGTATTATTAATGGACCACTTGGGGGTCTCTTTTATGTATATAGTATGTTTATTAACTATATAATATAAAAATACTATGTGACATGGTAAGTGTCAAAATAATTAACTAAGAGTTAAAAATAAAAGATAAGGATAATATAATGACCCAAACCTGTATAAATTATATTGGTTGAGTGGTTTTAGACCCATACCCACCTTAAAATTTAAATAATACACTTTGGAGCCATTATAAACCGAATATGAATTTATTATAAAATAATATTTCTAGCTTTTTCAAAGGTGCCCCTCACCCCTCTTATAAAAGGGCACTCCACCTTCTCACTAATTCACACATTCAAAGCCTTTTGGTTCTTCCAACCCCTTCCCAAATAATCTCTCAACTTCACTCAATAAAACCTAGAGGCCTTAGTTTGGTCAGAAAGCCAACCTAAGGAGCCCTTTTGATCAAATCAAAAGAAAGAACCCGAAGAAGAGGTAATGTTTTCACCACCCTTTTTCAATTTCGTTTTTTCTTCAACTTATTCTTTCTTTGTTATTCCCATTCTAAAATAATGAATCCAGTATATACTATATAATTTAATATTATTATAAATATGGTACAACCATATTCAGTATTCTATCCATCCTTTGAATGACATGTCACCATACGTGCGTACGTACGGCTTACCATCTCCACGTCGTGGTGTAATTGTTATTCAATATATTATTATTTGGATGGGTATAATAATGATGTATAATTCATTTAATTAATAAATATAACATGATAATGATTCTTTATATATAATATAACATCCAATTATATATTATTTTAATATCAAAAGAATGATATTGTCGCTCGTGCGTACGTACGGACTACCGTCTCCACGAACGCGATGAGATTCATTCTCCATCGTATCCATTCAAGTATAATTATCATTTGATGATTTAAAAAATAATGTTTAAGGACTTGATATAATTCTGTATATGAATAATAAACAACCTATCCATGACAAACATGGCTTACGTAACAAAACATATAAAATAAAACGAGTCAGTTAACACCCGAAACAACGATAAATCTAAGATATTATTAACAAAGAAATGTTAAAACATCATATATGATATCATATGAATGTATATTATTATTTTATAATTTAATAACAATTATTTCACCATTATACATGAGGTTAACCTACCCCCAACCAAGGAAAAGTACAAGGTAAGGGTTTATTTCACAATCTCTCCATTATCCGAGGTTGTTTATATGTAATAATCTACTGGGATTTCTTTATCATCCACATCCATGTTTCTTAAAAATGTATTTCAAAACATTTTTACCATTTACAATAATATTGGTTAAAGTCATTTATACCTTATTTTGACTTTTTATAAGAGGTTTATAAAGGAATCTTTCCGTCGTTTTCCAAACAAGGTGCTTTTTAACCTTTTCTACAGGATTAAGGTAAGAATGTTTTTTTAACTTATACGGCGGGTGCGGCCATTTTCTACCATTATAAAATCTTCTAAGATTACATTACAAGTTTATAAGAATATTTTCAAAGAAAATATTTTATTTTATATGACTCTTAAATGATTTCAAAGTAAAAAGAGATATTTCTCGAAAAAGAGTTTTGATTTCATCTATGTCAACATCCTTTGATAGATTTTACGCTTATTTGAAGATTATTTATTATGATACAAAACTTCTATATTGTATTGAAGGTTTTGTGATATGGTTGACTGTGGATGTGCTATTTTTATACCATTCATGGTTTGTGGATGAATTATTTACATTTCATATGCTAGTTTTAATATGAATGTTTATGTTATGTTTAAACCTGTTCATATGAGGAATGCATTGGACTTAATATGTGATGGGTGGAGCCTGCTATAGCTCCTCGATGCAGTGGTAGGTCTCATGAGACAAACTAGTGTCTTGGCACAAGGCCTTGACAAAATCTTATTTGTAGTCTTTGCACGAGGCCTTGGCTATGTGGTTATGATAGTATGGAATTATGCATTCCATCATTATGAAAGTGGTTATTGATATTGCATGTGATTATTCGATTAGTATAATATCCATGTGAATAATTAAATGGAATTATTTAATTTTATTTTTGCCATACTATATTGAAGTTCAAGACTAAAAGGCTTTTGTTTTAGTTATACATTGCCTTAAATGTTTATTTTTATTTATGAAAGATTCCGCTATATTGTTATCCTTACTGGGTATTTGAGCTCACCCGTTTTCTATGTTATATGTTTCCAGGGTATGAAGAAGTAAATTATGAATGACCTGCAGGGATAGTATGAGGGGATAAGAGTGTGGTCTATGGAGACTATGTTGCTGTAGTTTTTATTTTTATGATGTAAAACTTTATGAATATATCTAGTGTTTCCAAGGATACTAAACTAATCGGTCTTTCGAGATTTGATCTTTCTTGTGATCATGCCAATATTATGTAATAATGCACCAACTTTGGGTAACTGGGGTCGGGGCGTTACAGTTGGTATCATAGGAAGTTTAGTACAAACCTTGGAATCTAGATTTAGATAAACTATGATTAGAGCACATAGATTTAAGATGGACTTTGAGGATTAGTATAGAAGAACTTCCTAGAATTTTGGTATTGTAGAGATTTTGTGAGTTTTCCGAGCAATACATCCCTGTCTAGATATGAGCAGGTAGAGGCGGATCTGGCACAGATGTACCTAGGGGTAAAACCCAAAAACACCGCTTTGAGCTAGACTCGAACGGGAACTGGTGCATGACAACGGGCCTTGCTTCACTCTTGGTTACGACACTCCCGGGGGATATGCTTAGGATAACTCTCATTTTCTTTAAAAATCATTATAAAGGGTTTATGAGTATATACTTCCTCAAAGAAAACATTATTATGATTATGGATTATATCCATAAATAGTTCAATTTATATTATGTGTGTTATAAGAATGGAATTATGTATTTTGATTCATAAACTGATCTAGTTTATGCCATTGTTTAGAAATGGAACCTAGTGGAAGAAATGGAAACCGTATCAATGCACGCACTCCATGTAGGGATTTCCCTCCTTCTCAAGATAATTATAGTGGAGCTGGTGATGCAACTTGTGCCGATTAGCTAATCACCATACATGGAGAACTCACTCAGGTTATGAATAATAACCTGACCTGTATGGAGCACCCTGATCCGCAGCGTGGAGGATAAATCTTAAATCGCTTCATGAGGCAACAACCACAAACTTTAAATGAGTGTAAAAATCCTTTAGTAGCTGAGCAATGGATAAATTCCCTAGAGAAAATATTTCAGGCTTTGGGGAGTAGGGAAAGGGAAAAAGTTATCATGGCAGTTTACCGCCTCACTGGAGATGCTGATCAATGGTGGTCATTGATTCAAAATATGAAGGAAGATGATGAAGTATCAAATATGGAATGGAGGGAGTTCAAAGATCTATTTTTAGAAAAATACTTTCCTCGCAACCATCGAGAAGATATGGAAAGGCAATTTCTGAGTCTGAGGCAAAAGTATGATGAGAATGTCACAAAGTATGAGGCTAAATTTACAAGGTTAGCAAGGTATGCTGGAGATTATATACATAACCCAATAAGTAAGATTGATCATTTATTTTATTGGTTAAAACCATTTCTCCGTCGAGCATTAGTCTCACAATCCTTCTCATCATACGAAGACATTGTCTCATGTGCTATCAAGACTGAAAAGGAATTCTCTATGTCTTATGACTTTAAAGAAAAGAAAGAGAAGAATAGATCTGATGATCAATCTGGGAATGGAAATAAGAGGAAGAAGGGAAAGGTTGAATATCCATCCTGTGCTAAATGTGGGAAGAAACACCCCAACACTTGCTTAAAAGGAACAGGAGTCTGTTACAAGTGTGGTGAAAAAGGCCACCAAGCTCGTGATTGCAAGGGGAAGAAGGAAGCTACTGATGTCTAATGCTACAATTGCAGGGAGATGGGAAATTATGAAAATGAATGTCCTAAGAGTCAGGGGAACGTACCTCAGAAAAGGCCAAGTGATCAAGGCCAAGCTTATGCTATCACTACTACTGAGGTAGAAGCTCCAAAAGACGTGGTGGCAGGTAATTTAATGGTTTCCTCAAGTTTAGCAAATGCATTATTTGATTCTGGATCATCGCATTGTTTCATATCTTCCTAGTTTGCTAAGAAAATTAGATATTTCCAATTTGATTTAACAAGGGAGTTGTCAGTTAAAACTCCTAAGGGAAGTATCATTGCAACAAAGTTTTGTGAATTAGTCCCCATTAGAGCACATAAATGTTCTTTATCTACTGATCTCACCATCATACTTATGATTGAGTTTGATATAATCCTCGGTATGGACTGGCTTTCAGACTATGATGCAAAGATTTATTGTAAGAAGAAGGAGGTTACAATTTTTGATGATGATGATAAGGAACACCTTATCTTTAGAGCAGAATTGTCACCACCTAATTCTTACCTAGATCCACCAAATTCAATTATTGGGGAGGAAGAGAATGAAATGAATGTGGGTGAGGAAAGGAATGTTCAAATAGAGGATGTACCAGTTGTGAAAGAATATGTAGATGTATTTCCGGAAGATTTACCTGGACATCCTCCAGAACGAGAAGTTGAGTTTTCCATTGATTTAATTCCTGGATCAAGGCCTATATCGAAGACCCCTTATAGAATGGCCACTATGGAATTAGTCAAACTAAAGAAACAACTAGAGGAATTGAGTAATAAGGGATTTATTCACCCTAGTGTTTCTCCATGGGGAGCCCCTGTTCTTTTTGTTAAAAAGAAAGATGGATCTATGAGGTTATGTATCGACTACATGGAGATCAATGCTATAACAATAAAGAAAAAGTATCCCCTACCTTGCATTGATGATTTATTTGACCAACTGCATGGAGCTCAATACTTTTCAAAGATTGACCTTCGATCTGGATACCATCAGTTGTGTGTGAAGAAGGAAGACATTCCGAAGACAGCATTTCGAACCAGGTACGGGCATTACGAGTTTACAGTAATGTCTTTTGGATGGACTAATGCACCCTCTGTATTCATGGATTTGATGAATATATTTTTCAAGGAATATCTCAATGAATTTGTGGTTGTATTTATTGATGATATCTTGGTATACTCTAAAAGCTACGAAGATCATGAAAATCACTTGCACATTATCCTGAAGACTCTGAGAAGACATGAATTATATGGGAAGTTTAGCAAGTGTGAATTCTGGCTTCAGAAGATTTCTTTTCTTGGCCATATTGTCTCTAAAGATGGAATCTCTGTTGATCCTTCTAAGACCAAGGAAATCCAAGAATGGCCAGCACCTACGAGTATAACTGAGGTACGTAGTTTTATTGGTTTAGCAGGTTATTATCGACGTTTCGTCCAGAATTTTGCCCGATTGGCTAACCCATTAATAAAGATCACACGTAAAGGGGTTAAATTTGTTTGTACAAAAGAGTGTGAAGAATGTTTTGAAGAACTGAAGAGAATATTAGTCAATGCTCCTATATTGACTCTACCATTGGGGAATGATGTGTTCGTTATTTATACTGATGCATCGAATAAAGGAATTGGTTGTGTCCTTATGCAGAATGATAGGGTTATTGCCTATGCATCACGACAGTTGAAAATTCATGAACAAAACTATCCTACTCATGATCTCGAGTTAGCAGCTGTGATCTTTTCTTTGAAGATATGGAGGCACTACCTCTATGGAGAAAAATGTGAGATTTATACTGATCACAAGAGTTTGAAGTATATTTTCTCACAAAAAGAACTCAACATGAGGCAAAGGAGATGGCTTGAATTACTCAAGGATTATGATTTTATGATACACTACCACCCAGGGAAAGCAAACAAGGTGACATATGCTTTGAGCAGAAAAGACCATGGAGTTTTGAACATGATGAGAATTGAAAGGGATCCAATTTTCATGGATCTAGTGAAGATGGGCATGGGAATAACCAGGGAAGGTGAAACATCAATTATTTTTCAAATGGTTGCCAAACCATCTTTACTAGAAAGGATTAAGAGTTCTTAGACCGATGATGAAGAATTTAAAAAGAATATTAAAGTTGTGAATGATGGTAGATTGAGAGACTTTGTGTATGAAGAAGGAATTTTGAAATTCGGGAAGAGACTTTGTGTTCCCGATATACCTGATCTAAAAAGGGAATTTCTGGATGATGCTCATAGTTCCAATTTCTCTATACACCCTGGGAGCACCAAAATGTATAGAGATTTGAAGGAACATTTTTGGTGGGATAACATGAAGAGGGAGATTGCCGATTTTGTGTCAAGATGTATGGTTTGTCAACAAGTGAAAGCTGGAAGGCAACAACCTGGAGGATTCATGCAACCTCTTCCCATACCAGAGTGGAAATGGGACAATATTACGATGGAATTTTTCATGGGGATACCAAAGACTCCTAGAAGGAATGATGAAATATGGTTTTTTGTTGATCAACTTACCAAGTCAGCACATTTTCTTGCTATAAGAGAAGATCTACCACTGGAACGTCTAGAAAGACTATATATTAATGAAGTTGTGAGACTTCATGGAGTACCCCTATCGATTGTTTCTGATCGTGATCCCCGTTTTACTTCATGATTCTGGAAAAGTCTTCAGAAAGCCTTGGATACTGAACTTCATTTGAGAACTGCCTACCACCCTCAGATAGATGGAAAATCAGAACGAACTATTCAAACCTTAGAAGACATGTTGAGATCCTGCTCACTTGACTTTCAGGGTATGTGGGATCAATATTTACCTTTGATATAATTTTCCTATAACAATAGCTTCCATTCAAGTATTCAGATGGCACCATATGAAGAGTTATACGGAAACAGATGTCGCACACCAACCTGTTGGGATGAAGTTGGTGAAAGAAAACTTGTAGGTCCAGAACTAGTGGAGGAAACGATGGAAAAGGTGAAGGTAATCCAAAATCACATCAAATCAGCTCAATGTAGGTAGAAGAGCTATGCCGATAATCGAAGGAAGGATTTGGAATTTCAAGTTGGTGATCATGTTTTCTTAAAGGTATCTCCATGGAAGGGAGTCATACGTTTTGGTAAGAAAGGTAAATTGAGTCCCAGGTACATCGGACCTTTTGAAATTATAGAACGAATTGGGGCTGTAGCTTACTGATTTGCAATGCCGCCAAGTCTCTCCATAGTTCACGATGTGTTCCACGTATCTCTGTCGAGGAAATATATGCCTGACCCAACGCATGTACTCACCTATGAGGAATTAGAACTGGAACCTGATCTGTCTTATTGCGAAGAGCCCGTCAGGATTCTTGATATGAGAGAACAAGTACTGAGAAACCGGACGACGTGTCTGGTAAAAGTTTTGTGGAGAAACCATAAGATGGAAGGGGCAACGTGGGAACCCGAGGAACTTATGATGAAGAACCACCTGAGTCTTTTCATGCGATAGTATTCTAGAAACTTCGAGGACGAAATTATTTGAAGGAGGGGAGAATTTAACACCCCAAGTTTCTACAGTACGCTTCTCTTTGAATAATGTGATAGCGTGTGTTGTACGCAACATCGAGTTCTAACACACCACAACCAATCAAACTAGGCGTTATGAATAGTAATACATACTTTTTGAAATTTTATAAATTTTATCTCTCAAAATAGACTTCATTTTTGGATTCGGAATATCAAATTTATCCTAGGGTGAAATTTTGGAACTTTTCGGATAAAATTTATATTTTGATGAATAGTGAAAATTACTAAATTTTAATTATAAACAACTTTTTTAATTGAAATAATTTATATTGATAAATTATGAATTTGAGTGGTTTTAAAGTATATTTAGAATATATTTTTAACATTTAATACAATTTTGGTCATTGTACATAATTTTACAATTAAACTGGATATAAACAAGTGTCAATCTTTTGATAGTTATTATCTCTTAAAAACACGCTTTTTTGTTTTAACAATGAGAATTAATTTCAAATTAATTTCTGCCACTTCTGTGTTTTGAATTTGGAAAAATGGATTCCATATTTGGAATCAGGATGTTCATATTGTGTAAATAGATTACTTTTATTTTTATACATTTTGAATAATTACTTCGGTAAATATTTTATTTACCATGGTTAAGGGTAAATCCGGTAAATAAGGGTTAAAAAAATAATATTATAATAATACTAAATTACCGTAAAACGTGTCCTAACCTTATTTGTGGATACATTTCCGACCATGGGAATCTTTGGGTCGATTTTGGGACCCCATGGAGCCACTTTTAGGTGATAGGGACACTTTATTTTAATTAAGTTAAAATAAGTACAAAAATGACATAAGCAAATATCTTTTAGAAAAACAATTTTTACATAGGGTTATATATGTTGTATTTTCGACTATAAATATTCATTAAAAATATAAAACTATTTCCTACATAATGGTATTTTATTTATAATTTTTATACATTAAATAATTTCATTTATATATGACACATTGATGATGCAGTAATTACCATAATAGAGAAAAATTAAAATAATTGATATTATAAATACCCAAATAAATATAATTGGAGACTTTTATTGAATTACAATAATTTTATAGGTTAATATGACATATTAGGATTGATTTAATTTACTTTTTTCTAAGTAATAATTCTTTTATGAGTTTCACAAAAATCAATTATTGAATAGTGTCAAAATTCACATAAAAGAGTTTTTAAAACAAATATTATATTATTAATTTATATTAAATTACTAAAAATCTAAGGTTTTCCCAATAGACTTATATAATGATAGGTGTATCATTAATGGACCACTTGGGGGTCTCTTGGATGTATATAGTAAGTTTATTAACTATATAATATAAAAATACAAAGTGACATGGTAAGTGTCAAAATAATTAACTAAGAGTTAAAACTAAAAGATAAGGTTAATATAATGACCCAAACCTATCTAAATTCTATTGGTTGAGTTTTTTTAGACCCATCCCCACCTTAACCTTTAAATAATCCACTTTTGGAGCCATTATAAACCGAATATGAATTTATTATAAAATAATATTTCTAGCTTTTCCAAAGGTGCCCCTCACCCCTCTTATAAAAGGGAACTCCCCCTTATCACTAATTAACACATTAAAAGCCTTTTGGTTCTTCCAACCCCTGACCAAATAATCTCTCAACTTCCCTCAATAAAACCTAGAGGCCTTAGTTTGGTCAGAAAGCCAACCTAAGGAGCCCTTTTGATCAAATCAAAAGAAAGAACCCGAAGAAGAGGTAATGTTTTCACCACCCTTTTTCAATTTCGTTTTTTCTTCAACTTATTCTTTCTTTGTTATTCCCATTCTAAAATAATGAATCCAGTATATAATATATAATTTAATATTATTATAAATATGGTACAACCATATTCAGTATTCTATCCATCCTTTGAATGACATGTCACCATACGTGCGTACGTACGGCTTACCGTCTCCACGTCGTGGTGTAATTGTTATTCAATATATTATTATTTGGATGGGTATAATAATGATGTATAATTAATTTAATTAATAAATATAACATGATAATGATTCTTTATATATAATATACCATCCAATTATATATTATTTTAATATCAAAGAATGATATTGTCGCTCGTGCGTACGTACGGACTACCGTCTCCACGAACGCGGTGAGATTCATTCTCCATCGTATCCATTCAATTATAATTATCATTTGATGATTTAAAAAATAATGTTTAAGGACTTGATATCATTCTGGATATGAATAATATACAACCTATCCATGAAAAACATGGCTTACGTAACAAAACAAATAAAAGAAAACGAGTCAGTTAACACCCGAAACAACGATAAATCTAAGATATTATTAACAAAGCAATGTTAAAAGATCATATATGATATAATATGAATGTATATGATTCCTGTATAATTTAATAACAATTATTTAACCATTATACAGGAGGTTAACCTACCCCCAACCAAGGAAAAGTACAAGGTAAGGGTTTATTTCGCAATCTCTCCATTATCCGAGGTTGTTTATACGTAATAATCTACTGGGATTTCTTTATCATCCACATCCATGTTTCATCAAAATGTATTTCAAAACATTTTTACCATTTACAATAATATGGGTTAAATTCATTTATACCCTTGTTTGACTTTTTATAAGAGGTTTATAAAGTAATCTTTCCGTCGTTTTCCAAACAAGGTGCTTTTTAACCATTTCGACAGGATTAAGGTAAGAATGTTTTTTTAACTTATACGGCGGGTGCAGCCATTTTCCACCATTATAAAATATCCGAAGCTTCTCTTACAATCTTATAAGAATATTTTCAAAGAAAATATTTTATTTTATATTACTCTTAAATTATTTCAAAGTAAAAAGAGATATTTCTCTAAAAAGAGTTTTGATTTCATCTATGTCAACATCCTTTGATGGATTTTACGGTTATTTGAAGATGATTTATTATGATACAAAAATTCTATATTGTATTGAAGGTTTTGTGATATGGTTGACTGTGGATGTGATATTTTTATACCATTCATCATTTATGGATGAATTATTTACATTTTGTATGCTAGTTTTAATACGAATGTTTATGTTATGTTTAAACCTGTTCATATGAGGAATGCATTGGACTTAATATGTGACGGGTGGAGCCCGCTATAAATCCTCGATGAATCGGTAGGTCTCATGAGACAAACTAGTGTCTTGGCACAAGGCCTTGACAAAATCTTATTTGTAGTCTTGGCACGAGGCCTTGGCTATGTGGTTTTGATAGTCTGGCAATATGCATTCCATCATTATGAAAGTGGTTATTAATATTGCATGTGATTATTCGATTAGTAGAATATCCATGTGAATTAGTAAATGGAATTATTTCATTTTATTTTTTCCATACTATATTGAAGTTCAAGTTTAAAAGGCTATTGTTTTAGTTATACATTACCTTAAATTTTTATTCTTATTTATGAAAGTTTCCGCTATATTGTTATCCTTACTGGGAATTTGAGCTCACCCCTTTTCTATGTTTTATTTTTTCCCATGGTATGAATAAGTAAATTATGAATGACCTGCATGGATAGTATGAGGGGATAAGAGTGTGGTCTATGGAGACTATGTTGCTGTAGTTTTCATTTTTATGATGTAAAACTTTATGAATATATCTAGTGTTTCCAAGTCTACTAAACTAATCAGTCTTTCGAGATTTGATCTTTCTTGTGATCATGCCAATATTATGTAATAATGCACTGACTCTAGGTAACTGGGGTCGGGGCGTTACATGGTGAGATTCTAAATGATGAGGATGATGAAGTAGTCCATGTGCATAATAGGTACAATGACCCTATATGGTTATAATGGGATGGGTATATAACTGTTGGACCATTGTGTATGGTTTTTTTCATGTTTTTTTTGTGGCCCGGTCCTCCAGGGATCGGTTTGATGCAAATATGGTCAAAGAGGATGGGTTACTTAGTTGTGGGAAGTTAATTTGGGATGTGGTGTCTTTTGTTTGTGAGACCTTAGTGAATGGTGTTTGAACATGCTGATGTCATGTGATGTTGGGATTGGAGAATGTTTGATTCCCTGTGAGTTGTGGTATTCTATGATTTTTCATGGAACTAGGTGGTTAGACTTGGTGTTTTTTCATGATACTTGATTGGTGTAGCTAGGTGGGAAAGAATAAATACCTCATCGATAAGACTCCAGTTTAGGAATTTGATTGTTTTGACCTTCTAGGGTGACCCATGAGAGGGGATGATTGAGTTATGTGTGCCTTTCGGTGTGTGTTTCATGGGTGGATTCTTGGAATTTTGACAATGGTTCACAAATGGTGCATCCTAATATGGGGTTTAGGCACATGGGATTCCTTTTTTATTTTTGTGAAGGAGAACTTATGTTCAAGTGCTTCATCTATGTGGTTGCTTTCAAGATGGGTAAACTCATTTGGGTGCCTATCCTGTAGGATAGTTGTATAGGTGGGATGTTCTTAATGGTTATGAGCTAGAATCAGGATCACAAGAGGTTTTCAGAGGTATTATATTTTAGATGTGTAGGTTTAATTTGGGTGGAGACCATACATGTGAGGTAGACCTGGTATGTTTACCATGAGAGGCACAAGGATGTTTGGTTTCCTTGAGATGAAAAATACTTGGAGTGCTGATGCTTTGGTGGCACATGTGGTTTCTGAGGATATGATTGGTTAGAGGCTTGGCCCAGTTATCTCTGGATTCATCCTCAGGTATGTGGTTATGGCATAAATGAACTTAGTGTTACTTTTGAACAACACTCAGGAATTAAGTGCTTGCACAAGTGGTTTTAGCTTGGTGAGAGGCCTTTAGTTTTGTGGAGCACCAGGGGTGCTCTATATTGGGTAAGATTGGTATGTGGGGTAGGCATCAATAGTGGATAGGGCTAGTGAGACAAATTTTTATGAGACATGACTCATTATTGTCAGACTCAAGTTTTGTGGTTGGGTTATATGAGAGCATGTATTAGTCAAGTATTATTGGGATCTTGGAGGTGTGAGTGGGTGGTGACATGCTATATCGTTTAGCTTATGTATAAGATGTTATGGGATCATACGTATTAGGTTCTTGAGTTATGTTGGAATCTATGAGTATGATGAGAACATATGTGGGTATGGTGAGACACTTGAAGTCATGGGGGGCTCGAGGCCTTTTAATGGGTTTTACTTGTCCCTTTAGTTCTAGGTAATACAAAAAATTGATGTGATATGGTGGTGTTCATCGAAAAAATATTATTATACTATTATCATATAGATAATCATGCCCAATATCTTGAAATAATCATGAGTACGCAGATAGAGAATCGTCTATACACCTAGCTATCTAAATGACTTTTAAAGTCTGATGAAGGGTTTCCTTTGAGTTTCACTTGAGAAGAAGTGTAAGTCAAGATGTATGGTGGGAGGTGAACCATTGACCATTTGTGAGTAAGTACTTATAGTGTAATGGATGTTGTATAATACTATGGGTATCATTATTGGATGCTAGGGATGGGTGATGGTTAATTTTTTTTTTCTACTCTAGTGAGAGTGAGGCAATCACATCCAATTATTTGGAGCAGTGATTGAAGTGTGGGATATGGAAATTGAGGTTTCTTGAGTAAGGCAATGAAAATGAAAATCCTATGGAGGGGGTTATGTTTCGATTGTATAGGTGTGACTATCTTATTGGAAGGGTTTTAGGTGTCTATATCTAAACATGGATTGGTTATGGTGGCATTATGATTCCAGTGTTGAACTGATGAGGTACATGATTAAATTCCATAGGGAATGCTAATGGGAAATTATTTGTGGTTAAAGATTGAGTAGAGAATAAACTTAGGCTTTAATTGGTTCTAAAAGTAATAAGAGGTTCTTTTATTAGAGGTATATCGATATGTGTGGTAGGTAATGATGATGGTTTTGGTTCAGTGGAGGATATAATAGTGGAATCTCACTGAGATTTGGGTGTGGAATTTAGTGGGCGTGTTCGGTTCATTTTGGAATTACTCTAGGTGTGAAGGAATTTTAATCAAGTGAGGTGAAAATGTGATTATTGTTGGAGCAAAGTGTTCCTAGAATGATTCTACTAGGGATATTATGACCTGGTTTTCAATGGAATAAATGTGGTAAGTTTCAAATCAAATCCATCATGTATTTTTGGAAATGGTGAGTGCATTTAAAAAATTAAATCTTTATTTTAAGGAAAGGTTGGTTTTTTATTACTTGTGTATGTATGGTAGGTATGGATCTACTATAGTTGGTTTTTGATAATGAGAATGGATGTCAATGTCAATTGGTGTTCATGTGGGTGATGGGTGCGGTAAGTTGGGGGTCGTGCCAAGCGTTTTTTAGGAGCATGTGTTTGAGTTTATTTTGGTATTTTATAATGGAAAAGGTACCAAATATCGAATGTTGGTGGTTATAAGTAGATTCTTATAGTGGGGAGAACCATAGCTCCTATGGGTGATAAGACAATGGAAAAAATTAGTGTGTCCATTCGATGGGATCAGGTAAGCACTATCTTGGTGTACCAATTTTGATAAAAAGCACTGGATTGGGGTTTATCCGGTTGATTTCCTTGAGTTGGAGGCTTTTCTTTGATTATATTTTAGGCATTTAGGAACTGAATGAGGTCATTAGATATAACTGGTGACCGATAAAGGTTGGGTGGTGAGGATGGATGGACAATGGGACTTCTTGGGGATGAGAAGTATTGTGGTGGGGAGGTTGCAAGATCTTAGATCCATACATGTTGAAAATTTCAAAATGAGTTTGTGTTTTTGTTTAATAGATGGGACAAATTTTAGAATAAGACTTGAAATGATAGTTGTAATGCTTCAAAGTGATGGTTTTAAATGAGGAATGATTCTTAGGAGGTAGCCCGAGTGCTCAAATGAGATTTGGAGGCTTCAAGTTAATATTCAAGAGTTTTGGAGTTGTTTATCCAGGGTGATTAGTTTGGTGTGAATGGTTTAGGAGAAACTGTGCTACACATTAATGCTAAGATTGTTTTTAGTTATTTTTAAACTGAGTAAGATTGAGTTTCACTATTATATCACATCTTGGGGTAAACTGTGCAATCCAAAATAGGAATCTATATAAGATAAAAGGGGAAAATGTGTGAGGTGATGGAGAGCATGATGCATGGCACATAACCTGCACATGGTTTTAGATAACAATTCACCTTTCTATATAGGGTAGGTAGTGAAAACAACACATTTGGTGCATGGTTTGTCTATCAGGGTAACCTAATCGTTTGAGACATGGGGTGTGGGACCGTAGGGGGTGCACGGTTGGAAAATGTTTTTAAAAACCATATTTCCAAACCAATTACCTCCCTATAATTTTATTAAAAGGAGGATTTTACCAAAATTCCCCAAGATATTTTTATCCACTCCACCCTCTTTCTCCCCCATTGGGCATGGACGAATCGGGGGGGGGGGGGGGGGGTTCCAACCCCCTTCCTCCTTCTCCAACCCCTTGATTTGGACTGCGTTCATGGAGATTCTTTAGCATTTAAGGTTAGTTATTCTCCTTTGGTGGCTTCTTATTATTTTATTCTTCTCCACTCTAATTTTATGGTTCTCTTTTTTATTTTATGTTGAAGATTCCATCGGATCATGGTGGAATCATCTAATCCTAAAAGGTATTTTGGTCGGATTGCATAGAGGAAAACCTAATATGGATTCCACACATTGTTGTGTAACATTTCATTAAGGTATTTGTTCATGGAAAATTTCATTAGGTTTTACTAATTAAATTAATTTAATTAATTTTTTATATGATATCACCTCTTAGGGATTTTACTAGAAATAGTGATGAGAATTTTTTGTGGACTACCTATGGAAATTTCATGGAGTTTTTATAATAGGTGAGAGACCTGTGAGTTTTTCAACATTATTCCAAGTTGGGGTTTAATGATTTAATTAATTATAATTGTTATAAATAATTAATTTTTTTCATTTGACATGAGGCTAGAGCTTGGGTGGTTGATATGAGCTCGTTTGGATACCTAGGAGTTTGGATGGGACTTGGACGGGCCTTGGAAAGGCTTTAATGCTTGGGGAATATTTGGAAAGATTTCTTGATGAGGTAGGTGGTCTAATATATTTACCCATAATATTGTTATATTATTTACATGTTTATGTGGTATGTTCCTTAAATCCCATGTATGGTGTGTTTTCTTCCTTGGTGAAAATAAATAGTTTGGGATTTAAATTGGTACCTTAGTCTTTCCATGAATATCATCATATCCATTAGTTTTTATAAGACCAGACTTACAGCTGCCCATGGGGTGTGCCATTCCTTGAAAATGGTAAGTTGGATTTTTAAGGGGTAAAGTAGGTGGGTTATGATCTTAACTCAGTTAAGATCATTAGTTGAATTAATTAAATGGCTAAAGATCTATTGGGTAGAACTTGGTAATAAAAGGTTGTGACTTTTAAATGGATAAAATGTTTTTTTTGTTAAGATTTTGTGAAATGTCTATGAGGACCTTGAAATGGTTTTAACCATGTGCATTGGGTTTTAAACTAGTTTTGGGGTGTCAGAGGGGGAAAAATATGTTTTGAAATAGTTCTTTTTTAAAATGAGGTTTCAAACTACATATTATTTTATAAAAAAAGGTTTTATAAATAGATTTCAATGTTGATTGGAAATGGGTGTGTGTTTTACCCTTTTGGGGAGATTCATTGGTGGATATTTTTAAATGTTTAATGGAAAGAGTGGATTTGACCTTTTTTTATTTTAAAGGCCCAAAGGGACTTTAGTAAATGATAATGGTTTAAAAAGGGATTTTTTGTGAATTTTTGAATGTTTTATAAGTTCAAGGAGTTGAACATTGGTATTTTAGAAATGATGGAATGGTTTTGGTGGAAGACTGATGCTCTAGGAATAGGTAGCATGCTATATGGACTAGGTGTTAAACTAAGTCTACATGCACTAATAATACTCTCTATAGTTTAAGTTCCATATTGATGCTCTAGGAACCTTGTATACCAGATAAAAATGGATTATGTATTAATAATATGAATCCATGGTTTAAGGTGCTGGACTGATTCTCCAAGAACTATTGTTTGAATGTATGAGTAGGTGCTGGAATGAGGATCCGAGCACTATTTCCGTGATGCATGATTAAAATTTCATATGTGATTCTCTATATCAGTATCGATAGTCTTATGTATGGTTTGGGTGTTAGACTATGGTTCCAGTCATGATTGGCATTAGTGTTTATTATTCACTAAGATAAATGATAAATAAAACCCCCTTTTATTATTAATAGTATGTATCACCCTATGATTTGAGGCTTAAATGATTGTCTTAGGTCGATGCTTGTTTTTTTGTCCTAAGTGTAACCTTATAACTTTAGGGTTAGTGGGTACTATATGATTTTTTTCTTCCTTGGCATGTATCTTTTTTTCTATGGTGTTTATTTATTCCACTATTTATCTGCATATAGTTATTCTCTAATCGATATTTTCTTTAGACACCATTGGTGGTGTTCTAATGAGTTTTACTCATAATTTTCTCAAAATTCCACTGCACATGGGTACACAAGAATCCATCACATGTTTATTGTAGGCATAGGTTTGGACTAAGGCCATGGTTGAGATTTTTATGATTGAGATTGATATCTTGGATGGTATTAGGAGACTGTATGAGGTACAGATCATAGATTTAATGGAGCCTTTTTATTGGTTTATTTTATTCTCGTATGTTATGTAACTGGCCCAATGGATAATCAATTATATGTATGACATGGTTGTTCTAGACTTTACTATACTTTATTTTATCATGGGATATTTAGTTGATCTATTATTTCTAAATACTATAATGTATATGATGATTTTTTATTTTTATTATTATTTCACACTTTAATATGGGGGTATAGTATTCTAAAAATACCACCACAGACCCCTATTGTTAGTCATCATCCAATGGCCTATGAGTAGGTCTGCCTTAGGTTATGTGGTAAACTTGATTGGGGCACCAGTTTAGTGGCTCCTGATCTTAGACATTACTTGCACCTCTCAGGGGTCTCCTGTACCAAACTTGACCCAACAACTGCTATCTACACAACCTCATGATAATATAGTGGTTAGAAACCTAACCATCCATAAAGATCCTCAAAATGCGCCATTTGAAATAAATATTGGAAGCTGTTGTTGTATGAGAACTCAACCACTGGTTGCTGATCATCCCAAGATCCACCAAATTTTGCAACTCATGCTTTTAACATATCCTCTAATATCCAGACCAACCTATCTATCTATCCATAAGTATACAGATGATACACTATACTTAGTTTTAGCTTTGTATCCAAATCCTTCTATAAGCCCTTACAAACCATGATGTGAAACATGGGTCTCTATCAAACATGATACTAAAAGGAACTCCATGTAGGTTCACTGCCTCTCACACATAGTGCTTTATCAATCCATCCACTAAAAGGGTATCTTAAATCTTAAAGAAAATAGACACTTTCATTAGTCAATAAACTATCACCCAAATAGAATCCCGACTCCTCAGTGTCAAGGTTAACCCCATAATGATGTCCATTGTCACATTATCCAACTTCCCCATAGGCACTGAAAGTGACTAAGGAAAACAACTAAGATGATGATGCTTGACCTTTACCCTAGTATAGTTAAGGTATCACGAAAGAAAATCAACAATGTACCTCTTCATACCTAGAAAAAAAACCAATGTTGGATATTAAGGTACATATTCATTGATACTAGATGTATAAACCTTTTTGAAACAAGATATTCTCTCATACAATCCCCCCTCAAGTAATCTAACATTAATAACCTCCCATGAACATAAATAACATTTTCATCATCTAAGAATCACACTAGGATTGAATCATCCCTTGAAAAGTACCCCCACATCACTAAACACTCAATATCTAACTTATGGATAGACTTTACCTGATCCATTAAAGAAGAAGTGATAAATAAAGGCACACATGTCATTAATATATGATCTTTAGATGCATCCAATATCCACTCACCCATCAAACTCATTAGATTCCATTCATCCTACAAGTTTCTCTCTCTAAGCTCCCATATGTATGATGTTTTCCTATTGAGAGAATATGAAACAACATTACCTTTCCCAAGAGAATAGGCTATATTGAAGTCAAATGTACACATATACTCAAACTAACATCTCTGCCACAGATTTAGATCCCACTAAGAGAATATGGATAAAAAGACCGTGTGTTCTGTGTAGATGATAAACATCTCACCGAAAAGATAATGTTTCAAAAAATTTAGATCATATACCAGAACTGACAACTCCAAGACATGTGTTGGGTAGTTCAACTCATGGGGATGCAGATGATGTGACCCATAAGTGAATACCTAATCCCTCTACATCAAAAAACCTCCCAACCCAACACCTGAGGTATCACAGTACACTGCGTATCCAATCCCAAGCTCTGAAAGAATAAAAAATGGAGCTGTTGTCAATATCCTCTTCAGCTATAGGAAGGTCTCTTAACTCTGATCAGACCACTCAGAATTCAACCCTTTTTGTTTATCTTTTTCATTGACACTGCCAAATGGGTGAAGTCTTGAGTGAAACATCAATAGTACCCCACAAGCCAAAGGAAAATCATGATCTAAAACACATTCATAGAATGTTCCCAATACCTTACAACCTCTACCTTATCTAGGACCATTGAAATTCCCACTTTATGAATTGCATTACTGAGGAACTACACCTCATTAATCCAGAAGTGACACATTGATAGTTTGGTATACAACCAATTACTCAAAGTTTAATCAATACAATCTCAGGGTGTCTCATGTGAATATTGGAAGTACTCAAATATATCAGTATATTTTCCATGAATTCAATGACGGAGTCAATATATAGTTTGAAAATACTATTCATAAGATCCATGAATACCACTTAAGCAGTTTT
Organism: Viscum album; assembly: GCA_963277665.1. Classification (NCBI taxonomy): domain Eukaryota; kingdom Viridiplantae; phylum Streptophyta; class Magnoliopsida; order Santalales; family Viscaceae; genus Viscum; species Viscum album. Next base: position 457,508,450 of record OY728120.1, on the reverse strand, counting down.
AACCCAAAATTCAGGAAAAAATACTCATATAGATTATCTATCCTCTTAAACATTTTATTGGTAATTTACTCTTATATGACTCATATATGAAGGTATAATGAACAAAGATCAATATTATAAATCCACAAAATATTCATAACTAATAAAAAAGACCATTAATCCTTGGTAAAGGGTACCTATTTTTCACCATTACCTGATTTATCTTCCTATTGTCCAAAAAAATCCATAGAATACAGTCTCCTTCTTGGTAAACAATATTATAGAACCCTAAAGAGATGTTCCCAGTCAGATAAATCCTTCACCTTCAAATCCTCTAACTTCACCTTCAAATCTATCAACTCATATAGTTCTATATGATAAGGGGAAATCCATATTGGTTGTTCCCCATGTATAATATCAATCTTAAAATTAGTTCCTCTATCTTTAGTAAGACTTGAGAAGTCATTTGGGAAGATATCCTGAAGACGATCCACCATTTGAGGGGAGATATAGGGGATTATTTTTGATTCTATTGCAAGATCCAAGATCAATATGTGTTCCATGATATCTCTAATCTATATCAGGTCTGGTAGCATCCCATTTACTCTAACATCCCACTCATTAGTTAACACGAACCTCTATCCTTTAGTCATGATGAAAGATACACACCTTCGATAGCATTCGATGTGAGCTTGATAGTTAGTCAATGGGTACATTCTTAATATAACATCAAAACTAGTCATCTATAATATCATAAATTCCTATAGATTTCCATATCCAGAAACAACTGTGGGATATTTAGTATATCATTAGAGATGATATAATTTCTTTCCCAAGGGTGTTTCAAGATAGAGAAACTCAAAAGATAACTTAACCGGTAAATCTAGGCTAGAAATGACTTTAGAAGATATAAAATAATGGGAAGATAATATATCAAACAAAGAAGTAGATAACATAGAGGTAATCAAAACTGTACCTATAACTTTATAAAGTCCCTCTCCATCGATGGTCAGAGCCTCCTCCATCACATACATCCTACTTACCTCAGGTTCATGACCTACCCCCCTAGGGTGCATAACTCATATGAGTCCCTTGGGTCTACGATGCCTGAGTCTACTACTGAGGACCCTTTCTTTCACATTTAACTGACCTTATAAAATATACATGTGATAAATTATAAAAAGTTTTCTATAAATTACCCACCTTATTACATCGAAAACATTTCCTTGGTGGATTTATACATGATGTACTAAAATTTCCCTTCCATACATAATTATAGTACCTGGTAATACATCCTCCCATAGAGGGAGTAAAAGAAACCCTACTATAATTCTTCAATATTCTACCCAAATATACCTCCTTGTAATTCCTATTCCTATTACCAGAAGAGGCACTCACTATAGTACTGGGAAGTCTGGTTGTTAAAGAGATATATGCAGGAAGGAAAACTATAAGTGTGTCCCCATCTAGAAGCTTTTCAAATTATAGGTTCTTGAGAAGATCCTATGTATATATCATTATGAAAAAACCACATACCTAAATTTTAAGCTCTAGATGAAGTCCCATCTAAAAATTTCTAGACTTTTCACCTCATTCCTAGACAAAATAGGAGAAAAGATTAGAAACTCCCTGAAATGACCAAATTAGGAAAAAACCAACATCATTACCTACTAAAGATCCATAAACTTATACATTTATTCTAGCTTTAGTGTGTTGGGAAAAAATATTTGAATAATATATCCTTTAATGATACCAAAGTAATACCCTCATTCTTTCTTTCCTATCCCAAAAATCCCCACTATCTCTTGGAGGGTCATTGAAACATAAAGGCATCCAACTTCTCCCTCTTATACTCAAGAGTCTGTACCTAATCAAAGATTCCATAAATAATATGAATCCAATCCTTATAATATTATGTACCACCAATGTCCTAGAAGTCTTGTGGATACTGGAACTAGAGATCTTGATCATAGTTAACTATGAACCTCTATATCTCTCTTCCCCGTGCAGGTGTAGTTTGAAAGAATATAGGCTAGGATGGGTTTTCCACCGAAAACATCAGAGAAAGTGAAAGATAATTATCAGGTGTATCCTCTTGTATAGCCTGTGGTAAATTTTGGATATCCTCTATAGTGGGAGAATTCTAGATTGCTTCAGCAAGAGGCCCTATCAAGCATCATCGAGGTTCCATTTTTATGAAATTCCAAACAAATGTTTAGGATTCCTATGATTACTTTGTTATGAGTAAAGAATAAATAGTTACAAGGAACACAAATGGTATTTCTATAGGTAGGCCTATACTAGGAGATAACCACATACAAGGTATAACCATCTTAATTATACACAGGGCTCAAGCCTAGGACTTCGTACCTGTATATTAACCATAATCATATATATAAATCATAATGGTATGCACAAGTTAAAATAACTAATTCCAACATAGATATATCACAAAAGTATAGAATTGAAATATATCACTGAATAGATAGCACAAATTAAGACATTTAATTAAAGAACTACTATTAATTAAAAAATAGGTACATATAAGATATATGATCCTACATTCCTATTCATATTACATGGATGCACCCAAATCCATTAAATTTTAACAAAAAAAAACATACTCAGAATCAACATCAAATAGTAAAGACACAACTATAAAAACAATCCCATCATGGTAACTCAAAGTTCCATTACACATGAGCTGGCTAAGAACATGGAAACTCCCCTTACCAAGTTTCACACAACCTATCTCCATTCTAAAATGTCCCAAAATAAACTAGAAGATAAGAAAGGAAACTCAGTATCTAATACCATTTTATAACACCCCAACCTGAATCATTAGGTCTTAGCTATAGTGACACATATCCTCATGCATGCCTCCTCATACCCAAGGTTCTGACTAGTGGTGAGGGTCTAAATATGTCATGGGGAGACTATATCCTCAATAATAATAACCATACAACAAAATATAAAAACATATACATAAGAAAACTAAACATTACAATGAAAAATGACATAAATATGATTCTATAACAGATGTCATGTCAAGTGATATAATAATAACCAAACAAACCCCCATTGTGGAATTTCATCAAGTATAAGATATAAAATTGGAGGAAAATAAATAAAATATACTACAGCAGTTATCCGAGGTCTGTACCAATACCATATCTTTATCATAACTCTAAACTCCTCAAAAACCAAATGTTGGGTCCTTTCTATTCTCCAGGTCCCTGATCATGAAGTCTGTACATGCACTGAGATGCACATGTAGGTTGTGAGTATAAATCCAGTAGGAACCCACCAATGTTTTCTTAACACAAGTTCACATGTATATAGAGTTGTATGTCATGATGTAAAGGTGAATTAGCTTACAAGAATACAACCAATGATACACTAATAAATCATTCACTAACTACACTACCCCAAACCCCTACTATACCTGGTTCGGTGCCATGTTAGGAAAGTTCCATAAGTAGTCACTTTATGAATTAGATCATTCTTTGTATCTCTATTATCCTTTAAGTAAAATACACATACCGATTTTAAGTAATAACCCCATGCTTTATTTTAAGGGGAATCCACACCCACGAATCATGGCTACCTACACTCATTTGATGGCACACACTCTTGGCATGTTCAAATCAATGGAACTTTACAAATATGCAAGGAAGTTCCCCATCGACACATCATTTCAATATATGGACCCTCTTAAAATGACATATGGAACCCCCCACCATGGGATAATCACACACCAAGATCTAGTGCTATCCATCCAGTATATAGAGCCATAATCTATGAGTCATGTTATCCAAGCTCCCTGTCACAAACCAACCCGGGACGACCCTGAACTGGTCACCCTAGCTAGTCCGCGGCATGGCCCAAAGGGTGTCCCCGATCCCCACGGGCTGACAACTAGTGCCGGGCATCAAAAGTAAATAGGTGGGAACGATTTGGCCCAAAAGAAAATTAATTAAGCAGCTGAAATAAATAGAACAAAAGAAAATAAATAAAGAGAAACCAATAACACTACTAACCTGACCACGACCCAAACTCTAGGTGACCCCGTGGGTCACTCTCCAATACCACAACCAACATTGCTCAAGATGAACAACTGAAGCTGGAACCTGCAACAGAACTAAAAACAAGAAAACACTATAGGCGTGAGTATTAAAACTCAGTAGGTAGGCCCGACTAATTCTATTACCAATGCACATACCAATAAATAAAGAATATATCAATTCCAGGTTTGAACTAAATTACATAAAATATTGGCTTTCACACTCACTTTTATTTCTAAAACAAGTAACAGTCCATTGCCCTTTTTAATTTAAGAACCAGTTTAGTGTTTGGAAGAAACAGATGCATTGCATTTTAAAACACTTTTGCGAACAATTTAGAAATCCAAATTTTAGTTGTCGGTCAAATGGAAAACCACACACAACACACAACACACACTAAGGGAAATGGAAAAAGTGGCACGCGGGGCTAGAAACTGAACTATAACTCTCAATCACCCACCACATACAAATAACCACTAAAAGAAACATGGGACGAACCTAGGATATCGTGAACAATCCAGAACATAATATACATCTGACTCATCCTGAAGGCATGCCCTAACTCGATGACATCATAACTACCATATTACTACCTGGCATAGCCATGAATGGACTAACCGAGGGGCCCAATCCCCATAGTAGTAATAACTAAGTATTCCCCTGCTATGGGGCCACTAGCCAGTGCGTGGTCTAAAATAGTGCAGCAATCGTTCTCAGAAGATTCACTGCCTATGCCAGGTTCCCATGTCAACACATATAATAAAAGAGGGGTGAGTCAACAATGTCAATCAATAAGTCACAATTCACAAACATCACATAAATCTCATGCAATCAACGCACACCAAAGATCACCCCCCCGAGTGGGTTTTCCAAAATAATCTATTTTATTAAAGTGCCAAATGGGCCTTCACCAATTTTAAAGCAAAAATTCATTTCTCGAGAAAACCCAAAACACTTGTTCAGAAGAAATAATTTATATTTAAAACTAGAAGTACGTTTGAAATTCTATGAATTATGTTTAAAGGCCAAACATGCATTCTTTCAATACTGGGTGTCCGCCCATTGAGGAAATGTTCCAAGTGTTCGGTATAAAATAAACGGCTCTTTTCACACTAAATAATCATTTAAAATTTTATTATCTAATATTATATCTCATTCATTAAAATTAACAAAACATCAAGCAATTAATAAATTATAAATTTAAAGGTGAGTGCAATGGGGGACCTACCTCGACTCGCTGTCCAAACACAATGGAACGTCACGCCTCACACAGACGTAAAAACACGCGCACGCCGAACATCGCAAGACTGTGGAAGAATCTTGTCAACGCGCTCCAACCGCAATGGTAACTACAATACATAAACACCGACATAAAAAATCCAAACGAACAAACAACCCAAAGAACCACCTCGACCTACTTTCAAAATATACTTGCATCATTTGCACTATTTAATAAACCACTTTAAAATTTATAAAACGATTTCCAAAAAGTAACTCATAGCCCACACACCCAAAACTCATCCAAAGAACACATTTCTGATCAACGCACACCCAAAAACACACAACAATTCTCAATGCACTTGGAACCGAGGTGGAAAAATGACGACAACCCAAAATCGATGCGAATCTTTGTTCGCACATTAACCACACTTTTGCGGGTCTAGAAAAAACTATAATCATGGTAAATCGAAATAAAATACTCAAAACCAAACTCCAAAATGATGTAATAAGATAACTAAAGTTTCCACAGAGGTGCGAATAAGGTTTGAGAGAAATTGAAAGTGTGCAAGTGCCAAAGAATTAATTAGGAAGGGAAAAATTGGGTTCGCCTACTTCAAACCAAGCATGGACGCAGTAACGCTTCAGTGGAAGGAAGGAAAACCTACCACGCACCAATCACACACCTAAAACGAGGAAAACGTGCAAATCAACACCCAAGGTGTTGGGACTTGTCCAAAATAAATAAATTAAAACACCAAAAGGTAGAAAATAAAAACACCCAACCACCAAAAGAACACCCAAAACTATTTTCACAAAACTACCACTTTCTTTAAAACCACAACCAACTACCCACATAATTTAAGGAACATAAAACAACCCCTTTGAAACCCAAAAACCCATTTCCAAAACCTTTTACACATTAAACAAGTCCTAGCATTAGTAAACCAAACATGCTGAACCATGTTCACAAATAGACAACCACCATCACACCATAATTGACGCCAACCATTTAATGAAAACCCCCAATTTCCAATTAGTGAAATAATAGCATTTAGAATAAACACCATAAGTTCTAAGACTCTAAGCCTTGCACATAATGAACCTTAAAAATCTAGATTTCACAAAACAAAACAAATTCCAAAAAGATACAACAGGATTTACAAGGTGTCAAAGTGGTTCCAGCTTAAATAAGAAAACACCACAAGATGGAAAGAAAAAAAATACCAGAGTGGGGAAGGGGTTCGCGGCCTGCTGGAGCAGGTGCAAGGAGGCGGCTTGGGGTGGCGGTTCATGCTATAGGTCGGGGATAAGGGGCGCCACTAGGAGGAGGTGCGGCGGTCGGGTGCGTCACAAGACTAGTGAGGCAGGGATGGCATAGCTGGGTCTTCGGGTCACTGCAGATGAGCGGGAGCATGGGAGGGCCACATATATGAGAGTTTCTTTGCAGAAGGTAGGCACTGAGGGTGGTCAGACGGTGGATCAGAGGTAGAATCGCCGGCCGGTGTAGTAGGAGGAAGGCATAGCGCAGGGGGGCTGGAAGGCGGCTGTTGGCCGATGAAGGCGGGAGCTGGATAGTGATGCAGGGACAACGAGGGCGCACGACGGGGCGACACTGTGCAGGCCGCGTGACAAAGGCGGCCAACCTGGAGGAAGGGGGGGAGTCGCGGAAGTGGAAGGAGGAGAGGGCCTGGGTAGGAGGGGGCTCACGGCGCCAAAAAGAGACGTGGAAGGGGGAGAAAATGGGTAGAGTTAGGGTTTCTTAAAAAAATTCATTCTATTATATTAATAATAGTAATATGAGTAATATATATAAAATTAATATTAATAATAATAACAGAATAATGTTAATTATAATAATACTAATAATACAAATAATAATAACAATGATAATGATAATAGAAACATAATATTATTATTATTAACAAACATTATTTTTAAAAAACAATTTATTTAATTATCAAAATACGAAAACTAGATACCCGCACACTCGTCGCATGGATAAAAAAACACGCACGCAAATTGCGCACCTCTATGCAGTCCTCTTGGGCACCCGCACAAGAACATGGGGCGACCGCACGGTCATTTCTAACCACGCGGTGCCCGTGCATCGGTCTGAAACCAAGTAAAAAAAATTAAACGATGAAGATTTTAATCCGAGTCTTAGCCTGGACCTTGGCGCGAGAACTCAGGGCCAAGAATTAATAAAATATAAATAATTTAAGAATTCTGGGTGTGACAATTCTCCCCACCACAGACACTTTCTGACCCTAGAAAGTCACCCAGCCGAACAATGGACCAAACAAGAATCCATTCCCAAATAAAACTAAAAGAAACCACAACATAAGAGAATGAGAGAACACGAGAGGGTTCTCCCCACCACAAAAACTCAACTGGTGTGGAAATTTTATCACTCAAACATACCACCTCGAGAAGGGGGGTCGACGCGAGAACTCCCAATCGATCCAGACTAACCTCTATAGCATGAGTGAAACAACACCTCTGCCAAAACATGTAACTCTCGACTAAGACCAAAGAAAGCCCAAACACTAGAGAAAAACCTCCGAACATAACTTAACCCAAGAAGTAAACTCGAGCATTACCACAATTTTCGATCCTTCCATAGGCACTTACACCTCCAAATGAACACAGTCAAATTTAGATTAACCCATACAAGATTCAAACACACTTTTAAAGAAAAAAGTACGATTCAGAGAATCATAATTCAGAAAAACCAGACTGTTTGGATTACAACGAACACTTTCGTCCCAACTTCATGACGAAACAATGGACCTACAACAACACCCAAAACTCTAACAGTGGAAGAATGAGAACTAACGGACTTTAAATGTTTCATTGGCAACACAAAACACCCAAACACGAACTGTGGCTTCACACCCCCGAAAACTCCTGACTGTGCGCGAGCTTCACCCCAAGACCTGTGGCTGGGGCTCTTATGGCTGAAGCATCTCCTGCCTCACAGTCAGGCACTGGAATCTTCTGGTCATAGTGTCTTTCCCAGGCGACGCTTCCTACAAAGCTTCTCTAGATGATCCAGACACCTGCAATGATGGCACATCATCAGAGGTGTGTGACATGGCGTCTCGTATTCCCTAAACATACATACTGACAGTACACAATTAGACGGTCTGACGAACTGGAAGTTAGAGACATTGCAAGGAAATATTTAGAAACAAATTTACCTGACACACTCTGCTCGTCAGATGAGGGACCTTCACGAGAAACTGGATACAGTGGATTGTCAATCGTTTGCGCTCCGGAGGCCACTCAGATATGAACACATCATGCACCAACTTCTCAAAAGTGATGCTCCCAAAAAGGGAGGACTCGCTCCTTGATCTCTGGAAGAAGACCCCTGATGAAGGGAGAAGTCTTCATCTAGTCCTACGACACTACCCCTGGAAAAAATAGACACAAGATCCTTGAAATTTTCAACATATGCTTTCACCGTCTGCTGGACATGTTGAACACGCATGAGCTCTTCTATTTTCTTCTTCTTCACCTCCACAAGTATAAACCATAGAACGAAGATGACTTTAAAGAAATACCACATCGTCCCAACTTGAAGTAATGTCGGGGAGAGAAACTCCTACTCGTCCAGAGCCGGACCTTTGAACAGACCCAAAACAACATGCACTTTAATAGCTTTAGGAGTTCCCAATACCCTGAAGACGCGTTCATCCTGTTCAAGCCACTCCATTGTCTCTAACTGACTCCAATCACCATGAAGGAAAAACAACGTCCGAGAAAGACCAATAACTGGACATGACTCATCAAAACTCTGGGGACCTTTCTGGGCGGCATTTCTGAACAACATATATAAAACTAAGCCGAAACCAATATCAATCGAAGCAACATCAGCAAAGCGCCTTCATCCAAAAACAACCAGCTAAAAAAACCAAACCACAAACAGAACCCAAAATTCCCTGTCCAAAATTCTCGTTCCATTTTAAATTCCAAAACCACCCCTTTTTTTTCAAAACCGCTTTCTTTCAAGACCACTCTCCAAATACCAAATCCACTTTTCAAACTAAAATCACTTTCCAAAACCATTTTCCTCTTTAAAATCCAATTTAGAAAACAAGGTCAAGCCTTTAATTTCAAATACACCCAGGTAATCCCATGAACAGTTGCACATGTCTTCATCCACATTCATTCATACGCACCAACACGCATTTTCCACACATCCTCTCACATGTGCAAATGTTCATAAGGGGTACCTGAGGTGTCACCCCAAACCATTCTCAACCACTTTCCATGCAAACAACGGTTTTCCAAACCAAAGGCTTTTAGTTTTTAAAATCCATTTCATAAATTTAATGTCATTTAAAAGAAATATGTCCCATTTTCAAAAATCCCTTTTTTTCCATTTAAAAAAACACACTTACACCAACCAGAATGAAAACGACACTCAACTTGCATCAAACCACTGGAGGGACTAGTGGTCACACTTAACCTGGCGACATGGTAGTGGGTCATGCCCCAAGTAAGCGTCAACAACTATGAGGAATTCAAAACATGTACCCGGACTCCACATGGGTCACTACTCCATGTGAGATCACGATGTAACATCGGTTTACCTCCGTTGTCATCCCTCGATCCAAAACAAACCAAAACGAAACAAAGACTCAATTCCCGGACTACCCCTCGTGACTCGAGGTGCGAAACGGGCGAGGTTTCATGACGTCCTTCACGTACCTAACTCTCGAGTCCTGACACACCTAATCTCTATCTACCAGACATCCCAAATAATAAGGGCCTCCTCTAATACCATTTTGTCACGAACCAACCCGGGATGACCCAGAACCGATCACCCTAGCTGGTCTGCAGCATGGCCCGAAGGGCGTCCCCAATCCCCACGGGCTGGTAACTAGTGTCGGGAATCAAAAGTAAACAGGTGGGAACAATTTGGCAGAAAAGAAAATAAATTAAGCACGGAAAATAAATAGAACAAAAGAAAATAAAGAAAGAGCAACCAACAACACTACTAACCTAACCACGACCCAAACTCCAGGTGACCCCGTGGGTCACTCTCCAATACCACAACCAACATTGCTCAAGAAGAACAATTGAAGTTGGAACCTACAACAGAACTAAAAACAAGAAAACACTATAGGAATGAGTATTAAATCTCAGTAGGTAGGCCCGACTAATTCTATTCCCAATGCACTTACCAATAAATAATAAATCTATCAATTTCAGGTTTGAACTAAATTACATAAAATATTGGTTTTCAAACTCTCTTTCATTTCTAAAAAAAGTAACAGTCTATTGCCCTTTTTAATTTAAGAACCAGTTTAGTGTTTGGAAGAAACAGATGCATTGCATTTTAAAACACTTTTGCGAACAATTTATAAATCCAAATTTTAGTTGTCGGTCAAATGGAAAACCACACACAACACACAACACACACTAAGGGAAATGGAAAAACTGGCACGCGGGGCCAACAACCAAACTGGACTTCTCAATTGACCGCCACATACAAATAAACACTAAAAGAAATATGGGTCGAACCTTAGAGATCATGAAAAATCCAGAACATACTATACATTTGAGTCATCCTAAAGGCATGCCCTAACTCGATGACGTCATAACGCCCATACTACTACCCGATATAGCCCTGCATGGCCTAACCGAGGGGCCCAATCCCCATAGCAGCAATAACTCAGTATTCCCCTGCTATGGGGCCACTAGACAGTGCGTGGTCTAAACTAGTGCAGCAATCGTTCTCATAAGATTCACTCACTATGCCAGGTTCCCATGTCAACACATATAATAAAAGAGGGGCGAGTCAACAATGTCAATCAATCAGTCACAATGCACAAACATCACATAAAGATCACGCAATCAACGCACTACAAAGATCACCCCCATGGGTTTTCCAAAATAATCTATTTTATTAAAGTGCCAAACGGGCCTTCACCAATTTTAAAGCAAAACTTCATTTCTCGAGAAAACCCAAAACACTTGTTCAGAAGAAATCATTTATCTTTAAAACTAGAAGTACATTTGAAATTCTGTTAATTATGTTTAAAGTCCAAATGAGCATTCTTTCAATACTGGGTGTCCGCCCATTGAGGAAATGTTCTAAGTGTTCGTTATAAAATAAACGGCTCTTTTCACACTAAATAATCATTTAAATTTTTATTATCTAATATTATTTCTCATTCATTAAAATTAAAAAAACATCAAGCAATTAATAAATTCTAAATTTAAAGGTGAGTGCAATGGGGGACCTACCTCGACTCGCTGTCCAAACACAATGGCACGTCATGCCTTGCACAGACGTACAAACACGAGCACGCCGACCATCGCAGGACCGTGGAAGAATCCTGTCAACATGTTGCAACCGCAAAGGTAACTACAATACATAAACACAGACATAAACAATCCAAACAAACAAACAACACAAAGAACTACCTCGACCTACTTTCAAAATATACTTGCATCATTTTCACTATTTAATAAACCACTTTAAAATTTATAAAACGATTTTCAAAAAGTAACTCATAGCCCACACACCCAAAACTCATCCAAAGAACGCATTTCTGATCAACAAACACCCAAAAACACATAGAAATGCTCAACGCACTTGGAACCAAGGCGAAAAAATGACGCCAACCCGAAACCGATGCGAATCTTCGTTCGCACCTCAACCGCCCCTTTGTGGGTCTAGAACAAACTATAATCATGGTAAATCGAAAGAAAATACTCAAAACCAAACTCCAAAATGATGTAATAAGATAACTAAAGTTTCCATAGAGGTGCGAATAATGTTTGAGAGAAATTGAAAGCATGAAGGTGCCAAAGAATTAATTAGGAAGGGAAAAATTGGGTTCGCCTATGTCAAACCAAGCATGGACGTAGTAACGCTTCAGCGGAAGGAAGGACAACCTCCCGCGCACCAATCACACACCTAAAACGAGGCAAACGTGTGAATAAACACCCAAGGTGTTGGTACTTGGCCAAAATAAATAAATTAAAACACCAAAAGGTAGTAAATAAAAACACCCAACCACCAAAAGAATACCCAAAACTATTTTCTCAAAACTACCACTTTCTTTAAAACCACAACCAACTACCCACATAATTTAAGGAACATAAAACAAACCCTTTGAAACCACATAACCCCTTTCCAAAACATTTTAAACATTAAAAAAGTCCTAGTATTAGTAAACCAAACATGTTGAACCAATTTCACAAATAGAAAACCACCATCACACCATAATTGACGCCAAACATTTAATGGAAACCCCCAATTTCCAATTAGTGAAATAATAGCATTTAAAATAAACACCATAAGTTCTAAGACTCTAATCCTTGCACATAATGAACCTTAAAAATCTATATTTCACAAACCAAAACAAATTCCAAAAAGATACAATAGGATTTACAAGGTGTCAAAGTGGTTCGAGCTTAAATAAGAAAACAACACAAGATGGAAAGAAAAAAAATTCCAGAGTGGGGAAGGGGTTCGCGGCCTGCTGAAGCAGGTGCAAGGAGGTGGCTCAGGGTGGCGGTTCGCGCTACAGGTTGGGGAGAAGGGGCGCCGCTAGGATGAGGTGTGGCGGTCAGGTGCGTCACAGGACTAGAAAAGAAGGGAGTGCGTAGCTGAGTATTCGGGTCACTACAGATTAGTGGGAGCATGGGAGGGCCACGGATATGAGAGTTTCTTTGCAGGAGGTAGGCGCTGCGGGCGGCCGGACGGTGGATCAGAGGTAGAATCGCCGGCCAGTGCAGTAGGAGGAAGGTGTAGCGCAGGGGGGCTGGAAGGCGGCTGTTGGCCGATGAAGGCGGGAGTTGGATAGTGATGCAGGAATATGGAGGGCACATGATGGGGCGACACTGTGCAGGCCGTGTGAAAAAGGCGGCCAACCTGGAGGGGGGGGGAGTCACGGATGTGCAGGGAGGCGAGGGCCTGGGTAGGAGGGGGCTCACAGCGCCAAAAAGAGACGTGGAAGGGGGAGAAAACGGGTAGGGTTAGGGTTTCTTAAAAAAAATTCATTCTGTTATATTAATAATAATAATATTAGTAATATATATAAAATTAATATTAATAATAATAACAGAATAATGTTAATAATAATAATACTAATAATACTTCTAATAATAACAATGATAATGATAATAGAAATATAATATTATTATTATTAACAAACATTATTTTTAAAACATAAGTTATTTAATTATCAAAATACGAAAACTAGATACCCGCACGCTCGTCGCATGGATAAAAAAACATGCATGCAAATTGCGCACCTCCATGCAGTCCTCTTGGGAACCCGCACAAGCACATGGGGCGACCACACAGTCATTTCTAACCACACGGTTCCCATGCAGGGGTTTGAAACCAAGTAAACAAAATTAAATGATGAAGATTTTAATCCGGGTCCTAGCCCGGACCTTGGCGTGAGAACTCAGGGCCAAGAATTAATAAAATATAAATTATTTAAGAAGTCTGGGTGTGACACTCCCCCTTCAATGGGCCAACTAAGTCCATCATGGCCACATGTAAACTTAAACACTAAAATAGAGGTTCCACTAGATATGAAAAAATATACATGTAAGACATGAAATATCATAGAAAAATATATCATAATAAATATTCCATAGACTATGAACAATACACAAGTAAGTCAAACCATAGAAAGGAACAAGTATAGCATATCAAATATTACACAGACTATGAGATTACCACATATAAGGCAAAACATAACAAGGAACACACAAGACATGAAAAAAAGGTTTCATGAGATACCCACACAATACAACATACCATATCATTAAAGGGTCTTTATACTAGTCATAAACACACAACAAAATACACCAAACAACTCTATAAAAGGCCTATAATGGTAATTATTTCCTATATTTTGTGAAATGATGCTAATTTCCAAGTTCTGTCAATTGATGACACTCGAATCATTAACACACAAAAAATTTAACATGAAAATACCTAATTGATCATAATATAGTCTCTATAATCAATATTCAAGGAATAGATCATGCCAATATATGGAATCTACATCAACTTTTCAAAAGAAATTCCTCACTAATGACATATCTAGGATCGATCAAGTCGTTTACACTAATTCTCATTATCCAACACCAGTATACCAATAAAGCATGAATTATCAATTAGATACTAGTTAAGATTCGTATATCTATACAATATGGCTTGGATCCATGATCAATTCCAAATAAATAATGAGGATTAGGCTTATTATGGATACATCTTACCTTGATTAGTTCCCATAGACTGATCTAGACTTCAAGTACCCAAGAGGACAGAAAGTGGAATCCTAGAGAACCAAGGGAGAGATATGTTAGTTTATTTGGTTGTATTAGGGTCATATTATGGTGATAGTTATTATAATAATCTAATTAGATTAAAATTAAAAAATATCCATCAATGGTATTTTCATCTGGGAACAACCGACTGGTCGGTGGGGTCTGCCGAATTACAGGTCCTACCTCAAACACCACCAACTATCAGGTGGCCTTATTTTAGCCACCATGCATCCCAATAAATCTTCTATCCTATAATAATTAAACTCAAGACCCATTTACCCATAATAAAAACCTCCAAGGGAGAAACCAATACAAGATACATTGTAACTTAAAATCCAAATGTAACTTGAATGTGGAGGATGTTATAGTAATAATTTTGAAGATTAAGATATTTTTAGGTTGGATTTATTATGTAATTATATTATAATAAATATATTATGGTGTTAATAGTTCATCACCCATGATTAACTCATTTTAGTTTTAGTGATGGTTTAATCCTGAAGGAACTAAGTTAATAATGGATGTCATGGACAATGCATAGATCATCCCAACGATCAACCTAATAAGGTTAGTGTTAGAGTGAAAAATATTAGGATTATTCCAAACAAGATATCAAGAATTATCTTTAACAATGTGAACATATTTGATTTTACAAACACACCAAATAATATAAGGATTTAGTCTCATGGAATTTTAGGTGATGAAGATGAAAAAGGAAAGAAGATTCAATTTCGTTTGTGTAAAAAATGTGGTAAGAACTACCAAGGGGGATCACTTAAGGGAACTATGAGATGTTTTATGGGTGGAAAAGGATGGAATATAGAAAATATTTATTTAGTAAAAGTGAATATCTTAGTATACATGATGAAAGGAAATTGAGTCCATATGGAGGTACCACTAATAGTTAAATGTCTTGAATGTGGGGAACTTGGGCATTATCCAAGTCAATTCCCTAATTGAAGGGACGACAATGATGATAGGAACTAGTAACTTCCAAGATAATGGGAATCCTATTGAATCAAAACTATAGAAGTGGGTTACAAAAACTAAATGGAATGAGGAACATTGATCACCAACTCAAGAACTGCGAGTATTGTATTCATATCTTGTTCAACCCCCTCCTCTATACCTAGAATGTTTACTAAAAACATAATGTTTCCACCCAGATGTCTATATTATGACTTATTAATAAAAAATATAATGGTATGATTATTATATCCCAAGTTTATAACTCCCCTATAATATATTTATATAGTAATGCGCTTCTTATAAAATCCTATTATCCTTTCTTTAGCCAAATGTGATGTGATGTTAGGCATGGATTTTATCTCTTGACATAGAGGCCATGATAATTCCCAAGATAAGAAAATTTAATTTAAAAATAAACCCATGAAAATATATAAATACAAGGATGACTTTAAAATTCTTGTGAAAAATTACTCCAATTATATTTGAGTATTTAGAAAAAATTAGTAAATAAAAAACTCAATATTAGTTATATTACTATTACAAGAGAAAAATGAGTAAACTAGTCATAAAAAGGATAATGAGGGTGAAACATCATTAGAAATTAAATTGGGAGTCATGTATATATTATGGAAACCCTTATATATTTTATTAGTAAATTATAATTAGAATCATGAAAAAATAATTTATTAGGGGGGATAAGTAACACCCAAATATTTTAAATTATAAGTTTCTCAAAAACCTAATATGTTCAATATATTTCTTCATAGGTAACACTAAAACAAAAAAAACATTATAAAATTTGTTTAATATGACCATTATAACAAATCTGTTTAGTAACACAACATAAATAAAAGTATCGATATTAATAATTCAATAAATAAAATAGTAGAAATTGTGTTAGGTATTGGGAGTATTCATTATAAATACCATTTTTACAATCTTGGAAAGTAAGTGGTGTCACCCGGGTTTGATTTAGACTTGGCCAAAGTTGAACTTCAAAAATTATAGTATGAGGAAAATCACTTAAGAGGAAATTTCAAGATCATGGAAATTTCCATGAGATCCATTCTAGCAGAATCACCACTCATGACTGACACCAGATCTTATTTTATTCTTAGGTCTTACATGAATATCTTGAGGGGTTATATAAGTACAAATTAAGTTTAAATAATCATGTAATTATTAATGAATTAAACTATTTATATATCACATATTTTATAAATTTATACATTTCTAATTTTAAATAAAACGAAATTTACATTTTAATTCAAATGTATTGATAAAATTCAATTAGTGTAACTAAATAACTAATAAGATTAATTTATAATTAAAATTTATTTTTTATAAAATTTCATTTCTATAAACTTTATTTTAAGAAACTAATATATTATGAATAAAATATAATTTTTATTTCAAGGAATTCGTAACAATAATTTAATTTGTAATTAATAGGAAATAATAATGAGAATATTTTATATTTTAAAAGTGTTATTTCCATATGAAAACATATTTCATTATATTTTTATGTTTTTATATAAAAGTTAGGTTATCAAATTTTATGAATTTAATTTTATAAAATTAAAATATTTTTTTTGATTTATAATAACAATATTATCTTAGGATGAATTTTGGTGAATTTTAGAAATAGTTGATTTTTATATGAATAGTGAAATATACAATTATTACCAAGAGTAAATTTTATGATTTTTTTTTATTTAAATAAGTACAACCTAGAAGTTTATAAAACCTTTTAATTGATAAAATATGTATTTAATAATTAAAATTATACATTATAAAAATACAATTTTGAATTTATAAAATCCATGTTTAATATTTTTGAAACTTATGTAATATGTTACTCTAAAAACCATTTTTTAATCACTTATATTAAAAATTAGTTTTCATCATCTGTTGAAATTAAATATAAAAAAATGGATTTAAAAATTTGGATTAAAATTTTCATATTATTTAATAATTTTAGTTTTATTTTTAGCTATAAAAGTATGATTATTATGATTTAAACTAATGATCATGATAATGGTGAAAGGATTATTTTCAATGAATTGTTTTTTTAATGTTGTGTAATTTTTATTTAATAAATTAAATTGAGATATTTTTTATAATTAAATTTATATTATTTTTAAACATATATATGACAACCCTTCTTTTTATTACAACTTAAACATGATTTATTACATAAAACTTCACTAGATACAACAAAGAAGATAAAGAGGTGTGTCTTTGGGGATTAGGATCATTACATAAAAACTTGAAACATGAAATACAACATCTTTATTGAAAACTTCCTTTACATGACCACTACATTCCCTCGTACTTAGCATTGCATAGGATCACCTGAGGACACACATAAGAAAAGGGTGAGCTATAAAGCCCAGTAAGGGAATACACATGGAATAACATGAGGAGTAAAATACATTTTATACATTAGGCATATCAATATAGCACAAGAGAAACATGAACATAAAGGCATGATAAAGCATGATAATCATAACATGGAAATGTGGCAACAACACTTAACATGGAATTAGCATGAGCTAAGGCTCATTGCACATGGAACATGAGTAAATCCTCATTGCACATGAAGCACGAGTAAAACCTCGTTGCACTTGAATTATCATGAGTCAACAATCATTTCACATGAAATATCATGATACTATACTTTACCAAATGCATTGGAGCACTATAAGGGCACACCCTTCTTAAACATTTCATTTCATGCATAAGTGTGCCACATGGATCCTAAAACATGGATTCATAAAAAATAATCATTTATTACATGATAAAGGAATGTGGAATTAATACATAAAAATTTATAATCAATAAGTAAATTTTCATAAAGGTGAATACCCTTGATGGAGAAATGGGCATGGTATTCACTACACAATGGCATTGTCTTTGAAAATCGGTGCGATTTTGGTAGTGTAACGACGTGACATAAGAATTCATAAAAATGGTTGATGAGAGAGAAATGGATTCCTCATCATATTTACATATAATGGACAGTAATGAGGTCATATAGATACATTCCCAACAATTGTAATGGAATGTAGATTCATGATACAAAAGTATTGCTTGAATGTAAATGAGGAGAGAGAAGTTCCTTTCAAAATTTCGGCATAGTAACAGGTGTACGTGGGAGGAATTTAATGAGAGATAAAGGCTCCCATCATTAAAAAATAAAGAGGGAAGTATGAGGGAGGTGAAAAACCATACCCCAACATTCATAATTGAAATTAAAAGGGCAAAACAACTTAAATAAAATTGGACAAAAATGAGAATGGAAGAAAAAAACCTTTACTTGGAAGTGTGCTTCCAAAGGCTAGAGAGAGGCTTGCGAGAGGCTTATTGGGAGCATGTGGCACCTTGGGAGGATTATAGAGAGATTAGGGCAGAGGTTGGGAGAACTTAAAAGGCTTTGAGTGAGGAGGAAGTGGGAGCTTGGGTGGGCTTATATAGGAAAGGTGAGAGAATTCTTTATTATTTAGGTTTGGGACCCCTTATATTAAATTAATCCAAACCAAAATCCATCCCATGGTTTTTGCCCATGGTTTTTGGAAAATGGAAGAGGAAAAAAATATTTTATAAGGACAAAGTCTGAAATTCTTAAAATAATAGGGTTTCTTATGTGGAGGTGAGTCACACTCCCATGAAAAACAATTTAAAAAGACAAGGTGTTTAATAAGTCTTGAGGGGTCCATTAATGCTTTGAAAAGTAAGTAAAACAAACCCAAAATCACATTATTTTAATGGTAAAACATATATTGGCCGAACATATGGATTATAGTATTGTATTATATCACTATTGGGTCATTATGATGTCATAAAACACATTATATATTTAAACGGTATTTAATTTTTACACAAAAATTTGACTGTCTCAGAAAATTATGAAAAATTCACTGTTAGATAATTTCGACGTCCAGATTCAAGAAATAATATTTATTTTATCTAAATAATTTTCAAAATATGTTAATTTTCACTTTTAAAATAAAAACCGACATTTATTGAAAATTCACGGGTTTTGACAGAAATGGCTTTCAAAACTTAATAAAAATTATAATTGCATTCATAAAATTATAAGATAATTTATATTTAATAAAAATTAATTTAATAATATTATTTTATTAAAATATTATTTAATTCAAAAATCCCTTAATTTAATAAAATATAATTCTTAATTAAATAATAAATAAAAACACTATTTGTACTTTAAAAACTATTTACAATGTATCAATGATGACAAGAACATATATACATTATTATATACAAAAAAATAATGTACATGAACATAGTACTATAGATTTGTTACATAACCACTTAAAACAGCCGCATAAGACCTAAGGGTAAGGTGTGTGATGGTGAAAAACTCTTGGGGGTGGCTCGGATAACATTGATCGAGTGGTAATCTCTATCAACTTCCACTTTTCCCGTAGATGGTCCTGTTCGAGCTTGAAATGATGAAGATCATCTTGGGCTTCGGCAAGAGAGAGGCCCAAGGATGCCACCTCTTTTCCGAGCTCTGACAAATGGGCTTCATATAGAGCAATTCTACTGGATGAGGCCATCACTTCCTTTGTCTGAGTAAATTGGGTTCGTTAAAGCCTTATATTTATACTAATCTTGTGATCACTATTCAACGACTATAAAAGTAACGGTCACAATTCTTAACATAAAACCAAAGAAGTTGACATTTTATATAAATGTTTTATATAAAGAGACACTTAATTATATCAAGAGGGATTTCCATTAATGAAACTTTGGGTCATTATAATATTCCCCCCTTTTGAAATTTCACCCTCAAAATTTCTTTTTCCCACACTAAAACAGATGTGGGTAACTTAGCTTCATCATTTCCTCTGATTCCCAAGCCGCTTCTCAAAACTTGTGGTTTCACCACAACACATTGACAAAGGGCATCATCTTATTTTGTATAAATTTTTCTCTACGATCTAAGATCTTAATTGGTTGCTCCTCATAAGAAAGATCATCCTCTAACTGTACCACCTCAGAATAGAGTACATGTGAAGGGTCCGGTATGTACTTCCTTAAGAGGGATACATGAAAGACATCATGTAATTTGGCCATGGTAGGTGGAAGTTCTAGTCGATAGGCCACAACCCCGACACGATCAAGAATCTCGAAGGGGACGATGTACCTTGGACTTAACTTCCCTTTCTTTAGAAACCTCATGACCTTCTTCCATAGAGATATGCATAGAAAAACCATGTCTCCAACTTTAAACTCAAGGTCTCATCGACGATTATCTGCATAACTCTTCTGTCAACTCTGGGCCGCCTTGATATGCTATTGAATCGTTTTTACCTTCTCCACCATTTCTTCGACCATTTTTGGTCCAAGAAGCTTACGTTCACCGACCTCATCCCAACATGCCGGTGTTCTGCAACTTTTCCTATACAGGGATTCATAAGGTGCCATTTGGATGCTTGAGTGGAAGTCTAGTGACAAAGTCCATGGTGATGTTATCTCATTTCCATTCTGGTATGGGAAATGGTTGCATCATCCCCTTATACTTCTGCCTCTCTGCCTTCACTTTCTGACACACTAGGCACTTTGATGTATATTCAGAGATCTCCTTCTTCATATTATCCCACCAACAGTTTTCTCAGAGATCTCGATACATCTTTGTGCTCCCTGGGTGAATAGAGAAATTTGAACTATGTGCATCATCCAAAAGTTCCTTCTTTAGCTCCAGACTTGATGGAACACATAGTCTTTCCCAAACTGCACAATTCCTTCTTCATTAACATTAAACACTGAGGATTTCCCTTTTTCGATAGCTTCCACCTTTTCCTGAATTCCCATATCATCCTTTTGAGAATCCTTTAGCCTTTCTAAAAGATACGATTGAGAAATAATTTGTGAAAGGATTGATGATGTTCCCTTCTTTATGATTCCCATGTCTATCTTCATCAAGTCTAAGAATATTGGATCCTTCTCAATTCTCATCATTGATAGAATCATTGGGTCCTTTCTACTTAGGGCATCTGCCACCTTGTTTTCTTTCCCAGGGTGGTAATGTATTGAACAATCATAATCCTTGATGAGCTCTATCCATCTTCTCTGGCACATATTAGGCTCTTTTTGTGTGAATATATATTTAAGACTCTTGTGGTCGGTATATATCTCACATTTCTCCCCATAGAGATAATGCCGCCATATTTTCAAGGCAAAGATCACAGTCGCCAACTCCAGATCATGCGTTGGATAGTTTCGCTCATGGATTTTCAACTGCCTTGAGGCATAGGATATCACTTTATCATTCTGCATCCGCACACAGCCTAATCCCTTCTTCGAAGCATCACTGAATACCACAAAAAGTTCCCCACTTGTGGGTAAAGTGAGCACGGGCGCAGTGATAAGCCTCTTTTTCAACTCCTTGATGATTTCTTCACATTAATCACTCAAAGAAAACTTTACTCCCTTATGAGTTAGCTTGGTAAGAGGGTTGGAAAATCGTGAGAAATTCCTCACAAATCGTCAATAATATCCAGCTAACCCCAAGAAGCTACGGATATCCGTTACCGATGTTGGCCTCGGCCATCCCTCAATTTCATCTGTTTTGGAGGGATCCACTTATATCCGATTGCTTATGATGATATGGCCCAAGAATGAGACCTCCTTCAACCAGAACTCACACTTTCTATACTTTTCATAGATCTTCTCCTTGCAAAAAGTCTCTAGTACAGTTCTTAAATGCCTCTCATGATCCTCATTGGTTTTGGAGTATATTAGAATATCATCTATAAGGACTACCAAAAATTTGTTGAGGTAATATCTAAAGACTCTATTCATTAAGTCCATGAATATTGTTGGAGAATTAGTGAGTTCTAAAGGCATTACTATGAATTCATAGTGCCCGTATCTTGTGTGAAAAGCAGTCTTGGGGATATCTTCCTTCTTCACCCTTACTTGATAATATCCCGACCACAAGTCCACCTTGGAGAAGTATTGTGCTCCACACAGCTGATCGAACAAGTCATCAATTCATGGAAGAGGATACTTGTTCTTTATCACGATTTTGTTAAGTTCACGATAATCAATGAAAAGCCGCATTGACCCATCCTTCTTCTAAATAAAGAGGACTGGTGCACCCCATGGTGAAGCACTTGGGCATATAAACCCTTTATCCAGATTCTCCTGTAGTTTTTTCTTCAGCTCTTCAAGCTATACAAGAGACATTCTATATGGAGTCTTGGATATTGGTAATGCCCCGGGTATAAGTTCAATTGAGAATTCAACATCTCTTTTAGGAGGAAGACCGGGAAGTTCCTCGGGAAACACTTCAGTGAATTCCCTCACAATAGGAATTTCTTCAAGGATGGTTTCTTCCTTGGACTCAATCATTTGATCCAGATATGCATGCTCCTAGGGTAGTAATATCCATTCATGAGATGATGGAGCTAAAGGAGATTCATCTTCCTCCTTAGACTTGTAAAGAATCGGGGGTCGATTCTTCATATGGAGTGTGATTTCCCTCTCCCGAAAATTTATGTTGGCTCTATATAAGGAAAACCAATCCATGCCAAGAATTACATCAAATTCCACCAGAGGGAGTATGACGAGGTTCATTAGGAAATTCAATCCATAGATTATAACAGGAGAGGACTTATATTCATGGGATGCAATGATTTCCCCATTTTCCGTACTCACCCACATCTTCACTTCCATGATTTGTGGTGGTGCTGGGATTGTTCTACTAAACTTTCGAGATATAAAAGAATGCGTAGAACCTGAATCAAAAAGTAAATTCATTATTATTGAATGAATAACTAGCGTACCTGTCACCACTTCGTTGTCGGGGTTCACTTTGGAAGAAGTGATGGAAAAAGCTATTCCTTGCTTCCATGGAGGTTGTTGGTTGCCTCCGAAAACCCTTGGAATAGAGCACAGATTTGAAAAATGCCCCGGTTCTTTGCATTTTTAGCATTGAACAACACGTTGAGGTTCGAATAGAGCATTCCTCTCCTCTGTCGCAGCCGAGGGTCTTTGTTGCCGACAGTTAACAGCTAGGTGCCCTTCTCTTCCACACCTGAAGCATTTCCTCATCCCCTTATGGAAATTTACAAGGTGCTTCTTTCCGCACTTTTGGAAAGTGGGGTGCTGGATCTTCTTAGCACCGTTGGATTTATCCATCGGACCACCAGCATTGAAGTCCACCTTATGCTTTTTATCCCCATGAAACCCCTGTGATTCTCTGATCTCCATTTCGGCATTGAGGGCACAACGGACAATTTCCTCAGAGCTGTCGAAGTCACGGATCGCCAATGCTTTCTGCAGGCTAGGATTCAGCCCACCAAAGAAGTGGTCAACTTTGCATTCAGGGGTAACGACAAAGACGGAAGCGTATCATGCAAGCGTTGTGAAGTTTTCCTCGTACGCTCCAATAGATTCTTCGTCTTTTTTCTTGAGGGAAAGGAAGTCCCTTTCCATCTTAAGCCTAAGGGTGCGCATAAAATATTTATCGAAAAACATCTTCTGGAAATCCTTCCATTCCAATGCCTTGATCTCCTCCTCAGGCTTCATATTTTTGATCAATTTCCACCATTGATCAGCTTCACCCTCCATACGATAATCCACCAGGAGAACCTTCTCTTGTTCAGAACATTGAAGGATGGAGAAGATCTTTTCAATGGAGTTGATCCATTGTTCAGTGATCGTGGGATCATATGATCCACTAAAAGTAGGAGGCCTTTGTCTCATAGAGCTCTTGATAGAGACTTGTTCTTTCTTAGGGGGGGGGGGGGGGGTGGAACGTTCCTCTTGACCCATGTTTCTATTCAAAACTTGAGTTAGCTGAGAGAGAAGCATGATAAAGTTCGCAATTCTCGCTTCCATTGGATTGGTCATCTCATTAGTACAGTCATCACACTGATCTTCACAACGGTTGTTAGCCCGAGTCCTCCTATTACTGGACATTGGATGGAATAAAAGGAAAGTTAGGGGTAACACATAAAGGGTAATCTAAAGACAAAAGTTGATGACTTATAAATAAAATTTTATTTCCTTAACTCATGAGTCTATGGGATTCAATCTAGAATTTTCATGATCTAATTTCTAACATATATTCTTAGGGGAATTTTTTTTAATTCCTTTAATAAGGGTTCATACTATGATTGTGAATTTATCAAAACATATCCCCCAGGAGTGTCATAACCAAGAGTGCAGCAAGGCCCGTTGTCGTTCACTAGTTCCCGTTCGAGTCTAGCTCAAAGCGGTGTTTTCGAGTTTTACCCCTAGGATACATCTGTGCCAGAGCCGCCTCTACCTTCTCGTATCCAGAAAGGGGTGTATTTGTTTGATAAACCACTAAATTAGTACTTACAAAAACTTAGGGATTTTTTTATTATACTTAGTCTTTTCTCTAAGGATTTACTATGGTTTTCTAATCCTAATCCAAAAAAAAAACTAACCCTATCCTCTGATACCAACTATGAAAACCCTGCTTTTTATTACAACTTAAACATGATTTATTACATAAGACTTCACTTGATACAACAAAGAAGATCGAGAGGTTTAGTGTCTTTGGGGCTTAGGATCATTACATAAATACTTGAAACATGAAATACTACATCTTTATCGAAAACATTCTTTACATGACCACTACATTCCCTCGTACTTAGCATTGCATGGGATAACCTAAGGACATGCATAAGAAAAGGGTGAGCTATAAAGCCCAATAAGGGAATAAACATTGAATAACATGAGGAGTAAAATAAATGTTAGAAATTAGGCATATCAATAGAGAACAAGAGAAACATTAACATAAAGGCATGATAAAGCATGATAATCATAACATGGAAATGTGGCAACAACACTTAACATGGAATTAGCATGAGCCAAGGCTCATTGCACATGGAGCATGAGTAAATCCTCATTTCACATGAATCACGAGTAAACCCTCATTGAAATTGAATTAGCATGATTCAACACTCATTGCACATGACGTATCATGATACTATACTTTACCCAATGCATAGGAGCGCTATAAGGGCGCACCCTTCTTAAACATTTCATTTCATGCATAAGTGTGCCACATGGATCATAAAACATGGATTCATAAAACATAATAATTTATTCCACGATAAAGGAATGTGGAATTCATAAATGAAAATTTATAATCAATAAGTAAATGTGCATAAAGGTGAATACCCTTGATGGAGAAATGGGCATGGTATTCACTACACAATGACATTGGCTTAGAAAATCGGTGTGATTTCGGCAGCGTAACGGCGTGACATAAGAATTCATAAAAATGGTTGATGAGAGAGAAAGGGGTTCCTCATCATATTTACATGTAATGGAAATTAAGGAGGTAATATATATACATGTACCAACAATTGTAATGGAATTTATATTCATGATACAAAAGTATTGCTTGAATGTAAATGAGGAGAGAGAAGTTTCTTTTGGAATTTCGGCATAGTAACAGGTGTACATAGGAGGAATTTAATGAGAGAGAAAGGTTCTCCCATCATTTAAACATAAAGAGGGCAGTATGAGGGATGTGGGAAACCATACCCCAACATTCATAATTGAAATTAAAAGGTAAAAACAACTTAAAGAAAATTTGGCAAAAATGAGAAAGGAAGAATAATACCCTTACTTGGAAGTGTGCTTCCAAAGGCTAGAGAGAGGCTTGTGAGAGGCTTCTTGGGACCTTGGGGAACCTTGGGAGGATTATATAGAGTGTAGGTCATAGTTTGGACGAACTCCAAAGGCTTTGAGTGAGGAGGAAGTGGGAGCTTGGGTGGGTTTATATAGGAAAGGTGAGGGAATTCTTTATTATTTAGGTTTGGGACCCCTTATATTAAATTAATCCAAACCACAAACCATCCCATGGTTTTTGCCCATGGTTTTTGGAAAAGGGAAGAGGGAAAAAATATTTTATAAGTCCAAATTCCGAAATTCTTAAAATAATAGGGTTGCTTATGTGGAGGTGAGTCACACTCCCATGATTTTTTTAAAAATACAAGGTATTTAATAAGTCTTGAGGGGTCTATTAATGCTTTAAAAAGTAAGTCAAACAAACCAAAAATCAAATTATTTTAATGGTAAAACATATATTGGCTGAAAATAAAGATTATAGTATTTTATTACATCACTATTGGGTCATTATGATGTTATAAAACACATTATATATTTAAACAGTATTTAATTTTTACCCAAAAATTTGACTGTCTCAGAAAATTATGAAAAATTCAATGTTGGATAATTTCAACATCCTGATTCCAGAAATAACATTTATTTTATCTAAATAATTTTCTAAATATTTTAATTTTCTCTTTTAAATTAAAAACTGACATTTATCAAAAATTCACAGGTTTGGAAAGAAATATCTTTCAAACTTAATAAAAATTATAATTTCATTCATAAAATTATAAGATCATTTATATTTAATAAAAATTAATTTAATAATAATATTTTTTAAAATATTATTTAATTAAAAAATCCCTTAATTTAATAAAATATAATTCTTAATTAAATAATAACTAAAACACTATTTGTACTTTAAAAACTATTTACAATGTATCAATGATGACAAGAATGTATATACATTATTATATACAAAAAAATAATTTAAATGAACATAGTACTATTGATTTGTTACATAACCCCTTAAAATAACCGCATAAGACCTAAGGGTAAGGTGTGCAATGGTGTCAGACTCTTGGGGTGACTCGGATAACATTGCTCGAGTGGTAATCTCTATAAACATCCACTTTTCCCATAGACGGTCCCATTCGAGCCTGACATGATGAAGCTCAGCTTGGGATTGGTCAAGAGCGAAGCCCAAGGACGCCACCTCTTTTCCAAGCTCGGAAAAATGGGCTTCATATGGAGTAATTATACTGGATGAGGCCATCGCTTCCTTTGTCTGAGTAAATTGGGTTCGTTAAAGCCTTATATTTATACTAATCTTGTGATCACTATTCAATGGCTATAAAAGAAACGGTCACAATTCTTAATATAAAACCAAAGAAGTTGACATTTTATATAAACGTTTTACATAAAGAGACACTTAATTAGATCAAGAAGGATTTCCATTAATGAAACTTTGGGTCGTTACAATATATAAATATATATTATCACTAATTTAATTGGTAATTAATGTCATATAATATTAAGAACACTTAATGGTAAAAACATCATTTTTTCTACAAAATAGTTTTACTATTAATTAAATGATTTAATTTAAATGTTAATTTTATATAATTTATTAATTGAATTAGATTCTATATATATTATATTTAGCTACAAGATATAAAAATTTGGAAATAAGGGTTACCTTATATTTTTAATGAATTATAAATTACTTGGGTGAAACCTAGTTACCAAGGTAAAAACAAAAAAAATAAGATGTAAAAATATAGTTATAAAATACATTAAAAATGTTTACAACATGTGTGAAAAAGCGTTTTTGAGGCTTTATATGCCTTATTACACCCCAAACATCATTATTTAACACTTTTAGAGCCACTTTACCTTTAATTGTGTTATTCCATCATTGAAAGTGAATTGAGTATTTATAAAAGTTACATTTTCTTCACTTATAAAATGAGACCACTCCCACCACATTTATATACCCATAAAATCCTAATATATACAAAAAATATACCCTAGTATCTCCTAAATCCTCTCCCCATTTCATATAATAACTATTACATTAAAAATACCAAGCTAAGGAGCCTTATGGTTTTACCCAAGGGAGAACATACAAATGAATAAGTAACATTCTCAACCAAACTCTACTAGATATTTTATTTTTATACCTCCCCAATTATTTTCTTTCTTGGAAATTATGATAGCATTAATATTTATAATATGATTAAATATTATTATCCTAATGTAATATCACTTTTATACCTTCTTAAAAAACCATTCTAAAAAGGAAGACGTTGTTGTGAATATGTTCGAACTATCACCTATATGAACAACATTTTCTACTTTCCCATTACCACCAAACATGAATGAATTTAAAAATATATTTAATGTATAAAAATTATATTTAAAATACTGTTAATATTATATAAAAGTAATATTGACATTATGTAATAATATTAACAATTAATGGTCATTGTATACTTAATTTCCTTAAAATAACATATTGAGGAACCTTTTTTAATTTTCATACATTTTTGGGAAAAATTATAAAACTATATAAGTTTTATGCTAATGGAATAATAAAATGCATACACCTATAAATATAGGAGATTTGAAGCTATTTTATAACACTTTTGAACCTCGTCAATAAACCGAGGAAGTTTCAGAGAAATCGACAAAACCACACCAAGTGAATAAATAGACCTTAGAAAATGAAACATTGATGGAAAATGATCTTAATAATTTTTTTAATAAACTTAATTTGATTATTTAGGATGTTAAGTGAACAAAAATAATAAATTATGACCCATGGTAAGAGTTTTTTCATCTCAATTTTGTTTCATTGAGATATGATTCATATTCTCCAATTGTTTCTTTTTGTGGTGTATATATTGTCCATATATTTATATTTTTTATAATTTTCATGAAATTTAAGGGATTTAAAAAATATATATCACACTATATATTTCATTGTACTTTGATTCAAAAGATACCAAATTTGTAAGGTTTTTTGGTTGACCTGATTTCTTTTCATTAGGTCACAAACCATCTCATTTGGCGATACTCATTTAAGATTATTTTATTACATCATTTATCTATTATATATTTTATTTCCAATTTACATTAGGGGAAATTATTTACTTAAACATATACTCATTAGTTTTTATGGTATTAGCTGATGTATTCTTACAAAGAAATCCATCCTATTTATTGATCAAGGAAATTTTGAAAATCCATATTCTTGTAATTTCAATATGGATGTTCACTGATTACTAAGTAATTTTTGTTATGTACTATATAGTTTATTAATTCTTTAATATCATGAATAAATTGGGCATAATTTTTTTATGGGTGGGGCCTACAATATACAATAGATGCATTGATGGGTCACATAAGATAAAATATCCTGGGTATTTGGTGTATTCCTTCCCATTTATTTTGATGTCTTGGCTATAATCGTGAAAAAATGTATATATATTTGAATAAGGCCTTGAAAATATATAATTTCAAGACCTTGATAAGTCAAACATTATGCATTCTCCCACAATTAATCTAGTTATTTATATACATGTGATTATTTATATTATTATGTCATCTATTGGTTTATTTAAAGATCATGCGATCAGTTAAATAAAATTATTTAATTATCATTTACATCTTTCCAAATTATTCATGCCTTGTTTATTCTATGATAAATTTTGGTATCTGATTTCCATTATTAAATATTTGATCTCACCATTTTTATGTTTCCATTTCTCTATGTTATGAAGAAAAGTATTACAAAATATATATATAGAAAAATATCATGTTTAGAGAATTTTTGGGAGATGTTAAAGACATATTATGGATTAACTGGTCTCTTATTTAGTGGAAAAATGTCCATTAGATGAGAAATGAATGGTATTTTTTTTCAATGATGTGTCCTAATCCTCTATAACTATAAACCTAAAAGGCCATGATAATATATATAATTTAATATTTTATTTAAATCATGTATTTATGGAGAAATTATGTTTGGGCCATCACAAGCATGCTTGATGACACTGATGAAGAGGCCTAGTGGATCAAAAAATTAGTGTTTCCATGTATTACAGTTAAACAATATTTGTGTTTAATATTAGTATAAATATTATTCTTAATACCACGAAATGATTTTTATTGTAAATTTATAGATCACATTAATTCAATTACTAATTACATGTGAGATGAATATTTAAATAAATATTTATTTACATGACCTTCGAATAGAACATTCATTTATATTTTGTTTTATTCAGAAGGTAATAAATGATATTTATTTATTTAGTTACATGAATATTAAATAAATATTTATTCATAATACAATTAATATAAAATTTATTTATTCATCGAATTAACAATATTTATTTACTATTCGAGGTTTGGTAAATGCCAAAGAAAGTGGAAGAGATGATTTAAGAGTTAGTTGGGAATGATATACTAAATATCATTTAAATAGATATTAATTAATTTATTTATATTTATATTATCCACGATATATTCATATGCTAGGGAAATAATAATAATAATAATAATAATAATAATAATAATAATATTAATAGACATGAGTTTCAATAAATATTAATAGATTGGTTAAGGGCCTATGAGTAATTACCAATACTCTAACCTAGCTCCATACATGCCTATTTATATCATTTCTAGAATAGTAGAGTATATGTGAAAAAAATTTGTGTTGTGCATAATGAATCCTATCCCTATATAATTTTCTAAAAAAATAACATTGACAAGGTTCCTCTCAAGAATGAGAGAATTTCACCACATCCTTCCCCTCTCACAAGATCGATAAAAAAAGAGATATAATCCTCTAACCAAAAGGGTTGAATTGAATCAGAGGAGATCGACACAAGATGATTGATACCTCCACACTAGCACCCAAAGTTCAATTTATGATGCTTTGTGATTTTTTGAAAATGTGTATATTACTGCTAGAGGGATTCGATTGTGGATCCTATTAGTGTAGAAACCAGATAACATGAATGAGTTTTGAACAATAAATATCTTTATTAAATAAATAATCTCATGACTATGATAATTCTTATTATTAAATTGATTATAAATTTAATATGGAAATATCCAATATTTCTTCCATTATTCCTTTAATATTTTTTATTAGGTTATATTTATGAGATGTGATGATTATTCATCATGTTCTTATGGATTATCTATTAGATCCAATGAAAAACCATTATTGGGAATGATACTGACTAGCTTTCTTCATGCTCGAAACATTCAAGTGGCATTAGATATTTCATCCTCATATATTACCATTTAATTTTTTAATAATTATATTTATTTTTTTAGTTTATCATTTCATGTTTATTCATTATTTTAATCTAAAATTCAAGATATCTTCTTCTTTCACCTTCACACAACCAAAAATAGGTTAATAACAGATGAAAAACATCTAAATAACCCATTCAAATGTGTTAGAGATTCTAGTTAGATAACATGGGATTACATGGAGTGTAACTAAAATATACATATTGTGTACCTAGATCCACTACACTAGGATAATCCACATAATACATGTAACATCCCAAGTAAGTAAATAATTATGGATTTTTATATCTATGTATATTTATTAATTAGATAGTGTTTTAAAGACTTAAAATGAGAATAAATCCAATCTTAAGCATGGAATACTCTAATATTTTTTAAATGATTGTTTTACCGCATTTTGATGGAAAACCAATTTTAAATCAAAATTTTGACAATTTTATAAGCTATATTTGTCAAAATAAACTTATTCATTAGAATTGGGACATTTAAAATTACTTTGGATAAATATTTGGTATTTTTCTAACAATGTTCATTTTTAATGAATAGTGAAAAATACTGCATTTTACTTCAAAACTGCTTTTTCATCTAATTTAATTATATGGTTATATTATCTTTATAATTGGATTTAAAGTATAATTATAATATATATTTACCGTTTAATCAAATGGTGGTCATTAGAATTAGTTTCACTTTGGAATTGGGCATAAACACGTGCCAATCTTTTCATAGATATAGTTTTAAAAAAACCCGCTATTTGTTTTGACAACGGGAATTATTTTTAAATTAATTATTTCAATTTTTGTGTTTGGAAATTGGTAAAATGGATTCCATATTTGGAATCATAAGGTCCAAATTATGTAATTAAGACTCCTGTTTTTGGACATTATGAATAGTAACGACGATAATTATCTTTAATTATCGTGATTAATTAGTAATCAGGTAGTTAAGGGTAATAAAATAATAAAATAACAATATAAAATGACCCCAAAATGTGTCCTAATACTACTGGTTGTGTCATGTCCGACCATGGTATGCCTTGTTTTAAACTTAGGGACCCCTTGGAATCACTTTTGGGTGATAGTGACACTTCATCATTTTATTTTTAAAGAAAGGAGAATATCACAAAAGTATGTATCACCCAAGTAAAAAAATTTTATTTTTGTATGTGTAAATGATCTACTAGACTATAAATTGTAATTGGAAAGATAAAAATATTTCCTACATCATAGTATTTTTTTATAATTTTTAGACATTAAATAAATTAAATTTTTTATGACACCATGATGATGCATCGATTACCTCATTAATGAACGATTTAAATAAAATGAAAAGATAATGTAAAATCTAAGACTTACACTTGTAAAAAACCTATTGGATGAGTATATTTCTAACCCTTATCACCTTATCCTCTAAATATATCAATGTGGGACCTTTAAAATCCGAAACACATTTTAATATAAAGTAAGATTTCTTGACTTTCCAAGAGTGCCCCTCCTCCATCTTATAAAAGGCCCCCACCTCTACCTTCTTACCCACAACTCTCAAGCCATTGTATCAGCCAAGCTATGATCCTTTTATCTCTAAACATACCTATCTTCATCCTAGAATCCTTACATTAGGCATAAAGCTCTTCAATAAACCCTTTTGGTTCAAACCAAGAGGAGTTACCCGATTTAAAGGTAATGTCTTCACTTGTGTTCTTTTGTTTATTTTGATTCTCCAACCCCCTAAACTCTTTTTATTCATTTATTTTTTTAACAAAACAGTACCTTAAATATACTAGGATGTTTTTATGAGAAGGATTCTATCTGCACTTACACACACCTCCGTCTAATGGTTAAAGAACATACTGTTTCAGTGGATGGAGAATTTCTGCCTCACGAAACGATGATTGTTCAATCTTCATTTAACACCTTTCATGGTGGCCATTAAGATGTCACTCTATTTATATATGATATATATTATGTTTATGTTTTACTTATGATTCTGTATTTTTCATTTATGGAATACCTTTATGGTTTCCATTATGGGTAAATGTGATATCTTCATTTTAGGAAGTGTGGACTACCGCCCCCTCAAAGTGATTTGATTCGTTAATGCCATATGTGGGATGTATAAAGGATGGAGTTAATGATATTATATATGATATTATACTGAAATTATAATATACCTTTATATAATTATGAATTAATTCCATTAAATATGAAATTGAAATGAAAGTAGCGTTCATGCGTACGTACGGCTTACCGTCTCCAAGAACGATGCATTTCATTTATTACCTCTAAATGTTATGTAATATTATAAATGAATATATATAATGGATATATATGATATATATGATATCTAAATCATTAATATAATTCTGGATATAATGGATATTTTACCACATGAACAACTTGTAATTATAAGGAGTTTATTTTTGACTCAAGTACCAAGGATCGACAAAACGACCGTTATTAAATTAAATAATTACATAGTGTTCATAATATGGTAATAAGTGATATAAATGGAATAATGAACTTGAAAAAGGTTCTTAATCAATTAGAAATTAACTCATGTTTATTATTCAGGAGATTAAATAACGATCGAGTCAAGTCGGACACGAGGTTAGGGACTTTGTCTCAATCTCCTTTCATTGAGGCATATTTTGTTTTATACAAAACTTTATTTTATATGGTGTATAAGCCCCTTTGAATTTTACATTTATTCAAAAGGAATCTTTTTTATACGAAGCGTTTTACTAAATGACAAAAGGGAATGTTTTTGTCATATGTATGCGGCGACAACGACTTCTCTTCCGCCGTGACCATTATTTGAGTTTCGACTTCTTCTACAAGACATAACAGTTTTTAATGAAAAATAAATACCATGTTTTACTTTTCTTTTATTTTTGTATTGAAAATGGTTTTGATAATGTTTTTATTATATCAATGTGTTTTTGATATCTTGTGATTGAAATGTGGAAATGTTATGTTTCCTTTATGCATGTTTTATGTGATATGATTATGTTATGGTTCTTGGGAATTTTTTATGAAGACGGGTGGTTCCGTGATAAACTAAGGGTGGGAGATCCCGTGATATCTCTCCAAAGCATTGGGTAACACGAAGGGGTTAAACGATAAGGTTTCTCTGAATATATTTAGGGAATATACTATGATGGGTATTCCAAACGTAACCATGAGGGTTACTCCCTACGTAAGAATGTTATCAATGCCTCAAGTTACCTTTATGTCTTATGATTTCTATGATTTACTCATTATTTGATGATGTATAATAAAGTGCTTATGTTTTATGAGTAAAGTATGATTTCATTAATTCTTATGTATACATGGAATAATGTTTTCATTCCGTATTTTTATATACCTTTCTGAGATTTTTATGCTCATCCCATGTTTTTGAAAAAAATTTCACAGGTCAAGGGAAAGGTACATGATGTGATGATATTGTCAAGGAAGTGTCAAGAAAGAATACATGTTTTGTTTTAAATATGTTTCCTTTGATGGGAAAAGTGAATATTGTCTTTAATGTAACTACCATGTTTAAATGTGGAATGTAATGCATGATTTATGATCTAATTATCTAAAAATCTAAACCTGAAAATATCCTCAATGTGTAATCTTGTAATAACTCAAGATTAAGTAATGTTTAAGGCTGAGGCCTTATAGTTGGTATCATAGGTCAGTTTAGATAACTTTAGGAGTTAGAATTATAATAAATGATTATCCAAAAATATTTTTTTATGGTCAAATTGAAATGATATAGCATTTGAAGATTACTATGTTTCTTCATCTATGTCATTTTTGTTCAGAATGGTTTTCTGAAGAGGAAATAGGGAAGCAGTGCTAGGAAGGCATACAGAAGGAAATGACCTTCCAAATCAGCATCCTGATATGGTCAGAATTGGAACTGAATAGTTTATTGTAGTAATGACATAGTTTAATCAAGCGATAAATGGTGGTGGTATCCATGCATGAAATCATCCATATCAACCACAAATGAACATGTCAGTGGTGGAACATTTCATGAGGTAACATCCCTCATCATTCATAGGATCATCTAACCCTCTGCTAGCTGAAGGGTGTATTAAATCACTGGAGAAGTTTTTCAATGTCATGGGGTGTTCAGACAATCAAAAGGTTAGTCTTGCAATTTACAGTTTGGATGGTGAAGCAGATCAGTGGTGGTCGATGGTTAAAAATATCAAGTACATTGATGAGATTGATGCTCTCGACTGGGATGAATTCAAAGGTATGTTTCTTGAGAAGTATTTTCCTTAGGCTGTTCGACTTAGGATGGAAAAGCAATTCTTGGAATTGAGGCAAGAGGACGACTCAGTGGCTGCTTATGAAGAGAGGTTCACTCGATTGACAAGGTATGCTCCAAATTTTATCTGAGACCTTGATAGTAAAATAAATTCTTTTTTACTTAGGATTAAAGCCAAAATATCAAAGGGATTTAGCTTTTTGTGAGTTCAAGAGTTATGAAAAGATTGTTCGATGTGATGAGAAGGTGGAAATGGAGTTTGCCGATGATCAAGCGTTCTATAAAAACAACAGACGAAGAGACTGAGGTGGTAGGATAAAGGGAAGAATTATTCAAAAAGGTCTGATGGTAAGAATAATAAGTTTCTAGTTTGTGATAAATGTGGTAAAAGGCATGATGGGGAATGTCTTCGGAATTATGGAAAGTGCTACCGATGTGGTAAGATGAGACCTAAGGTGCGTGATTGCACTGAAAAAGATCAGGGTGATGGTAAGACCAAATTTGATTTACAGTTAGTGAAATATTTCAAGTGAAATGTGACTGGTCATTATACAAACAAGTGTTCGACAAAGAGCTCAAATGATGGGAAACATTCAGACTACAAGAAAAAAAGAGTGGTGAAATCCTTTGCAACTACTTCAGCAGATGTTGGGCCAACAAATGAAGTGGTATCAGGTACTTTGTTTGTTTTCTCAGATTATACTAATATGTGGTTTGATTCGAGGTCTACACATTCTTTAATCTCTAAAAATTTTTCTAGTAAATTGGGAATTCCATCTCAAGAAATGACTCCTTAACTTGTGGTAACAACACCTGGGGGAAATGTTGAGGCAAAAAGAATTTATAAGAGTATTCCTATCCTTATCTGTGGAAAGAACCTACTTGAAAACCTTATTGTTTTACCTCTAGCAGAGTTTGATGTTGTCCGGGGCATGGATTGGCTCTCTATTTACCATGCTAAGATTGATTGTAGAGATAAAGAAGTTTCTTTTCAGAAAGACTTTCAGTTTGTGTACAAGAATGAACCCTTACTGTTGATAACATATCAAGAGGCTGAGATACTTGTAAAATATGGAAATGAATGTTACCTTGCACAAATTGTTGAAAACAATGGAACCATTTAGATTAATAATGTGCCAGTGGTAAATGAGTATCCTGATGTTTTTCCTGATGAGTTTCCTAGAATAGTACCAGATCGGGAAGTTGAATTTACTGTTGACTTAGTTCCTGATGCTAAGCCAATTTCAAAACCCCCTTATCGAATGGATCAAATTGAACTTTTAGAGTTGAAGGAGTAATTACAAGAATTATTAGATAAAGGTTTCATTCGACCTAGAACATCACCATGGGGTGCTCCTATCTTATTTGTTAAAAAGAAAGATGGTTCTTTGAGACTTTGCATTGATTATAGAGCCTTGAATAACATCACTGTTAAGAAAAAATACTCTTTGCCTCATATCGATGATTTGTTTGATTAGCTCCAGGGAGCTCAGTATTTTTCAAAGATTGACCTGAGATCGGGGTACCATCAGTTGAAGGTAAATGAATAAGATGTTCTGAAGACCGCGTTTTGTACAAGATATGGCCATTATAAATTTTTAGTAATGCCTTTTGGGATAACCAATGAACCTGCTATATTCATGGACCTTATGAATAGAATTTTACATGAGTTCTTGGATAAGTTTGTGCTTGTTTTCATTGATGATATTTTGGTGTTTTCTAAAAGTAAAGAGGAGCATGAAAGTCATTTAAGGGTTATTTAGAAAACCTTAAAAGAAAATAAATTGTATGGGAAATTCAGAAAGTGTGAGTTTTGGTTGCAACAAATTTCTTTCCTTGGTCATATTGTTTCTAAAGATGGAATAACTGTTGATCCTGCAAAAAAAGGTTGTTGAAGAATGGACAAGACCCACAAATTTAACTGAGATTCGTAGTTTTCTTGGTTTGGCAGGCTATTACCAAAGGTTTTTTAGAATGTTTTTCCAGTTATCTAGTCCAATGACTAAGCTAACTCGAAAGGGTGTTAAGTTTATTTGGACAAAAGAATGTGATGATTGTTTTCAGGAGTTGAAAAGAAGATTGGTGAATGCTCCAGTTTTGGCACTACCTTCCAGGAAAGATGAGTTTGTTATCTACAGTGATGCTTCATTGAAAAGACTTGGTTGCGTTCTAATGCAGAATGATCAGGTAATTGCTTATTTTTCACAACAGTTGAAAACTCATGAGGTAAATTACCCTACACATGATTTGGAATTATCTTCTATTGTTTTCGCTTTAAAAATTTGGAGGCATCATTTGTATGGTGTAAAGTGTGAAATATATACTGATCACAAAAGTTTAAAGTATATATTCACTCAGAAAGAATTGAACACGAGACAAAGGAGATGGTTGGAATTAATCCAGGATTATGATTGTACAATTCATTACCATCCAGGAAAATCAAATAAAGTGGCTGATTATTTGAGTCTAAAAAGTAATGCTTCATTAACAATGTTGCGTTTGGAACATGATCCTTTGGTTAAGGATTTGATGAACATTAGCATAGAAGTTGTTGGTGCAGGATGTTCTTATGTTTTGTTTCAGGTATCAGTGAAATCTTCTCTATCAGAGAGAATTAATCAAGAACAGAAGCAAGACAATGAGTTGCAGAAAAAGGTAGAGCTGGT
The DNA here is from genome assembly GCA_963277665.1 of Viscum album. Taxonomy (NCBI): domain Eukaryota; kingdom Viridiplantae; phylum Streptophyta; class Magnoliopsida; order Santalales; family Viscaceae; genus Viscum; species Viscum album. The sequence goes on along the minus strand of OY728120.1, from coordinate 457,470,016 downwards.
TCAGAAGGGTATGTTTTCTGAATTCAACATTGATAATGATTGTGTTTTGAGATTTTGGAAGAGATTGTGTGTGCCGTGTGATTCACAGTTGAAGAGAGAGTTGTTATGTGAAGGTCATAGTTCTCCATTTTCAGTTGATCCAGGCAGTACTAAGATGTATAAAGATCTTTGGGAGTACTACTGGTGGGATGGAATGAAAAGATATATTGCTGATTTTACTATGAAGTGTTTGACTTGTCAATAGGTTAAAGCAGAGCAGAAGTTACCGAAGGGGATGCTTTATCCTTTACCAGTACCAAAGTGGAAATGGGAGAATATATCCATGGACTTTGTTGTGGGATTGCTGAAGACACCTTGAGGTAATAATGCAATCTGGGTTATTGTTGATCGCTTGACAAAATCTGCTCATTTCCTTTCTATATGAGATACTTTTTACCTAGATCAACTTTCTCATTTGTATCTTAAAGAGATAGTCAGGTTACAAGGAGTTCCCCTCTCCATTGTATATGATCATGATCCCAGGTTTACTTCTAACTTTTGGAAAGGCCTTCAGAAGTCGTTGGGTACTGAATTAAATTTTAGTACAACTTTTCATCCTCAATCAGATGGGCAGTTAGAACGAACAATTCAGAATTTGGAAGATATGCTACGTTCTTGTTCGATGGATTATCAGGGAAGTTGGTACCAACATCTTTTTTTTGGTTGAGTTTTCTTATAATAACATTTTTCATTCTAGTATACATATGGCACCATTTGAGGCATTATATGTGAAGCGGTGTCAAACTCCAGCTTTTTGTGATGAAGTGGGTGAAAGGAAGTTGATGGGGCCGAAATTGGTATAAGATTTAGCAAAAAAGTTCAGCTGATACAGAGACACATGAGAACAGATCCGAGTAGGTAGAAAAGTTATGCAAACAACAGGAGGAAGGATCTCTCTTTTGAGGTAGGTGATCATGTTTTCCTCAAAGTTTCACCATGGAAAAGTGTGAAACAATTTGGTAAGAAAGGAAAGCTGAGTCCATGGTTCATTAGACAATATGAAATTCTGGAGAGAGTTGGATCAGTTGCATACCGAATGGCTTTACCTCTGAGTTTATCTCAGGTACACAATGTTTTCATGTTTCAATGTTAAGAAAGTACATGCCAAATCCATCTCATGTTTTGAGTCTAGAGGTAGTTCAGCTAGAAGAGAATCTATCTTATGAGGAAAAACCAGTCCAGATTCTTGACCACATTGATTAAGTGTTACATAATAAGTTTATTCATCAAGTAAAGGTTTTTTTGGAAAAACCACATGATTGAAGAGGCAAAATGGGAATCTGAAAATGCAATGAGGGATAAATACCCCCACTTATTCGATAAGTAAATAAATTACGGGGACACAATTTTCCAAAGGGGGGAAGGATGTAACATCAAAGTAAGTAAAGAATTATGAATTTTCATATCTATGTCTATTTATGAATTAGATAGTGTTTTAAAGACTTAAAATGAGAATAAATCCAATCTTAAGCATGGAATACTCTAATATTTTTTTAAAGATTGTTTTACCACCATTTGATGGCAAACCATTTTTAAATCAAACTTTTGAAAATTTTATAAGGTCTATTTGTCAAAATAAACTTATTAATTAGACTTGGGACATTGAAATTTACTTCGGATAAATTTTTGGTATTTTTCTGACAATGTTCATTTTTTAATGAATAGTGAAAAATACTGCATTTTACTTCAAAACTGATTTTTCATCTAATTTAATTATATGGTTAGATTGTCTTTATAATTGGATTTAAAGTGTAATTAGAATATATTTTTACCATTTAACCCAATGGTGGTCATTATAATTAGTTTCACTTTGGAATTGGGCATAAAAAAGTGCCAAACTTTTCATAGATATTGTTTCAAAAAAACCCGCTATTTGTTTTGACAACGAGAATTATTTTTAAATCAATTATTGCAATTTCTATGTTTGGAATTTGTTAAAATGGATTACATATTTGGAATCAGAAGTTCCAAATTATTTAATTAAGACTTTTTGGTTTTTGGACATTATGAATAGTAACGACGGTAATTATCTTTAATTATCATGATTAATTAGTAATCGGGTAGTTAAGGGTAATAAAATAATAACATAACAATATAAAATGACCCCAAAATGTGTCCTAATGCTACTGGTTGTGTCATGGCCAACCATGGGATGCCTTGTTCCAAACTTATGGACCCCATGGAATCACTTTTGGGTGATAGTGACACTTCATCATTTTATTTTTAAAGAAAGGAGAATATCACAAAAGTATGTATCACCCAAGTAAAAAAAAATTAGTTTTGTCTATGTAAATGATATATTTGACTATAAATAGTCATTTTAAAGCTAAAAATATGTCATATATCATAGTATTTGTTTTATAATTTTTAGACATTAAATAAATTAAATTTTTTTATGACACCATGATGATGCAACGATTACCTCATTAATGAACGATTTAAATAAAATGAAAAGATAATGTAAAATCTAAGACTTACACTTGTAAAAAACCTATTGGATGGGTATATTTCGAACCCGTATCACCTTATTCTCGAAATATATCAATGTGGGACCTTTAAAATCCAAAACTCATTTTAATATAAAGTAACATTTCTTACTTTCCAAGAGTGCCCCTCCTCCCTCTTATAAAAGGCCCCCACCTTTACCTCCTTACTCACACCTCTCAAGAAATTGATATGGACAAGATATACTCATTTTATCTCTCCACATCCCTCTCTTAATCCTATAAGCCTTACTTTAGGTAGAAATCTCTTCAAGAAACCCTTTTGGTTCAAACCAAGAGGAGTTACCCGATTTAAAGGTAATGTCTTCACTTGTGTTATTTTGTTTTATTTTGCTTCTCCAACCCACTAAACTATTTTTATTCCTTTATTTTGTAAAAACAACAGTACCTTAAATATACTAGGATGTTGTTATGATAAGCATTCGAGCTACACTTACACACACCTCCGTCTAATGGTTAAAGAACAAACTGTTGCAGTGGATGGTGAATTTCTGCCTCACGGAAAGATGATTGTTCAATATTCTTTTAACACCTTTCATGGCGGCCATTAATATGTAACTATATTTATATATGATATATATTATGTTTATTTTTCCCTTATTCTTCTTTATGTTTCATTTATGTAAAAACTTTATGGTTTCCATTATGGGTAAACACGATATCTTCATTTTAGGAAGTGCGGACTACCGCCCCCTCAAAGTGATTTGATTCGTTAATGCCATATGTAGGACGTATAAAGGATGGAGTTAATTTTATTATATATGATATAATACTAGAATTATAATATACCTTTTTATCATTATGAATTCATTCCATTAAATAAGAAATATAAATGAAAGTAGCGTTCATGCGTACGTACGACTTACCGTCTCCATGAATGGTGCATTTCATTTCTTACCTCTAAATGTTATTTAATAGTATAAATGCATGTATATACTGGATATATATGATATATATGATATCTAAATCATGAATATAATTCTGGATATAATGTATATTTTACCACATGAACAACTTGTTGCTATAAGGAGTTTATTTTTGACTCATGTACCAATAATCGACAAAACGACCGTTATTAACTTAAATAATTACATAGTGTTCATAACATGGTAATAAGTGATATAAAAGGAATAATGAACTTGAAAAATGTTCCTAAGAAAGTATAAATTAACTCAAGTTTATTATTCAGGAGATTAAATAACGATCGGGTCAAGTCGGACACGAGGTAAGGGACTTTGTCTCAATCTCCTTTCATTGAGGCATATTTTGTTTTATGCACAACTTTCTTTTATACAGTGTATAAACCCCTTTGACTTTTACATTTATTCAAAAAGAATATTTTTTATACGGATCATTTTACTAAATAACAAAATGGAATGTTTTTGTCGTACGTATGCGGTGACAACAACTTCTCCGCCGCTGTGACCATTATTTGAGTTTCGGCTTCCTCTACAAGCCATAAATTATTTTTAATGAAAAATAAATACTATGTTTTACTTTTGTTTTATTTTGGTATTGAAAATGGTTTTGATAATGTTTTTATTATATCAATGTGTTTTTGATATCTTGTGATTGAAAAGTGGAAATTTTAGGTTTCCTTTATGCATGTTTTATTTGATACGATTATGTTATGGTTCTTGGGAATTGTTTATGAAGACGGGTGGTTCCGTGATAAACTAAGGGCGGGTGATCCTGTGATAGCTCTCCAATGAATTGGGTAACGTGAATGGGTTAAACACTAAGGTTTCTCTGAAGAGATTTAGGGAATATACTGTGACGGGTATTCCAAACGTAACCATGAGGGTTACTCCCTACGTAAGAATGTTATGAATGCCTCAAGTTACCTTTATGTCTTATGATTTCTATGATTTACTCATGATTTGATGAGGTATGTTAAAGTGGTTATGTTTTATGAGTAAAGTATGATTTCATTAATTCTTATGTAAACATGGACTAATGTTTTCATTCCGTATTTTTATATACCTTACTGAGATTTTTATGCTCATCCCAAGTTTTTGAAATGTTTTTCACAGGTCAAGGGAAAGGTACATGATGTGATGATAATGTCAAGGAATTTTCAATAAAGAATACATGTTTTGTTTTAAATATGTTTCCCTTGATGGGAAAAGTGAATATTGTCTTTAATGTAATCACCATGTTTAAATGTGAAATGTAATGCATGATTTATTATCTAATTCACTAAAACTCTAAACCTGAAAAGATCCTAAATGTGTAATATTTTAATAACTCAAGATTAAGTAATGTTTAAGGCTGGGTACTTATAATACATGGTCGTTCGTGTGGAAGAGTATGTAGCATTACATGTTGTGTGATGACTAGGAGCATCTATCATATAATTTTAGGGGCTAAATTTTATATAGATGGATTACACCTAATAAAGTTATATATGGTTAGCATTGTGAATTTCATGGAAACCATGGTCAAATTCACGTCGTATATTTATTACATCCCATGTAAGAACTTAAAGCTGAGAAACATAGGATAGATAGAATCAAATTGCATGTATCTAGAATACATGTCATGTCATCCATAAATTTCTACATAGATTATATACAGAGTCCCTAGGTGTGTATCATGGACTTCTAGAAATGTGATACACTATGTGTATCCCATTATATCACTGTATAATGTGTACTCGTTTATGCAGAGTACACACTAATACTGGATGTATAATGCATAATAATTTTTTACGAAAGGAAAAATAATTGTGACATTAAACTGAACTACATAACATGTAGCCTGAACATACTCTCTGTGATCTAATTTAAAGAATATCAAATACACAATTAATTTCCTCATCAAATTCAAAACTACACTATATATAATCATCATTACGCATCATTTACTCTATGTACATTAAAAGTGGTACACTTCATGTAAATTAATATGTGTCCATGTGTCTTTCATTGATAGTATAGACCATGTTTCTATATGATATTTTGTGTGAGTTCACAATACACAATGATGACTATAATGGGAACTAAGTAGTTTATCATGGGTACACATCATGTTTCCTTTAACCACACACCGTACAATTTATTATTTTTAATCAAAATTCATTTATTTAATTTTTTTTTAAAATTATATTGTTTGTGAATCTCTAGAACTATTTTGATGGATATTATGATAAATGAATTAATTAAGATAATTTATTTATTAATTTAGATAATTAATCATAAAAAATAATGACCAGAATGAATGCGAGTGGGTTGTTTTAAATGCGCATATGTTATATCTATATAACTAATCATAAGATTGATTTACCAATGTAGCTTATGTATTTCTATTTAATTCAATATTATTTCATCATTTTTTTATATGTGATAAAATTTAATTTAATTAAAAATGACAGCTTATGAGTGACCCCTCTCACCTTTATTACATAAGACCCATATACCCATAGTTAATTTATGTATCCCATACCCCCAGTTCCCATAAACTACCTATGAGTAAAATATGTAAAGGATAGATCTCCAAGGATTATAGGTAGTTTAGAGTTTGATTTTAGGTGAAACCAACCAAGAAGATAAAATGTCTGATGGTGGAATATTGTAACTTGATCTAAGACTGACTCAATGAGTTCTTCCACTAGGGTCATAGGTTGGTTTATCATCTTCTTGAAAAATCAACCATTATATAGATCATGATAAAGTAACTTTATTTATGTCTATTTCAAGGTTAATTTTTTAGATGATTTATCATAATCACATAAATAAATGAATTAACAAGAATACAATATTGGATTTAAAATAAATTTGATTATGTGTAAATTATTTTATCAGAACATGGTTAATTAATTATTTAAAATGTACATAATATTAAAAATACATGAAAAGGATAAAATAAATAAATTTATGTAAAATATACAGAATCACTAAAGTGAATATCAAGTCAATACACCTTATATTACTTTATTAAGAATGGGACCATGTAACTAAGAGTTAGTCTAGCCCCCATTTGGACACTTAATTTTATTGGGGAGAACTTATAAAGGTTTCTAGGTTGACTTAACTAGGTATAAATCAATGGATGTGTCCCTCTGTAGACTTGATGTTTCTTAGAAAAAAGTGTTGGAGAAATTTGAATTAGGATTTTTGGATTGGGGAGTCCACTCAATAGATCAAGGAGCTGCAAGCTTGAATTTGGAAAGACCATCCTACATAAATACCTTTGAGTAATTTACCAAATTTTCAATTAGGTTATGATAAGGGAGACTTGGATCCTTACCACTATAATGTAGACACGATAATAAATTTTTAATTCATTGGTGAGGGATATTGGGACTTGATAAAATATTGAGAGACTAATAAGATAATTAAAATTATTTCATCTCATATATTTTTGGTAATCAAGATAAATTACTATTAATCTACTCTAACTATTGTATGAAAAATGAAAAGAAAAACCACAAAAAAGTTGGGATCATTTATGGGAAAAGCCTATATCCTCAACATAAAACATTTCCAAGAGTGTCACATTCATTTAAACACAACATTAATTCAAGAAAATTTATTCTATGTGCTTGAGTACCTTAAACCTATTCAGAAGTGAAGGATAAAATGAAGCTTACCATAATTCATGGAGGATGATTATTATGAATGTTGTATTATCCTATCAGCTATTTCGGGAGATATGATGATAAAATATAAGTAAATGTATTCTTACACCATAAAAAATAATCTCATTTAACATTAAAAATAGAATAAGAGTCTTAAGATAATTCATATTTTCACTACACCTTACCATTGTAAATTAGAAGACACAAAGCAAGAAAGTGATCATGCCTTAAAAATTTTAGATTATGTTGATTATCTATAAATGTTATGCTTTTATATAGAAAATAGATTATCTATTAATCTCATATTATCATCCTTACCTCCAAATTTATCAATATTCATCAATAATTATAGGATAAAAATTAAAAATTAACCAGTCAGTAATATTTTGAATATAATTTATTAGGAAAATAAGGATTGGTGGGAACCTTACCCCTTATAGTTAATAAATTGAAATATATGGATGAGAAGGACATTACTATTTCTAAGTTGATGGATCCTTTACAATTACCTTAAAAGATACAAAGGATTCAAAGGGAGAGCAATGAATAAGAGGCTATTTGTTTTTCATGTGGTTGGAAAGGTCACTAGAATCATAACTACAATAAATTAATGTAGAATATAACAATAACATATACTTTAGGAATATTCATCATTACATGTGTAACACCCCAAGATTTCATAGTGTGTTATTTCTTTAAAATAATACAATAACTTGCACTACACGCAACACCGAGTTCAAGCACACCATGACTTACCAAAAAAGCCGTTCAAAAGAGGTTATGAATATTATTAACTAAATTTTAAACTTTATATAATCCTTATAATTTTAGAATCCATATTATGAGTTTCTTAGACATAATACAAGAACAGATTCATTTTCAGTATTGCACTTTTATCAACTTTTAATAGTGAAACCTTTTTAAATACAATATTTTAAACTTTTTGACTAAATGGGGACATCAAAAAAATTTAAAATGAAACATCCCAAGCTTCCACGGTATGCTTTCTTTGAATAATACAGTAGCGTGTGTTGTACGCAACCTCGAGTTCTAACACACACCACAACTAATTAAACTAGCCGTTGTGAATAGTAATACCTACTTTTTGAAATAATATATATTTTATATTTCAAAATGGACTTCATTTTTGGATTCGGAATATTGAAATTAACCTAGGGTGAAATTTTGGTACTTTTCGGATAACTTTTATATTTTGATGAATAGTGAAAATTACTAAATTTTAATTAAAATCAACTTTTTTAATCAAAATAATTAATATTGATAAATTATGAATTTGAGTGGTTTTAAATTATATTTAGAATATATTTTTACCATTTAATTTAATGTTTGTCATTGGACATAATTTCACAATTAAACCAGACATAAACAAGTGTCAATCTTTTGATAGTTATTATCTCTTAAAAACACGTTTTTTATTTTAACAACGAGAATTAATTTTAAATTAATTTCTGCCACTTCTATGTTTTGAATTTGGAAAAATGGATTACATATTTGGAATCAGTATGTCCAAATTATGTAAATAGGTAACTTTTATTTTTACACATTTTGAATAATTACTGCGGTAAATATTTTATTTACCATGGTTAAAGGGTAAATCCGGTAAATAAGGGTTAAAAAAATAATATTATAATAATAAAAAATTACCCTAAAACGTGTCCTAACCTTATTGGTGGACACATACCCGACCATGGGCATCCTTGGGTCGATTTGGGGACCCCTTAGAGCCACTTGTATGTGGTAGGGACACATTATATTAATAAAGTTAAAATAAAAATAAAAATGGCATAAGCTTACATCTTTTAGAAGAACAATTTTGAAATAGGGTTATACATGTTGGATTTTCGATTATAAATATTCATTAGAAAGCTAAAAAGAGTTCCTAAATAATGATATTTTATTTATAATTTTTAGACATCAAATAATTTAAATTATTAATGACACAATAATGATACAATGTTTACCTCATTAATAAATCATTTAAATAAATAAGATTATAATGATTAAAATATTATCTAAAACCTGTCCAATTCTTATTGGTTGATGTTATTTAGAAAATGAGTCATCTTATCTTCGACCTCAATGATTTTTGGACCATTATAAACCGAATATAATTATATTATAAAGTAATACTTTCACTCTTTTCTAAAGAGCCCCTCCTCTCCCTTATAAAAGGAGACCACTTATACTCATTCCTCACACCTCTAAAGCCACTTGGCTCGGCCAAACTCTGCCCAAATACTCTCCCAACATCCCTCACTACAACCTAGAGGCCTTATTTTGATCAGAAAGCCAACCTAAGGAGCCCTTTTGATCAAATCAAAAGGAAGAACCCGAAGAAGAGGTAATGTTTTCACCACCCCTTTTCAAGTTCCTTTATTCTTCCACTTATTATTTCTTTGTTATTACCATTATAAAATAATAACTCCAGTATCTAACATATATTGTGATGTTATTATAAATATGGTACAACCATATTCAGTATTCTATCCACCCTTGGAATAACATGTCACCATACGTGCGTACGTACAGTTTACCGTCTCCACGTCGTGGTGTAATTGTTATTCAATATATTATTATTTGGATGGGTATAATAATGATGTGTAACTCATGTAAATAATAAATATAACATGTTAATGATTCTGTATATATTATATACCATCCATTTATATATTATTTTAATATCAAAAGAATGATATTGTCGCTCGTGCGTACGTACGGACTACCGTCTCCACGAACGCGATGAGATTCATTCTCCATCATATCCATTCAAGTATAATTATCATTTTCTGATTTAAAAATGATGTTTAAGGACTTGATATCATTCTGTATATGAATAATATACAACCTATCCATTACAAACATGTCTTACGTAATAAAACATATAAAATAAAACGAGTAAGTTAACACCCGAAACAACGATAATACTAAGACATTATTAACAAAGCAAAGTTAAAAGATCATATATGATATGATATTAATATATATGATTCTTGTATAATTTAATAACAATTATTTCAATATTATACAGGAGGTTAACCTACCCCAACAAAGTAAAAGTACAAGGTAAGGGATTTTCTTATCTCACATTCAATTCCGTGAGATTTCCATTATTCGCCACTAAATTATTGAAAGTGGTGTATTGTGTACTGGAATTTGATATATATTATAATGATTATCTTTATATTCATGTTATTCTGTAAATAATTTGGTGGTTATTAACTTTTGTCCATACGACTCAGTTGATTAACATGGTAAGGGGTTTTCATCTCACTCTTTATTTCCGTGAGATTCATGCCATATTTCCACTATTATCTTTTGTGTGGTGTATGTACTGCCCATAATTGTATTCTTTGTGTAATACACTTTACCTTATGTGTATTTAAATTTTCATTGTATGATACCTCTTTCATGGGTTGTATGTTTCATAAGTTACCAAATTTATAAGGGTTTACTTCATAATCTCTTTAATATCCGAGGTTGTCTTTACGTAAGTATCTACAGGGACATATTTACTATCCATGTCCATATTTCATAAAAGAGTTTTCAAAGGGATTATTTCTAAGGGAAATTTTACTAAAACATCATATTTAAATGTTTTAAATATTTATTCTTCTAAATCATCCTCATTATGTCCACGTTTTTAAAATGGTTTGTAAGGATTTATTATATGAAAATGAATGTTTTAAAAGTGTTAATTCCATTCAAAAGTTTCAAAGTGGTATGGGACACTTTGATTCAAAAATGTATTTAAATGCCTTACTTTCTAAATTGTGTAACATTAAAATGTTTTCATGAAAAAGGGATATTTCTCTCAATAATTGTTAAAAAAAACATTTTCATCTCTGTCAACATCCTTTGATGGATTTTAAAATTATTTGAAGTTGACTTATTACGATATAAAACTTCCATATTGTAATGAATTTTTGTGATATGTTTGACTGTATATGTGTCATTTATATAGCATTCATGGTTTATGAGTAAAGTATTGACATTTCGTATGCTAGTTCCAATAAGAATGTTTATGTTATATTTCAACCTTTACTTCATATGAATGTGTTGGACAAGTATGTTCCAGGTTGGGGACTGGTTAAAGTAAGCCCTCCAGGTTGGGGACTGGTAAAAGTAAGCCCTCCAGGTTTGGGACTGGTAAAAGTAAGCCCTCCGGTTTGGTGTCCGGTTATTAGAGGCACTCCGGGTTGGTGTCCGGTTATTAGAGGCACTCCGGGTTGGGTTCCGGTTACAGTTATCCCCAAGGTCTTGGGACGAGGCCTTGAAAAGAAATTAAAGTTTAGCATTATGCATTCCATCATTATGAAAGTGGTTATTGATTTTGCATGTGATTATTCGATTAGTAGAATATCCATGTGAATAAGTAAATGGCATTATTTCATTTTACTTTTTCCATACTATGTTGAAGTTCAAGTTTAAAAGGCTTTTGTTTTAGTAATGCATTGCCTTAAATGTTTATGCTTGTTTTGAATGTTCCGCTATATTGTTATCCTTACTGGGCATTTGAGCTCACCCCTTTTCTATGTTTTATTTTCCCCAGGACGTGAAGAAGTAAGTTATGAATGACCTACAGGGATATTATGAGGGGATAATACTGTGGACTGTGGAGACATTATGTTGTTGTAGTAGTTTTTCATTTTATGATGTAATGTAAAACTTATGAATATATCTAGTGTTTCCAAGGCTACTAAACCAATCGGTCTTTCGAGATTTGATCTTTCTTGTGATCATGCCAATGTTACGAAGTAATGCACCGACTCTGGGTAGCTGGGGTCGGAGCATTACAACATGTAATATCACTATTTTCATTCTTAGTTATTAAATAAAATATGCTTATAACATACTTTTATTTGAAAATAGGAACCATGGGAGTTGAAAAGAATTATAATAAGTAAGGCGAACTCTTTAAAATCCGAGAAAGGATAACTCCTAGGTTAGCCAAGAGGAGGAAAGGAATTATATGCCAAAGTGGATTAATTCTAGTTTTTATTGAGTATTACCAAAACATTTATCTCAGTGTCCATTCAGACATAATGAAAAATTATTTCATCATAGAATGAATATTTTTATGCTATTTAATAATTAAATGTTAAATCAGTAATAATAGAATCACTAATATCTAACAGAAATTATTAATGAATTTAAAAATATATGATTCAAAATTACCTATTTGTGAAAATACAATTCATTATCAAATAAAATTGATAATATTTGAAAAGTTTATATCCAGAAAATTGTTTAGTTTATTTTGTGTTAAAACACTAGGTATATAGACAAACTTAATTATCAAGTTTTCAACAAAGAAACCCTTAGAAATAAAGCTACCCCACAAAACCTTTGAACTAGTTTAGCATGTTCATGTGAACTATTTTAAAGGGAAGTGAGAGGTAAGTTCATGGACTTCATGATATTTTTTAAGATATTTTATAAATGATCAACGATATAATGAAAATACTTGGTAGAAATATATTAGATCATCTTGGAAATCTTATCATATAATATCTTGACTAAGTATTCATCAATCATTTTAAATGTAGAGTGAAGGTAAACCTAAACTCACATTACATTACACACATCAAATACATGAGGGAAGTCAAAGGAATATTGATGGTGAGTTTTATATATATTTAAAATCTTCCATGATTTCTTCTAAGTCATGTTTCAAAAATATCAATATAATAGTGTAGGTTCAAAAAATTCATCTCAATTCTTATGAGATGGTTTTTCCTTAAAATAAAGACATAGCTTGACCCAATGTACCATTCTAGATCTAAGGAAGCAAACACACACAACTTTAGTACATTACACAAATTTCTTTATCTCCCACACAATTAAATTTTATGAAAAATGTGATATCGAAGAAACAAATATTTAAGTGCCTTGTAGAAGATCCCAAATACTGAAAATATTTCATCATAAAACTTTTGACCCATGCGTGCAACCTTGGACATTTAATTATAATGTTTTTTTGTGAGAAATGAACAATTGGACCACTTCCTTATGTTACCCTACTTCAATAGAAAATTCATGGGGATCACATAACCAATTTTCACCACACATGTAACACCCCACAATTTCACAATATTCTTCTCTTTGAATCATACAATAGCATACGATGTATGCAACACCAAGTTCAAGCGCATCACGACCTATCAAACTAGCCATTTTAAAAGCAGTTATGAATAGTAATACCAACTTTTTGAAATTTTATAAATTTTATTTTTTAATTTGGAATACATTTTTGGATTCAGAATATCAAAATTAACTTAGGGTGATTTTTTTGTACTTTTATGATAACTTTCATATTTTGATGAATAGTGAAAAATACTAAATTTTAATTAAAAACAACTTTTTTAATCAAAATAATTTATAGTGTTAAATTATAAATTTGAGTGGTTTTAAAGTATAATTAGATTATATTTTTATTATTTAATATAATTTGGGCCATTTTATGTAATTTCACATTTAAATTGTACATAAACACATGTCAATCTTTTGATAGTTTTTACTTCTTAAAAACCTGCTTTTTGGTTTTAACAACGAGAATTAATTTTAAATTAATTTTTGAAACTTCTGTGTTTTGACTTTGGAAAAATGGATTCTATATTTGGAATCAGGATGTCCAATTTTTGTAAATAGGTATATTTTTTTAGACATTATGAATAGTTACTTCAGTAAATATTTTATTTACCATGGTTAAAGGGTAAATCCGGTAAATAAGAGTAAAAAATAATATTATAATAATAAAATTACCCTAACAAGTGTCCTAACCCTATTGTATGATACATGACCAACCATGGTCATCCATGGGTCGATTTTGGGACCCCATGGATCCACTTTGGAGTGATACTGACATTTTATATTAATTAATTTAAAGTAAAGACAAAAATAACATAAACTTGTATCTTTTAGTAAAAAAAAATTTATATGGGGTTATATAATTGATCTCTTAGAATATAAATATTAACTTTAAAGATAAAATTATTTACTACATAATGATATTTTATTTATAATTTTTAGACATTAAATAATTAAATTTATTTATGACACAATGATGATGCAGTAATTACCATATTAATAAATTATTAAATTAATTGATATTATAAATATAAAAATAAATGTAAATTGTGACTTTTCATGCATTAAACTAATTTTTATGTTAATACGACATGTTATGGTTTATTAAATAATTTTTTTCGAACTGATAAAGTTTTTATGACTTTCAAAAAAAAACAAAATACCAAATAGTCTCAAAATTGCAATAAATGAGTTTTTAAAACAAATACTAGATTATTAAATGATATAATTTTACTAAAACTCTAATTTTTGGCCAAATGACTTAGATCAGGTTAGATATGTTAATAATGAAACACTTGGGGTTCTCTTGGATTTTTATAGTATGCTTATTAACAATGTAATATAAGAATACAAGAAGACATTATAAAAGTTAAACGATTTTAATAAGGGTTAAATCTAAAAGATAATGTTAAAATGGTGACCTAAACTTGTATAAAACCTATTGGTTCAGAGGATTGAGACCCATACCCACCTTTTACTCGAAATAAATCCATTTTTATCCATTATAAACCAAAAATTATTTTATAATAAAATAATATTTCAAGCTTTTCCTAAAGTGACCCCTACCCCTCTTATAAAAGGGTACTTCAACTTATCTCAAAATCACACCTCCAAATCCATTTTTATCATCCAAAACCTGCTCAAATATTCTTCCAAATACCCTCACTTAAACCTATAGGCCTTACTTTTATCAGAAATCCAACCTTAGGAGCCCTTTTGATCAAATTTAAAGGAAGCATCTTAAGAAGAGGTAATAATTTCATCTCCTCTTTCAAAGTTCTTTTCTTCTTCCACTTCCTCTTTCTTTGTTGTTTCCATAACAAAATAATAAATCCATTACCTTCTACATACTCTGATGTTATTATAAATACGGTATAACTAAATTAATTATTATATCTGTCCTTTGAGTGACAAAGTTACCATACGTGTGTACGTATGGCTTACCGTCTCCACGTCGTGGTGTAGTTTGTTATTCAACACTTCATTATTTGGATGAGTATAATAATGAGTATAATTGATGTAAATAATAAATATAAAACTATAATGATTCAGTTTATATGATATATCATCCAATTACATACGATTTTACCATCAATATAATGATATTGTCGCTCATGTGTATGTACGGATTACCGTCTCCATGAACGCGATGAGATTCATTCCCCATCATAACCATTCAAGAATAATTTTCATTTTATGATTAAAATTAATGTTTAAAAACTTAATATCATTCTGGATATTAATCAAATACATCCTATCCATAACAAATATGACTTATGTAACAAAACATATAAAGGAAAATGAATCAGTAAACACATGAAACAATGGTACTACTGAAATATCATTAATAAAGCAATATTATAAAGATACTATATGATATCATGTTTATGTATGTGGTTCTTGTATGATTTAATAACTATTATTTCACCATCATACAAGAGTTTAACATACCCTCGACTAAGGAAAATTACAAGGTAAGGGTTAATTTTACAATCTCTTTATTATTCGAGATTGTTAATATATAAGTATCTATTGGTACCTCTTTATAATCCACATCTGTTTTTCTTAAAAATTTATTTCAAAATTTTTTTAATATTTACCAGACTATGGGTTAAATTCATTTATACCCTTTTTTTACTTCTTATAAAATATTTTTAAAGGAATCTTTCCATCGTTTTCGAAAAAAGGTACTTTATGACCTTTTCGACAAATTAAGGTAAGAATATTTTTTAACTTATACGATGGGTGTAGTTATTTTCCACCATTATAACCCCTTCAAAGATTCCCTTAAAAGAATATAAGAATATTTTCAAAATAAAGGTTTTCTTTTATAATTATGTGACTTTTATATGATTCCAAAATAGAAATAAATATTTCCCTCAAATAGTTTTGATTTCATCTATGTCAACATCATTTGATGGATTTTACGTTTTTTTGAAGTTGATTTATTATGGTACAATATTCCAAATTGTATTGAATGTTCTGTGATGTGTTTGACTATGGATGTGATATTTTTATACCATTCATGGTTTATGGTTAAAGTATTGACATTTCATATGCTAGTTTTTATACGAATGTTTATATTATGTTTCAACCTTTTCATAAGAGGAATGTATTGGACATAGTATGTGATAGGTGGAGCCTACTATAGCTCCTCGATGCATCGTTAGGTCTCATGAGACAAACTAGTGTCTTGGAACAATCCCTTGAAAAAATCTTATATTTACTCTTGGCACAAGGCCTTGACTATGTGGTTAAAATGTCTGGTATTATGCATTCCATCATTATGAAATTAGCTGTTGATATTACAAGTGATTATTATACTAGTAGAATATCCATGTGAATAAGTAAATGGAATTATTTGATTTATCCTTGCCATATTATGCTGAAGTTTAAGTTTAAAAGGCTTGTGTTTTATTCTTATACATTTCCTTAAATGTTTACTCTTATTTATAAAAGTTTCTACTATATTGTTATCCTTACTGAGCATCTAAGATCACCCCATTCTTATGTTTTATTTTTCCTAGGATGTGAATAAGTATATTGTGACTAACATTCAGGGATATGCTAAGATATATGAGAGTGTTCATAGGGGACACAATTTTTTTTGTTTTTCCATTTCATAATGTAATGTAAAACTTATGTATGCATCTAGTACTTCCAAGACTACTAGACTGATCTGTCTTTTGGGACATTATTCCTTGTATCATGACAATGTTATGTAGTAATGCACCAAATCCAGGTAACTGGGTTGGGGTGTTATAGTTGGTATCATAGTAAGTTTAGTAAAAACCATGGACACTAGATTTAGAAAAACTCTGATTAGAGAACATTACCCTAAGATAAACTTTGAGAATTAGTATAGAAGAAGTTCCTAGAATTTTGGTAATGTAGAGATTTTGTGAGTTTTCAAATAAATACATCCTTTTTTGGATATGATCAGGTAGAGGGAGCTCTGGAACAAATGTAACTAGGAGTAAAAACTATGACAAGGGGTTTTAGGCTTGACCTGGAGTATCCTGGTACACGAAAACGGGCCTTACTGCACTCTTGGTCACGACACTCCTGGTGGATATGCTTAGGATAACTCACATTTTCTTTACAAACCATTATGAAGGATTTAAGAGTAAATAATTCTTCAAAGAAAACATTTTTTTATGATTATGGATTATATGCATAAACTGTTCAATTTTGGTTAAGTATTTTACTACTTTAGAATTATGTATTGTGATTCATAAACTAATCTAGTGTATGCCATTGTATAGAAATGGAACCTTGTGGAAGGAATGGAAACCATATCAACACACGTAATCCATGAAGGTATTTCCTTCCTACTCAAGATAATTATAGTGGAGCTGGTGGTGTAACTGGTGCTGATCAGCTTATAACCATACTAGGATAACTCACTCAGGTTATGAATAATAACCTTACCCATATGGATCACCCTAACCCACAACGTGGAGGATCAATGTTAGAATTATTCATGAGGAAACAACCACCAATATTCAATGAGACTAAAAATCCATTTGTAGCTGAGCAATGTATAAGTTCCTTAGAGAAAATATTTCACTCTTTAGGGAGTAGCGAAGGAGAAAAAGTTTTCATGGGAGTTTATCATCTCACTGGAGATATAGATAAATGGTGGTCATTAATACAAAACACAAAGGAGGATGAAGATGTATCAAATATTTAATGTATGGAGTTTAAAGAGATTTTATTAGAAAAATATTTTTCTCATGACCATTGAGAAGATATGGAAAGACAATTTCTGAGTCTGAGGAAAAAGGAGGGTGAGAATGTTGTAAAGTATGAGGATAACTTTACAAGGTTTGCAAGGCCTGAAGCAAATTATATACATAACTCGATAATTAATATTGATCGATTCTTTTATGGGTTAAAACCATTTCTCCATCGAGTATTAGTCTCACACTCCTTCTCATCGTACATATATATTGTCTGATGTGCTATCAAGATAGAAAATGAATTCTATAAGTCTTATGACTTTAAAGAAAAGAAATAGAAGAAGAGATCTTATGAACACTCTAGAAATAGAAATAAGGGGAAAAAGAGAAATTTTAATTTCCATCCTATAGTAAATGTGGGAATAAACACCCTAGTACTTTCTTGAAGGGAATGAAAGTTTGTTACAAGTGTGGTGAAATAGGTCACCAAGATCGCGATTGCAAGGGAAAGAAAGAGGCTGTCAATGTTGAATGCTACAATTGTAGAGAAATGGGGCATTATGAAAATGAATTTCCTAAGCGAAAAGAAAACTTACCTCAGAAAAGGCCAATAGAGCAAGTCCAAGCTTATGCAATCACTAATGCTGAGGTTGAAGCTCTGAATGACATGGTGGTAGTTAATTTAATGGTTTCCTCAAATTTATCCAATGATTTATTTGGTTCTAGATCATCGCGTTGTTTCATATATTCCCATTTTGCTAAGAAAATTAGATATTTCCAATTTGATTTAACAAGTGAGTTTTTAGTCAAAAATCGTAAGGGAAGTATCATTGCAACAAAGTTTTGTGAAACAGTTCCCATTAGGGAATATAAACGTGCTTTATCTACAGATCTCATCGTCATACCCATGATTTAATTTGATATAATTCTTTGTATGGATTGTATTTCAGAACATGATGTGAAAATTTATTGTAAAAGAAGGAGGTTACAATTTTTGATTATGATAAGGAGTACCTTATCTTTAGAGCATAAAATTCACCATCTGATTCTCATCTAAATCCACCCCCAATAGCTCTACTAAATTAAATTATTGGGGAGGAAGAGATTGAAATAACTATGGGCGAGGAAAGGAATGTTCAAATAGAGGATATACTTATTGTGAAAGAATATGTTGAAGTGTTTCCAGAGGATTTTCCTATACATCCTCTAGAATGATAAATTGATTTTTCCATTGATTTATTTCCTGGTTTATGGCCCATATTGAAGACCCCTTATAGAATGGACACTATGGAATTAGTGGAACTAAAGAAACAACTAGAGGAATTGAGTAATAAAGGATTTATTCTCCCTAGTGTTTCTCCATGGGGAGCCCCTGTTCTTTTTGTTAAGAAGAAATATGGATCTATGAGGTTGTGAATTGACTATAGGGAGATCAATGCTACAACAATAAAGAACAAGTCTCCCCTACCTTGCATTGATGATTTATTTGATCAACTTCATTGAACTCAATATTTTTCAAAGATTGAACTTCGATCTTGATATCATCAGTTGTGTGTGAAGAAGGAAGAAATTCTGAAGAAAACATTTCGTACCAGGTATGGGCATTATGAGTTTACTGTAATGCCTTTTGGACTGACTATTGAACCCTATGTTTTCATGGATCTAATGAATAGAGTTTTCAAGGAATATCTTGAAGAATTTTTAGTGTTATTTATTGATAATATCTTGGTATACTCTAAAATCTATGAATATAATGAAAATCACTTGTGCACTATTCTAAACACTCTTAGAAGAAATGAATTATATGGGAAGTTTATCAAGTGTGAGTTCTGGCTTTAGGATATTTCTTTTCTTGGCCATATTGTATCTATGGATAAAATCTATGTCGATAATTCTAAGACAAGAGAAAATACAAGAATGACCAGCACCAATGAATATAACTGAGGTACGCAGTTTTATTGATTTAGTAGGTTATTATCAGCATTTCGTATAAGATTTTACCTGACTGGAAAACCCATTAACCAAGATCACACGTAAAGGGGTTAAATTTGTTTGGACAAAAGAGTGTGAATAATGTTTTGAAGAATTGAAGAAAGTATTATTCAATTCTCTTATCTTGACTCTACCATCGGGGAATGATAGGTTTGTTATTTATAGAGATGATTCAAATAAAGGACTTGGTCGTGTCCTTATGTAGAATGATGGAGTTATTTCCTATGCAGCCTGGCAGCTAAAAATTCATAAACAAAACTATCCTACTCATGATCTTGTGTTAGTAGCTATAATATTTTCTTTGAAGATATGGAGACACTATCTCTATGGTAAAAAATGTGAGATATATACTAATCATAAGAGTTTGAATTATATTTTTCACAGAAAGAAATAAAAATGAGGAAAAGGTGATGACTTGAACTACTCAAGGATTATGATTGTACAATACACTACCACCCGGGAAGGAAAATAAGGTGGCAGATGCTTTGAGCAGAAAAGATCATGGAGTTCTGAATAAGATGAGAGTTTAAAGGGTTCCTATGTTCATGGATCTAGTAAATATGGATATGGGATGGATGGTGAAACATCAATACTTTTCAAATGGTTTCCAACCCATATTTACTGGAAAGGATAAAAAGTTCTTAGACTAGTTATGAGGAGTTTCAAAAGAAAATTAAAGCTGTGGATAATGGGAGATTGATTGACTTTGTATATGAAGATGAAATTTTGAAATTTGGGAAGAGACTTTGTGCTCCCGACATAATTGATCTAAAATGGGAAATGTTGGATGATTCTCATAGCTTCAATTTCTCTAAACACCCTGGTAGCACTAAGAAGTATAGATATTTGAAGGAACATTTTTTGTAGGACAAAATGAAGAGGGGGATTGCTGATTATGTGTCAAGATGTATGTTTTTTAAACTGGTGAAGTCTGGAAGACAACATCCTAGAGGAGTCATGCAACCTCTTCCCATACCTGAGTGGAAATAGGATGATATTACGATGGACTTTGTCATGGGGATACCAAAGACTCCTAGAAGGAATGATGCAATATGGGTCATTATTAATCGTCTTACCACGTCGGAAAATTTTCTTTCTATAAGAGAAGATTTACAAGTTGAAATTTTATCAAGACTATATGTTAATGAAGCTGTAAGACTTTATGGAGTATCCCTATAAATTATTTCTGATTGTGATCCCCATTTTACATCAATATTCTGGAAAAGTATTCAGAAGGCCCTGGATACTGAACTTCATTTGAGAACTGCCTACCACCCTCAAACTAACAGACAATCAGAATGGAATATTCAATCCTTAGAAGACATGTTGAGATCTTTCTCACATAACTTTCAAGGCTTTTAGGACCAGTATTTACCTCTAGTAGAATTTTCCTATAACAATAGCTTCCATTCAAGTATTCAGATGGAACCATATGAAGTGTTATATGGAAAGAGATGTTGCACACCAACTTGTTGGGATGATTTTGGTGAAAGAAAACTCCTAGTCCCATAACTTATTGAGGAAACAATGTAAAAGGTGAAGATTATTCAAACCCACATCGAAGCAGCTCAAAGTAGGCAAAATAGATATGGCAATAACCAAAGGAAGGATTTAGAATTTCAAGTAGGAGATCTCATTTTCTTGAAGGTATCTCTATAGAAGGGTGTTATACGATTCAGTAAGAAGGGTAAATTGAGTCCCAGGTACATTGGACCTTTAGAAATTCTTGAACTAATTGGAGTTATAGCTTATTGTTTGTAAATGCTGCTAAGTATCTCCAAAGTTCATGATGTGTTCTATGTATCACTGTTGAGAAAATACATGCGTAATCCAATGCATGTACTCACCTATGAAGAATTATATTTGAAACCCAATACATATTATTGTGAAGAGCCTATCAAGATTCTTGATACCAGAGAACAAGTGTTGAGAAACCTGATGACTCTCCTGGAAAAAGTTCATTGAAAAAACCATAAGATGGAAGAGGAAATATGAGAACCTGAAGAAATTATGATGAAGAACCACCCAAATAATTTTATGCAGTAGTATTATAGAAATTTCAAGGAAGAAATTATTTGAAGGAGGGAATAATGTAACACCTCAATCTTCCACGGTAAGCTTCCCTTTTAATAATACAATAGCGTGCGATGTATGCAACATCGAGTTCAATCGCACCATGACCGATCAAACTAACCGTTTTAAAAGCAGTTATGAATAGTAATACTAACTTTTTGAAATTTTATAAATTTTATTTTTTAATTTTAA
This sequence comes from Viscum album, assembly GCA_963277665.1. Classification (NCBI taxonomy): domain Eukaryota; kingdom Viridiplantae; phylum Streptophyta; class Magnoliopsida; order Santalales; family Viscaceae; genus Viscum; species Viscum album. The sequence continues at coordinate 457,447,847 of OY728120.1, read as the reverse complement.
ATTCATTTTTGGATTCGGAATATCAAAATAATCTTAGGGTGATTTTTTGGTACTATACTGATAACTTTTATATTTTAATGAATAGTGAAAAATACTAAATTTTAATTAAAAACAACTTTTTTAATCGAAATAATTTATAGTATTAAATTATAAATTTGTGTGGTTGTAAAGTATTATTATATTTTATTTTTATAATTTAATATAATGTAGGTAATTGGATGTAATTTCACATTTAAATTGTACATAAAGACATGTCAATCTTTTGATAGTCATTACTCCTTAAAAACCTGCCTTTTGGTTTTAACATCAGGAATTAATTTTAAATTACTTTCTGAAAATTTTGTGTTTTGAATTTGGAAAAATGGATTCCATATTTGGAATCAGGAGGTCAAAATTGTGTAAATATGTAACTTTTATTTTTAGACATTATGAATAGTTACTTCAGAAAATATTTTATTTACCATGGTTAAATGGTAAATCTAGTAAATAAGAGTAAAAAATAATATTATAATATTAAAATTACCATAACACAAGTCCTAACTCTATTTACAGATACATTATCGACCATGTACATCCCTGGTTCTATTTTGAGATCCCATGGAGCCACATGGGAGTGACAATGACATTTTATATTAATTAATTTAAAGTACAGATAAAAATAACAAAAGCATGTATCCTTTAGTAAAACAATTTTTATATGGGGTTATATAATTGATATCTTGGACTATAAATATTCATTTGAAATATAAAAGTATTTCATACATCATTATATTTTATTTATAATTTTTAGAAATTAAATAATTAAATTTATTTATGACACAATGATGATGCAATAATTACCTTATTAATAAAGTATTAAAATAATAGATATTATAAATATCCCGATAAATGTAAATTGAGACTTTTAATTCATTACACTAATTTTATAGGTTAATATTACATGTTAGTGTTGATTAAATAATTTTTTGTTGAAGTGTTAAAGTTGTTATGACTTAAAGAAAAACAAAATTCCAAAGTGTAAAAATTGACATAAACTAGTTTTTAAAACAAATACTATATTATTAAATGATATAACATTCTTAAAAATATAAGGTTTGGAAAAAGGACTTATATAAGGTTATAAATTTCAATAATTAACCAATTGGGGTTCTCTTGTCTTTTTATAGTATGTTCATTAACCATGTAATATAAAATACAAGAATACATTTTAAAAGTTAAACTATTTAACTAAGAGTTAAATATAAAAGATAAGATTAAAATGATGACCTAAACTTGTCAAAAACCGATTTTTTGATAGGATTTAGACCCATATTCACATTATACTCGAAATAAATCCATTTGGAGCCATTAGAAAACTAAATTTATTTTATACTAAAATAATATTTCAAGATTTTCCTAAAGTGACCCTCATCCCTCTTATAAAAGGGTACTATTAATTCTCTCAAAATCACACCTTAAAAGCCATTTGGATCATCCAAACCCTGATCAAATATCATAAAAACTATCTAAATTAAACCTAGAGGCATTAATTTGATCATAAATCCAACCTAAAAAAGCCATTTTGATCAAATCAAAAGGAAGCATACGAAGTAGAGGTAATAATTTCATCACCTCTTTCAAAGTTCTTTTCTTCTTCCACTTCATCTTTCTTTGTTGTTTCCATTAAAAAATAATAACTCTAGTACCTTCTACATACTGTGATGTTATTATAAATATGTTACAACCATATTAATTATTCTATCCATCCAATGAATGAAAAATTCACCATACGTGCGTACGCACGACTTACTATATCCACGGCATGGTGTAGTTTGTTATTCATCACTTCATTATTTGGATGGGTATAATAATGAGTATAATTGATGAAAAATAATAAATATATCTTGTTAATTATTATGTATATATGATATATCATCCAATTAAATACTATTTTACCATCAATAGAATGATATTGTCGCTCGTGCGTACGTACAGATTACTGTCTCCAGGAACACGATTAGATTTATTCCCCATTATAACCATTCAATAATAATTTTCATTTTGTTATTGAAAATAATTTTTAATAACTTAATATAATTCTGGATATGAATAAAATACATCCTATCCGTAGAAAACATGGCTTAAGTAACAAATCATATAAAGAAAAATAAATCAGTTAGCACCTGAAATAATGATACTAATGAAATATCATTAACAAAAAAATATTATGAAGATCATATATGATATAATATTTATGTATGTGGTTATTATATAATTTAATAACAATTATTTAACCATTATATAGGAGGTTAACATACCCTATACTATGGAATATTACAAGGTAAGGGTTAATTTTATAATCCCTTTATTATCAGAGGTTGTTAATACGTAAGTATCTGCTGGGACCACTTTATCCTTCACATTTGTGTTTCTTAAAAATGTATTTCAAAACATTTTTACTATTTAATAGACTATGGGTTAAATTCATTTATACCCTTGTTTTAATTTTTATAAATTTTTTTTAAAGGAATCTTTCCGTTGTTTTCCAAACAAGGTACTTTATTACCTTTTCGACAAATTAAGGTAAGAATGTTTTTTTAACTTATACAGCGGGTGAGACTATTTTCTACCATTATGACACATTCTAATATTCCATTAAATTATTTATAGATTATTTTCAAAATAAATGTTTTATTTTATAATTAAATGACTTTTAAATGATTTTAAAATAGAAAGAGATATTTATCTCAAATAGTTTTCATTTCATCAATGTCAACATCCTTTGATGGATTTTAGGTTTGTTTGAAGTTGATTTATTATGATACAATCTTCCATATTTTATTTAAGGTTTTGTGATATGTTTGAATGTGGATGTTCTATTTTTATACCATTCATGGTTTATGTTTAAATTATTTCCATTTTCTATGCTAGTTTTAATATGAATGTTTATTTTATGTTTCAACCTTTTCATATGAGGAATGCATTGAACTTAGTAAGTGATGGGTGGATCCTGCTATAGCTTCTTGACACATCAGTAGGTCTCATGAGACAAGCCAGTGTCTTGGAACAAGGCCTTGAAAAAATCTTATTTGTAGTCTTGGAATGAGGCCTTGACTATGTGGTTATGATTTCCGTCATTATGCATTCCATCATTATGAAATTAGCTACTGATATTACATGTGATTATTCGACTAGTAGAATATCCATGTGAATAAGTAAATAGAATTATTTTATTTATCCCTGCCATATTTTTCTAAATTTTAAGTTTAAAAGTCTTGTGTTTTATTCTTACACATTGCCTTAAATGGTTACTCTTATTTATGAAATATTCTGCTATATTGTTATCCTTACTGAGCATCTGAGCTCACCCCTTTCTTATGTTTTATTTTTCCCAATATGCGAAGAAGCATATGTGATTGACCTGCGGGGACATGTTAAGAGATATGAGTGTGTTCATAGGGGACACAATGTTTTTGTTTTTCCATTTCATAATGTAATGTAAAAATTATGTATGTATCTAGTAGTTCCAAGGCTACTAAACTTATCGGTCTTTTGAGACATGAGTCCTTGTATCATGCCAATGTTATGTAATGATGCACCAACTGTGGGTGACTGGGGTTGGGGAATTACAACACAGGTAGGGTTGTATGCCTGAAACCACCCATTTTAGATATATATAGAGAACCAACCCTCCATTTGGGGGACACAACTATGGATGTTTAAGTGTTGGGTATCGCTCATGTAACAACTTCTTTTGCAACAATGCACAACTACAGACTTCTAATGGACCCCCAAAGGTAGAGAACTTGCATGAATGACCTCTTATGGGCCACAAATTGTCTTGGATTATGTTTGAGATGTACTCATGAAAATTCACCTAAATTCTAAACCAGTACATGAAATAGAATATTCCTTTTCATAACCCCAAGTTTTCTTTGTATCTATAAGTTTCATGAATGCATGCCTCTAAGATCCATGCAGTGTCCTTGTGATAGAGCCTGTGGTTTGCGAAACTCCACTTGCGCATGAAAAATCCTACGAGTCCTTGAACTTATTCTTACATATACTGAGAATAGCCATGTTCATGTTGAGTTCCCAAAAATCCTACCCCAGTCCAACTAGATTTACCCACACCTCAATTATCCAAGAGACTGATATCATTTACTCTCATGTCTAGTATCCTTGCTTTAATCATGGCCCAAATAGTTGTATCACCTTTCATGTATAAACATAAGTGCCGTAATGTATCTTGATTCTAATAATAGGCACCCTAACACCATGATACCTTTTTTTCACTTTATGATGTTAGTATTTACACCATGAACCACCTAGAGGAGCATGTCTAGTAGATTCATAAGCCCCAAAGGTGGAATCATCCAGGGAAACTTCTCACCTTTCCTAGTACAGAGTCCTAGTGTGGTAATCTTATATCCAACCTAAAAATGATCTCCATAGGTGAGGCCCATCCCACATATGAGCTACAAGAAGTTAAAATACATAGCCCAACATCCTAGTCATATGATTCTATGCTATATGAAAACGTCCCGAGAACTCAATGTAAAACTATATCCTTACCCTATTCGGTGAACACAAGATACCCTGTGTATGAGTAAAATGGGATGAACCCTCACCCCTTACCCTATTTGATAAACACAAGATGCCCCATGTAAGATCATTTTGGAATGACACCTCCTTCCCCACTACTGGATGAGATACCTGCAACGATTATCTAATATGTGTAAATCCCACACCATCCTTTCCCATCGTGGGATGATACTCTTATGCTGGGAAGCTCACATGCATAATCCCCACACCATCATCTACCAACATGGGATGAAACACAAGCTACGAATAGCCCATATTCAATGTTAAAATACATGGACTAGTCCTAATAAACAACATTAAAAATGTGCACTCAAACTACATGAGTTTTGATCCTTGTATACTAATAAGGAATATAGGATGCCTCCCTAAGGTTAAATCCTGAAGAAATATGGGACACCTCTTTGAGGTTCAATCTTGAACCATCAACATCACAATTAAATTTTCATATCTTCCTCTTAGAAATATGAAACTCTGTAGTGTGATATTATCCATATGGGACACACTCAACTCACCAACCAATCCCCACAAGATATTAAATTTGTGACCAACTTGTCCCCAAAAGATGTTAAATCTATGACCTACTTTTCACCAAAAAATGTTAAATCTATGACCAAATTTTCCCAAAAACATGTTCAATCAGTGACCAATATATCTCCACGAGATGTTAAATATATGAATAACCTAACTCCAAAAGTTGTTAAACTTGTGAAAAACCCTTCCCCATAAGATATAAAATTTGTGACTACATCCCCAGAAGACCCTAAATTTGTAAACCCAATGAGATTCATCTAAATACCTACCTCATGAAATGAACATGGGATTCTTGGGGTAAAAATACTCAGAATTATTATGTCTATAGTGAAAATTACCCTGTGATAGACATGGAATGCCTTTGGTTACACAACTAAGATGCCTCACATATGATATTAACTTGAATTAGAGAGATGAAGACTTTACAGGTTCCCAAAACACCCAACATCCACCAATATAAAAATGTATCCAACATTATCATCATCTTTGACTGCAAGTTTTTTCCCTATTAAGATAGAAGAAACATAATTAACTGGCACTCACCTCAATATGGAACTATGGATGAGTTTTATGAACATTAATCACATCTATAAGGGAAACCCAGACTAGGAAATGATTTCCAAGGAGGAATCCATGGAATGGGGAACCAATATCCCATTATCCCATTTAGATCAAGGATCCAACATCAACAACCTTGGTGGTAGAGGTTTTATGGATTTGGAAAGTATGAATGTAGGGTAGGAACAAAACATAGCCACCTCGATGTGCAAACCAGGGGAAAGTGTCAGAAAATAAAATGGAAGACACAACATGAATATATTATCCTTTAATAATGAATAGATCAGTAACACTGGACACCACTATATTTGGATGTCATTAGATTTAGAAATTTAACGTTAGGCTCACCAAACCAATATGGTTGACCTGGCATGATGTTTTTCTCCTACAACTAGTGGAAAATTAAGGATGTTGAGAATCTTTAGTCTCCAAAATTATCAATATTAATCCTTCATCTTAGAAGATAATGGATCTAATTGGGATTGTTGGGAATTGAATTCCTCAAAACTATACTAATGATTGAATTCATACATGATACTAGACTCACACCACTAGGAATGTTCAATGACATACTACCAAAAAGCATGGGGGTAGGATAATTGGTGGTGTGGAAATCCCACACAACTATATTTATTCCATGATGACCACCACTTCTAAAACTATCAAGTTATCACACCCCATTTCTCATTCGAACTCATTCAACAGAGGGTCATCAACACTCACATGCAACAATACGAACAGAAAGTGGGCATCCCAATCATTTACACGATCCACCAAGATATGGAATCCTTAAAACATCATCAACAATGCCACCACAAATTATTGCGTAGGGGTAAGAAGACCTCGATCACCAAAATAAATTTTTTCAGGAGACTCTTCCCATAACGGTTTGATTCCTCTCTCCCCTATGTCGAGGAGGTATGGGATGTGCGGGTCACACCTATAGATACCAACACTAGGGATATTCCTTAGAGGGACCCAATAAATCCTGATGACAATGCCGACTGGACTTAAAGGCCAAAAAATAGGTCGACCCCATCCCTACTCTATTGGACTCGGTCCAAAACACTCGGTACCATTGTGAGGGGCATGCCAAAAACCCTTCCAAAAAAAGAGGCCTCTCCATTGAATGCAGTGTCCCCTACCACTGCTAGTAGACCTCATCCCACCCTCACAACCACTGTGTGGGGACCCTTCTTCATACAGTTGGGATCGAGACCTCATATTCCCACTTAGAAGGATGGGTTGACTCTTCCTATCATGGGTGCCACTGAAAACCATCATGGGCCACCCCATGATGAATAATCCCATTGTAGAGGCCATCCTCAGGACTCCACCAATTGATACGAAGGTATTCCCCACACCCAAAATTTTCCCTGTCCTAAAGACCCGTCCCAAGGAAGGAGGACAGATGACCACTATAGGGGCGGTACTCGTGGTGCTGACTGTGACACACATAGAAGGAATCCCCATGAACCTTAAGGGCTTGTTCCTGGATAACTCCCACACCACCTTAAACAGTAAGGAGCATTACTACAAAAAAGGACTTTAACAACGCTGACACTTATCACTGCTAAAAAAATGAACTGATAAAGTCCATCTTTATCAGTGCTAAAATAAGCACAGATAAAGGTCTAGATTAAAATGAAAAAATGAAAAAATAAAAAAATAAAAAATAATAATTTAATTAATTCAATAATAATTATTAAAAATGAATAAATTGAATCAACATATATATAAATTTTAAAAATAAATAAAAATTATATATTAAATATATAGATATGTAAAATGAATAAAATAAAATATTAAACAAATAAAAAATAAAAATGATTAAATTAAGAAAAAAATGAAACATTTTATTAATTACATAATTATTGATAAAAATGAATAAATTTAATATACATATATATATATTATAATTATTAATAAATAGTATATATTAAATATATATATATAAAATGAATAAATTGTATTATTTTAAAAAAATAAAAAATGAATAAATTACAAAATTATTTAAAAATTTATTAATGAAACAATTATTAATAAAAATAAATAAGTATAATATATATATATATATATATTAATTATAAATAGTTATAAATAATATATATAAAATATAAATATATTGAAAATTAATAAAATGTAATAATTAAAAACATATTAATGTCTTATTCATTTTTAATGTTGTTTGATTTTTCAATTTAACATATATCAAACGTCGTGTATTACATTAATTTCGCACACACACACACACATGTGCGTGTGTGTGTAATTAATAAATTTTTATATACAATGTTCACACAAATATATTTACGCAATTAATGGAATATTATATAGAAACACATACACCTAATATTTATGTAATTTATTCAAATTTTAGTATATTTTAGAATTTCATTATAACATGATATATTTAATATATAATGTTTTTAATTGGTCAATTTTATTTATTTATTTTTAATAATATTACAGTTAAGGTATTATTTATTAATTTTTATTAATTTTTAATTTTAATTTTAATTTTATTTTTTAATTTGATCATTTTCTATTACTTATTTATATTTATTTATTTAATATATTTTAGTATTTTTAATATGTATTCATATTTAAATATATATATATATATCCATATTTTTTTAATAATTTATATTTAATTATTAAAGCTTACCCATTTTTTCAATATTTTTAAGGTGTACTTATTTTGAATTTTTCAATTTCACTCATTTTTAAAATGCATATATTTAAGATTATATATATATATATCCACTAATAATATTAAAAATATATTTGTAAATAAATATTTATAAATTAATAAATTTATAAATTTATATTTACTATATTTAAAAAATTATATAATTATAATTATTATAAATAAATAAATATTATTTATTAAATAAGAATTTATACAATTAGAAATAAATAATTATAAATTTATAATAAATTTATTTAAATAATATACTCGGTAAGACTTGAACTCGAGACCCCGTCGAGACCCACAGGGGAAACAACCACTGAACAACACCCTGGGGTCTATCTATGTATAATTATATAAATATATAAATATATAAATATTTTTTAAATTATTATTCATATATTTATAAATACATAATTATATATTTAAATAAATATAAAATTATAATATATATATTTAAATAATTATAATTATAAATCTTTTATCAGCACTAAAGATTTAGCATTGATAAAGGTTCATTTTATCAGTGCTTTTCTAGCACTAATAAAGACTGATCTTTAATAGGGCTAAAAAATCACTTTTAAAATAAATCTTTATGAGCACTAAAACAATACTGCTGATAAAGCTCGATATTTATCTGGGATTTTTTTGAAAGCACTGATAAAAGTGTACCTAGCCTATTTAAAAGAACCCTAACCTTGACTCACCCACTTATGATTCTCAAGATCTCTCATAACTCCCCTACTATCAGTGCGACTACTCTACATTCCCTTGGATGAATCATGGCTAGAATCCAATGTATGTTATTTTCTACCTTTCCTCTATTATTGTTTGATTTTTTGGGTTCCTTGGTTTTTGGTTTTTTACTATTCTAAATAATTAATAACCCTACATCTCATATCTCTATCTCTCTCTCACTCACTTACTTATACCTACAAAACTCCACCCCTACTCTGTAAACTCATTATAGCTTTATACGAGACCACTACAAACCGCAACTCCATCCATTTTTGCAATTGATGGTGGTTTTTTTATATTTCCATTATATTATTTCTTATTACCTATTAGATAGCACGGTTTTCCATTGTTTGAATCTTGTTTCCATATTAGAAATGAACACGATGATGGAAAAAAACCTTACCATTATATTGGACTAATTTTAGAGAGAATGTTATTTGATATGAATAATATATAGTGGGTTCATATACATATTGTTTTAATGTGAATAGGTTAATCTAATTCAGGGAAATAGAGTTTAAATTTTATAGTTTATATTGGTTAAAATTACCAATATGTTATATAGATATAATTTAATAAGGAAGAAACTATTTATATTTTCATTGAAATAAAAATAAGTATACTTTTTTTAGTTTTTTATTTGATTCAAACTAAAAAGTTGTGATGTATTTTCAAGAACATGCATATTTATAATTGATTGATAGGTGCCAATTATTAATACATTTAATACAAAATATATTCACTAAAACATTATAATTATGAGATAATATGATATTCAATGGGTTAGGGAGATCATTAATGGAGATACCATTTATTTCTATTATCAATGAATGGTTTCCAATAATTCCGAAGTCCTTTAAATATACAATTAGTTAAAATAAAGATTGATTTTTTATAAACTAATAGTAAACAAATTGTATGGATTTACTTATATTATACATTTATAAATGAAATCATGTCATAGCACAACACACCAGATTAGAATCCATTAGAAGAATTTCTATATGTGGTGTCATCTATAGAAGATGTTATATATGTGTTTACTTTTCTATAAAATTATTTATAAATAAATTCCTCTATAATAATGAAGTGACTTTTGATAAGGTGACCTGATTTAAGAAAATTTATTTTCTTTATTTGAGTGTGTGTGTTATCTTATCAATAAATTTCTCTTTTATAAAACCATTACATCATAATATAGTCCAACTATTAATAACCTGACCTATGCTGAATAAAAATGTCACTCAACCCTCAAAACCATCAACCAAATTCAAAAGGATATATAATAAATATGTAGTTTTCAACATGATCTATGTGACAAGGTTTAAAAAATCAACTCACATGACAAGTGCATCTATGTTAAATAGTACGTAATAGAATCCGATAAATATAAATTCCTACATGCATAAAAACAATAACAATTTGATAAATCTTAAGTAAAAATAAAACCCTATATGAATAAAAAATCTTCCATTGATGACACAAAAACCAAAAGTCTCCACTATCTATCATTTTATACTATATCCCTTCCAATAAATAATCAATCCTTTCAACCTTCAACCTACAGAAACATCAGCTACTTGTGCACCAAGATGCACATAAAGTGGTTAAGTAAAGTAACTAGGTAGGTTTTATATGATGATTTTCCATGCCCCGGATTGACATGAAAAACATGTATCTCGTTTTTATTTTATGAAAATATTCCTAATATATGATAGTTGAAAGAATAATACAACACATAATTTTGAAAGGAAACATAAATAAATTTTCATAAAATGGAACATGGGTTTCACAAATTAGGTTGTGTAAATAAGAATTTATTTTGGTAAGATAGACATACAATACAATACACTACATGCATAAAAGTCCTCATTTTCATGAATCTTGCATCAAAATTGTTACTATATTGAGTAGATATATAATAATTTAATACTTCAGTACAAATTACCTCTAATAACATTATTTAATCCATCCTTAGATGCTTGATTTCATTTCATCTCTTGATGATGGATTTGACTTCATCTTTTAAACTAGACTTCTTATCATAATTGTGGTTCCAAAGTTCCTTGATGACATACCTCTTACTCAGATGGTATTCATTAATATATGTCAAAGCCGCTACCAATCCAAATATTGAAGGTATTCCTCCCACAATGATCAGAGCTCTCTAGCCATGTTTTCAGCTTCATATTCAGGATACTTTCTCTTAGAATATTAGATAAATGGATGGTTTTAAAGATCTCCCATCTGCCTCACACCAATACCACCACAAGTTTGTATGTCCTCTAATCCCTACCAAAAAAGAAACTTTTCAGAGGAAGTGGAAAATAATAAATGTTTGTGAGTTGATGTAAATGGATGTGATTGGAAGTCATGTGGATTTGAATGTTCATTCCTTTATTTTTAAATGAAATACGTTAGAATCCATAATTAAAATTTTATTTAGGTTATTTTTGAACCATAGTGGATATATAGCTTCTATATTTGAGATACAAGTGAGGGAAAAGGACTCATAACACAGGTTAGAGTTAGTGCAACTTAGTGGGGCTGAGTAGATGTTCTCATAGTAGTGTTATGAACCTTTAATCCCCCAAATAGTTATTATTGAATGTTTTTTCTTAAGACTCATCCCCCATATCTTCTATTTTTTTAAACTAATATGAGCAGTATTCATAAAAAATGATCACCAGTAAGTTGGTATGGGATAACTCTTTGTTATAGTAGTTCAAGAAACATAGGTGGATGTCCAAAAAATATGGGGAATGGATATCAAGCAACAAAATGCAATAATAACTATTTGGGAGGTATATAATCAAGGAACTTTTGAACCATAATGATGGGAGGAATGATAGTTAGAAAGAGGGAGTCCAATCCATCATCCAGAGATGGAAGAAAATCAAGCATTTTAGGACAGATTAAATAAAGGTAGTTGAGGTTATTTGCACTGGAGTATTCAAGTATTATATCTCAGTTCAAGATAGTAAAACTTTCTATACAAGATGCAAGAAAATGTGGACTTTTATTCATGGAGTGTATTGCATTGTTTTTATTGATGATAAATTAAATTTTTGACTACTTATACAGACAGTGTATTCGGAACATGATGAAGTTACCAATCCTGAGGAAGAATATGCTGTTAATGATGAAACTACAGAATTATTAGGGGATCAACAACATGTTTATGAAAAAAACTATGACAAAAAATCATAGTGGTGAATAAAATTATCAAGTCAAGATGTCAGGTTATAAAATTTGAGGTTGGTTGGAATCAACACAGCCAACCTGTTGACCCCAACAAGTCAATGTTCATTAGTTATCTTTGGGTCACAATGAGGATGAATTTTTTGATTGATATTGATTCATGGTGCCACTTCCAACTTTTAGTCAAAGAAATACTTTGGAGTGATATAATGGTAATGTTATTATATACTTTCTCTCTTTTACTGAAAAATTATATAATGATATATTGATTTAATTTTAATTATTCCTTCTAGAATTCATTTATTTTAGAATATTTTTGTAATAATTTTTTCTTAATGGTCACTGAAAAATCCCATAGAAGCTTTTGAACTCTTCTTATGAAGTTACATCTTGGGGATGCAGAGGGGAAAGTAAATCCCCACCTACCTGTTTGTTATGCACACATTATAAAGCAGGAAACTTGGACTGATTTCATAAATCACCACAATGGGAATTCATTTCAAGTGCATTGAATTTGATAATATATTATTTGAAATTATTTATTTTATCCAACTTCATTCAATATTGTTAATTTATGAAACAATAAAAGAATAACGAAAATGAACAACATGCATTAAAAGAAATGTACCTCTATCGCAAAGAAATGATATGGTACGCTTCATTAGAGAATATAAAGTTATGTATTTTATATTAATAATAAAAAGATTAATTATGTGATATATAAAAACATATGTTTCTTTATTTATATTACTATTGATGAATCAAAATATAAATCTACTTCCATCCCACATTATGTGCTATGGAAGGAGGCTCATGTAAATAAGGAGGGTAAATTAGTCGATGAAAACACAAAACAGTTATGGGAAACATGTGTAAGTATGACATAATTTTAATTCTTTATGATTTATAACAATATTAAATAAAAATATATATTTATGTTCATATTTTTTATATGGTTTAATCATAAGAATCGACAATGACCCTAACATAAGACAAGCTACTTTCAGTAGATTTGACGTGGCCAGAACAATATGGCCACGTTAGACGATTAAGTTTTGGAGTATCTTCTTGAACATATTTCAAGAAGATAAAAGTGCATGAATATACATATAATATGTTGAGATGATTGTAGAAACAAATAGAGTCACTGCAAGATATTATTGTTCGGTATAGTTTAGTAGGAGAATGTGTGAGAAGGGATCAAAGCGAACCGCTGATAGAGAAAATATATGCACATGAACCAAATGATCCCTCTATCTTTGAGTCTAGTCATCCACACAACCATATATATTACCCATGGTAATCAATTTTTTATTACTCTTTATCCTAAATGTGAATCAAACAACTTCTGATAAATTTATATTCCTAAAATTCTATAGGGTATGGTTGTTTGTGATTTGAATCTATCAACACCCAGATACCATCGTGCTATGATGGGTACAATGTATAATATCTTGGGAGATAAGATACTACAAAAAAACCTCCCAAAATGTCACGACCCGACCCTACCCGGGCTCGAGCCGCAACTTCCCAAAGCCCGCCTCCATAGGCCAGGGGCTGGCGAGCAATGCCGAAGGCACAACAACTCAGGGAGGCCTTTGCCTAAGCACCTCTACACACACACACAGAACACTCAATGCAAAAGTTTAGAGTAAAAGAGAAACTGCTATATAAAAACCACAAATGTGCATCGACCTCTAAATAGTACAAAGTACAAGCTTAATGTAAACTGAAAAGAAAGGGAGGAAAACACATGCCCAACCAAAAAAAGTGCCACAACCCAGCAACATGTGAACAAAAAGTAAACAACTGGAAGGGTCCCCCACCTGGAACCCATCTCCGACCACCACACGTGGTCCACGCTCCCACACTCCTAAGATCCTCTGACGTCACGACCAACCTGTCCATCATCTGCAAGGGCACACCAAGTGCGGGCAAAGCCCAAGAAGGGGTGAGTATAAAAATAATCAGTAGGATACCCTGAAGGCTCGAGGGAGAAACAAAGGAGGTACCGAAGGGTGAGCAATAGAGCGAACAGGGAAAAGTAAAGGAGTACAACTGAAAGTGAAGTAAAGAGTACAGTGAAGAGTCCAGCTCAACCCAACAAGAGGAAAGAAGGTAGAATCATCCAGACACAAGGAGCTGGAAATGGTGAGAAGATGAACTTCCCGTCGAGTCTTTTCTACCTATAGCAGGAGAGTAGACTCGTCCAACCATGAGAAGCTAAACACGGAAAGCACGTGGCATACCCCACACATCTTCGCCTCTCCTGGAAGGAGAGTAACCAAACACAAGAAGTGGGTACTGGAACAAGGTATATACATATCCTTATGCTCAGCAAGAAGCCCAAACAACGTCATAAGGGGATCTCTATCCCGTAGCTCATCCCAAGAAAATATGTCGCCAATAGTCACAGAATTACCACCATCGATGCCCAGCATCCCGCACGTCTGCCCTGATCTACAAGTCAAGGGCTCAATCACTACACCTCAACACTATCCACTTTGGGCGGCACTGACTCACCCGCACAGTTTTAGGTCACGTCACAAGGACGCGTCTTGGTGGGGAATGCACCCCTCGTACTTGAGAGTTCTGGGTTAAGTCAAACCACACCTAGTCACTGCCCCGCAGTCGAGAGGTCTCCTCAATGATAAGGTCATCCCATCACTGACTCGTACAACCAAGGGTCCTTCTCTGGTCATCACGGAGGAAAGCCATAGACTAGCCTTGTAGATAGGTCTGAGTCTGGAATGTCAACGGGTGTCCCACTTCCCAGCCCTGCTGGAGGGTAATTCATAATTTGATATCGGGTGAACCACTACCCAGCCCTGCTGGAGGGTAAACCCTAATACATCGTCAAGCGACCCACTGCCCAGCCTTGCTGGAGGGTAAACCTTAATACATCATCAATTGACCCACTGCCCAGCCTTGCTGGAGGGTAAACCTTAATACATCATAAGGAGACCCACTTCCTAGCCCCGCTGGAGGGTAGACCTTAATACATCATCAGGAGACCCACTGCCCAGCCCCGCCGGAGGGTAGACCTGGAATAAGTTGACAAGCGACCCACTGCCCAGCCTTGCTGGAGGGTAGACCTGGAACTAGACGACGGGCGACCCACTACCCAGCCCTGCTGGAGGGTAGACCCTAAGAGGTCATCGGGTGACCCACTACCCAGTCTCTGTTGGAGGGTAGACCCTAAGTGCGTCGGGTGACCCACTGCCCAGTCTCTGCTGGAGGGTAGACCCTAAGAGCGTCAGGTGACCCACTGCCCAGTCTCTGCTGGAGGGTAGACCCTAAGAGCGTCGGGTGACCCACTGCTCAGTCTCTGCTGGAGGGTAGACCCTAAGAGCGTCGGGTGACCCACTGCCCAGTCTCTGCTGGAGGGTAGACCCTAAGAGCATCGGGTGACCCACTGCCCATTCTCTGCTGGAGGGTAAACACTAGAAGTTGATGAGTAACCCACTGCTCAGCCCCACTGGAGGGTAAAACTCATAACTGCTCTGGACATATCTATTGGAGGGTACAACACTAGCCAACCGAACACAGAGTGGGTATCACGCAACTACCCAACTCCAGAACAACTCACCCAAAAGAGGTTCAGCACCTGCTCTATCACTGGGTGTCACTAGCACCGCTACCGGCCGATCCATCGAGAGTGAAACTAGGGAGATACCACTCAACCTTGCTGGTCAAAAAAACGAGCACAGAGCCAGGGGAAAAGCTCGAACTTGCTGGTCAAACAAATGAGCACAGAGGGACCTTCTACGTTGTGAGAGGTCAATGTACGCAAAGCAGAGCTCGACACACACCTGGGGCCCACACGATGTGTGGCCCCAAGTTAACCCCAACCAAGCACAAGAACGTCTTAGGTACAAACCACACGTACCTCAAAGCGGTCCTGTATACTCCCAGAGTATACTTCACTTTCAGCCAAAGGGATATTGTGCACCCAGCACCCAACGTCAACGCGAAGGCATGACGTAACATCTCCAACTTTCCACCTCAACGACTGGGGAACGACCCACCACATCTCTTCACTCACATGGAAGTGCACGTGATCACACGCCAAGGGTTCTCTACAAACACGGCGAGGAGAACCTCCATCAGAACGCCTTTCACATTTCCACATTTAATAAGATCACGTGAGAGGCTCCGCACAACCAAACGGATCACACCGTTGTAATCCTCACAGAAAAACACACGAGATAGACTACTTACTTGCCTCAAACAGGTATCCAACAGAAAAGTCACCAACACCGCCTCACACTCGAACGACGTCCCGTGATCCCGAGCCTCGACCCCGAAAATAGTTGGGCGCATCGCACCATTGCGATCCCCTGGGGAAAACAAGTCAAAAAAACTACTCACATTAGTGCAACGGATGTCTGGAGAAAAAAGTGCGTTCCAGTGCACCACACACGAGCAGTTCTACGTGGGACTGGCATCCCAGTCTTGAAACTCAATGGACGGATCACACCATTGCGATCCTCTCAAAAAATTACACAAGTTCGACTAATCACTTGTCCAAAACGGACACCCGGTGATAAAGATGGAAATCACCGTCAACTCCCGAAACGGCCCTCGTGAGGCCCGCTCCATCGTGCCGATTTAACACAGGCGGATTGCGCCAAAGTGATTCCCTCGGAAAAACACCCAACATCGGTTGCTCGCAAGCCCCGAACGGACGCCCGATGAAAAAGTCATGAAACGCTGCACGCAGCTCAAAAGACGAGCCGTGGGGCCCACAACTCAACTCCGGCTTCAATGCTTGAAACCACCCTAGAAAGCTTCACCCCAGAACTAGGGTCCCAATTCCACTGACATCACTCGAAGCGGATGTCAGATGCGTCTGCGCCGCTCAAAACAAGACCCCCAGAAAAACACAAATTCACTTAAAATAAGCATCGCGCCACTGGGGCCCCTCGTTTCAGGAATTAAAAATTCCCAAAACCATCTCAAAAAGTCCGTCTCGTCGATACGGTCCCAATTCCATAGACGGAATGCAAATCGGACACTCGTAATGAAAATTACGGGCGTCCGAAGAGGGGGAAACAGATCCCCTCGGGCTGGACCGACCGAGGCTGGCCGGTCCGCCCGGCCTGGGATGGATCACGCCGGCCGGCTCGGTTCGGAGCGCCGGCCCATGACTTTGCCACGCGGGATAACCGTGGACCCTCGGTCCATGCAGACCGGCCTTCGTGGCCGGTCGTCTACTGCGCCAGGACCCACGAGACGCGGGTCGTGTCTCCTCCGCGGGGTCTTGCCGTGACCCCGGTTCTCCTCCCCGTGCCAACGCACCCGGGCGCCGCCTGAAGACCCCGCCGCCACGCCGAAGGCCACCGGAGCCCGCGACCGTATCCGCCGCACTGCTTGAAACCTGAGCCGCTGCCGCGCTGCCTGAAGCCCAAGCCGCCGCCGCGCCGCCGCTGGAACAGGCCGCACCGCCGCCAAGGGTCGCCGGACCACCCTGGATTCACTGGAAAACGCCTCCAAAACCCGCATTCTTCACCGGACGATTACGGATGCCAAGGAGCTCGGAATTCAAATCCGAAAGATGCATTGGAAAGGGAATAAAATACACTACACGTTCATGGGATTTTTTCGAAAATAATATTGCAATTAGATGTAATTAACTGGGCTCAAAGTAGGGGCAGGGAGAATGAAACAAAAATGACAATCCTACATTGTTGGGCTTTGCCTGAGTCTTCACGGACGGACCGCTGGAGTTTCCACGCCTCACTAGAGTTGCCTCACCAGAGTGGAGGAGGAGAGGGAGGGCTTACTTCTACTACTGTTTGGGTGAGGAAGAAGAAGAGGGAGGGGGTGAGTTAAGCGTTTAAATAGAAAACGCTTAATCACCCGCCTGTCGGCCCGAACCTGAACTCCCGACGGGGTCGGGATTAAACCTCCCCTGAGCTAAAAACCACGCTCTGAACGCAACGGAGGTATCAAAATTTTAATCCGAGACCCCGTTCAAAAGTTATAAAACTGAACGTCTGAGGCTTCCAAATTACGAAAACGCCCCTGGGGCCATTTTTCACATACGACCCGTGCCCGCAAAACTTATACCCCTCGTAGGGTAAACGACACATTACGAACTCAACGATGCCCTCAGTTTTTCAATAAAAGCCACCGTTTAAGAGATACTCAAGTTTAACCATTAAATGAATAAATTAATTAATTAATTTATCTATTTAACGTTCTGAAAGCGAGCGAGGGGTCCAACCATCCCGCACTGACAAGTCTTATGTCGTTCCTAGGGTAAAAACCACATTCCAGACCCATCCGTACACTCAGACTTCTGATATGAAGCATCATTTAGGAGTTATCCCATTTATTTGATGTTTCCAGTGTGAACGCACAGAAAATTTAATTCCGGCCACTCCGGGGCTCAGAATCATATGCCGTCTGAAGGAGCTTCTCTGGAATATCATCATGAATATTACAAAGTCTTTCACAGAAAAAACCGGGTTCTTAAATCATTCCCTCATTCAATACTTTCATCCCCAAAAAGCAAAACCAGGGAACAACTCAGGGTTCTAAGCCCACACTTGGCTCTCCAGCACCCAGAAGAACTCTTGCATAGCTCTGCACCACCGCACACAGACCAAGGATTGATATGTTCACACGAGGTCGGCCCTTGCCGATGTCGTGCACCCACTCCAGACTTTGGGGTTAGGGAAAATTGGTAGGGTACCTCTCCATCCCTTTTCACGGTCACAAATGGCCCGAAGGCCCTCGGGGGTAGCTCACCTCCCCGGTCGAACCTCTACATCACACGCCATGACTAGAATAACTGCCCGCACCTGGAACAAGGCCCGGTGATTCCCTCCTTCAGAATATACATATGGTTAAATACCCAAGGATATCTAGTCATGTAAGGTTCCAAAATCAATGTCTCACAACCAAGAATCTCTTACACACTCAGAAAGCGATGGAGTCGACACCATCGACTAAAGAAAAAGGTCATACACCTTTTTTTTCATACCAACACAGGGTTACACTGACACCCCGCGCCACCCTGGTAACACCTCAAGAAAGGAGAAGGGAGGAAAGCGTTCCACAAACAGAGTCTATAAATTCTACTTTAAGAAGTATAAGATCTGTAGAGCATACCGATAATCACCTCATGCTCTGTAGGACCGTAGACATCCAAAGCTTGTGGCTGTCCGCGCTCCCAACTGTCAGCTCCCGGAGCCTGACGTGGACCACCTAGTGGTGATGGGAAGATCTCGTAAAGTCATCCCCCACTACCAGCTCCTCTCGCTCCTCTTCTAGCACCACCTCTCTAGGTACTACTCCGATCACGGCGCTACCTATGTCGTGGTGGTGCACCTGCTGCCTGCCCGAAGCTCTCTGCATGCCTGGTCGGGCAGTCTCGTGTCAGGTGACCTCGCCCATCGCAAGCATAGCACCGACTCTCTCTGGGATACACTGGTGCCCTCCGGTGCCTCTGTGGTGTACGACCATGCCCCTGAGTCTAGTTTTCATAAAGCCACCTGCGTCGAGGTCCTGCATGTCGACTCCAACTAGCTGCGGCAGACGTCTCGGCTCCAACGTGCCTGCTGCCACCACTAACTCCAGAACGTGACAGGAAGCTCTCTGTCACCAGCGCCTGCTCTAGCACCCCGACATATGTGGAAATTCCCAAGGGTACTATGACAGCATGAATCTCTCGGCAGAGACCCTGCTCAAACTTCTGCGCTCGGATGTTATCGTCATGGACCAAGTCCGGGTAAAAGCGTGCACAGTCTGCAAAACTAGCCGCATACTCAGTTACCATCATCCCTCCCTGCTGAAACTGCAAGATCTCCTGAATCCGAACAGAGTGTACGTAGGAGGGGAAAAACTCCTCATGTAACAACAACTGAAAGTCTCCCCACGAAAGTGACAATTCGTCAAGAAACTGAGTCACCAAACTCCACCAACTCCAAACTGCTCCACGAAAAAGGTTGGCTGCCAAAGCCAATATCTGATATGCCGGCATCTGCACAAGCCTGAAAAGCCGAACCACTGTATCTAGAAAAACCACTGCTGCCTGAGGGTCTGGCTCACCATTGAACCTCAACGGTATCTGCCACTGGAACACACGGAGCGCGCTCAACCTGCACTCAAGCTCATCCTTCTCTGCTGAAGCTGTCTGCTGCTCAATAGGTGGGGGTGCTGCTACCGACCCACTCGGAGAAAGGGGATCTCATGATGGGTCCTGGACTGTGGCCTCGTAGCTCACAGGGTCATCGTCATGAACCAAAGCTGGTATCCTGGCTGGCTGTCTTCGCCGAGACATCCTGAATTTTACCAAGGAGTGCCGCGGTCAGATGAGCATCTATGTATATACCAACGACAACAACGATGGGGAGCAGACTCAAGAAGGACAGTCAAAGACTAAATCCTATGTGATGCACATACCAAATTTTCACTGAAACAAGTGTCTCAGCATGTCGAGTCGACAAGTGGGTTATCAAGGTCCTGGTGAATGGATACGTCGGCCGCCACACCATTACTGGACTCCCTGGCCTGATAGCCGCTCTCGAGAGACATCAAAACTGTTTCCCTATATCCCAACCAATTCCTCTTTTAGGGACATCCGCACAACGTCCCAAGGAACAAACCACCTCTGATACCACTTTGTCATGACCCGAACCTACCCGGGATCGATCTGCAACTACCCCAAGCCTGCCTCCATAGGCCAAGGGCTGGCGACCAGCACCGAAGGCACAAAAACTCAGGGAGGCCTTTGCCTAAGAACCTGTACACACACACGCAACACACTCAATGCAAAAGTGCAGAGAAAAAGATAAATTGCAATATAAAAACCACAAATGTGCATCGACCTATAAACAGTACAAAGTACAAGCTGAAAGTAAACTGAAAAGAAAAAGGGGAAAACACGCGCCCAACCAAAAAAAGTGCCACAACCTGGAAACAGGTGAACAAAAAGTAAACAGCTGGAAGGGTCCCCCACCTGGAACCCATCTCCGACCACCACACGCGGTCCAAGCTCCCAAGCTCATAAGCTCCTCTGACGTCATGACCAACCTGTCCGTCGTCTGCAAGGGCACACCAAGTGCGGCCAAAGCCCAAGCAGGGGTGAGTATAAAAATACTTAGTAGGATATCCCTAAGGATCGGGGGAGCAACAAAGGAGGTACTGAAGGGTGAGCAGTAGAGAGAACATGGAAAAGTAAAGAAGTACAACCACAAGTGAAGTAAAGAGTATAGTGAAGAGTCCAACTCAACCCAACAAGAGGAAAGAAGGTAGACTCGTCCAGACACAAGGAGATGGAAACAGTGATAAGATGAACTTCTCATCGAGTCTTCGCTACCTATAGCCGGAGAGTAGACTCATTCAACCATGATAAGCTAAACACGGAAAGCACGTGGCATAACCTGCGCGTCTTCGCCTCTCCTGGAAGGACAGTAACCAAACCCAAGAAGTGGGTACTGGAAAAAGGTATATACATATCATTATGCTCAGCAAGAAGCCCAAAAAATGTCATAAGGGGATCTCCATCCCGTAGCTCAGCCCAAGAAAATAAGTCTCCAATAGTCTCAGAAGTAGCACCATCGATGCCCAGCATCCCGCACGTCTGCCCGGAACTACAAGTCAAGGGCTCAATCACCTCACCTCGACACTATCCGCTTTGGGAGGCACTGACTCACCCACATGGTTTTAGGTCATGTCACAAGGACGCATCTCAGTGGGGAAAGATCCCCTCGTACTTGAGAGTTCCGGGTTAATTCAAACCACACCTCGTCACTGCCCCGTAGTCGAGAGGTATCCTCAAAGACAAGGTCGTCCCATCACTGACCCGTACAACCAAGGGTCACGCTCCGATCATCACGGAGGAAAGCCACATACTAGACTACTAGATAGGTCTGAGTCTGGAATGTCAATGGGTGTCCCACTGCCCAGCCCTGTTGGAGGGTAATTCATAATTTGATATCGGGTGAACCACTGCCCAGCCCTGCTGGAGGGTAAACCCTAATATATCATCAAGCGACCCACTGCCCAGCCCTGCTGGAGGTTAAACCTTAATACATCATCAAGCGACCCATTGCCCAGCCCTATTGGAGGGTAAACCTTAATACATCATCAGGAGACCCACTGCCCAGCCCCGCTGGAGGGTAGACCTTAATACATCATCAGGCGACCCACTACCCAGACCCGCTAGAGGGTAGACCTGAAATAAGTCGACAGGCGACCCACTGCCCAGCCGTGCTGGAGGGTAGACCTGGAAATAGACGACGGGCGACCCACTGCCCAGCCCTGCTAGAGGGTAGACCCTAAGAGGTCGTCGGGTGACCCACTACCCAGTCTCTACTGGAGGGTAGACCCTAAGTGTGTCGGGTGACCCACTGCCCAGTCTCTGCTGGAGGTTAGACCCTAAGAGCGTCGGGTGACCCACTGCCCAGTCTCTGCTGGAGGGTAGACCCTAAGAGATTCGGGTGACCCACTGCCTAGTCTCTGCTGGAGGGTAGACCCTAAGAGCATCGGGAGACCCACTGCCAAGTCTCTGCTGGAGGATAGACCCTAAGAGCATCAGGTGACCCACTGCCCAGTCTCTGCAGGAGGGTAAACCCTAGAAGTCGATGAGTAACCCACTGCCCAGTCCTACTGTAGGGTAAAACTCAGAACTGCTCTGACCATATCTACCGAAGGGTACAATACTGGCCAACCGAACCCAGAGTGGGTATCGCGCAACTACCCAACTCCAGAACAACTCACCCAAAAGTGGTTCAGTGCTTGCTCCATCACTGGGTTTCACTAGCACCGCTACCGGCTGATCCATCGAGAACAAAACCAGGGGCGACCACTCAACCATGCTGGTCAAACAAACGAGCACACACTACTGGAAAGGGGGTCTATCCCCACACATCTATCCCCACGGTTTGATAAACCTTGGGGATAAGCCTTCTTTGTTTATTAATACCCACGGTTTTTTAGAACCGTGGGTATTCAATCCACAATTTCATCGGGGTCTTCTCACTCCGTCTCGCGCCCGTTCTCCTCCTCACTCTCTTGCTCCCCCGCTCGAACCCCAGGTTCCAGACCTCCACCTCCGTCCCTCTCCCCCCTCCCCGACCACTGCCTCTCGGCTATCGGACCTCCGCCTCCCAGCCCTCTACTCCCCTCTCCAATCTCCGCCTCCTGGCCATCCGACCTCCGGTACCCGACCATCTCATCCCCACTCCGGACTCCACATCTGCTCCCGACCTCGACCTCCCGGCCTGCATTTCCACCTCAACGTCTCGGCCTCCGCCTCCCTTCCTCCAGCTCCAGCGACGTGCCCCTTCCCCCTGTTGGATCCCTCTCCTCCGACAACGTCCCGACCGATTCATTGAATTTAGGTTTGTAATTTTTTCTCCTTGATTTTTTTTATTCTCTATGAATTTTTGGATCTATTTTTTTGACTTAATTATAACAAACTTCAATGTTTGAATTCCACTTTCTTTGGGATCAATTGTAAATTCTTCAAAAGCTTCAGCATCATCTTTTAATAAACTCATATTATCTCTTCATATTTACATGAAGTTATTCCTTCACGATATAGTGGTAGAACATCCAATGAATGAAATATATTGTGAAACTTCAATTCATCATATTTTTATATCACTTTTTAAGTGTTTCATAATTTGATTTATTAGAGATTTAGTTCTGCACACAAAAGACAACAATAATAATACTTCAATTTAAATCAATATTATTACAAAGTGTATTTTTATTTTCAAAAAAAATTAATCAAATGATTTATTAAGTCTATAATTTGTATGTATTTGGTATGTGAAATTATGAGTGACTTTTTGTAGTTTTGGAAAAAAGTTACGTTGATTTTGGAAGATTTTTTTGTCAATTTTTTTTTTGATTTTGAGCCTTCTAATTTGGTCAATATTGTGTTGAAGAGTTTTTGGGTTTAGTTATTTATTGAATCATTAAGTTTAATTTGGGTTGATTTGAGGTTTTTGTAGATTAAACTACTAATTCTTCATATTATGGTTTATTCATATTTTATTGGGTATTATCTTCACCCATGCTGACCATTTTTTGTATTTAGTTAGAAACAAGAGGAATAAATTGTTATAAAGATCCTCAAGCCTTGAAGGTCCCCAAAGTTATTTTGAAATAATATTTATGAAATATGAAAGACTAAAAATGTTTTACAATATGCCATTCTTTATTTTATAGTTAAATATACATCAAAACTGATGATCAAAACATGCTCAAAATTTTAAGAAACATACTTCAACACAACAGATGGTTTTGTTTGATAATATCGTGGTCATTAGAAGTGGAAAGAAACTTAAAAACTGGAAGATCTATCTTCAAGAATAAAATGTATAAATAATTCAAGAAACCAAGGTAAAAAAAGAACCTATATTTTAGATACAACAAGAACATCCATATTATTCCTTCAATTTCAGTAGAGTCTGTCTGAGGAAGACCATAAGAATTAATGAAAAAAATACCCATACATTCATGGTGGTACACAAAACAATGGAACCTAGTTCATAACCAAAGGACTCCTGGATGATTGATGGGGTGATAATTCCATCATGGATCAATAAATGAGCTTCAATAAATAAGAGATATTTAAGAACTTTGCATGATACTGATGATCACAATTCTGATGAACGAGTATTATCAATAAACCCCCACACCCAATATAAGTGTTCACATCCATTTATATAGGTGAATCCCAATGATCCCCTCTATAAGTAAATTTATGAATTACTATTTGTTTGTTCTAGTATTCATTGAACACTTTGATGAATAATCATAGAATGAATGAACCAACCCTTTATTTTTAAATTGATGAAATAATGTGGGTGGAGTGGCAGTGCACACGCTGCATCACATGAAAATATTAAATATGCATCTCATTCATATTTAATAATATATATATATATATATTCTTTTATAACACATGCATCACATGAATGTATTTTTAGGTCATTTTCAATGAGAATAACCCTTATGCTTGTTTACATGACCTTCCAGTTCTACTAAACTTTATTTTAGCTGAATTCTATATCCAATAGAACTATAAAACCTCTTGGAATAGACACACTAGTGTCCTACAAGATCTATAACATCCATCAATAGATAATCAAATTAGGGCCTCACCCATGAAACTCCATCCTCTAGGAACAGAAGTCCCATTGAATTCGAATAGCCCAAGGGGTCATTGGATTCATTTTGATTCTTCAGTATCCTTCCACCATGTTCCAAATGCCACCCTAATGAATGGAACATACTTCATGGCACTTTATAGTGAATTGGACTTTCAATATTCCCAAAATACCTTTGGCACCGCCACTATATTCCGATGAAATCCTTTTGGTGTCCTGAATTACCACATGAGCATGAGAACCCATCAGTCCAGCACCACACCTTTTATGTTTAGTCAACAATGGAACACACTTCAAAACCCATTCTAGTCATGAAATATTTAGATATTATGGAATCCCTCTGGCACCACTACTACTATCTGTGTGACACTTCTATAAAGACTTTGATAAATTTCTCCACTAGAATCTCTGTTGTGATACTATAACATCAAACATTGAAATAAAGGTCTGATACAATGTTTTGGGGATGAGGGTGTATATTATATTAAATGGATGTTCCTTATTCTGGTTATTTTTTGCATCTAGACATCAACCGTCAGAAGTACCATACTTTGACCAGATATACCCTATGTCTTTGAAGTTTGGAATTGAGAATTCCATGTTCCCCAGTCACCAAATTGAGTTATCCTTTACCCATGGTTCTAAATACCCCTCAATATTCATTCCTACTGATGATCATGTAAACTAGAAAGTGAAAAATAATCACATACAATAAAAAAATACAATATGCACACAAGGATTACATGGTTTAGACATTGTGTCCTAAATATATAGGATAATGACCACATCTATTTCATTCAATGAAAAAAATATAATTTACAAAGATAATAATTTTCTAACAACCCTTGCTAGAATAATAGGAGAAGTATCACCAACATATTAACTATTGAATCTTCAGAAACACTTCCTTTTTCCTGACCACCTGTTTTGTTTTTTCCTTTGACACTTGGATATTCCCAAGTGTGCTCCTTCTAGAGCCACCTAGGCCTTGTGTTTGGCCCCATCACCACTCAGTTAGTCATCACATTGTTTTATGTCACACATGGACCAGTATCACTTTATGTATTGTTCCAAGGTGGTCATCTAGTCTTCACCACTATTCTATATTCATAGGAAACCCTTTGTTGGTACAACTTGCCTTCGTTTACCTATAATACTCATTTTTTCAATTATAAACACTCAAGGAATAGTTCATGGAACCTTTCAATCAACATTGATGGTTAATAGAACATGTACTTTACACCAAACCATGGGAAACTTCTCCACAAATCATCATCAACAACTTCTCATAATGAATTCCACATAAGCATCATCAGCACGAGAACATGTGTTGCATCTTGAAGCTACTCATCCCATTTGATTAGTGATACCTCAATAAAATGATGAGTTTTAGGTACATGAATCTGATGAAACTCCTCATAATTTATATACTAAAATTCCACTCTAACCCATCCTATGAAATCATCTATCTAGATTCTTTTACTGAACAGAAACATTGAGGCTCTATCAAAGTTTTATTCAACTAGAAATTGTACTTATAATATACTGACTTCAAGTTTATGAATCATAATTTTGTATTGTGTTGTTCTACTATATCTATCTAGATAATCTACTGTAACATCTGATGGCTTAACATCTTGAGATTCCAACACTTAACCTAGAAAACAGATCTCACACCAAACCCTAAAAAATCACTTTAACAAGTGACAAAGGTTGATTTATTTGAAATTAGAAAAGGAAAAATGAAAGTATTGTTCAAGGATTCATCCCTCTAGGTGAACTCACACCATACTTGGTCCATCTCAACATGACTTATTAAACTCATTCCTAGATAAACAGAAGTCTTCAATTATTAAAATTGAATACCCAATAGAACTTAGTAAACTTATTTTTAGATAAAACATAGACTCTTATTCTAAAAAATAAAGACACTACCACGATAACTCAAAATAATTTATTATATCTTAACATTGTAACATAAATAAAACATGCAACTGTTAAACTTTTTCCAAAAATATACTTTAAAAAAAACTAAAATCATCTTTTCATTTAAAACTATAAAACAAAGACAACACTTCACAATAAAACAAAAAAAATTAATTTTTATTGATTATCATATAATTTAGATATCAAGTCATTTGAAATAAAGTTAAAGTATAAAAAAGAATAATAAAATGAATAGGTAAAAATATTTAAATATTTACTATTATCATATTGAAATACACACTGATAAGGATGAGACACTAATATTATATATATGGAAAAAATTTCACAACTACTATCCCCCAGATGCGCTAAAATTCTACCTTGAATCCATACTTGTGGATGGAATCAAACTTGGAGAATTCAAAATAGTATCCAAATAAATATATAAGGTATATAACCAATTATACTCAATGTTATTAAGTAATATTGTTATCATGTGCTGTTAGTGTACTGTATATATCTTGTATTGAGTGACTATACTATATTTTTAGTTTACTCGGAGCACTAGGGGTAGAATGACTATCATGTACTATTGGTGCACTCAGTGTGATAGGTTTTAGAATGGTTATCCCATGTTACAAATGTACACAATGTAGTAGGGAAAAAATTATCTTATTCTCAATGTGTATCATGTGTTGTACATGTGTTCTTTAGTGTCTAATCACTAATGTATCTAAACCTCTTCGAGTGTGAAATTTTAATAAAAAATATAAGGAAGCTAAATAAATCTATAAAACATGAAATTAAATTAAAGTTCATTATATATATATATATTTATTCAATTAAACCGTAAAAACTAAACAGTATTCATGTGGTGCCTAGTGATTTGTGTATCCACTATGGGTGGTGAATCAAGTTGACCTGTTTTATTGAATTATTTTGTACTTAAACTCTTACAATTTTTAATTCCCCTCTCAATAATTCAACCCCTGCTACTGTTTAGGACATTTACATATCTGTTTCATTTTTTCCTAGCACACAATAGCACATGAAATATAGAATGTAAATTAAATATTAGTATAAGTTATTTTCACAAGGTTCTACCCTTAGTGTGGGTTATTAAATCTTTACTGAGTTCCTGAAAAGTTGGATACACTGATTTCCACTAATATATGAAGTGGTATAATGGGGTGGGTATTATCTTAGAATTAAGTGTAGGTATATTTAATTTTCCTAAAGGATATCTCTTAAAAATACATTTACAACCTCCCATTGTGTTTTATTTCTGGATCTTTCTAGTTTATAATATTTTATTATGCTACTAAACAAAATCATGAAAATAATACAACATTTCATTACCTTAAGTGATCTGATATTGTTCCACAACCAGAGTATTTGGTAGGCTTAAAATAATCACCTAATCTATATGAAAACTCATTTCTGAAAATAACGTAGTAACATAATCTTACACAAAATCTAGAACACTGGTCTTCCTCAACTATTAATCCAACTATGATATTAAAAATCTAGTAGATCCTCAATATCTAAGAGTCTCTCAATAGATGAATGATAACAGAAGTAACATTTTATCCAATTAGTAGATCCTCAAGCCTTGAAGGTCCCCAAAATTATGCTCAATTACACTCCTCCAGTGAGTTGAGAGCCTTAATATATATCTCATAAATCTACTATCAACTTTGTTAGAAATGGATAATTTGATCAATGATAGAATCTATTAACAATATTGATTTATTTTATCCTTTTATCAGTAAAAATATATTTAACCATGAATGTCACAAAACATTAAGAAATAAACCATTTTAAGATCCAAATCCTAATTTTCTACATACATGCATATATGATCATGTGTTTTCCTCAATAAGAACTCCTCATCACACAAAAACCTCACAATGTTTCATGATTCATGGTCACTCACTCTTCAACCCTGAAACCTATACTTTCATTTATTATACATGATTACACAATAACTACAAAAAAAATTCATCCCTATGCATTCACCTTTCATACACTTCTTACAACTTGGTGCATTATATACCATTCATGCGATACTAAAAATATAGCCTTTCCTACCGTGATAGAAGCATAATATTCATACTAAAACCCCATGATGAACATCTTTCTTCAATGACCACTTGGGAGTGACTTTTTTTACTTTTTTTTACCTTTTTATTTAGTTTAATGATTTTTATATAAAAATTTAATTCTTATTACTTGTATTGTTTTTGTGTTTCTTAGGTAGTGTCAGAGAGAAAAAAAAACAAAGATGAAATGACATATTTACACACATTAGGGCGCACTACAATGCTCGAGCATGAGAAACAACAAGTACGTTCATCCGAATTAAAACAATTTCCTTATTTATAACATGTCATCATAATTTATTCATGCATTCCCTTGGTTAGTCTATGTATCCTGGAAATCACATCTTATACTAGGAGAAGACTTGTCTATTTTTTCTAAACAAGTAGTATATTTCCTTGAAACCCATTTCAGAAAACCATTTCAGAAAACCACCAATTGGTTATGACTGCCATTTACCTCAATGTTTGTAGGTCTTTGTTGCAACTCACTTCAATCCAATTTTTTGAATTTCTCATATATGGTTGTAATCCAAATTTGGGCATTTCTCATATGTAGAAAGCAGTATTGGGCATTGAAGGTCTTGTACCTCGTGCCAAATTATTCTGCTCCAGTAGAAAAAAAAAGATGGAACTGCAGTTAATTCACAAACACAAGATAAAATTGTAAGTTTTTTTATTTATATTTCAAACATTTATACGAAATTCATAATTTAATATGTTTATAATTTCAACAGTCTGCCTTGGAGGTCATGGATGAAAAGGAAGCTGACAACTTAGGGCCAAATGATCATTTGAGTCAGGTGTTAGGTCCGGAGCATCCAGGAAGAGTCCGTTGTAGACCAGGCAAAAACATTGCCCCCTCTAGGTATTGTTCATCATCGGAATCCTCTACGTCCTATGAGTTGGAAAGCTCTGCTGAATTAGATGCAACAAAGAAAATGGTATTAGAGGAGTGTGAAAAAAGTAAGCTAATGAATGAACATTTCATGAAAGAAATGTTAGTTTTGAGTTAGTTACTACCATCAGAGGCTGCTGCCACTTTTCATTCATGTATGGAATCAATGCGCTCTTTAAATTATGCCTCGGGTGATTCCCATGAGGGTCCTAGTGGCGGTCAAGGTGGTGGTGATGGAGTTGGTGAGGATGTTGGAGCTGGTGAGGATGTTTCTGATGCTGTTGTTGGTGATGAGATTGCTGCTGATGATGCTGATGGTGCGGTTGGTGATGATGTTGATGATGATGATGATGATGATGGACATGAGGATGATGATGATGGCGATGGGGGGGATATTAATCCCCTCCATTTTTGACTTAGCAGAGAGACTTCTGTTGGAGTTTATTTTTTTTTGTATTGGTGGACTGCTGTATGTGAATTTCTTTATGAAATGAAATGCATTTTGGATTATATTTTCATCAGGGTTGTTATTTGAAGTGTATCGACCTGAGCTCTCATATATATAATATCAGTCTGAAGAGTGCCAACCTGAGCTCTCATATATAATATCGGTCTCTCTAACAGTGTGTTATGCCCCTTCATAATGTTTCCCATGCATGATTTTTAAAAGATTTGGCCAGCCCATATGGCGAAACCATGTCCAATGTATATTTCGGGTAAAATTACAATTTCCTTTAACATTGATTTATGTTTTTCTTCACTGTAAGAGGTGTAAGAGGTGATGGTTGATTGAAAATTTCTACACATATTGATTTACAAATTCTGTTTAGACTATTTGAAAATTTCTGTTATTTGGGTTGTCTGGGCAGGGGGGGAGGGCTAGGCAGTGGGGAGGGAGGGGGAGGGGCTGGGCATGGGGGGAGGGGGAGGGGGGATGGGCAGGGAAAGGGCTGGACAGGGGGGAGGGGGAGGGGGAGGGGGAGGGGGGCTGGGCAGGGGGAGGGCTGGGTAGGGGGGATTGCTGGGCAGTGGGGAGGGAGGGGGAGGGGCTGGGCATGGTGGGAGGGGGAGGGCTGGGCAAGGAAAGTGCTGGGCAGGGGGAGGGGGAGGGGGAGGGGGAGGGGGGCTGGGCAGGGGGAGGGCTGGGTAGGGGGGAGGGTGAGGGCTGACCAAAACTGAGGTTTCCATCTGACAACACTCACTGAAAACGGCTTACAACACTTATCGCCTATGATAAGTAGTTTGAAAAAATAAATTCTGTTTGTTTTGTTTCTGTAGTAGCAGTTGCACTTTTATTTCAGAAGAAGACCATTTAAGTTGCAGAAAAGCAATTTCTCAATAAGAAATCTGGAAACATCATGCCAGATTGTTCTAATCAGCTGTGGTTTTGGTGTAGCCCGAGTCGGTGGATGGTTTCTTGCGGTCACTTGGCCTGGGGAAATGTTCAATCACATTCAAAGCTGTGGAAGTGAGGGTTATTTATTTTAGCTTTTGAATTCAACTCATGTCTACACATTCTTTCTTTTCTGTTTTAATGTTTTCATGTTTTCTAGGTTGACATGGTAGCCCTGTTACACATGGGTGATGGGGATCTTAAGGCTTTGGGAATTTCAATGGTAAATGACTTATTATTCCTTCATGTTCTTTGATCATAGGTTTTTAATGTTCATTTTAGGAGGCCAATACTGTTTGTTGGGGGCATCTGATTTCTGTATTATATTTTTTAAAATTATTTTCTGTTTGCCTCAATTGGAGGTGACAATTTTTAACTTCACATGATATCTGGACATGACATGAGTTAAACAGGTTTGGGTTAGACATAAAGTGGTTCAGGTTGTGAAATACTAGAGAGAGTAAACTAAAAATTATCCAATCTACCCTACTTCATTTTCTATACATTTCATATTTATATACATTCCATTTTGGTTAAAATACACTACTGGAATGTATAGAAATTCTATTAAGAAAAGAAAGAATGTGTAGACTCCCAAGAATGTGTAAATTCCATTTTGGTGTTCCCAAGAAGGTGAGCATCTTTTATTTTAACCAAAATGGAATGTATAGAAATTCTACCCCAACGGTTTTTATTGAACCGTAGGAATAGAGGGCCGGATATTTTTCCCTACCGATGCTCTTCCCCTTCACTCGTCGGGCCGCAACTCCCCCTCCCCCATATGGTCCCTCCCCTGCGTTTCCCTCAGTTGACTCCCCTTATCCACCTCCATTCAGTGAGTATCCCCCCTCCTCCGGATGGCATGCATCCCCCCTCCTCATCCTCCTCCAGTCCATGCGCACCCCCCCTCCTGCACTGGTCCACACGCTCCCCCCTAGGTCGAGTGATTTCCCCTAGGTCGAGTGATTTCCTCACTCAATCGACGACTGAAGCTTCATAGGACTTTTTCTCCCGGGAGTAAGATTATCCCAATACGTGTCATCTGTACCCAGTTGGGTGCTTTTAACCCATGGATCATCGGTAAGTGTTCTCACTTCTAGGGTCCCAACAGATTGCTTGATTCTTGGTATCTGGGTTTCTAATTTTTCAAATATGTATTCTTAGGTCTTTAAGTGTAGTATTCCATGGATTATGCCCTCTAAAATTGATCACACTCCATATAAAGGTAGGTGAATCTTTGTATTTTCTGTCATTTATCGATCCATGCATGCTTGATGCTTTTAAAAGAATTTTTAATATAAATTTTTGGTATTTGATGTTCATGAGGATTTCTATTAATCATACTTTCAATCTTGATTTCTTAAAGCCATGTTTTAAGGGTTATTTAAAAGTATAAAAACAAATTGGTTTTACATGCCACCCATCATGTGTTTGATGTAATGCATCATATGAATTACAAAAATGTTATTAAGCTTGAATATGATAAAAAATACCCATTTTTCGAGGTTTATAAAATCATTGGGCACAAATTTTATAATTTTTTAGTGGTTAGGAAACAAGTGGATCCCCCACTTCCTAGTGACTGGAAAGAGGTCCGGTATAATAAAAAATATAAATAAAAATCGGACAATCTTGAGACCTCTAGGAAAAACAGGAGGTTTGGGTCAAAAAAGACAACATTTTTGCTCCATTAGAAGGTAAATCTTGGAGTGATGCTATAGAAGAGGAGGAATCCCTCCCCACTGATTTCAACATGGAAAATGATATTGATGAGAAGGTCTCTAAGGTCCTACATGCTCATGATGTCAATGAAACCAATGACAATAAGACCACTACACTTTCTAACCAATACCTGAATGCTCATGAATTTGTCTCATGTATAGAAACTAGCAAAGGAATTGCTTGAAAGACTCAGGAGGCTTCTAATCCTGTCATCCCTGCTGATACCAAAAAAAAAAACATTTATTCTACAAGGTATGTCATCCTGAGAAGCAAGAGCAATCTGGCTGAAAGGGCTCATGTTAAACCTGACAATGGCCTGGTAAGTTCTCTAAAACCCCAGCATGTGAATGACTCACTTATTTTAGCTGGATCAACATCTCTCATTTCCTGTTCTCCTGAAGTTAACACTGTGGTTCCATCTCATGCTAGCAGTTCCAAGATTGCTCAAATAGGTACCCCTAATCACCCTCTCCCTGCACTGCTTAGCACTAATTGCATAGTCACTGAGAGGTCTTTTCTAACTGATGCTGATAAATATGTTTCTTCTGAAATGGGCAAAACTAGCATGGACCCTTTATATAATACTGCTTTTGTCCATACTATTTCTCCTGCTATTATTTTGCATTCTTCTACAGAAAATTCTGCTACTCCTACTGCTGGACATCTTTTTCTCAACACTCATGTTATATCCTAACTGAACTCATATTTACTGTGGAGATAAATTGACTATTGTGATGTGAATTATGGTTTTCAGAGCATTGAAGGTTCACAAAATAGAAATATATTCACCAAAATATTGGCTAGTGTCAGGTTGAAAGGATTGATGTGTAGTCAATGATAACATTACTAATATATGAAACACCAAAAAAAAGTTTATAAATATAAATATATTCTTAGTGGTTTAGAATACTGGTGAACTCTCTTGAAGAAAATTTCTCAAAAAAAGACTCTGGAATTCAATCGAAGTAAATAGTTGAGGAAAAAAGTGTTATGAGAAATCAATAAAGAAAATTTTATACAGATGATCATTATGAAGGTGGGATATTGGTGTTACCATTATAACCAGTTGGAGTTTCATATAATCTACTACTAATTATATATTATTATTATGAAAAATCACATTTATGGAAAAGTGGTAAACCATTTGAGATTACATACAGACATCACCAAAACAAATATGAAATAGTCAAATAACTGAACTGTAATTTAATCCTATTAGAGGATTTAACTCTTAGGTGACTCCATTTTAGAGGTGAATCCTTCTCACACCGATCTTAATTAAGATAGATTTCAATGTTTTATGGTACGTTGTCCAAAGTCTGGATGAGATCTTCCTCAAAAATAATCTTCCCATTGAAACCATTTTCTAGTATGCCAAGATGATTGTGGATCCAGACACCTTTATCCTTGGAGTGGCTAGCCTGAAGATGCCTCCCCAGTAACTGGTCATATTCCTCTTATGTAGTAATTACCTGAAGGATCTTGTCACAAAAAGCTTCCTTACAGTTGATGATGTTTCCAACTAATCATATTCTATCAATTCCTTATCACACTAAGGGATATCAAATTCAGTAACCTCCTTGACAGCATGCACCCGGTCATATATAGATTAATCTTATGCTGAAGAGTCAAGCCCCTTAGATGAGTTTACCTCTTCTGGATTGGAAACCTTTAGAGGTATATTTCCTTTGCTTGAGGATTGAGTAACAGGAGGGATAGGTAATAAATAGTAATATTTCATTCTACACATCCTTTGAGAGTGCTAGATAAACCCTTATGGATCGATAAGAGTGTTTCCCCCTTCCTTTAAGTGGTTATAATTTATTCCCCATCCATGTCCACTTCCTTAGGCTCAATGACCGCATCTGAATTAGAATACCTTTCTTTATTGGGAGCCTCCAAACTCTTATAGAGGTTCACATCTTGGGAATACACCAAATCATTCCTTTCCTCAAGTGTATGTCCTTCTACTCTCAACACTGAAAACTGGTTTTTAAAAAGTATGACCCTTCCTTCAGACTTAACCATATCATTATAGGATGGTCTTGAATGCAAGACTTGTACTAGAATGTCTGGACCTGTGGGCTTCTCATATCCACATCATATAAATTGAGGTTACTTGTTAGTGTCTTCCCAGTCCCAACAATGAGGTCCACCAGGACCTTAGTCATCATAGACTTTTAAGTTCACTACCACTTCATTGATAGAGCGGACTGAAACCAGATATCCCACCATATCCACATCCAAGGATGCCTCCCTTTCCATTCTATCTACCTACACTGAATCCCCTAGCTTTCCAAGCATCAATGGGTTGATACCCAAATAATGGATCAAGCAGGAGAAGAAATCCATGACCCATGAACATGAATCCTTAGGCTTATCACCCTACACTACTATTGGAGTCACCATAGAATGGTAATGCAGGTGTTGATCCACTCCTAGAGTACTTGGACCCTCCCAGGAGCTGACTTCGAGAACCTTTGTAATGGAAGGATAAACCTGATAATGAATAAGATGATCCTATTTAATAATTGGTCCTTATTGATAGTTGACACCCATGTAACACTTCATTATATCAAAAAAATTTAGAGACCATGGCATCATTAGAAACCTTATCATTTGGGGGATGGAAAATCGTTTATGAGGCCTTTCCACCCAGATTTTCAATAGCTAGAGAATTGGGAGATGTATACCCATTCTGTGGAACTTCATTCATTTACCATGGGTGAATTGATCGACCATGCCAATAAACATTGGATAAGTACCCCAAATGGTGCCATGAAGAGAAGAAGTCAGTCCAAATTTGGGCATCCTCTATAGATATCAGCAACATTGGTAACATTCAAATTTCTGGGGGTATTTATACTTGGAATAAGCATACACTCAATGGTAGAATGTCCTGTAAACTTGATAGGTGCTTTGTGTTGGTTAATGATGGAACTGATTCTTGTTTTATATATGGTTTTACTCTATTCTAAAAACATTCAGGTCATAATTCATTAATTATTGATGTTTTTACAATCTAGAAGGGTTGATACTGTTCTGTTGTGATCCGGTTGGCTGCTCTCACTTTAGCACACTTTCTTGAAGTTTTCATTAGTAATGAAAGTTCAGTTTTTTTGTTCTGATATTCTATTCTGGTTTGGAAATCTCTTCTAATGTTTTAATAGGTAGAAACAATGCATTGAGATTCCATTTTTTTTCACTTTAGTTTGCATTTTGGCTTTTTCATTCTGTTTTCCAGGATCAAGGTGAGATTCCTTTGTCTGCTTCTGTTTTTGGGCATTTTGGCTTTTGAATTCTGGTTTGAAGGATCATGGTGAGATTCCATTGAGATTCCTTTTGTCTGCTTCTGTTTTTGGGTTCTGGATTTCTGTTTTTGGGTTCTAGATTTCTGTTTTTGGGTTCTGGGTGAACTGTGTGAGCTGCTTCTGTTTGCAGGTAAACCATATATACCCACAGTTATATAAACCGTAGGTATATATGCTGTTGTGAAACAATATATACCCACGGTTCTTAACCGTGGGTATATATGTTGTGCTTTTAAAATGTATACCCACGGTTTACAGAACCGTGGGTATAGACCTATTGCGACGGCCCTGCAGCGCATGGTTTTTGAAACCGTGGGTATACTCTATACCCACGGTTTTAAGGGCTATACCCACGGTTTAAAACCGTGGGTATAGGTGATATTTCCAATAGTGACAGATCCAGGGGAAAAAATCCACCCTACTGGTCAAAAAAACAAGCATAGAGGGACCCTCTACGTCGTGAGAGGTCAAAGTACGCAAAGAGGATCTCAACACGCACCTAGGGCCCACACGACGTGTGGCCCCAAGTTAATGCCAACCAAGAGCACGAACGTCTCAGGTACAAACTACACGTACCTCCAAGCGCTCCCGTATACTCCCAGAGTATACCTCACTTTCAGCCCAAGGGCTATCGTGCACCCGGCAACCAACGTCAACGCGAAGGCGTGATGTAACATCTCCAACTTGCCGCCTCAACGATTGGGACACGACCCACCACATCTTTTCACTCACACGGGAGTGCACGTGATCACACGGCAAGGGTTCTCTGAAAACATGGTGAGAAGAACCGCCATCAGAGCACCTTTCACATTTACACATTTAATATGATCATGCGAGAGGGTCTGCATAACCAAACGGATTGCACCGTTGTAATCCTCGCGAAAAAACACGCGAGATAGACTACTTACTCTCCTCAAATGGGTATCCGATGGAAAATTCGCCAACACCGCCTCACGCCCGAACGGCGTCCCGTGATCACGAGCCCCGACCCCAAAAACAATCGGGCGCATCGCACCATTGTGACCCCCATGGGAAAACTCGTCAAAAGCACTAATCACATGAGTGAAATGGATGTCCGGAGAATAAAGTGTGTTCCGGTGCACCACACACGAGCGGTGCTACGTGAGACCCGATTCCCGGTCATGAAACTCAATGGACGGATCACACCATTGCGATCCTCTCGAAAAAGTACACAAGTTTGACGAATCAGTTGTCCAAAACGGAAACTCGATGATAAAGCTGGAAATCACCGTCAACTCCCGAAATGGTCCTCGCGGGGCCCGCACCATCGTGCTGAATTAACTCGGGTGGATTTCACTAAAGAAATGCCCTCGGGAAAACACCCAACATCGGCTGCTCGCATGCCCCAAACGGACGCCAGATTAAAAAGTCGTGAAACGCTACATGCACCTCCAAAGATGGGCCGTGGGGCCCACGCCTCAACTCCAGCTTCAATGCCTGAAACCACCCTGGAAAGCTTCGCCTCGGCGCCAGGGTCCCAACGCCACTAATTACACTCAATGCAGACGTCGGATGCGTCCGCGCCGCTCAAAACAAGACCACAAGAAAAATGAAAATTCACATAAAGTTATCACCGCGCCACCGGGCCCCCTCGTTTCAGGAATTAAAAATTTCCTAAACCATCTCAAAAAGTCCGTCTCGTCAATACGGTCCCACTTCCACAGACGGACTGAAAATCGGACACCCGTAATGAAAATTACGGGCGTCAGAAGTGGGGGAAACGGATCCCCTCGGGATGGACCGGCCTGGGCCGGCCGGTCCGCCCGGCCTGGGTCGGCTCGCGCTGGCCGGCTCGGTTCGGAGCGCCGGCCCGTGGCTCTGCCGCGTGGGCCGACCGTGGACCCTCGGTCTATGCGGACCGTCCTTCGTGGCCGATCATCTCCTGTGCAACGACCCGCGAGACGCTGGTCGTGTCTCCTCCGTGGGGTCGCACTGCGACCCTGGTTCTCCTCCCCGTGCCAACGCGCCCGGGCGCCGCCTAAAGACCCCGCCGCCACGCCGAAGGCCGCTGGAGCCCGCGACCAGATCCGCCGTGGCGCCTGAAGCCTGAGCCGCCGCCGCGCCGCCTGAAGCCCAAGCTGCTGCCGCGCCGCCTGAACCATGGAGCGCTGCTGCTAGAACAGGGCGTACAACCGCGAAGGGTCGCCTAACCACCCAAGATTCACCGGAAAACACCTCCAAAACACGCATTCTTCTCCGGACGATTTCGGATGCCACGGAGCTCAGAATTCAAATCCGAAAGATATGTTGGAAATGGAATAAAATCCACTACACATTCATGGGATTTGTTTGAAAATCCGCCGGATTTGTCGCGCCTCGCCGGAGTTGCCTCGCCGGAGTGGAGGAGGAGAGGGAGGGATGCCTCCTGTTACTGTACAGGTGAGGAAGAAGAAGAGAGAGGGGGTGCGTTAAGCATTTAAATAGAAAACACTTAACCACCCGCCCGTCGGCCCAAACCTGAACTCCCAACGAGGTCAGGATTAAGCCTCCCCTGAACTAAAAACCATGCTCTGAAAAGAACGGAAGTCTCGAAATTTTAATCTGAGACCCCGTTCAAAAGTTATAAAACTGAACATCAGAGGCTGCCAAATTACAAAAACGCCCCTAGGGCCATTTTTCACATACGGCCCGCGCCCACAAAACTTATACCCCTCATAGGATAAACGACACATTCCAAACTCAACGGTGCCATTGGTTTTCCAATCCAAGACACCGTTTAAGAGATACTCGTGTTTAACCATTAAATGAATAAATTAATTTATTAATTTATCCGTTTAACGTTCCGAAAGCGAGTGAGGGGTACAAACATCCCACACCGACAAGTCTTATGTCGTTCCTAGGGTAAAAACCCCATTCCGAACCCATCCGTACACTCGGATCTCTGATCTGACGCACTATTTAGGAGTTATCATATTTATTTGGCATTTCTAGTGTGAACACACTGAAAATTTAATTCCGGCCACTCCGGGGATCTAAATCGCATGCCGTCTAAAGGTGCTGCTCTGGAATATCATCAAGAATATTCCAAAGTCTTTCACAGAAAAAACCAGGTTCTTACACAAAATATCACATGAGAGTGGTGATTTAGGTTTCTCACAAGCTGACTACTAAATTGGCTATTCCACTTGATGATCTTGATATTACAATGATCATAGATGTTATTAGAAATTTCATAGCATGGCTGTCTAATCTTATAAATACACATGAGGTATGCCTAATTTTTTTTTCATATAAAAACAGTTTATAATAAAAGGTATAAAGTGAGGTATGATATTATATATGGATAAATCCATGGAGAAACAAAAGGTTAAATAAAAAAAATCTAGTGAATCGGTAAAAAACGACCTTCCAAGAGTAGCTTCTCCCCGTCAGTTCCAGAGAAACATTTATTTTCATTAAAACTTCATATAGAGACCACATTTAAAGATAAAGATATGTATTATATTTAATATGAAGACTAAATATATGGAAGTTTCTTTATATATGGAATTGGTCTTGACACTCTAAATTAGATTCTCAAGCATGAATGGTTGAGCGTTTAAGTTGTGAATACACACATAAGGTACATTTTCATAATACATCTGTCTAAATTGTGAGCTAATATGTTTATTAAATTTAATAAATATTCATATTTTCTATAGGTCTTTATATTAAAACTATATAAAAGGGAAGATCATGTGAAGCATGATTTGGATTCATTAATCCCTATATCAATTCTACAAAAGAAATTACTTTGAATGATGAACACATTAGGAAGAAAAAAATGAGTTACTTGAAGAGTTTATTCAAAAAGTATCAAAATATATAAACTTTCTGATTCCTATAATAAAAATAACAACTCTACAATCTAGTCACATAAAATATATTTTTAATTTTTTCATTACATATTTTTTTTTGTTTTTTTATGGAGCCCTATATGTCGATCACAGTCAATATGGACACCCTGAATATTTTTTTGGATCCAATGCATGGATATCCATCCAATAGACCACACACATTGTGTATTGTGAATATTTAATAAACTTAAATCAAAATTTTATAGATAAATTATAATTATATGTTTTAGTTTATGTTTTAACAAGAATTTTATTATGATAGGGAAATCACTCAATATAGTCTAGATCGTGGCATGAAGTTGATGACCAAAGAGATAAAGCCTATGAATTACTAAAAATGGGAACAAATTAAGGTATATATAGAAATATTTAACTATCAAAACATTTAATTTTTTTTTACTTATTTTGGTAAATGTTTATGCAGTATTCAGACCAAGATAATGTCATCGATTATAAATATTATGTTTGAAAATTTATTTGAGAGACCATAAAGAATGAAAATAATTTCATCACCCTAAGAGTAATTTATTAAGGTAAATAAAATTTCATTAAATATATTTCAAATTCATTTTTTATCTATATTTTCTCAATACTATCAAGATTGCAGATAAACTAGATACTCAAAAGAAGAAATAATTGTTTTAGTGATGAGTGGGTAGTGTACTTTTTGTCAGAATGTATACCAACAAAAAATTTAGGTGATTACCAATTATGTTTGTGATATAGTATGATTTATATAAATAAAAATATACTTGGTGTTTGAATCATTATTTTCAAGATTATTATATATTATTTTTAATCTCCTTCTCAAAGAAAAGTATAATGATGGAAATAACTTTTTTTAAAAGCACTGAACTGCAAATAATAAAATTGTTGGGAAATGGTGGAGGTGGAGGTAGAGGAGGAGGAGGAGGCAGAGTCAGAGTTGAAGACCAACATGATGGAGGAGGCAGAGGTGAGGACTGAGATAAAGAACAAGGATAATGATGAGTTGAAGCGCTGTCTTTCAAACAATAAAATTGTTGGGAAATGAAGTAGAATGAGGGTCATACCAAGATTTTGTTTGAGAACAATTGTTGAAAAGTGCACACAACACTTGTCACTTTTTGTAAGAGCTATTGTGTAAGTGTTTTAGGTGGATTATTGATATAATGTTTTACAACACTTATTTAAGTGATTTTATATAGGGTTCTAATCCACTTGTAAGATCATTTTGTGTTAGAAGCTTCAATATCTCCACTACTATTATTAAAGAAACATCTGTACAACCCCCTAATTATTAAAATGGTATATAATACAACTTAAATGTTTGAATAAATATTAGTGTAATAAACCACTGAAGTCAGTAGGTGTATGAGAGAACTATTGGTGGAAAACCAACATTAATATATCCGGGTTATCAAGGAGGTACGTTGTCAAAGTGTTCGTTATC
Source organism: Viscum album (assembly GCA_963277665.1). Classification (NCBI taxonomy): domain Eukaryota; kingdom Viridiplantae; phylum Streptophyta; class Magnoliopsida; order Santalales; family Viscaceae; genus Viscum; species Viscum album. The sequence goes on along the minus strand of OY728120.1, from coordinate 457,405,772 downwards.
AGTTTAAAATTTATATTTTAATACAGAAAAGTGTCACTCACTAAAAAGTGAAAAAACAAACCTGAATTATCTTGATAATTTAGGAAAACAATTCATAATTAATTTTTGATATATAGGAATAAATCTCATGTCAAACCCACACACGATGCAACCTGTATGACTAAAATTGCATGTTTCTAGTTTAAAATGACATTTCAGTAAAAAAGTAGACATACCGAAAACCAAGGAAACCCATTCAGATTATTTTTATACCTTTGGAAAATTATCCATAATTCATTTAAGATATGTAAAAATTATCCACACCTCAATCCTATGCACGATGTGACCGGTATGACTCAAAGATTATCTTTTTATTCAAAATTGAAGTTAATTTTAGTAGGAAAAAATCCAACATACTCAAAACTGAGAAAAAATATTTGTATTGTTCAGGTAATTTAGAAAAAATTACCAATAAGTCATTTTTGATATTTATGAATCATCCAAAACTCAATATGACTCATGATGTGATCGGTATGACTCAAAGTGTCCATTATCAGTTTAAAATTGACATTTTAATGTAAAAAGTGTCACTCAATGAAAACTGAAAAAACACAATCAGATTGTTTTGATAATTTAGGAAAATGAATCATAATTCCTTTGTGATGTGTAAGAATCAGTATTATGTCAAACCCACACACGATGCAACCTGCATGACAAAAATTTAATTTTTCCAATTTAAAATGACATTTTAGAAAAAACATAAGTGGCATACTCAAAACCAAGGAAACACATTCATAATGGTTTTATAATTTATGAAAAAAATATATAACTCATATAAAAATGAAATAATCAGCTAAACCTCAATCCGACACAGAGTGTGACCGATATGACTCAAAGTGTGTCTTTTTATTCAAAATCAACATGAATTTTAGTGAAAAAAACATACATACTCAAAACTAAGAAAACACTTTCAGATTATTTTGGGACTTTTTTAAAATGATCCATATGTCATTTGTGACATGTAAAAATTAGAAAAAACCTCAATCCAACTCATGGTGTGACCAATATGACTCAAAGTGTCCGTTATAAGTTTAAAATAGACATTTTAATACAAAATAAATCCACACAATGAAAACCAATAAAAAACACTCATATTGTCTTGATAATTTAGTAAAATGATTCATAATTCATTCATGGAATGTAGGAATGAGTCTCATGTCAAAACCACACACAATGTGACCTGTATGACTAAAATTGAAAGTTTCTAGTTTAACATTACATTTTAGTAAAAAAAAGTGGCATACTAAAAAATGAGGAAACCCATTAGATTTTTTTGATACTATAGTAAAATTATCCATAAGTCAATTGATACATGTCAGAGTCATCCGTACATCAATATGACACATAGTGTGACTAGTGTGACTCCAAGTGCATCTTTTTATTCAAAATTATCATTAATTTTAGTGAAAAAAATTTTGACATACTAAAATCTAAGAAAACACATTTAGATTGTTTTGGTGATTTAGTATAATGATACATAGGTCATTTTTTATGTGTAGGAATCAACCTCACCTCAATACAGCTCATAGTGACTCCAAGTGGGCCTTTTTATTCAAAATTGACATTAATTTTAGTAATAAAAAATAGGAAAACTCTATAATAGTGTTTTTATATAATATTTTCTTTTTCTTGTATTTTTGTTGTAAATTTTATATAATTTAAATTATGAATTTCTATCTGATTTTTCTATTTTTTTCTATTATTTTTGCGCTCTTTATAGTCATTTATTATGTTTTTATATCACACTACATTCCATTTTTCTAGTGCTATAGAGTGATTTAGTATTAAATTATAGTATTTACCTTTATTAGTGCTTTTAATATCACTTATAAAGGGACCCTTTATTAGTTTTTTTAGAAGTGTTGGTAAATGGACCCTTTGTGAGTGCTTGTAAAAGCACTGATAAATATAACCTTTATCAGTGCTAATTAAATGCATTGATAAATAGGGTCCTTTATCAGTGATTTTCTATCAATTATAAAGTCCTTGTACTTTTACCCATGTTGCAGTAGTCATCACTTTATTTGTGCTGATAAAGGCCTATTCAAGTGTTATTAAAGGCCTCTTTTGTAGTAGTGGAGGAAATCATCATGTCACTATCGAACTCTCAGAGTTAGAGGTGAGAAATAGTTCATCTGAAAAAACTCAACCTCCATCACTAGAACTAAGGGTTGAAGCACATAAAATGAGGTTTACCATAACAAAAATTCAAGGTCTAAAAGGTCTCCATATCCCTATGTAGGTACATGCACATGGAGGATAATTTTCACTCCTTACAAGGACTCACGGTGAAATCATCTCTACCACCGTTAGTTTCTATCCTTTTTTTCCTCCACTCTGGAGAGAGAGGAGAGACACCGAGATTAGGGTTGGAATCCTCAGATTGTGATTTCCCAGACTCAGATGCCACTTAACGGGTGCCCTGAGCTCGATGGGCCACATGGCCTCAAGTGCATCTGTACAAACACCAGAGGCTACTGACTAGCATTGAGGTATGATGGTGTGTTCGTGGGGAGAGTATTCACTCATTAAAAAAGTGTAGCACAACTGATGAGAGTAAACATGGGTAAATAGCAGAAGCCACACAAGTAAATAGAAGGCATAACAGAAAATAGATACAATAATAATAATAACTGTAAAGATGGAATAACATTTAACAATTGATGATATGTCATATCACTAGAAAACCTTAAAACATGGATACAATATAGTAGGTATAACATTTTCCACAATAGTATAAAGTAAATCAAAGACTATCCCAAGCATCTCGAGCTTTGGATCGGTCATCTACTATCAAGCTCCATCCTAAATAAAAATAAATCAAGTGTTTGTAGCCGTATGATTCCCTTTGTCAACACCTACAACCATGTAATATTCCTCGGGTACCAATCACTTCCCGGAGAGAGTGGGAGATAAATCTTAGTGGGCCATCACCGATGGTGTCTATAACATTCAACCCCTATAATGGAAATGTAACAGTGTGAAGGCATGCATATATAATTTAAAGTAGTAAAATGTAACTAAATACCCAAGTACGTACTTCAACCCTCGGCTGGTGTATGATCATGTTAAAAATTAATTATTTCATTATTATCAGTTTGTAAATAAGTCACAAGTTAACTATTGCAATGGTTCCAAGTTGTAACAAAGAAACCTATAGTAATATTTAGTAGTGAAGTCCCAAGGTAATAACCAAGGTGATGTAGACCATAAGGGTTTCCAACTTAGTAATAACTATAGCCTAGCATGGGTAAGAGTATAATCCAAGGATCATAGTCTAAGGCATTCCACAATGAGGTGCCTACTAAATCCAAGGTGAGCATCCAAGGTAAAACGGGGTTAAGCAGAGATAGAGACCTATGGGCTATAACCATGGAACCTACTTGTCAATGTTATATCCAAGGAGTGTATCCAAGGCATCCTTTAATGATATGAATGGATCCAATGGTGTGATACCGAGCTTCCAAGAATAGAAAAGGATTATGATCTAGGTGGGTATCAACCAAAGCAAACTATATCCTTGAATCAGAATGGGGTTCTCAAGTGATCATGGAATTCTCTGATCAGAATCCAATTCAAGCTCTAGTTAGGCCATTCCTGTTTGATTATGATGTCGTGTAATATTTCATTGCGTTCAAGGCCCACCTTTCATTATCATGATAAGTTCAAGTAGCATGCAACCTTTTAATAAACTCATTTGGTTCAATCCCTTTCTTTCATTTGTGTGATAAGGTCAAGTAGCATTCAACCTTTTAATCAAGTCATTTGGTTCAAGCCTTGACTTTCATTAGTGTGACATGGCCAAGTAGAATGAAGCCATTCATTTAATCCATTTCAAGAATATTCCACATTCAAGTTTCATTCATCTACCTTCCATTAATGTGGTAAGGGGTGATATAGATATGAAATAAACTATTCATTTACATTTAAGGCAATCATATACTTAGTATACTTTCCAATTCACATTTCACATTTTATTTTAAAATTGAATCACTTAACTTAGATGGGTCAAGTGGTGAGAATACATGGTACTTTTCCATTATGAAATTAAATATATAAACCAAGAAATTTAATATAGAAAATATTACCCTTATAATGGTCAAGCCAAGTCATGTCTGAAAAGTGGATCAAATGTGTCAAAACACTAAACAAAAAATATGGCATAACCTTCAGTATGTAAAGGATTGTGTTGTGGGTGTTGTAAAGACCCAGAAATTTCAAGGAATATTTTTTAATTTCATTGGAATTTTACGAGTCATCTGTTTTTGACGGCACCTTATTCCGAGGCCCAGTGTACCTGGAACCAATTTACAAAGTTTATCTCGGGTACGTTCAGTGAACGGACGAGCGGGTTTTTCTAACCTTTGAACCAATGCTCGGTATCGAAATCCGAGGGCATCGATGAACTTGCAGCACCGGTAATTGCTTAAGGGAATCTTAAGCGTAGTTGCGTTTTGTCGTGTGAGGTGGTTAATTTTTGGGGGTTTGATAAGTCTTAAATAAATTGTAGTGTTACAATTTATTTTATGTGGAAGTTAAATTCTCCATAGGGAAGCTGGAGGTGGGGCCAGACCACACCTAACTTCCCATGAGAGGGTATGACCAAGGGTGGTGGGGTCCACCCGGAACCCTAACCCCTTCACCTCCCAAGCATTAATGAGGTCATCTATCCTCCCATAATGTGTGCCAACCCATTTAGTTAATGTCTTGAATTAATTTGGGTGTTTATAATTCTTTTTGAATTTTAAACCTTTCACCCTTCTCTCTCTATTAAATTTTCCAACCCATATAATTAATACTTTCATTAATTATTTTGGAGTGTCAACAATTCTTTGAATTGTTTATTTTTTGCATGGTAATGTTTTTATTAAAGGGGACTTGTAAATATTTGTGGAGAAAATATTTTGGGTGGGGGAAAACCTATGGAAAAATTGGAGGAGAGTTCCATCCTTCCAACAAAGAACGTTCTTGACGAAGAACAACGCCTCTTCGATGAAGAATGCCTCCGGCGGAGAACACAAAGTCACTGAGGACATGCCTTTCCTTCTTCTTCCTCCGTGTCAAGGGAGGAGATACTACCGCGGTGAATGTCTCCATCGACGATGACTCTTCCTCGAACGTCAATGAACCAACATCCTTTTCCTTCCATGTTATCGTAAATGAACGACGAACAACTAAAGGTAGAGAATTAATTTTTGAATGATATTAAACCCATGTTTGTTTCCTTATAAAACAAATAATGCTGATCAACCCAATATTAAGTTGATCCACTAATGTTTTAATTGTGGGTTGGGAATTTTGGTATGCTTCAAATTTATTTAAGAGATCGTGGAATGATTTGATTCAATTTTATTTAAATAAATATTGATTGTTTGTTCTTTATAAACCCTGTTTAATCTTGGTTAATTGATAATGCCTAATGTGGAGGGCGTGGGCCGAACAAACACGGCCCGACCACCCTCCACAGATTGTTGTCGATGTGTAGATTGACGACGACAAAGAAACGAGACTGAAAAGGAAATTTAAAGCCTCTGAAGTGAAGATCGGGTCCCGGGAGGTCCGCTGGCGAAGACGGCGGGCAAAACGGGCCACCGGAGCGCATCTGGTGGTCTGCGGAAACTGGCGGAGGCACACCACGCCGGCGCATCGGCGTCAGCAACCTGCGGCGGCAGCGCGATGCTGGAACAGAACTGCCACAGCTGAGCTGCTGTGGCAGACCAAACAGGAACAACTTAGCCATTCCGAAAGCAGAGGGGCGTGGCTTAAATGCCGCTCCAGCTGGCCGCCAACTCCCCCCGGCCGGACTAGGGTAGGCCAAGCGGACCGGACCACCAGCGCTGGCTGGGCCGGGCCGTGCTGTACCCGAACTCGGGTCGGGTCGACCCGGTTCGGGCTGACCCAGGGGGTATCGGGCCGGGTCGGACCGGGCCCGAACCCCCTATTCTCGGGAAGTTTCATTCAAATGCCCATAACTTGGGCTACAAACCTCTGACCGATGCACCGTAAGTTGAGATGGGATCCTTGGATCGAGACGGTCGGTTCGGTATATTACACTCAAGGTTTCAGAGAACTTTGGGTATGGCCGGGTTGGTTCGAACACGAAACCAATCGGGCCCTCGGAGCGGAAACGCCTATAATTTGAGCTCCGGACATCCGATTGATGTTCCGTCGACTTTTTTGGATTCCTCTTAGTGAGACGGACCTTTTGGCTTACTCCGCTTGAGATTTGGATATAGTTGGAGTATGTCCGGGTTGGATTGTACCCAAAATCCAACTTGGCCCCTGGAACGGAAAAGCCGATAACTTTCAGACCGGACGTCCGTTTGACGAACCGTCAGTGGAGTTGGTGATCATGTTGAGAAATGGTCCTTATGAGTATACCCTATGTGAGTTCGGGTATAGTTGAGATATGGTCGGGTAGGTTCGTACAAGAAACCAACCGGGCCCTTGAGACAAAATGGCTAATAACTCACAGATCGAGCGTCCGATTGAGGCGTCGTCTGTTGCGTTGAGACCCCTATTACGAGGCGGTCCTTTGAGATACTTCTTCATGGGACTTTTTGATAATTGGAGTATCGACCTATAGCTCGTGGATTGGACCCTCCTGGAGACGAGCGTATGGAGTACGGAGACCGTGTAGCTGGCTGAGACCTGATGACTGCTTGTCTGATTTGATTCAGAGTGACTTGAATAGCCCAGTGGGGAGCACTACTTTGTGAGGTGGCAGACCCATGGCATAGGAGCACTACTTTGTGAGGTGGCAGACCCACGGTACTCGACAGGAGGAGTACCTCTATAGGCTATGAGGGGGAGCACTACTGTGTGAGGTGGTAGACCCATGGCGGAGGAGAACTACTTTGTGAGGTGGCTGACCCGCGGTACTCGACATGAGGAGTACCTCAGCATTCTTAGGTTACTAAGAAGTACCTCAGAGTCGTGACAGGATCACTGTACTCATCAGAGACGGAGCTCTTCAGCAGTTACAGTTTCGATAATGAAAATCCTGGTTTGAGATGAGTCAATGACCTTTGTGTTTTTTTCTCATGATTGAGATGGGTTACTAGATAAATTATGTATATGTAAGCGCATATACCTAAGTAGTGGTTATCCTCCGACTTCATATCTGTGTGATACCTCATGGATGAGATGGGTTACTTGGTAACTTAGGTATAAGTATAGGCTTATACCTAAGTAAGGGTTATCTGTTGAGAACTTTCATTGTGATTATCCTTGTTGGATTTAGTGAGACCTTGAGGGTCTCCGGGTCACTACTAAGTATCGTATACTCACCCCTGCATGGAATTTTCCCACACATCGTTGTGTTGGTTGCAGATGACAGACATCACTGATTGTGGGTGAGGCTTGTAGAGCTGGACAGTACCCGAAGGTGGATCTCATGACGAGTCGGTACCCAGAGGTGGATCTCACGAAGAGTCAGTACCCGGAGGTGGATCTCACGACGAGTCGGTACCCGGAGGAGACGGACGGACATGGAGTGATGAGGAGGAAATCTGTACCTACCCTCCTGGTAGGAACCCGGAGGACGATCTAGGAGCTTCTTGTCACCTTTCAGCTGTTGTCCTTTGAGTTTTACTTCAATTTCAGTTGTAGTTGTACCTTTCTTTTGGGCTTGTATTTCCCGCCCCTTGTACTTTCAGCACATTTGTTATACTGCTTTACTTAGTGTAGCTTCTGCTTGTACTTTGTTTGTGTGTGTTTTCATTTCATAAAGGTAATGCCTTCACTTTTTATTTGGATTTACGCCTTTGGTGCTAGTCACCAGCCCCTGGCCTATGGAAGGCGGGCTTGGGGTAGTCACGACACGGGCCCCGAGGACGGGTCGTGACAAATTGGTATTAGAGGAGTCGGTTCTACTGTAGGAATTATAACTCTGATATTTCTTTTCTGTGAAGAAATAGTGTTAAGGGTACCGAGTGTGGTTTTCAGTTCAGGGAGTCCAGTGTTGGTGTGGGTGGCCGACGTATCCATACACCAGGACCCTGACTACTGATTTCCGACTCAGTGCATGAAAACACTAATTGCGTGTGTGTTTTCAAAGGTTTTTCCCTTAAAACAGCTCAAACCAGGTCATCTCACCAGGTATAATCATTTGACCATGTCACTTATGTTTCTTTCAGGATGCCTTTACACGGACGATCAGCTAGAGCCTCGAGAGATGTACGTACTGACAGCCTGCCGAGTGACGAGGCTTCGGTACAGAGCCCTCTTTCAGTTGAGGCACCAGTGGAGGCACCAGTGATACTACCATACGTTGGGCCACCAATTCCACCAGCCCTAGCAGCAGGCGATGCACGCCACTTGAGCGCGCTGCACGAGTTCCAGCGCCAGAGGCCACCCAGGTTTCGGGGATAGAAGGACCCAAAGGTGGATGAGGATTGGATGGAGGCTATGGTGAGAGTTTTTAGGATAGTGGGTACACCAGTGGACTTCATGGTGATCTTTTCTGCTAGCCTCCTTCAGGCAGCAGTATGCAGGTGGTGGATCCGGATGCTCCAATTTTGAGATGAGATGACCTTCACTTGGGGAGACTTTGAGACCTTCTTCAGGGTGGAGTTAATACCAGTGACTCTATACCCCGAGCGTGTTCAGGAGCTACTGCCTTTGCCGTAGGATTTTAGATCAGTAGTCGAGTCATCTGTAGGCAGTAGAAAAATGATGCAGGGGTCCAAGAGGACCAGACTAGCAGGTGTGCGACCTCGGGATACAGGTTTGGTTGTGCGATGCACACTAAATAGAGCTATCCATACGAGGAGCAGGAAGTGTTATGAATGTGGCAGGAAGGGTCTCCTGGCATGTGACTGTCTGACCCCCCGCACAGTTGATCCGAATGCATTAGAGGATCCACCAAGACAGAAGCAGCGGTGGGTGCCTGAGCAACAACCGAGCAGTGTACAAGGCAGTAGAGCTCCGGAATCAGGTGGACAAGAGCAGAACTAGTGGATTCATTTTTTTTCCCTTTTACTTCTAGTTCCATGTTTCTATTGTATTTGTGTCTTTGTACTTCGAGCTACAGTAATAAAAGACACTTATCTTTGTGATTTTTGATTTCCTGTCCATCTGTTTGGTTGATACTGAGAGGTCCTGGTTAAAAACTGTTGGCTTGACCCTCACTTTATATATTTCTACTAGAGGAGACCCAGTGACCTCACACTGATGCCGACAGTGTGACTCGACCCTTGTAGGCGAGAGTGACGGTTGGATCTCTTGGTAGTAACGTCGAGGCCTTACGACATCGTCCATGGCATGAATGCATCATTCATGGAAGGATTGACTGTATTAGGAAATGGGTGTGGTTCATCCAAGGGATGAGACCAAGTTTCTCTTTTCGTAAAAGGATAAATCTTAGCAGCTTTTACAGATCGTAGGCAAAGAAGGTGCAGATCATCCAGGAGCGGATGAAGACTGCACAGTGTAGTGAGAAACAGGAAACTGATGCTAGTCACAGAGACTCGAGCATGTAAAATCTTTCAAGAAGAAGAATGTTTAAAGACAGATGATTCTGCGGAGGAGCAGACGTGGAGGCAGAGCTAGGAGAACAGCATGAGGTGGTGTACATTTCAACATGTTACAACCAGCCTCCTTTGTTATCCATGCCAGGTTCAGGGAGCTGGAGGGCAGGGAAAAAAAGAGTAGCTTCATGCAGTCAAGGAGTGTGACCTAATGGATCAATGAATGATTTGAGGGATAGTCTATGTCCACTACTAGCTGCCATAACAACATACATTGATGCAAATCATTCCTTCATTCCGTGAATCTTGTCCCAAACCTAGAGTTTCTGATAAGCCGGAGACTTGACCCTCACGTCTAGAGATACCTTGGGAGGAGACTCGATAATCACACTTACGCCGACCGTGTGGTCTAACCCTCTAGGATAGATTTTTGGTTGGAATCTCTTGGTGGCAGCATCAAGGCCTTACGACGTTGGTCTCAGTATGGATTGGATTCACAGTTCATGCTCAGATTGACTGTATTAGGCAAAAAGGTTGTGGTTTATCTACAACATTGGGATGGGTTTTCCTAGGTCAGAAAAATTGAAACCCCAGACAGTATAGGATAAAATCATGCACAAGAGGGTGCGATCGGTCACTCTTGAGTCGATCAACCTTACCCTCGTGGCAGCAGGAGTTTTGAGTTTCATTTCTAATCAGGAAATGGAGGCCTATATAGTTCGAGGATGGCGATCACGTCCTCATACGTGTCTCACCTCGAAGATGTTTACGGAGATGTGGCCGAGGTGACAAGTTATCTCCAAGGTTCAACGGACCATTCTAGGTCCTCAGTAAGGTTGGTGAGGTGGTTTACCGCTTGAACTTTCCACCTCAGTTGAACCGGGTGCATGATATCATCCATGCAGCTCAACAGAGGAGATACGTGCATGATCCTTCACACATCATCGACCCTAGGGAGTTGGACGTCGATGACAGGGCCACATGAATGGAGGTTCCAGTGGAGATCTAGGATCAATAGGAGCGGGTCTAACGTGGATGTTCGATTCCTCGGGTACGCTTCCACTGGTAGCTCGAGAACCTCCAAGAGAGCACATGGGAGCAAAGGGCTCAGATACGTGCTCAGTACCACTTTGTTTTTCCTTGGTGTGTGTTATAGATTTACGAGGATGTAAAGCCCTGAGGTGGGAGTAATGTAAAGACCTGGAAATTTCAAGGATTTTTTTTATTTCTTTGGAATTTTACGAGTCAGTAGTTTCTAACAGCACCTGATTCCGAGGCCCGGTGTACCTGGAATCAATTTCCGAAGATTAGCTCAGGAACATTCAGTGAATGAATGAGCGGGTTTTTCTAACTTTTGAACTGGTGCTCGATATCGAAATCCGAGGGCACCGATGAACTTACAGTGCCGGTAATTGCTTAAGGGGATCTTAAGCACAATTGTGTTTTGTCGTGTGAGGTGGTTAATTTTTGGGGGTTCGATAAGTCTTAAATAAATTGTAGTGTTACAATTTATTTTATGTGGAAGTTAAATTCTCTATAGAGGAGTTGGAGGTGGGGCCACACCCCACCTAACTTCCCAAGAGAGGGTATGACCAAGGGTGGTGGGGTCCACCTGAAACCCTAACCCCTTCACCTCCCAAGCATTAATGAGGACATCCATCCTCTCATAATGTGTGCCAACCCATTTAGTTAATGGCTTGAATTAATTTGGTTGTTTATAATTCTTTTTTATTTTTAAACCTTTCACCCTTCTCTCTCTATTAAATTTTCCAACCCATATAATTAATACTTTCATTAATTATTTTGGAGTGTCAACAATTCATTGAATTGTTCCTTTTTTGCATGGAAATGTTTTTATTAAAGGGGCCTTGTAAATATTTGTGGAGAAAATATTTTGGGTGGGGGAAAACCTATGAAAAAATTGGAGGAGAGCTCCCTCCTTCCAACAAAGAACATTCTTGATGAAGAACAACGCCTCTTCAACGAAGAACGCCTCCGGCAGAGAACACGAAGTCACCGACGACGTGCCTTCCCTTCTTCTTCCTCCGCTTCAAGGGAGGAGATAATACCACTGGGAATGTCTCCATTGACGATGACTCTTCCTCCAACGTCAATGAACCAACATCCTTTTCCTTCCACGTTATCGTCAATGAATAACGAACGACTCAAGGTAGAGAATTAATTTATGAATGATATTAAACCCATGTTTGTTTCCTTCTAAAACAAAGAATGCCGATCAACTCAATATTAAGTTGATCCGCTAATGTTTTAATTGCGGGTTGGGAATTTTGGTATACTTGAAATTTATTTAAGATATTTTTTAATGATTTGATTCAATTTTATTTAAATAAATATTGATTGTTTGTTCTTTATAAACCCTGTTTAATCTTGGTTAGTTGATAACGCCTAACGCGGAGGGCGCGGGCTGAACAAACACGGCCCGAACACCGTCCTCAGATTGTTGTCGATGTGTGGATTGACAGTGACAAAGAAACGAGACCTCAAAGGCAATTTGAAGCCTCCGAAGTAAAGATCGGGTCTCGGGAGGACTGCTGGCAAAGACGGTGGGAAAAACGGGCCACCAGAGCGCGTCTAGTGGTCCGCAGAAAGTGGCAAAGGTGCACCACACCGGCCTGGAGGCGCCGACGACTTGCGGTGGTGACACGCTTCCAGAACAGAACTTCTGTGGCTGAGTTGCGATGATGGACCAAACAAGAACAACTTAGCCGTTCTGGAAGCAGAGGGGCACGACTTAAATGCCGCGCCAGCTGGCCGCCAACGCCCCCGGCCGGACCGGGGCGGGCCGAGCGGACAGGACCACCAGTGCCGGCTGGGCGGGGTCACGCCGGCTGGGCCGGGCCGGACCCGGACCCGGGTCGGGGCGACCCGGTTCGGGCTGACCCAGGGGGTATCAGGCCGGGTTGGACCGGGCCTGAACCCCCTATTCTCAGGCAGTTTCGTTCAAATGACCATAACTTGGGATACAGACCTCCGATCGACGCACCGTCAGTTGTGATGGGATCCTTGGATTGATACGGTCTTTTAGGAATATTAAACTCATGGTTTCAGAGAACATTGGGTATGGATGGGTTGGTTCGAACACAAAACCAACCGGGCCCTCAGAGCGGAAACACCTATAACTTGAGCTCCAGATGTCTGATTGACGTTCCGTCAACTTTGATGGATTCCTATTAGTGATACAGAACTTTTAGATTACTCCAATCAAGGTTTGGATGTTGTTGGTGTATGTCCGGGTTGGATTGTACCCAAAATTCAACTGGGCCCCTGGAATGGAAAAGCCGATAACTTTCAGACCGTACGTCCGTTTGACGAACCGTCGGCGGCATTGGTGATCATGTTGGGAAAAGATCCCTATGAGTATACCCTATGTGAGTTCAGGGTACAGTTGTGATATGGTCGGGTTGGTTCATACATGAAACCAACCGGGCCCTTGGGACGAAAAGGCTAATAACTCACAGACTGAGCGTCCGATTGACACGTCGCCTGTTGCGTTGAGACCCCTATGACAAGGCGGTCCTTTGAGATACTTCTTCATGGGAATTTGTGATACTTGAAGTATCGACTTGTAGCTCATGGAGTAGACCCTCCCGGAGACGAGCATACGGAGTACGGAGACCGTGTAGTTGGCTGAGACCTAATGAATGCTTGTCCGATTTGATTCAGAGTGACTTGCATAGCCCAGTGGGGATCACTACATTGTGAGGTGGAAGACCCATGGCGGGGGAGAACTACTTTGTGAGGTGGTATACCCACGATACTCGACAGGAGGAGTACCTCTATAGGCTTTGAGGGGGAGCACTACTGTGTGAGGTGGCAGACCCATGGCAGAGGAACACTACTTTGTGAGGTGGCTGACCCGCGGTACTCGAAAGGAGGAGTACCTCAGCAGTCTTAGGTTAGTGAGCAGTACCTCAGAGTCGTGACAGGATCATTGTAATCATCAGAGACAGAGCTCTTCAGCAGTTACAGTTTCGATAATGAAAATTCTGGTTTGAGCTGAGTCAATGACCTTTGTGTTTTCCTCATGATTGAGATGGGTTACTAGATAACTTACGTATATGTATGGGAATATACCTAAGTAGTGGTTATCCGTCGACTTCATATCTGTGTGATACCTCATGGCTGAGATGGGTTACTTGGTAACTTAGGTATAAGTATAGGCTTATACCTAATAAGGGTTATCTGTTGAGAACTTTCTTTGTGATTATCCATGTTGGATTTAGTGAGACCTTGAGGGTATCGGGGTCCCTACTGAGTATCGTATACTCACCCCTACATGGGCTTTGCCCGCACTTCATTGTATTGGTTACAAACGATGGACATCACTGATCGTGGTTGAGGCTTGTAGAGCTGGACGGTACCCGGAGGTGGATCTCACGACGTGTCGGTACCCGGAGGTGGATCTCACGACGATTCGGTACCCGGAGGAGACGGATGGACGTGGAGTGATGAGGAGGACATCTGTACCTACCCTTCAGGTAGGAACCCAGAGGATGATCCAAGAGCTGCTTGTCACCTTTCAGTTGTTTTCCTTTGAGTTGTACTTTACTTTCAGTTGTAGCTGTACCTTTCTTTTGGGCTTGTATTTCCCGCCCCTTGTACTTTCAGCACATTTTTTATACTGCTTTACTTAGTGTATCTTCTGTTTTTACTCTGTGTGTGTGTGTTTTCATTTCATAAAGGCAATGCCTTCCATTTTTTTGGGATTTACTCCTTTGGTGCTAGTCGCCAGCCCCTGGCCTATGGAAGGCGGGCTTGGGGTAGTCACGACACAGGCCCTGAGGACGGGTCGTGATAGGTGTAACCACTAATAACTAATCACATATTTGGAAAGATAATAACCATATGCTTATAATGATTATAAGCATGGAATCTAAATTCTGTAAATGGCACCTAATGAAATTAGTTGTCCCTACACAACAATTCCAAAATAAACAAACTTGAGGGATGAGTTATAGACCACCCACCTTAGGCTTGTATGACTCTACTCCTTTGGTATTGGACCTTGATTTGGCTCGGATTGGAGTAGAAATAATAAAATTATAAAAATGATCATACCTTGATAACTCATCCGAGAGAAAAAAAAGAATGAGAATGGCTAAAGCGGACTTGAGTACTTACCGTTGCACATCCAACGTGATGAATGAAAGCTTGATCGGATCCTGAACGAAAGAGATCACTCTATTCCTACATTAGATCTTAAAAGGGATCCAAAATGAGAGAAATATAGGTTAATTCTACTAAAACATAGATTAGGGAGGAAGAGGGGTTCTAATTAGATCATTAAGGGAAAAATTGTCAAACTACCCAAAAATGTCCAATGCATGATTTGTCTGCATGGTTTGAAAAACCGTGTGCAAACCATGCATGGTTTCCTAGGAAGAAGGGGTGCTCGCATGGCTAGGCTTCATGTCCATTCACCAAACATGTGAGGTGGATCTATTCAGAAGAACACAATCTACATAGTTTAACAAACTGTGCGGCATTCCTACACATTTTACTCTAAACTGTGCGTCAAGCCTGTTTTTTCCAAAAAGAAGGGTTCTAGGATCCGAACAATCCCAGAAAATCTCTAAGTATTTCATTAACCCATTATACATCCATATTAGGTCCAAAAAAATATTTAGATTGAAATTTTAAGGATCCATATCTGAGTAAAAAATTGAGTTCTTACAGTCTTCCCCCCTTAAAAGAACTCGTCCTTGAGTTCACCTTCCAAGGGTGGAGAAATGATATCTGAGAAAAACTCTAGCCATTGTGCATGTATGTTGGCTTCCATCTCCCATGTATCATCATGTACTCATCCATGCTACTATATCACCTATACAAGAGGTATATACCATCCTCATAGAACCTTCATGCTCCGGTCAGTGATGCGTACTGGATATTCCTCAAAGGTAGCATTGACATCTAACTCAACTTCCTCAGGGTCAAAATTATGAGACATATCAACATGATAATGATGAAGTTGTGAAATATAGAAGACATCATGCATGAAACGATACTTGTGAGGTAATGTCAATCGATCGGATACCAGCCTGAATCTCTCTAGAATATCAAAATTCCCTAAAAAATGAGGAAACAACATTCCCTACTTTCTTCCATCTATGACATATATTGGGTGATACTAAAAGAGAAACATGATCCCTAACATTGAAATCAAGATGTCATCAATGGTGACCCACATAATATTTCTATCTATACTGAGCAGTAGTCATATGCTTCCTGATCATCCAAACCTGCTCGGAAGTCTCTTGAACAAGATGAGGGCCTAGTAGGGCTACCTCACCTGACTCTAGCCTACACAGGGGTGAACAACATGGCCTACCATATAAGGCTTCAAACAAATCCATTTTAATTGTATCATTAAATCTATTATTATAAGAGAACTCAATTAGAGGGATATAATTTTCCCAAGAACATCCAAAATAAAGGAAACATGATCAAATCATGTCCTCTAGAACCTATATTTTATATTTTGATTGTCCATTGGTCTGAGGGTAAAAGGTTGTACTTAGAAGCACCTTTATTCCCATATAATTATGATATACCTTACAGAACCCTGAAGTGAAATGATCATCTCTATCTGAAACAATAATATGAGGGACCCCATGGAGTCATATGATCTCTCAGACTTATTGTCTTCCCATCTTATCAACTGAGAAAGTATCCCAAATAGGAATGAAGTGGGATGATCTCGTCAGTCAGTCAATGAATGACCAAATAGAATTATGAACCCTTGGATACCTTGGTAGGACAACTAATAAATCCATATAAATGTCTTCCCATTTCCATTCTAGAGCTAGAAGTAGCTGTAACAAGCTTGCAGGTCTCTAGTGCTCCAACTTCACCTATTGACAAGTGGAACACCTAGTGATAAAGCCTTATATCTAAAATTTCATTCTAGGACACCAATATTGGTGTTACATATCTTGATACATATTGGAGATACCTATATGGACCACACACTAAGAATCATGAGACTATTTCATCAACTCCACTCTCATATCTATAGAAACCCAAATACATCCACATAGACATAAGACATCATCTCTATCCAAAGCCCAATCTGGAGGCTGGTTATCTCCTAACATACTCTCCCAGATAACTAAGCCTTCAGGATCTAAAAAATTACTACTCTTCACATTCTCAAGGAGGGAAGAGGTAACTATCAAGGATGAGAGGTAAGACTGATCGTGAGTATCATGAAACTCTAGATGCAACTCAGAAAAGAGGTTCATTAACTTCCATTCATCACTGGATTCCCATATGGTCTATGTTTTAGTTTTCTAACTCAGTGAATCTACAACCACATTGCCCTTATCAGGTGTATAGGTTAGCTCAAAATCAAAGGACTATAGATATTTGGCTGATCTCCATTATCTGAGGTTCAAGTCACACTATGAAAAGATATATTTGAGGCTCTTATAGTCTGTGTACACCACAATGTGATCACCCAATAGATAATGTCTCCATCAATGTAAGGCATGGAAAACTACTGCTAGATCAAGGTTTTGTGTCAGGTAATTTCTATCGTGAGACCTCTACTGCCTAGATCTTTACACAATGATTTTATCCTCTTGCATCAGCATTTCTCCTAGGACAATTCCCAATGCATCAAAGAAGATGGTATAACCTATTCCTGGCTCTATAAGAGTTAGAATAGATATTGATACAATCCTCCCTTTCATCTCTTGAAAGGATTTCTCACATTCTTCTGACCATATGAATTGGACACCCTTCTTTGTAATACCAGTAATAGGTGAAGAAAGGTGAGAATAGTATTGTATGAAACATCTGTAATATCTAGATAGACCCAAAAAACTTCATATATCAAGAACGTTCTTGGGATGCTCCCAAGAAACTACAACACTAACGTTTTATGGTTCAATAGGTACTCCTGATAATATGATAATATGACCTAATAAGTGAACATTGTTGATCCAGAAGTGTAACTTAGAAATATTAGTGTAAAGATGATGCTCTCTTAGTGTACTCATAATGATCTCAAGATATTTGTCACGGTCTCAATTAATGTGATAATACACCAAGATGTCATCCAAAAAGACTATGAAAAATATATCAAAATAGGGGTGGACCACCCTATTCATCCGAGCCATGAAAACAACAGGAACATTTGTAAGACCAAACGACATAACAAGGTACTCATATAGACCATACTTTCTAAGGAAAGTTATATGTGGTATCTATGATAGTCTAACGCATTCCTAATGATAACCTAATCTCAAGTTGATCTTATAGAATACCTTTTATCCTCAGAGCTGGTCGAATAGATCATCTATTCAAGGAATTGGATATTGGTTCTTGACCGTAAGCTGGTTCAACCTTCTGTAATCCACACATAGACGTAAGGTTCCATTCGCAATCTTGGTGAAAAGTATGGGTGAAACCCAAGAGGATTTACTAGTTCATATAAAACCTTTGGTATATAAATACTATAACTACAGGTCGAGCTCTTGAAGCTCTGTAGGTTCCATTCTATACAGTGGAATGGACACTAGAGCTACTCCTAGAAAAAGCTCGATTATAAATTCAACCTCTATCTCAGGAGGTAATCCAGAAAAATAATTGGGAAATACATCCCTAAAATGATCCACTACTAGAGGGAAATCAACTTTACATAAACCCTAATCCTCCATGAAGTTATTTTCAATCTGGGTGGTAACTCCACCTAGCCTATGGTGTTCTGGTCTCGCTCTACTAGCTTGGATATCCCACTATCCCTCATGTAGATTAATACTTCCCTATGGCAATGTAAATGATACCCTAAAGTGATAACAATCTACAAAAGCTTGATAGATGACTAAACAGTCCATTCTGAGAATTTCATTGAAGTATTTCATCTAAAGAATGAATAGATTCCATAAGAAAGGGTAACTGCCAACCTCAAGGGGATAGTCCCTACACTGGCGTATACCCTCTGTTTATACCCCTAACAATGTATCTAGGGTCATTACACCATTGTGATACTATATCTCTAGTCAAAGAATTTATATGATAGATACAGAGATACAAGAGTTTAAAACACCCATATCAAATAAAGTAGATACTATAGTAGATGCCACTAGAATAGTACCTCGTACTGTAGATGATCCCGTAACCTGATCCTCAGGTATTTGATGTAGTGCATTCAACTAACCTAATCCAAAAACCTATGTAATAGATTGACTACTAGGATCATAACTGCTCTACTAGCACTACTGGTGGTTAGGGATCTGGATACCACAACCATGACCTCCTCCTTGGCCAGACCTACTAGTGCTATTCCAACTCTCCTCCTAACATGGTGTAAAAGAACCCACTCCTAAAGGTTGAGCTAGTACAGAACCTTTTCCACTCAAAGATGGTGGAAAAGTCCTACAGAAACACTAGATATGCCTCATATTACTGCAATCCCGACACTCCATTGGGTCTTTATCACACTGAGTCTTTGAATTCCCCTATCATCCACACTAATGACACACTTTAGAGCTGTCAAAATGAACACTCTGATTGTAAATTCCCTAATGAGAAACCTTGAGGGAACACTTCTTTCCACTGGAAGAACTACTAGCCTAACATGACATTGATCCTTCAAACCTAGTACTACTATCATCCCTTAGGTTATGATCAGTGATAATATCTTGATAGACTATTTTAGAAAATGTAGTAAGGAGAAAGACATTCACCTGCATATGAATATCATAATGGATCCCATCCTTGAAATGTCTGGCACGCGAAAGCTCATCACCAACTAGAAGTGGTGAAAAGCATTGTAACTCTATGAAACATGATGAATACTCCATAACTAACATAGAACCCTGCTCAAGATGTATAAAATCTCTAGATCTATTAGCTCTCATCTTCTAAGGATAGAACTAATCAAAGAAGGCCATTTTGAAATCTACCCATAACATGCCTTAATGATGACCAGTCTAGGAAATCACATACCACCATCTCTGGGCCGAGTCCCAAAGCATTTAAGTTTATAGTTTTACCCTCTGCTCTGGAGGTGTCTCCAGATGCTCAAAGTTGACAAGGTGGCCTATAGCCAAGATTTAGTAGCTTGCAGACTGCTGTCCCCTAAGAAAGTAAGAGGATTCTACTACTGGAACTCTTGAGTCAGATCTTCCATCATAGGTGAAATCCATAGAGCACCATGCATGGACTGCATCAGATGTAGGAAACTATCATGTACTTTGGAATCAATTCCCAAATTAGGTACAATAGGCAATGCCTCGAGTGGCACTCCTAGAGGTATGACTAGTGGCTCAGGGCCCACCACATTTAGATCATGGTGGTCGCCACCCTCCTAGTATACGACACAAGGACGTCATGGTGGTATTGGTATAAAATAGCCAAGAACATGACTTAGAACAATCTTAATAATAAATATAGCATCACTATTAGAAGCTGAACGTATGCAAACTCACTACCCAAGGAATACTACCCCAATTACCTGCTTAGACAACTAGATATCAGTAAGTTCTCAAGTATAAGTTTAATTTAATTTTACATTTAATTACTAAGTTCACTACTTTACCTTTCATAAACATGACAAGGTGGGATAAGGATGTTCAACTAATTCATTTTAGATGTCATTATTCACTTCATAATAGATAGTCAGTTCTGAGGAATCAGTGTCCATATTCCTATCACCAGAAATGACACCCATTTATTTATATCATAATGTCTTGACTCAGTAAATTACTCATCCCAACCCATGAGATCCTATACACCTCAAGAATTGAGACATGAAACCATTAAATCGCAACCAAAAAGAATGAAAAATAATCTAACTTTCACAATATCACTCAACAATTAATACCATATGAAGAAATTTAAATAAGTGAAATTCACCTATATGGAATGGAAATATGCATGAAATGTGAATTCTAGGTGCCACTAATGATTCATGTAACAATGATCCTTTCCCTCATATCATTGGGTCAATGATGAAAGAAAATCCTCAAATAGAGTAATAATCAACAAAACCACACAACATGTGTGTCACCCAATGATGAAATAATATCAACTATAATAGGAAGAAACATAACAACAATTATAATTTAGGAAAATTGGTTTTTACCCCAAACATGGGTTTGTGACAACCATGCATGACTTATGACAAGTCACAAGCATTCATATTCTCCAATATATTATCTCTAAATAGTAAGTCAATAAAAGAAGCTCTTTGGACACAACTTTGTGTTGTCCCAGACCTGAATGCCACTTAACGGGTGCCCCAAGCCTGGTGGGCCACATGGCCTCAATGACATCTCTCTGAATGGTAGAGGATACTGACTACCAAAGAGGGCTGAGGGTGTGTCCATGGGGAGACTATGCCCTCATTGCCAAAGTTCAGTGCAATAGATGAGAGTAAATATGGGTAAATAACATAAGAAACATAAGTAAATAGAAGGCACAATAGAAAATAGAGACAACAATAACAATAACTGAAACAACTAGAATAGAATTAAAAAACTTATGATATTTCATGTCACTAGAAAATTAGAAAACATGGATACAAGAGAGCATGCATAACATTTTCCCCAACATTATAAAAGAAATCAATGACTATCCCAATCCTCCTAATCTCTGACTCGTTCATCTCTTATCAAGATCCATCTTAAATAGAAATCAATCATTTGTTTGAAGCAGTATGCTTCCCTTTTTCAACACCCGCAACCATGTAACCTACCCTGAGTACTAAACGACACCTGGAGAGGGTGTGAGATAAATCTCAGTGGGCCACCAACAGTAGTGTATATAACATATGGCCCATGTAATGGAAATGTAATAGTTTACAAGCATGCATATATAAAGTAAAACAATACAATGTAACTAAATACCCAGGTACGCGCTTCAGCACTCGACTAGTGTTTGAACATGTCAACAATTCATTCTTTCATTATTACAAGTTTTCAAATAGGTCACAAGTTATCCATTGAAAAGGTTCTCAGTTTTAATAAGGAAACTTCTAGTAATATTTTGTAGTGAAGTACCAAGGTAATAACCAAGGTGACGTAGACCTCAAGGGTCTCCAACTCAGTAATAACTATATCCTGGCATGGGTAAGAGTACAATCCATGGAGCATAGTCCAAGTAATTCCACAATGAGGTTCCTATCGAATCCAAGGTGATAATCTAAGGTACAATGGGGCTAAGCAGAGATAGGGCCCTATGGGATGTAACCATAGCTCCTACTTATCAATACTGTATCCAAAGAGTGTATCCAAGTCATCTTGTAATAACATAAAGGGATCCTACAATGACATACCAGGAATCTAATAACACATAAGGATTAGGATATCAATGGGTATAAACCTATGCAATACATATCCTTGAATTGGAATGGGGTTCCCGAGTGCTCATGGAATTCTTAGAATAGAATCCAAGGTGAGATCGATTCAGGCCATTCCTATTTGATTATGAGGTCATGTAATATTTAATTTGGTTCAAGACTTGCCTTTCATTAGTGTGATAAGGACAAGTATCATGAAACATTTTAATCAAGTCATTGAGTTCAAGCCTTTCATTTCATTTGTGGGATAAGATCAAGTAGTATGAAAGCTTTTAATCAAGTCATTTGGTTCAATCCTTGACTTTCATTAGTGTGACAAGGGAAAGTAGCATGAAACCATTCATTTAATCCATTTAAATAATATTCCATATTCATGGTTCATTCTACTACCTTCCATTAATGTGGTAAGGGGTACTATGGATATACAACCTACTATTAATTTACATTTAAGGCCAATTCGTATACTTAGTACACTTTCCAATTCACATTTCACATTTTATTTTCAACTTTAATCACTTACATAAGACATGTCATGTGGCGATAATTAATGTTACTTTCCATCATGCATTTAATAATATAAACAACGCAATTTAATATAGAAAATCTTACCCTTAAAATGGTCAAGCCAAGGCACACCCAAACAGTGGCACAAACATGTCAAAATACTAAACAAAAAATATGGAATAACCTTTGACATATAAAGGATTGAGTTGTGAGTGTAACCACTAAAAACTAATCACATATTTGGAAATAACATAACAATACAGTTTTAACAAATATAAAAATGGCATATAAATTCTATAAATGACACCCGATGAAATCGATGGGTCCCACATGAGATTTCCAAAATCAAAGAACATGTGGGATGTGTTATAGACCACCCAAATTAGGCTTGTATGACTCTCCTACTTTGGTATTGTCCCTTTATTTGGATCTAAATAGACTAGATCTAAGAAAAGGAGAAAAATTCTCAAACCCTGATAACTAGGTCGAGAGAAAAAGAGATGGAGAATGACTCAAGAGGACTCAAGTACTTACCGTTGCACATCCTACATGATGAATGAAAGCTTGATCAGACCCTGGATGAAAGAGATCTCTGGACTCTTACTTTATATCTTCAAAGGGATCCAAAATTAGATAAATTTAGGTTAATCCTTCTGAAACATGGATTTTGGAGGAAGGGGGGTTCTAATTAGATCATTAAAGACAGAATTGTCAAATTACCCTGAAAAATGGACTGTGCATGGGTTTTCCGCACGGTTCGATAAACCATGTGAAAACTATGCACAATTTCTTCGGAAGAAGGGGGTGATCATACAGTAAGGATATAATTCCCCGACCCCAGAAGCCCAGAGTCGGTGCATTATTTTAATACATTGGCATGACCACAAGAAAATCATGTCTCAAAAGACCGATCAGTTTAGTATTATTGGAAACAAGATTCATATATAAGTTCATCTTTACAACATGAAAAGAAATAAAACACGGATTTATTCCATTACAAACATCCATGCCTCGTATATTATGCCTGCAACTCATTCATAACTAACTTCTTCATATCCTGGGAAAATGAAACATAAGAAAGGGGTGAGTTCAAATGATCAGTAAGGGTAATAAATACAGTAGAAGATGGCATAAATATTAATCATGGTGAATAATTGAAACCACATGCCTTTACCAGTAATAAACATGAATACTTTTATGGAAGTAATATGATTTGAGTAAATAATGACACAAAAAAACCTAATCATGGGTATTCTACTAGTCTAATGACCACATGCACCATCAATATTGTTTTGATAATGAGGGAATGTATAATTCTAGACACTCTGAAATATTTTGTCAAGGACTCGGCCAAGTCGTCTAAAAATGATTAAGGCCTCAGCCAAAACCATATATCTATTTTGGAAAGGCCTCAACCAATTACACTTCTAGTTGTCTCATGAGACCTACCGATGCATCGAGGAGCTATAGCGGGCTCCACCCATCACTTACTAAGTCCAATACATTCCTCATATGAAAAGTTTGAAATATAACATAAACATTCATATTAAAACTAGCATATGAAATGTCAGTACTTTAACCATAAAACATGAATGGTATAAAAATATCACATCCATAGTCAAACATATCACAAAACCTTCAATACATTATAGAAGTTTTGTATCATAACAAATCAACTTCAAATAAACTTGAAATCCATCAAAGGATGTTGATATAGATGAAATCAAAACCTTTTTTAGAGAAATTTCTCTTTCTATTTTGAAATCATTTAAGAGTCACATAATTATAAAGAAAACATTTATTTTGAAAATATTATTATAATCTTGTAAGGGAAGCTTCGACAATGTTATGATGGTGGAAAATAGCCTCACCCACTGTGTAAGTTAAAAAAACATTCTTACCATAATATGATCGAAAAGGTCATAAAGTACCTTGTTTGGAAAATGATGGAAAGATTCCTTTAAAAACATATAAGGTCAAATAAGGGTATAAATGAATTTACCCCATTATCTAGTAAATAGTAAAAATGTTTTGAAATACATTTTTTTGAAACATGGATGTGGATGATAAGGAGGTCCCAGTAGATAATTACATATAAACAACCTCAGATAATAAAGAGATTGTGAAATTAACACTTACCTTGTACTTTTCCTTGGTCAAGGGTAGGTTAAACTTCTGTTTAATGGTTAAATAATTGTTATTAATTTATACAAGAATCATATACATTAATATGATATCATATATGATCTTTTAACACTGCTTTGTTAATAATATCTTAGTATTATCTTCATTTCGGGTGTTAACTGATTCATTTTACTTTATATTCTTTGTTATGTTAATATTGTTTGTTATGGATAGGATGTATCTTATTCATATTCAGAATGATATTAAGTCTTTAAACATTATTTTTAATCATCTAATGAAAATTAGTCTTGGATGGATACGACGGGAAACAAATCTCATCATGTTCGTGGAGAGGGTAATCCGTACGTATGCACGAGCGAAAATATAATTCTTTTGATAT
Organism: Viscum album; assembly: GCA_963277665.1. Taxonomy (NCBI): domain Eukaryota; kingdom Viridiplantae; phylum Streptophyta; class Magnoliopsida; order Santalales; family Viscaceae; genus Viscum; species Viscum album. Next base: position 457,380,910 of record OY728120.1, on the reverse strand, counting down.
TAAAATAATATATAATTGGATGATATTTTATATCATATATACAGAATAATTATAATGTTATATTTATTATTTAAATCAATTACACATAATTATTATACCCATCCAAATAATAATTTATTGAATAACAATTACAACACGACGTGGAGACAGTAAGCCGTACGTAGGCACATATGGTGACATGTCATTAAAATGATAGATAGGATAATGAATATGGTTGTACCAGATTTATAATAACATCACAGTATATAGAAGATACTGGAGTTAGTATTTTATAATGTAAACAACAAACAAAGAGGGAGTGGAAGAAGAAATAAACTTGAAAGAGGTGATGAAATATTTACCTCTTCTTCAGGTTCTTCCTTTTGATTTGATAAAAAGAGATCCTTAGGTTGGATTTCTGAATAAAGGAAGGCATCTAGGATGAATGGAGGACCATTTAGAGGGTATTTGGGTAGGGTTTGGCCGATCCAAATGGATTTTATGGTGTGAATTATAGAGAAGGGGGAGTACCCTTTTATAAGAGGGGTGAGGGGCACCTCGGGAAAAGCTAGAAATATTAATTTATAATAAAATAATTTTCAGTTTCTAATGGCTCCATATTATATTATTTAAATTATAAGGTGGTTATGGGTCTAAAACCACTCAAAAAATAGGTTTTAGATAGGTTTGGGTCACTATATTAACTTTATCTTTTAGATTTAACTCTTAGTTAAATAGTTTCACATTTATCATGTCTCTTTGTATTTTTATATTATATGGCTAATAAACTTACTATATACTTCCTAGAGAACCCCAAGTGGTTCATTAATGATACACCTATCATTATATAAATCTTTTGGCCAAACCTTATTTTTTTAGAAATTGAATATTAATTAATAATATAATATTTGTTTGAAAAACTTTTTTATGTTAATTTGGACACTACTTGGTATTTTGTTTTTTTCTAAATTCATAACAGCATTATTACATGAAACTAAATTCATCTAACCAACCCTAATATGTTATATTAACCTATATAATTTGTGTAATTCATAAAAAGTCTCAAATTACATTTATTTGGATATTTATAATGTCAATTATTTTAATCTTTCATTAATTAGGTAATTACTACATCATCATTGTGTCATGAATAAATTAAATTATTTAATGTCTAAAAATATAAATAAAATACCATTATGTATAAAATCTTATTATATTTCTAATTAATATTTATAGTCAAATATATCTTATTTATAACCCTATATTAAATTTTTTTAGTTATTAAACTTTTATTTTAACTCTTTTAACTCTTATTTGAATGAAATAATAATAAATGTCCCAATCTAATCCAAGTGGACCTAAAGGATCATATTTTATTCCTAAGGTTGTTTTTGGTCTAATTACACTTATCCAATAGAATTAGGACATGTTTTAGGGTAATAATAATATCATTTTTACCCTAAATTACCCTATTTACTTTTAACCGTGGCAAATAAAAGTAAAAGGTTACTATTCACCAAAAAATTGTTTTCATCTTATTGATCAAAATTTTACTTACTGATATCAAATGTGTTTCTCATATTTTTGGAATTCAACTCCCATAAGTGGTAAAATTATGTTTTATGTAAATTTACAAATGCTCCTAAGAGGTGGGTAAAGACGGTAAATAGTTCAATAAAATTTTTATATATCTAAAGTTATTATAAATTTAATCAAATGAATTACATCGAACTTATATAGGTATTATGTTTCTATTTTGACCTAAAATAAATTTAAATAATATATATAATTATTTAACTAAAAATTTGGTTTTAAACTATAACTCAGTGTTTTTCACTATTCATCAAAAATTGAAAGTTTTCAGAAAAATACCAAAAATTCACCCTAAGATAATTTTGATATTAAAATTCAAAAATTAATTCTATTTTACCAATTTCAAAACAAAGAAGTTGAATTAATTAATTTAAAATTAATTCCCGTTGTCAAAACCAAAAAGCATATTTTTAAGAAATAATAACTATAAAAAGATTGGCACTTGTTTATGTCCAATTTTAAAGTGAAATTACATACAATGATAATCATTGGATCAAATTTTAAAAATATAATCTAATTATACTTCCAAAACATTAAAATTTATAATTCAACAATATAAATTATTTTGATTAAAAATGTTGTTTTCAGTTAAAATGTAGTATTTTTCACTATTCACCCAAATATGAAAGTTACCAGAAAACACCAAAAATTTATTGAAACTAAATTCTTATGTCCTGATTCTAAAGAAGAAGTTTATTTTGTCAAATTGAATATATAAAAGTTTGAAATATTGTATTTAAAAAGGGTTCTCTATTAAAAGGCGGTAAAATTGCATTTTTTGAAAAATAACTCTTTTATCTAAAAAATAATGAATTTTGTTTGTACATTATGTCTAAGAAACTCATAATATGGATTATAAAATTATAAAAAATATATAAAGTTCAAAATTCAGTTAATACTATTCATAACTGCTTTTGATCAGCTAGTTCGGCAAGTCATGGTGTGCTTGAACTCAGTGTTGTGTGTAGGGAAAGTTATTAAATTACTTTGAAGAAATAACATACTATGAAATCTTGGGGTGTTACATTCTTTCCTCCATCAAAAAATTGTCTCCTCGAAATTTGAAATTGTTCTTTGAAAATAAAAGGTTGAAAATAGAAAATACCTTTGTGGGAAAACCCACATTGGGAATTGGGTTAATAAAATTTAGTCTTAATAAGAAGAAATGGGGAATGAAAAAGTCACCACCAAATTATGATCTCTATTAGGAGAACATTGGTAGAAATTAGTGAAACATAATTCGAGGAAAAACATAAATATTTATAGGGAGTGATTGAGGTCATCAGTCACAAACAATTGTAGAATCGAGGGCCTCAAAGACATCAATCTATGATGATTTAAAATATCATCTATTCAACAAAACATAAGGTATTAGGATAACAAATTTTTAGTTTTAATATCCCTTAACTAAAGTTTAAGAATTAATTTATTCATAGAATAAGAGAAGAAAAAAATATATACTTGACAAGTAGAGTTCCATACTTTAACTAATTTCAACTACAAACTCATATTTCAATCTAAAAGATAATAGAACTTAAAAAATATATTCTATTTATCCTATTTGTATAGGGTTCCAAAAAAATGAATTTACAATTCAGCTACCATACCTTTTAAAAAAACTACATTATTCAATCTAGGACATCACGTGGGTCATTGGTAGGTGATACACCCTTGTCTCCCTTCGGTTGCGAGTTCAAGTCTCGTAGCCTTTCTGGATGCGATGGGTTGACGCCCGACCTCAGGGTTGTCCTTTTATGGAAATCCAAAAATAATCTCAAACTAGAATTATCCAAAATACTTCTATCCAACAGTGAAAAATTTATATGGAAGGTAAACACAATGAAGATCCTTTTTTCCATGTAATAACATGTGAACACCTTCATCATGTATTCTTTTAAAACACTGAAACATCCTGGATTACCATAAAACCGTATTGATTACATTCAAGCTCCCTTATTTCTTATAGAATACTACATATACTCCTTCTATCCAAAATTTTGTTAAACTCCAACAATGATGGTATATACAAATCATTAATCAGTTTCAAGGTAGTCAAGAATATCCAATATAATTTATCCAAATCAACCATCTCTTATTCCAAAATCACTACCTCATTATCTGGACCATATTAAGGATTATCTTTCCTTCAACCATGTATTTTCCAAAAAAGTGTAGCTTACTATTAAGTCACTTTTCTTAGAACCATATAATATCAAATCCTCAATAAAATAGTGTTGCAGTAATATCCTTATTTATCTCCATAATTCATATAAGTATTGTATTGCTGATACAACACTCAAATGAAATAATTCTATAATAATAACATAATAAAACTAGTCATTCCTCTTCATATGAGGTAGTATCATAACTTGATTATTATCCAATAGCATCAGTTGCGGTATACTATGATGACTGGGACATTGATTCGCGTAGTGTCCCAATGCCTTGCAGATGAAGTATTTTACATTTGAAACCTTTTTCTTACCCTTAAAATCATGTAATTGGTGTCCTTTTTCTCCACACTTATAACAAACTCTAATTCCCTTCAAGCATTTACCAAGGTAATTCTTTCCACAATTATGACATATGGGAAAATCCTTTTTTCCTCTTCCCTTTATCCATCTTTCTCTCTTCTATCCTTTTCTTCCCTTGCTTCCCTTAAAAGCCATAGGATTCAGAAAATTCTTTACTTATCTTTTTAACACATGATACTATTTCTTCATATGTTGAGAATACATGAGAGACTATTTCAATTATAAATGTTGGATTAATACCGTGAACGATATGATATTTCTTACTCTTTGGATCATACGTATTGCTGGAGTTCACATTCTTTATAATGAGAGCCATTTCTATACAATGGAATACACTAGGTCAGTTTATGAATTGCAATGAATAATTCCAAACTTGTAAAATACCTAACGTAAATTGAATAGTTTATGGATATAATCCATAATCATAAAAATATTTTCTTTGAGGAGGTATATAATCATAAATCCTTCATAATGATTTGTAATGAAAATGATAATTATCCTAAGCATATCCCCTGGGAGTATCGTAACCAAGAGTGCAGTAAAACCCATTGTCATGCACTTGTTCCCATTTGAGTCTAGCTCAATGCGGTGTTTTTGGGTTTTACCCCTAGGTACATCTGTGCCAGAGCCACCTCTACCTTCTCATATCCAGACAGGAATGTATTGCTTATAAAACTAACAAAATATCTACAATACTAGAATTCTAGGAAGTTCTTCTATACTAGTCCTCAAAGTCTATCTTAGGGCTATGTGCTCTAATCAGAATTTATCTAAATCTATTTTCCATGGTTTGTAATAAACTTCCTCTGATACCAACTATAACGCCCCGACCCTAGAAGCCCATAGTCAGTGAATTATTTTAATACATTGGAATGACCACAAGGAAATAATGTCTCGAAAGACTAATCAGTTTAGTATTATTGGAAACAAGATTCATACATAAGTTCAACTTTACAACTTGAAAATAAATACAACATGAATTTATTCCATTAGAAACATCCAAGCCTCCTAGATTATGCCAACAAGTCACTCATAACTAACTTCTTCATATCCTGGGAAAATTAAACATATGAAAGTGGTGATCTCAAACACTCAGTAAGGGTAAGAAATACAGAGGAAGATGACATAAATATTAAGAATGGTGAATAATTGAAACGACATGCCTTTACCAAAGATAAACAAGAATACTTTTGTGGAAGGAATATGAGATGAGTAAATAATGCCATAATAAAACATAATCATGGGTATTATACAAGTCGAATGAACACATGAACCATCAATATTATTTTCATAATGAGGGAATGTATAATTCCATACATTCTAAAACATATTCTTAAGGCCTCAGCCAAGATGGCTAAAAATGATTAAGGCCTCGGCCAAAACCATATATAAAATTGGGAAAGGCCTCAACCAATTCCACGTCTAGAGGTCTCATGAGACCTACCGATGCATCGAGGAGCTATATCGGGCTCCACCCGTCACATACTAAGTCCAATACATTCCTCATATGAAAAGGTTGAAATATAACATAAACATTCATATTAAAAATAGCATATGAAATGTCAATACTTTAACCATAAACCATGAATGGTATAAAAATATCACATCCACATTCAAACATATCAAAAAACCTTTAATACATTATGGAAGTTTTGTATCATAATAAATCAACTTCCAATAAACTTGAAATCCATCAAAGGATGTTGACATAGATGAAGTCAAAAACTTTTTTAGAGAAATATCTCTTTCTATTTGGAAATCATTTAAGAGTCACATAATTATAAGGAAAAAATTTATTTTGAAAATATTTTTATAATCTTGTAAGGGAAGCTTCGACGATATTATAATGGCAGAAAATAGCTTCACCCACCATATAAGTTAAAAAAATATTCTTACCTTAATTTTGTCGAAAAGGTCATAAAGTACCTTGTTTGGAAAACGACAGAAAGATTCCTTTAAAAACATACAAGGTCAAATAAGGGTATAATTGACTTTACCCCATTGTCTAGAAAAAAGTAATTTTTTTGAAATACATTTTTAAGAAACATGGATGTGGATGATAAAGAGGTCCTAGTAGACAATTATGTATAAACAACCTAAGATAATAAAGAGATTGTGAAATTAACTCTTACCTTGTAATTTTCCTTGGTTGAGGGTAGGTTAACCTCCTATATAATGGTGAAATAATTGTTATTAATTTATACAAGAATCATTTACATTAATATGATATCATATATGATCTTTTAAAATTGCTTTTTTAATAATATCTTAGTATTATGGTCATTTCGGGTGTTAACTGATTCATTTTACTTTATATTATTTGTTACATAAGTAATGTTTATTAGGGATAGGTTGTATCTTATTCATATTCAGAATGATATTAAGTCCTTAAAAATTATTTTTAATCATCTAATGAAAATTAGTATTGAATGGATACGATGGGTAATGAATCTCATCGCATTCATGGAGACGGTAATCCGTACGTACGAACGAGCGACAATATCATTCTTTTGATATTAAAATGATATATAATTGGATGATATATCATAAATACAGAATAATTATCATTTTATATTTATTATTTACATCAATTATACATCATTATCATACCCATCCAAATAATAATGTATTGAATAACAATTACACCATGACGTGGAGATGGTAAGCCGTACGTACACACGTATGGTGACATGTCATTCAAAGGATGGATAGAATAATGAATATGGTTGTACCATATATATAATAACATCACAGTATATAGAATATACTAGAGTTATTATTTTATAATGGAAACAACAAAGAAAGAGGAAGTGGAAGAAGAAAGGAACTTGAAAGAGGTGATGAAATATTTACCTCTTCGTAGGGTTCTTCCTTCTGATTTGATCAAAATGGATATTTAGGGTGTCTTTAGGACTAAAGGAAGTCCTATAGGATTAAGGGAGGATAGTTGAGAGTGTATTTGGGTAGGTTTTGGATGAGAAAAATGGCTTTGAAGGTGTGAATTAGAGAGAAGGGGGAGTTCCCTTTTATAAGAGGGGTGAGGGGAACCTTAGGAAAAGCTAGAAATATTATTTTATAATAAAATAATTTTCGGTTTCTAATGGATATAAAATGGATTATTTAAAGTCTAAGGTGGGGATGGGTCTAAAACCACTCAACCAATAGGTTTTAGATAGGTTTGGGTCATTATATTAACTTTATCTTTTAGGTTTAACTCTTAGTTAAATAGTTTGACATTTAACATGTTTCTTTGTATTTTTATATTATATGGTTAATAAACTAAATATATAGTTCCAAGATAACCCCAAGTGTTTCATTAATGATACAAATATAATTATATAAGTCTTTTTTCCTAACCTTAGATTTTTATTAATAGAATATTAATTAATAATATAATATTTGTTTTAAAAACTCTTTTATGTCAATTTTGACACTATTTGGTATTTTGTTTTTGATAAATTTATAACTACATTATCACTTTGAAAAAAATTCATCTAAACAACCCTAATATGTCATATTAACCTATAAAATTAATTTATTTCATAAAAAGTCTCAAATTAAATTTATTTGGATATTTATAATGTCAATATTTTAATCTTTCATTAATTAGGTAATTGTTGCATCATCACTGTGGAATAAATAAATTAAAATATTTAATTTCTAAAAAATATAAATCAAATAATATTATGTATTAAATATTTTTATCTTTATAATGAATATTCATAGTCGAATTTATCTTATGTGTAACCCTATATTAAAAACTTTTTAGTTATTAAACTTTGATTTTAACTCTTTTAACTATTCTTTGTATTAAATAATAATAAATGTACTAATCTAATAAAAGTGGTCCTAAAGGATCATATTTAATTCCTAAGGTTGTTTTTGGTCAAATTACACTTATACAATAGAATTAGGACATGTCTTAGGTTAATAATAATATCATTTTTACCCTAAATTAACCTATTTACTTTTAACCGTGGTAAATAAAGGTAAAATTTTACTATTCACCAAAAATTATTTTCATCTTATTGAACCACATTTTACTTACTGATATAAACCACGTTTCTCGGATTTTTGAAATTCTACTCACAGAAGCGGTAAAATTATGTTTTATGTAAATTTTCAAATGCTACTAGGAGGTGGGTAAAGACGGTAAAAAGTTCAATAATTTTTTTATATCTAATGTTATTATAAACTGACTCCAATTAATTACATTGAACCTATATAAGTATTGTGTATCTATTTTGACCAAGAATAAATTTACATAAAATAAATAATTATTTAAATAAAAATTCTGTTTTAAATTATAACTCAGCGTTTTTCACTATTCATCAAAAATTGAAAGTTTTCAGAAAAATAAAAAAAATCACCCTAAGATAATTTTGATATTCCAAATTCAAAAATGAATTCTATTTTACCAATTTGAAAACATATAAGTTTCATTAATTAATTTTAAATTAATTCCCGTTGTCAAAACCAAAAAGCGTATTTTTAAGAAATAATAACTATTAAAAGATTGACACTTGTTTATGTCCAATTTTAAAGTGAAATTACTTAAAATGACCATAATTGGATTAAATGGTAAAAATATAATCTAATTATACTTACAAACCATTAATATGTATAATTCAACACTATAAATTATTTTGATTAATTTTTTTTTCAGTTAAAATATAATGTTTTTCACTATTCACCCAAATATGAAAGTTATCAGAAAAACCCAAAAAATTTATTGAAACTAAATTCTTATGTCCCGATTCTAATGAAGAAGTTTATTTTTTCAAATTGAATATATAAAAGTTTCAAATATTGGATTTAAAAAGGGTTCTCCATTAAAAGGCGGTAAAATTTCATTTTTTGAAAAATAATTCTTTTATCTGAAAAAAATGAATTTTGTTCTTTAATTATGTCTAAGAAACTCATAATATGGATTCTAAAATTATAAGGATTATATAAAGTTCAAAATTCAGTTAATACTTTTCATAATCGCTTTTGAACGACTAGTTTGGTAAGTCGTGGTGCGCTTGAACTCAGTGTTGCGTGTAGTTAAAGTTATTGAATTACTTTGAAGAAATAACGTACTATGAAATATTGGGGTGTTATATAGGCCTCATGTATGTGCACTAACCATGCAAGGTGGCTGTATCCAGAAAAACACATTCTGTGCAGTTTGAAAAACTGTGTGGCATTCCTGCATGGTTTACTCTAAACTGTCAGCCAAATCTTTTTCCCAAAAAGAAGGGTTATGGGATCCAGACAAGACCTAAACACCTATAAGTCCTTCATTAACCCATTAAGCATGCATATTAGGTCCGAAAAATAGATTTAGACTTAAATTTAAATGATCCATACCTGAGTTAAAAACCATGTTCTTACACAGATGATGGAAAACATTCTATTGGTCCACAAATAAATTTTTTCTCTATCAATTATTAGGATATGGTTGATGCCCCATCCTATATGGACATGGTCATTAAATTAGCCCCACCTTAAAAAGACAGTTTGACATTCCAGGGATGGTCGGCCCATACAACACCTCCTTTACTAAATATGCAATAGTAGATTAGGTCCACATCACTTCCACCCCCAATCTCCCGACCAACACTGATTGGATCTTGGGGGAGACCAACAAACCTAATTTTACAATAATAAAGGGGAAATGTTTTGTTAGATCTTGGTCAATTACTAATTATCGGATGTGTTTTTTCCACCTAATACCTTACAATTTTTCATCTTAGAGTCCCTCTCCAATGGATAGGTCTCATGTATCTACTAGAATATCTGGACGATGCTCAACCATCTTTGATATTTATAGCTATTGTACACAAGGATCCATAAGAATCTCCAGGTTATCCATAAAAAATGATGAAGGGTTGACATTGTAGTGCTCTTGGTAGCTTAGCACTCTGATTGCTATGAGTACTGCCAGAAATTTCAGTGGACCAACATTAGGAGCCTCCCTGTGCATCGATGAATCATGCATGAGTTTTCTCCCCCTGAAAGTCAAGGGCTAGGGATAGTACACTACCATTCATTTTAGTCTCCTTCCAAGGTAACAATGAGATTGTTAGGACAGACATCCCACTGATGAAGATGACCTGCCTCCATCCACCACTACCATGAACATCGTCACAATAAACCCCATGGATGATCAGAGAAAAGGAGAAAAAAACATGGGGTTTGATATAGAAAACCTACCCCAGAGAGATATGTGATATTAGGAATACCCTCTAGTGGTCACCCGTGCTCACTAGTAGAAAACAAACACTGGGACTCTTGAGTCCCACCAATGAGGTGTTGCTACCTATATACAAAAATATTAACAAAGGAAAAGGACCTAATGAGTTTGTTAGCCCATATGAGGCCACTTCAGACACCAGATTAGTATCTTTTCACTAGAAACTTGAGGGATAAAAGAGACTCACTATTAAGAGCATTATTGAGCAGTTCTTGGGGGCGAGACAATGTCAAGGTAGACCTAATCTCCTGTCCAACTGAGAAACTAGTTCTCCTCTTCCGAGCAACCATATTTGAGGTAGAAATCCCTTCGTATCCGGTCAGGGTAGAGTTAGGGGAAACTAGAAAGTGACCAATATAGAACCCACCTACCACACTTGAGAAACATGATTTCCCTACACGGGACTATATCAATTATTCCTCATGAGCCACCAATCCAATTAGGGCATTCATAACCACCAAGTCTCACCAAGACAAAAAAATAGAATATATTACTACATGTCTTGAAGATTTGGAAATGAAACAAGTTATGATCCCATCATAGGGTAATCCATATCTAGCATGTGTAGATTAGATGTTCCCACCACCAAAATTCAGCAATCCAAGCTTCACCCTATTCAACGATATGGGTGATCTGATGTAACAACATTCCCAATTCACCTAGAGGCATGGCCTGATGATTGGGAGTCTAGTGAAATAAGAGGATTCTAAGATTCACTACTTTATCAAAACTTTTGAATGACCTTATTTTATATGTTATAGTCAGCTGGCCCTAGGGTCTATTTCTAACTGGGAGAATCTTCATAGGCAGTTCCTCTTCCAGTTCAGCTCTACCATGCACAAGACTAGTATTTCATACTTCTCCAAATTAAACCACAATGATGATGATAAAGTTTCTAATTTAATATAATAGAGGAAGGGAATCACAAAATCCATGGATATGTATCTCTACTAGGAGTAACAGTTAACATTGCGCATGGAGAATTTCAATGATGAGCTGGTCCCTACACTCATTTCCCTGAAATATCATTGAAGATTTTGAGATTTCACTAAAATAGACTAGTTCCTGGAAGCTTATTTGTAGAGGAAAAAGTAATATTCACACTCATTACCCTTTCTTGAACTTGTGCAAGGGACAACGAAGGAATAAACAACCACTGTTGACCATATTGGGGCCCTGTAACTGGTCAACAATCAGGCAGCTCTTCCAAAAAGGCATTCTTAGCTGGATAAGACTTGAAAAATCAACATCATATGATATAAAATCACCACGAAAAAATTCCTAAATATCCCTAACAAGGTAAGACACCTAAAATTCCTTTTATAGTGTAGAAAAAAAAGTCATACTTCTTCAAGGATGTGAAGGTACATGGTTACTTCATTTGTTCCTTGGATAAGAACATCATGAATTTTATTGAATGTTTAAGGCATAAGGAAGCTAGCCTCACTGATCACACTAATGTTTTCTCATACCATCGGGTCCTTATGAATAACATCAAAGAGTGATTCCTATTCCATATTGGCTCCAGGACCATGTGGATTGTGGAATGGTCACACTGGGTGATGCCCTAACACAAGTAGTGCATGGGTCTGCTGATCTCGACGCTGATGATGAGGACTTCAATGAATGGAATTGGGATGAAGGATTGGGTATATATAAGTACATGAACTAGATTTCCCATATGAAATCCACTCACACCCGTAGTATTATCTAGGCCCATTTGAGCCACTTCCCCTTATAATCACCACATACACTCTAGTTATCTAGTTGGTATCATGACCTTAAATGTCTTTTAAGAACAAGAATAAAAGATTCCAATACAATTAGAGTCCCACACTGTTGCCTAAACTAGTCTGAATCCTCAATGAATTCATGCCTCCCGAATTGGGTGAGACTCATAGAATTCATTTGGTCCTAGAATATTCCAATGATGGAGAGTAAGAATATAATTTCAAGAATTATGTCAATTTGGAAGGCCATTATAAGGTGGTAAGTGATGAGAAAATTACCAATATTCCATCAGATACCTCTATATAATTCTATAGAAGAATAGGAAGATACCACACCAATAGACAGGAAAAGTAATCCATTACTCCAGAATAGGATATTCATGCCACTAAGACCAGACAACAAGCTTCATGTAGGGATCAGCAGGCATGACCTTCCCAAGCCGCTCCCTTCATATACAAACATATTGGTTGATCATGAGACTCAATCAAAACAACATCATTCTTAGCCGTGACTTCTAAAGGCTATACTTTATCCGCCTAGTACTCAGTATGAGTCATCAAGTTAGTTGTAGAGTATGGACTATATGATCCAAGCACCAACACCTCAATTAGCTATGCCCTCCATGCTCCCTTTCATGGTTAGACCCATGGAAAGTAGAAACATACCCCATTTCCTAGAAATATGATTTATTTAAACACCTCATCAGTATTCTAGTATGGATCTTAATCCTTGATGCACTCCACTTTCCAAAATAGATGTGTGAGGCCCTAAATATCCATCTACAAATCAAAATTAAGGTAGTTAATATAGAGGCCTACAATGCGGAGGATGATGATCCGAAAGAACATCAATCCATAATTTCCTTCTCTAGATAAGATGAGGGTATAACTATCTAGGGTAACATCCTCCTGTTTTAGGTTACAGGCTAGTTTAATGATGTGGAAATCCATCATTTCTCAGTGGATATAGGTTCTGAGATCAATATCAACATGACTTGTACACTCCACAAGATGGGGTTTACAAAAGTATACCTGACTCTCTCAAACCTAAAAATTTAAGGGTATGATAAGATCATGTAGAATCGATGTGGAAATACTTAGTTGAATTTCCATCTAAGTGGTTTAGTAATGGGCACTGAGTTTATGGTTGATTCCCAGGATATAGCTTACAATGATTTGATGGGAAATCCTTGGCTCCATCGACATGTGGTAGTCCCCTCTCTATATCATTAGTTCCTTAAATACTACCTCAATAGTCAAGTAGGGGTACTCCAAGGCAATGATTCTCTCTTCAACTCATGTGAGACCTATTACCTAGATCCGAGGTACTATAAAATGGAAAGAAAATAGCTCTAGAATAATGGGGTTGAGAATATAAATTCCCCTAATGATATAGAAACCACTTCAGTAAATCCCTTGGTGGATTTAAAAGAGATATTCATTCTTTTGAATCACTAATTGGAGACCGTGACCCTAGATATGAGAATCTTATTCATCATCTATAAAAATAAGGATTCCTCACTTATTACCTCATATTCTTGCATGAGATAGGATTTTTATGTTCTAGAAATCCCCACTCCTATGGAATATCAGGGGATACTCCACATGAAAATTGATCCATGAAATGGCCTCATGATTTGAAAGGAAGGGTTGACTCAATGGACATCCACTTGACACCGTTTCATCAACATCAAATGTGAGACTCATGGTCAAAAAGAAAAATGGAATAGACTCAGTAGCTTTCTTCTCCATAGTCCCCATGGATCAAGAACCCATTATCAAGGACTCCAATTATACATGAGTAGGTGATAATGATGCTACCAGATCTATATCTCTCACAGAGTTTCCCCTCCCCCTGACCCTCATACATTAGGTGATGAAGGGGATTTGGATGAAACCCCTCAAGAAATCAACGAGGGTTTTTTCTAAAAACAATCAATAAACTATCCTAAGTAAATCTTGGTATAAAGGAAGAATCGAGGATGACACTAATCAATGCAGTTATTTCTTTAGAAGAGAAGTGATAATGTGTGGATTTCATGAAATAGCACCATGACAGGTTCTCCTGGGTCTATAAGGAAATGTCAGTGCTCAACCCCCTGGTGTCTGTTAATTAACTTGTCCTTTTAGAAATCCACCATGGGTTTAAATGTACACCCATAAATATGTACCCCTCCCATAATTCCATGGATGAGGATGAAGTCAATAAGATAAATTATAAATTTTTAGAGAGTTTTATCACCCCATGTGGCTGGAAAACATCATCCTAGTAAGGAAAAAAGAACCATAAAATTGAGATCTATATCAACTTTTTGGATCTAAACCAACAATACCCAAAGGAATATTTTACCTTTCCCATAACAGAGTGTTTGATTGATTCCATAGATGCCTTCAAAGCTCTCTCATTAATGGATGGTTATTTTGGGTATAACATAATCCATATGGCCCTTGAGGATGAGGAGGCCACCATTTTTAGAGCACCCTATGGAACCATATGTTACCAAGTAATTCTATTCATTTTGAATAATGTTGGAGCTACCTACCAGTGTTCCATTCACTATATCTTCAAATTAATCCTGGGTACTTTTGTGGAATTCTACATGTATGATCGAGTTGTTAAATAATTATAATAACAATACCATGTCAAAGATCTTTTTAAATTATTTGACTCCCTCCAATCCTACCACTTGAAGATGAACCCCATTAATTTTGTGTTTGGGGTTACCTCTAGAAAGTTTCTCAGCTTCATGATAAGATACAAAACCATTGAGATTGACCTAGAGAATAACAAGGCAATCAGTAATATTCCACCTTCACAATACCTTAAGGAATTTTGAAGCCTTCAAGGCCACTTGTCCTATGTATACCGATTCATCATGAATTTGGTCATAAAGTGTAATCCCTTCTCAAGGATCATGAAGAAAGGAACCATATAACTGTTGGATGAATATGCTAGGACACATTTGAGAAAATTAGCAGTATCAATTGCATCCTATGATCCTGATGTCACCCATCCTAGAAAAGCCTAGGTTCATTTATGTGATTACCTTGGAATGATCCCTAGGTCTCGTTATAGCACAAAAAATAGTGAGGATTGTGAAAAAACATTTTCTATCTCATATAAAAGTTGATTGAAACTTAGTCCAGGTATTATACTATATAGAAAAGCTACATAACTCTAGTATTCATGATTTATAAATTGAAACATTATTTTCAACACCATGAGATATAGATGATACCCCATGCTAATCCGTTAAAGTATATTCTCAACTTTCCCATGTTTTTAGGTCAACTAGAATGTTGGGAAGTAATCCTACAGCAGTTTGACAACCATTGTTTCCCTTAGAAATCTGTTGAGGGCTAAGATTTGGAAGATTTCATGGATATGCATCTGACCCACAAGGATTTTCCCTTGGAAACTTATTTCCCTGATGAATCTATCCTATCAGTAGATTAGGCCACACTATTTTGGCAGATACATTTTGATGGTGCCTCCTATAGTCCAACTATAAGAAGACTCAACAAACCCCAAAATAAATAGAGTGGGTATTAGAACCATCTTCATAACTCTCATATAGTCCATATTTATGTACTAATTCTTATTATTTGAAGGTTTCACCAATAAAGAGTCCAAGTATCTGGCTCTCATCACTAGCCTTGAGTTGTCCCTATAGATTGATGTTCCCCACCTACATGTGAAGGGATACTCTATTACAATAATTAATAATATCAATGGTAATTATTTCATTAAGGAAACAAGATATTTTTCCCCTAATGGAGTTGAATCATGAGTTGATATCCTAGTTCCCCTCTTAGCTAGAGGTTAGTCATATTCCTTGATCACAGAATGACCAATACGATGCTTTGGAAATAATAGCTATATCTCTTGCAGAATGTGACCAAGATGATTTAGTCATTCATGTGGAACATAAATGGTTCATTTACCCCATTTTTTATGACAATGAAGACTGATACGAAAATAATATGGTAGATGGAACTTCTATGATAGGGCCCTAATATGCTCCTATAATCAAGGAATCACCTAATTTGATGACTCCCTTTGTCAAGTATCTCCAATAAGGAACTCTCATATTAGATGAAACCAAGCATGAGTTAATCTACCGTTTTATAGAACAATTTATCCTTATAGATGGCCCCAAACTTGAGTATACCCTTTATATGCATGGATTCAACAAGATCATTCTCCATTACATCTAAGGAAATGAGACCCCTAAAGTTATGCAAGTGGTTCACGCTAGTTCATAGGGGCACCATCAATCCGGATAGAAGTCTTATATCTGAATCCAGAGGTTGGATTACTTTTTTCACACCATGGTCCAAGACTACATCAAATTCACCAAGAGGGTTTCATGCATTCTAGATCCATAAAAAACTTCACGTTTAAACCACTAAAGCTTATACATACCACCAAGTACTCATTGACCTTTTTTGTATGGGGGATTGATGTTGTGGGTCCCTACCCTCTAGTGATGACTTGACAGTACAAGTTCATTATGACTACTACAAACTTGTTTTAAAAGTGGGCAGATTCCATCCCACTCAAATAGGTTAAGTCCTAGTTAGTGAGAGAGTTTGTGAAGTCCCACATCATCCATAGAGTTGGTATTGATCACACCATTATCATAATAAATTATACCAACATTCAAGCTTCCAAGATAAAGAAGATATGTGTCAAGTACAAAATTCATTACAAATAAACTTCCCCCTACCACACACAAGTGAATGGGAATATTGAGGCCTTCAACAAGACCCTCTCTAAAATCCTACATAAGATGGTAGTCCAGAATAAGAAGAGTTATCATGATAAGTTCCTTGATTCCTTTTGGAAATATTGAATGACAACTCAAAATTCCACCAAGGTGACCCCATACTCCCTAGTGTATAGAACATAAGAGGTTATTACTATTGATTTATATATTCCCTTTCTTTAGATGTATATTTAGGATTATAAGACACCAGATAAGAGAATGGAAATTTGGTTGGTAGAGTTGGAAGCTCTTGAAGAAAATAAGATCCAAGCATTACATAACCTAGAGAGGAATCATATCCAGGTAGTGAGAGCATTCAATAAAAATCCCCATATTCTTTATATCTTTTAGGGAGATATGGTGTTGGATCTCTGGATTCCCATGATACATGTGAAGAAGCCATCGAAACTAGAGTCCCAAAGGGAAATACCTTATGTTATTCATAATGTCTACTCCAATGGTTTATACTCACTGATCACCATGGAAAAGGAGTGTATCAAAACTCCCACCAATGAAAGGTTCCTAAAGTAGTACTACACATTAACCACATGGTCCAAGCTCTACAACCTCTAACTATTAGAATCTCCTTAGTCTGAGCGGTATTAATTTAAAATACAAAGCCTAATATCATCAACACATGACGCTAAATTGTAGTCTTACCCTATATTAAAAACACAAGATGCCTAATATGAAAAATGAGAGATGAGAAAAACCAATGTCCCCAGCACATGATGTTAAAGTATAGCCTTATCTGGTGTGGAAATTATGAGATGACCCATATGAAAAATGTGAGATAACAAAAGTCAACATCCTCAACACATGATGTTAAAATATATCCTTACAATATTTGGTAAACATGATATGCCTCATATGAAAAAATGTGAGATGAAGAAAACCAACATCCTCGATACATGATGTTAAACTATAGCCTTACCCCATGTGAAAAACATGGTATGCCTTATATGAAAAATGTGAGATGAAAAAAAATAAAAATCCTAAATAAATTACATCAAAATATAGCCTTGACCTATGTACCGAACATGGGATGCCTCATATAATAACTATGAGATGACTAAGTGTCCATTCTAGGGAGGATGGAACCCTTTAGACATTGGTATCTCACCATGACACATTCCATAACTTTGTGTGTCTTGATTCCCAGTCCCATGGGATAAATAGTGATGACCCGATATCATATCTTATGCCCAACCCCACTACCAACTCATTTCGGGGTCTTCCCCTATGGGTTAGGATCTATCCTTTCCTACAGATATGTTCACTTGTCATGTTCAAGTTCATGATGGAATAACTCCTAGAGCATTCAACTCTCCATATGAAATTTCCCACTTACACTTTCCCACTTTGTGCCTCCCTTGATTTAGATCTTCACCACTTCCTTTATTTTAATAGCTATCCTAGTGGCATTGGTTCCTGGCCAAAATTGTTCACCAACCATTCTGGAAACATGACATGAAGGATCTTCAACATCATTTGGAAGCATCTATGTTTCAAACATAGTCAACGTTTGATTCTGTAATTTGTTCTCCATATCCATGACTGTTGCGGTAGTAGAATTTGTGTTTCAAATAAGGTCAAAAATCATTTCCTTCCCATAATTCACTGCCCCTTTTTTGGTCCTAGTCTTGGTATTTATAATTTACCTTCCTTTCCACCTCCCTCTATTATGGTGGAATTTGGAAACCCCTGGTATCAATTCCCCAGGCATTCAGGAACGATGGCCAAGCAATTAATCATTGGTAGAGATTTTCTAAATAAACTTCCTTTTCCCCTTACTGTGCTTTCCATTGTAACTACGTAAGTCCCCTATGCTCCTTTTTTTCTCAATTTAAGCATGGAAAACATGGGCTTAGGAGTCATGGTGGAGATTTCCTTAATCATCATTGAAACATACAAGCATTATCTAAATGGAATTTAGCCTCCTCTTTAATCCAAACTCTGTTGGATTTGGTGGCATAAAACTAACTTCTCTTTACTTTAGGATAACCTATATTAATAGTTTTGAATACTAAAAAACTCCTTATCCCATCATTATTTTTTTCTATATAACATGGTATATGATAATTTCCTAAGAGTAGCTGTCGTGCTAAAAGGTCATAGAAGTTACCTACTATGATGATAACCCAGAAGTGCTATGAAACTATTCATTAATATATGTTCTATAGCTAGTTGATATAATTTTAGGTAAAAAATGATATAGTATATCATGGGTGGATACTCATAGGACTTTGAGGCACCTTCTCATGG
Organism: Viscum album; assembly: GCA_963277665.1. Classification (NCBI taxonomy): domain Eukaryota; kingdom Viridiplantae; phylum Streptophyta; class Magnoliopsida; order Santalales; family Viscaceae; genus Viscum; species Viscum album. The sequence goes on along the minus strand of OY728120.1, from coordinate 457,361,802 downwards.
TGTACGCCCCTAGTAATATTCAGTGTATGATATTATGAGAATGAGACCCGCCACTAATAAATCCAAATTTATACATGTCATTGATGTTCCAATATATGGATGTGTGTATTGGTAATTATACTTTAATATTATTATTAATGATTATTATGAGTTATGTTCTTTGATTTATTGATGAAAACCATTACAATTGATATTCATGGTGAGGTAGGATACATTGGGTGTGTCACGAGTAATTTTTCATTAATGAATAATGTGATAAAGGATTTGTCCCTTTTGTTCATTAATGAAAGTTGATATCTTATTCCCATTTATGGGAATGATATAGTCTAAATAAGTCAATGGATATGATGTTCTATAGGAAATTTCAATATTTTGGAAGTCAAATAAAGAGACAACAAGAACATCAGTTGCTGGCACAAGTATGAAACCTTATTGATTAGAGATATCCTAATAAAGAGATTATATTACATAGAAATCATAAGTTTGATGTATTATGTCATTGCAACATTAAATTATTTATCTATGGGCTACTTAGTGTGTTCCTAGATTCTAACCTTGTAATTTAGGCAATTTCTCCCAATGCCACTAAGAAAGAGGCCTATAGGGTCACACGCTAAGTGTATCTAGAATCTCTATTAAATAATATATTATTATTTATTATTTAACAAGTTGAATAAATATTATTCCATCTTATGGTTTAATATCTATTCATGATACTTGATCATATAGATTCCATCACTAGTGATTCAAGAAAATATAATTCTAGTGAAATAATTAATAAATATTTATTTTATATTCAGTAAATATAATATTTATTTATTTATGAGAGAATAATGTAGTGATATTTATTTATTAAATAAATTGTCATTATTAAAGTCCTAATAAATATTTTGGGGTAATGGCGGACCAAGTTTTTAGGTATGGTGAGAAATAGTAAATATTGAATACTATTTGATTAAATAATATTTAATTTAATTCTCAAGTTATGAACATGTTGAGAAATAATAATAATAATAATATTATTTTAAATAGGGTTCTTTAGGAATTAAATAAAAAAAAATGGAAATTGTGAAATTATTTTATTTTAACCTTAGTTGTATATAAGCCCAATTATATTATTTTCTATGATATCCAATTCATTTGTTTGGTTGTACACAACAAATTTAGAGAATCCTCTCAAGCCCTAGAGATATCCCTCTCCAAGAACGATCCTAATAATGAAGAGAAATCTTCCTCCACCTCCCACTCTCATGTCTAAATAGATCAAGTATAACACTTTAGAATTGATTCTCATGGCGATTAAAGGAAGGTAATGCAAGCGATGGAATCTACCATGCTAGCACCCAGATATTCTTATGATGATGATCAGAGATTTGTGGAATAGATGTGGATCATCACTAGAGGGAATCTGATCTTGATTCCTACAATTCAACGATATTAAAATGCAGATCTGTTGTTAGATCCATCAAAAAAGAAATAATTCATGCAAGGTAATTCTTTCAATTGGTTAAATTAATTATAACTAATATGTGATGATTCTCCCTCTGGTTCTGAAATTTGATACATTCTCTATTTTACTTGATTCAATTCCATTGATCATGGCATTTATCATCATGTACATCTCAGATTAATCATATATCATGACAAAAAGTAAAGTTGGGCATGACCCATCGCATGCTTCCACTACGCCCAAAATATTAAAGTGATATCAGAGGGGTCACATAATTATTTATATTTATTTAAAATTTATTTATTAATTTAATCATTTGTCTTTTATTTTTCAAATCAAGTTTAATCATTCTTTTAATCCGATGTATAATATCTAATGATTCCTCCTTTATTTTTCATATATCTAATCAAAAAAAATTAATTTTAATGATAAAATAAAATTGAAGAACTCATCTAGAGGTGATGAGGATTATGGTCGAATAACAGAGGAGTGAAAACAGGTAACTAGATTTTTACACCAAGCACCTATGTTCAATGCACCAAGAATTAATTCATAATTAACTCAAATAGTGTTCATTGATTACACATGGTGCATTGAATTTCTTATACAGTGTATTGACTGGGCCATCCTAGCACACGGTCATCCAGAGTACATGCTGTGTAGTCGATGTACATGGAGTGTAGTCATTTTAAGTCACATATAGGCCATGTATTTCCATACAAAACCTACCTTATTAGTGACCATGAAACTTGGAGAACACATGTTGTGTAGTCCTTTATACACACCATGTACTCTAATTTTCCAAGGCAAAATTTACACACCAAGTCCCTAGGCGTGTGCCTCAGATAGACGGTGAGATACATACATGCCATTTAGCTCTCTTGTACATTCCATGTACTTATATCAAATTTTGTAGAATTAAAATTAATTTATTATAATGTGTAAACCTTATCGACATGTTCTTTCATGTGGTCATTATGTTAATAAGACATTCCATGTGATGAGTTTTATTATATATATATAAACACACACACACATAGATATACACATATATATATATAAAGTTTTAATTAATTTCTATATAATTTTTATATCTGCATATCATGTATGAGTCATAGGACATATATTACTCTATATGCATTTAAGAATAACACATTACAAAAAAATTATGTAATTCATGTAATCATTAAGTTGATAGTACATGTCATGAATGAAAGTGATATGTCATGTATTACATATGTCACAAGAGAAAACTATATATGATTATAATACATTTTGGGTAGATTTTGATGGGTATTCACCATGTTTCCTCCAAGGTACATTTATGCACATAGTTAATTTTAAATAAATTTATTTAATTTGTTTAAAATTATGATGGATGATAATCTCAAGTAAATTTGGATGAGAATTAAGATAGAAGAATTGATTAATTATGGATGATAATTAATTTATTTGAGCATGGTTTATCATAAATAAGAATAATTAATAATTCAATGCTAGTTTTATTAAATGAATAATTCTTCGCATGCATATGGATAATCATGAGCATAGACCAAACCTTTGTATGTGATTGGTTTTATTTAAGTTATTATTATATTAAATTGTTGGCCTATGTGACTTCTCTCATATGATTATGTAAGTTCATTCATTCCCATGGTTTATTTTATATAAAACCCCTGTTTCCCTCACCCGAGTGATAGTAAAATAATATGTAATTGATGGAGATCCCAATATAGTGGAGGAAATTCATGTTTGGAGTTGAGGAGAAACTAATCTAAGAGAGATACATAGGTGGATAAGTGGAAATTTGTAACAAAAACCTTAATTGGTTTAAGGTGTTTTTTCCCATAGGTCAATGGTTATTTTATCAACTGCTAGATAATCTAATCATTAGTAAAATCTCATGATGATACTGCTTTATTATTAAATTTCTATTAAGTTTCATGGTTATTTCATTATGGATGTTTTTTAATGATCACATGAATTAATGAAATTAGTGATCATGTAAGATATAACTAAAAAAAATTGTCTTATACATGAATATTATATAAGACATGGTTAATAAATTAAGTAATTCAAATTAATATTATCAAGAATCTGATAAAGATAATAATTGGAAATTTATAAATAAATGACAAAAACCCTCAATTGTATATATATTAAGTCAGTATAGACTTGCACTGCTTTATTTATAATCAAACCATAGTTCAATGTGATTAACCATCCAAATTTGGGATGATTTCAATTATCGAGGAATTCTAACTTCATGTTTTGGGTTTACTTATCTTAGTTCACATAAAGAGTTGACTTCTAAAGTAGGACTCAGTGTTACTAAGAGTTAAGGGTTTAGGAAATCCAATTTATGGACTTTAGGATTGGGGATTCCACTCAACAAATCATGGAATTTTGAGTTAATGTAGTTGGAATTTGGAATTCCTACCTAAAACCATTAATGTTTCTTGACCAACCAATGTAGGGGTAATGAGAATGGGAATATGGATCCTTTCAACTAGAATTTATAATCAACATTCTATTCCAAATCCAGTTGTGAGGGTTATTAGTTTTCGATAAAATAGTGGGAGATTAATAAATTTAATATTTATTTATTTGTCTAAATTTTTTATGATAAATTCCTAAAAATATACTCATATTATTTGTAGAAAAAAAATAAAATGACTTCAAACATATCACTACAATCCATAATTGAGAAGGAAAACCTTCTCCCTGGAACAAATTTCTAAGAGTGGAAATGGTGATTACGCACTATCCTTCATCATGATAGGAAAAAGTATGCTCTATAAGAACATATTTCTAATGCACCTGGTAATAATACAAGTGATGTAGAGTTATCACTATATGAGAAATTTTTTAATGATTCGACAGATATTCAATATTTCATTATATCACCCATGACCAATGAGCTTTTGAAGTAACATGAGACATGGATGCACATAGCATGATGTATCACCTTTAAGATCTATATCAAGAGAAGGAATGAATAAAGAGACATTATATATCCAATGATTTGATTACAACTATGTTTGGATATTTTAAACCAGTTGGGATTCTTGTAGTCAAGATTATTGGGTTCACTAAACAGTTAGAAATCTCAGGGATTAAATTCCTGGATGAGTTGCGTACAGATCTCATACTTTTATCACTACCCATGAAATTCATTAATTTTATTATTAATTAAATATGTAAAATATTTAGAAGAGTTTTTAGGATCTTATTACATTAATTCCCCAATTAGATAAGGAAATGGGGTGTGATAAACATGAATTCCTTAAAATTAATAAGAAAAGGAAGAAAAAGAAAAATTACCCCAAGACTCACAACAAGTATAAAGATCCCAATCAGTGTCCTTACAAGAAGAAGAAGATCTAGAGGTAGGGAAATGAAAAGGAGTAAATATGTTTTCCGTGTGGCATGTTGGGCCACTAGAAGAGGAACTGCACCCAAAATAAATGGTAAACCAAAGGTGAATACATTATTTAGTGTAATCTTTCAATATCTACACATTGGGTATTAGATACATCTTTTGTTGCTCACATATGTATCCAAATGTAGGAACCAAGTATATTTTGAAATATTTATAAAGGAGAAGTGGATTTAAGAGATAATAATGGTGTGAGGAAGGCTACTCTGGCTATTGGTCACTACCAAATTTCTTTTCTAACAAGAATGATTTTGGTTTTAAGAGATTGTTATTATGTACGGACGATTACCAAGAACATAATTTCTGTATCATTCTTAGATATAGATCGTTTTATTTTCATGTTTTTAATTAAAAGATGTTTTTTTATATGTACAAAATATGTTATGGTATGGAACAATTAAATAATGGTATTTATGTATTAAATTATGAAAACAAATTATTTTAAATTGATAAAAAATCATGTTCACAAAACTCATATAACAGCCAACTTTGGAATCACCATCTTGGTCTTGTAAAGGATAAGTGTTTGAAACATCTCTATGAAGATGGTTATATAGATTCATCTAATCTAAAAGCACTTTAAATATTTCATGATTTTTTATAATGAAAAATTACCAGACCACCATTCGGTGGATAGGGTGATAGGGACACATAGCTTCAAGGATTGGTACAAACTGATGGGTGTGGACCATTTCCAATATAATCTAGTGGTGTATATTCTTACTTCATAACTTTTACAGATGACTTGAGTTGATGTGTTCATTTCTACTTGATGAATTATAAGTCTGTGTACTTCTAGAAATTAAGGAATTCAAGAATGAAGTAAAGAATCAACTTGGAATGAAGATAAAGAAGCTTTGATTAGAACTAGGTGGTGAATATAATAAACAAGAGTTTATTGAATTTATATGGGATTTAAAGATTCTATTTCATATCACTCGACCTTACACACCATAGTGGAATGGTGTTAATTAAAGGATGAATCTCATGTTATTATACATTATATGGTTGATGATGACTCATGTAGATCTTCCATTATCCTTTTGAGGATATGCATTATAAACCATTGTTTACACATTAGAACAAGTTCCAACTAAAGAAGAACATGTAATTCCATTCAAGTTATGGATTAAAATAAAACCTATTTTGACACATACATTTTTATGGGGTTTTGAGGAATTTGTTAAGGCCTTATCAGGAAAAAACTACCAACCTAGGGAACAAACTATATCTTTATAGGGAATGTAAAGGAAAAAAGGGATACTACTTATACAACCCCCCATACAAGAACGTTACTATCATTAGAAAAGATGTCTTTATTGATAGGGAACACATCCTCAAAAATGATAGTTGAATAAATATCGACTTCAATGAAGTTGATACTCTAGATACCCAAGACATGGTACAAGAACAGATTCCACAGATCCCTTTTGAAGAAGTAGTTCCTGAAACACAAGTAATACATATGAGAAAAATATAGGTAAGAGAACCATAGAGATATGGTGTTCTAGTAAAAAAATATAGTGAATCATTATTGGTTAAAATAATGAACCTATCTCCTACAAAGAGTAAGTATAGAGCTTAGAATTATAATTTTTTTAGAATCTCACCATGACCGCGCAATTTGGAAGATGTATTTAAAAACTACATTACTTAATGGGAACCATCTGGAAGATTTCTATATGAAAACACTAGAAGGGTTTGTGAATCAAGGTGATTCCAAAAGTATTTTCAATTTTAAGAGATGTATTTTTGGATTTAAGAAAGCATCTAGGTCTTGGAACATCCGATTTGATGAAGCTATAAAAGAATTTGGTTTTATTAAGAATGAATGTGAGACATGTGTTTACAAGAGGTTTAGTGGAATGGAAGTCACTATCCTAGTAGTATATGTTGATGACATATTACTTATTATAAATGACATACTAGTCTTACAGTCTGTTATGGACTGGTTAAACAATTGTTTCTCTATGAAGGAATTAGTTGAAACAACCTATATTATAGGGATTAAGATCATTAGTGATAGATTTAAGAGGCTAATTTGACTAGGTCAAAGTATATATGTTTACTAGATACTAAAAATATTTAGTATGGAACAATCCATGGTGAGATTGGTTCTAGTTTCACATGGTTTACATCTTTTTTATATAATGTTTCCTCAAACAAAAAAGGAGAAATAGAGAATGAGTAAGACCTCATATGCTTCAGTGATAGGATCAATCATGTATGCCATGTTATATACTAGGCTTGATGTTGCCTATGCATTGAGAATGGTAGGAAGATATCAAGATAATCAAGGAGAACAACATTTGTATATTATTAAGGTTATCCCTAAGTATCTGAGAAGAACTAAGGATAGGTTCCTGGTGTATGTAGGAGACGAAGAGATGATCATCCGGGGTTATACTGATTCTATTTTCTAAATAGATCAAAATGATCTAAAGTTATAGTTAGGATATGTTTTCTATCTCAATGAAGGAGCTGTGAGATGGAAGAGTTGAAAGCATCCAGTTGTCACTGATTCTAATGCTGAGTACGAGTATATAGAGAATTTTGATGAAACCAAGGAATCTTTTTGGATATGAAACTTTGTATCAGATCTTGTCATGGTACCTATCAATAAAGAATATTTCACATTGTATTGTGATAGTACTATAGTGGTGGCTCTTGTAAAAGATCCATGGTCAAACCAACAGATAAAGTATATACTCTAGAAGTGTCACTTCTTGAGGTTTTTTTATCAAAGGGGTGAATTTACAGTAAGAATAGTACCTAATGAATAGAATTTAGTGGAACCATTGACTAAAATCCTATCTCATAATAAGCATGAGTATTATGTGAGAGCTAGTAGACTGAAGGTTTTTTATTGTTGGATCTAGTGTAAGTGGGAGTCTGTTGGAGCGGGTGCCCGAGAACCAAATTTTGTGTTCTTTATGATATATTGTACTCATAGTTTTGAATATTAATAAACTCATAATCACATCATGATTATTCTGCTGCATAATATGGTATGTGATATTGTCCTAAGAGTAGTTTTCACCCTAAATGGTAATAAAAGTTCACTACTATGATGATAATCTAGAAGATCTACAAAACTATTCTTAAATATATGTTCTATAGCCAGATGATATCATTTAAGGGACACAAATGATATATTTTATCAAGGGTGGAGACTCATAGGACTATGAGGCACCTTTTCATGGTGTATGAACTTGGTAATATCCATTGTAGGATATTAAGAGAACAAGACCCACTATTGGAAATCAATATTTATTTGTATCATTGAATGTTCTAATATACAGATATGTTTATTGGTACTTATAATTTAAGATTATTATTAATGAGTATTATAAGTTATTTACTTTGATGTATTTATGAGAACCATGAAGATAGATGTTTGTGGTGAGGTAGGATACATTGGGTGTGTCATGAGTAATATTTCATTAATGAATAATGTGAGAAAGAATTTTCCCCTTATGTTCTTTAACAAAATTTGACATCTCAAAACCTTTTATGGAAATGATATAGCCTAAATAAATCCATGGCCATGGTGTTATATAGGAAAGTTCAATTTCCAGGAATTAAAAAAAAGAGACACTGAGAACATTAATTGATGGCACCAACATACAACTTGCTTGATTAAATATATCATGATAGTTGGATTATATTACACAGTCAATGTTTGTATGAGGTATTATTTCATTGCAACATTAACTTCTTTTTATATGGATGGCTTTGCGTGTTTCTAGATTCTAACCTTGTACTTTAGGCTGCTTCGCTTAATGTCACTAAGAAAGAGGCCAAGAGGGTCACACATTAATTGTATTCAAAATCTCTGTTAAATAATATATTAGTATTTATTATTTAACAAGTTGGATAAATAATATTTCAGCATGTGGTTTAATAATTATTCATGTATGATTTATCATATATATTCCATCACCAGTTACTCAAGAGAATATAATGTGTGAGGAATATTTAGTAAATATTTATTTTATATTTAGTGAATATAATATTTATTTATTTATTGGAAAATAATGTAGTGATATTTATTTATAAAATAAATCTTCATCATTCAAGGCCTAATAAATATTGTGGATTAATGGTGGACCGAGTTTTTAGGTTCAGTGAGAAATGATAAATATTTAATATTATTTGATTAAATAATATTTAATTTAATTTTCAAGTTAAGTTCATGTAGAGAAACAATAATAATAATTATGATAATAATAATAATATTTTATATGGGGTTTCGTAGGGATTAAATAAATAATAAAGGGAATTTGTGAAATAATTTAATTTTAACCGTAGTGGTATATAAGCCTAATTATATTATTTTCAAAGAGTGGAAATTCATTTGTTTGGTTGTGATTTTTTTGGATAATCCTCTCAAGATAAAGAGATATTTCTCTCCAAGAATGCTCTTATGGATGGAGATCAATCTTCCTCTACCTCCCATTCTTAAGTATGGAGAGACTAAGGAGAATACTTTGGAAGCGATTCTCATTAAGATTAATGGTGGAAAATGAAAACTATAGGATCTAACATGCTAGAAACTAGAGATTCCTTTGATGATGTTCAGAGATTTGTGGAACTCGGGTGGATCACTGCTACATAGAATCTTCCCTTGATTCCTACAATGCAATGTTGGTACAAAAAAAATCTATTGTTATATCTATCAATGAAGAAATAATTCATACAAGGTAATTATTTAAATTTATTAAGTTAATTATAGATAATATATCATGATCATAACTCTAGTTCCAGAATTCTATCCATTTTTTGTTTTCTTAGATTCAATACTATTGATCATGAAATTTATCATCATGTAGATCTTGAATTTATAATCAATCATTGAAAAAATAAAAGTTGGGAACACCCCATCTCATGCTTCTACTATGCCAAGAACCATAAAACTCTATGATATTAAACATGAAGTCTTAGTCCAAACATCACAACCTTAAACTATATGTGGATTGTCTTAGAAGTTTTTGTGGAATTTCACCTTTTAAGCCTATTTTCACATCAGTTTATCACACTTGTATTCCACATAATCCTCGTTAATAAATCCCCCTTGGTCTAAGCATCACAAACTAAAATCATGTGTAAAATTCCTCAGGGATGTTTTATGTGGAACTAATCCTCCTTCATCCTCCCTTCACATCAGGTCACTACCCCTTCATACCACAAAGCTTCCTTTAGATACACACCCCATGGTCTAAGAATCATTACTTTAATCTGTCTGTAATAGGCCCCTTATAAACCCCAATATACAATTGTCTTTCCCCTCCTCTTTTGATTTGAAAAAATGATTCCCCCCACTTTTGGTTGTATCCTCACTTGACAGGACTTCCCCCTTTTGGTGTTGGTATCCTACCATGCCACATTTCAGAACTATGTATGGATTGATTCCCAATGTAATGGTATTCAAAGTGACTACTAGATCTACAATTCTAGACCTAAATATAAGTATTCTCTCCACCCACACCTTATATTTTTTCCCTTTCCATATGAAGCGCCTTATATGTTGTGACACTCAGGAAGAGGTGGTCCATGTATTATGACCTTAAACTATGAGAAAACTTGTACAATTTCAAATATATTTTACCCTTTATTTAAATTAGGTTTATAATGATTCCCCTTCTACACAAGCTATTATGATCGATCTGAACTCTATGAAATTAAACCAGAATCTCTAGTCCAAATATTTATATGACCACTTGTGTATATACGCCTAAATATGTACCTTTTTGGTCTGACTTTCATGACCATAAACTGAACTAGAAAAGTGGAACATACATCTATTAGGTTGAAAACCATGTAGGGGAAACATGATAAAAATTCATACTTCTATTTACCAAGTTACCCAAACTATTTGAGCAAAAATGAGGGTATAAAAAGAAAAGGGATGAAGTTAGTGGGGCTCATCACCGAGCCCCAACAAGAGCTTGGATTCACCTGCTGAACCCACTGTTTCAGGAAGATGTTATGAAAAATATATTATCTTCTACCATCATTCATGTCAGTTCATTTATCTTAGTCACAAGATGATAAACTATAATATATACATCTTGACCTTATAACATTAAAATATGTGTCATCATGGTTAAAGATATATAACCTTAAATTGCAGTAACCATTTCCTCACCGTATGATGTTAAACTATGTATTCAACATCCTTTCTAAAAGATGTTAAACTTCAAACCTCTCATCCATATTGTATGATGAAAAATTATGAAGAATATCATGCCCTTTCTTGATCTAACATTTCCCCTCTACGATTCTGGCCATCTACTCCACCACTTGAGTTCTATGACCTTCAATTGATAGCTGATATGACATTCCCCTTGGAAGGTGAGTTTGGATTTTTCTTAGACCGATGTGCTCACCCAATGTTCTCAGAACCTCAATTTCATATTCTCAAGAGTGTTGAAATCCATATGAACATCAACTTAATCCACCCCCATGATTTGCGCCTTCCTTGATTTGGATCCCCATCATCTTCCATGTATGAATGGGAACCCTAATAGCAATGGTTTCTAACCAAAATGGCTCACTTACCGTCATGGAAACACACACAGAAAGGCTTCAAATGGCATTTTACATGTCCTGTGTTTTGAATATGGTCAATGGATGACCCGAATTTGTTTTCCCTATACGTGATAGTACGATAACAAAATTTTTGTTTCAAACATTATTGACAATCTTATTCTATTGTCCCATTACTCCATTTATGTTCTAGATCCTAGGCATCTTGATTCACATCCTTCATTATCCCCCTTGGTTTGGTTATAATTTAACAACCCTGGTGTTACGCCACTAACACACCTATGCACATTGGGAAAATAAGTTAGCTATGAGAATTCTCACTCTCCAACCATGCCATTCCTTTTTAGGACACTCTTGATGGTTGACGAATCACTCCAACCCCTACTCTCCATTCCCTAGCTGATAATATCATATAAATGACTAGTCTTGTGTTATCCACTCATTTCTCACACTGATCATGACTCACATGGTCTTAGATGCTTATGGTCAATTTTACTATTAATATGATGAAGGTTCATTAAAGTACATGAACCAACACTTTAATTGCCTCATAAAATAGGGTAATGTTAAGGAAGGCCATCCACATACTGAAGATTAAACTTTATTACAACATGAGAGAAAATGAGAGAGGTTAAGTTCCCATTAGGGATTTAATATTTTCCTAAGAACTCAACCTTCTAGTTCCCCATCAGATCCAATTCTGAGGGGTCATTTTTTGGAACTGAAAATGCATATTAATGCCTGAGATATGAGGTTTCTATAAAATAAATACACAAACCATATCAAGGGACCATTCTAGAGCTAATGAAGAAAATTTATGGATATTCCGTTCATTTCATGTAACTCTCTATCTCCATATATAATTTAATTGCATAAAAAAAGTGATGTTAAAGAAACAAAGATTCATGGGAAATGAAGAAGATCCCAAATATTGAAAACATGGTTTCGTGAAACTTTTTACCCATGCACACAACCCTAGATGTTAGAGCACAAAATATTTTTATGAGAAAGGTTCCATTGGAGAACTGCCTTATGTGACCCTACCTTGGTGAAAAATTCATGGGGATCAAATAAACAATTTGTGTGGAACAAGTAGGATTTCACACTTGAAACTGCCCATTTCAGCTATAAAAATACCATCACCCCTATATTTGGGGGATGAAACTCTCGAAGTTGAATCATCAACTATCGCTCATGAAAACCCTTCTTCTATAACATCACATAGATCCAGAACTATAATGGACCCCAAATTTTGCTAAATTATTTCACTGACCTCACATGGGACCTAACATGTATTGGCCTATGTTTTAGATGTCCTCACACAACTTCCTGTAAAGGATAGGTTGGTTCATACAAGAGAATTTGTCTTCAGATAACCCCAAGTTTCACATGGATCTAGAATTTTTGAAAACATACGCCTCTAAGATCCATGATGTTTCCTTGTGCCTGAGTTTATGGTTTATGAAACCGCACTTTCACAAGAATCTATTGAGTTGCACACAACAACCTTTGGTCCCTAGATCCAATTACTCCTTTATTTGAGTATAACTACTCGCAATTTGATTTCCCAGGTGCCCTACCTCACTCTGATTGGGTTTACTCAGAAAGAAATTACCCACATGACCAGTACCATCAACCCTAATGTTCATCCTCTTTACATCAAGCTTGGATCAGATAGTTCTGTTACCTTTTTCTCCTAAGAATAGGTACCCTAATTCCTATCTATCCTAAGCATAGGAACCCTAATGTTAGTATATCCATTTTCCACACCACCACATCTGTGTTTATTCCATACACCACCTTGAGGCACATGTGTCGTAGATGTATAATCCGGGAAGGTGGAATCATCATGGGAAAATACCCAAATTTACCATCATGTAGGCATATTGTTATAATATTCTATATTAACAAGAAATGCTCTCCCTAGATTTAGTCCTACACCACACCCAATCTGTAAGATCCTAAACTACATATCTCAAATTCCAAGGTGTATGAATTTAAACTACGTGGCAATGTCCTTGGAACATGACATAAAACTATAGCCTTTACCAGTGAAGTGGACACAAGATACCCTTTTATGAATGTCATGGGAAGAACCCTCACCTCCTACCTTATGTGATGAACACAATATTCCTTATGTATGATCATCATGGGATGATACCTTCTTACCCACTAGGAGATGAGACACCTGCAATGATCAGTTCACATTTATAATCCCCACACCATCCTTCAACAGAATTGGATGATCCTCCTACATCAGAAAGATCATATGTGTAATCCCCACACCACCCACCACAACCATGGGATGAGACACCTTATACAAGAATACCATATACGTAATCCCTACACCATCACTTATTATCACTCTTTCTGTGATACAAGCATCCTTACCAAAAAATTTTAAACTACATGCACCGATCCTTTTATATGTTCTTAAAGCTATATTCTAAAAATACATGGATTTTGATCCCCATATTCTAACAGGGTATGTAGGATGCTTCCTTAGGGTTCAATCCTAAAAAACCTAGGACACCTCTCAAAGGTTCAATCCCAACCCATCAAATTAACCAATAAATCTTCATGCCTTCTTCTTAGAGAGCTACAAATCTATAGTGTGACCCTCTCCCTATGGGACACACTCAACTCACCAACCTATCCCCACATAAAATTAAATCCGTGACCAACCTATCCAAAATATATGATAAATATATGACCAACCTATCTCTGTAAGATATTAAATCTATGACAAACCTATCCCCACAAGACATTAAATATATGGGAAACCCATCTCCACAAGACATTAAATATGTAACCAACCTGTCCCCACAATATGTTAAATATGTGTCTGACCTATCTCCTTAAGATGTAAAATCTATGTCCCTATCCCAATATAAACCCAAATATGTGACTCTGACTATATTCATTATAATCTCTACCTCATGCAATGAACATGGGATGACCAAGGTAAAAGCTTCAAAAGTCTCATGGTATTGGTGAAAATTACCTAGTAACATACACGAGATGCCTTAGGTTCTATATATAATATGCCTTGTATATGAGATTCACTCAACTTCGAAATAGGAAGAATTTATAGGTTCCCAACACACCCAACATCTACTGATATCTTGATGTGTCCAATGTTATAATTAGCTCTAACTGTAGGTTTCTACTCTTTCAAGACAAAAGCAGCATAATTAATTGACACCCACATCGAGATATAACTAGAAATGAGTTTTATGAACATAACTCAAATCTATGAGGGAGGAAAAGACTATGAAATGAGTTCCAAGGGGGAATCAATGGAAGGATGAACCAACATATCATCATCCCATTTTGATCAAGGATCCCACATCACCAACGTTGGTGGTAGAGGCTTCTTTCATTTCAAATATGGGAATGCGTGGTAAGAATAATGCACTACCACCTTGATTCACACCCCAACGAAAAGTGTTGGAAAAAAATAGCTAACCATATAATAACTATATTGACTAAAAATATCATATTTTTATGATGAACATTTTTTAGAGTCATTAATTTTAATGTTTTATGAGAAAATTTTGTTAAAATTTGGATTTAACTATAAAAAAACATCAATGAAAGATTAAGTGCACATCATTTAGTAATAATAAATCCACTAATAATTTTAACATCCCTTATTAGTCTAGAATAACTATATTTTTATAATAAATAATCAAATATCATTTTGCAACTGTGGGATTAAGATAGACTTCATTAGGGTCTAGGCTCTAGATGCACATGAGTTGGCATAGGAACACAAAATCCACAAGACTTTATTAGAGGATTTTTCTATACACATATACTTTGTAGGAAAGTTAAAACCAAAATGTGGTTTTATATTCAACAAGGTGGGTGATATATATATATATGCATGCTATTCTTAAGAATAATGAATCATACATGAAAGAATTAAATGAAAACATGATAAGAATGATAGGTATGTATGAATTTGGTAATGAATTACATGTACCCAAATTCAAGGGCTATATAATTTGGATATTTATATATTTTATACCATTGGTGGGTATTCAAGAGAGACTAGATAAGGATGGTACAATATTTTACCAATAAAGCATAATTAATTGCTGAAATTTTTAAATGATGTATAAGATATAGTTTATGACAATACCTTTACTCAAATCATCATGATAAAATCGATTTGAATTATACTTTTCATGACAACATTTTATGATCATTGTATTGGATGGTTGGATGTCAAGTCTAGTTTCCTTAATGGATACCCCATGTAACAACTCTATATAACCCAAACAGAAGGTTTTATGACACTAATTAATTCCAATAAGTTATGGAAACTTCCCATATACATTTATGGATAAAATTAAGAATAGTGATCTTATAATATTTATTTGAAACAAAGAAGTACCATATACCTACAAGAGGTTAGTGGGAGTTATAGTATTTTCAAGACATATACATTGATAACATGTGGAAAATAGATGTTTTTCTTATTAGTTTTCTAAGACTAAGGAATGAATTTCTTTAATAATGACTTATAATATCAACTGGAGTTATATGGAATAAGATCTATAAATATTGATCTATGGATAGTTAAATTTTTTCATAGTACATATGTTTACCATTTGTTGAAAGATCTAGAATGGAATAATTTTGGACTGAATTGTTGAGTAAGTCATATAATATAAAATCTCTCCAAAATAACGTGCATTGGAACAAAAGGATATTATTATTAGGAATATAACTCTATATTCTTATGTTTTGGGAATATATCTCATATACCATGATATGTATTGAGAAAATTTGATATTACTTTTGTATGTTATAGGAAGTAAACATATCAAAATGAACTAGGAGAACAACATAGAATTGTATTTAAAACTATTAGATAACACCTAAGAAAGTTCAATTGGATGAGTTCATGGTAAATTGAGAAATAGGAATACTAGTTATTGAGGGGATATAACACTAGTCTTCATTCAGATTAATTTTATCTAGTATCATGATGATGTAGGGGTTATATATAAGACAAAATTAATACAATTAGTGGTTACTATATATACAAAAACTAGGTATATTACAACTTCTTATGTAGCTTAAGAAGTAGTTTAAAAAATTATTTGTTCTAATTTTAATTATACCAAAACAGTCATGAATTATAATTTTAGTCATAAACTTTTACTATGGTATTATCCAAGATGTCAATTTCATGAAAAAGAGATAATATTAACTACTAGAGAATATCACTTCTTGAGGGATTTAATCAAGTAAGTGAGGTTATATTAAGTAAATTAGCCACATAGACATGTAGCTAGACCAAAAGTAGCCACAAAATATGGTAGGTTTGACAGCTATATCCATACTTATTAGAAGCATTCATAGCATGTGAGAGAGACTAAAATTTTTTAGTAGTTGAATCTTGTTCAAGTGAGATTCTGTTGGAGTTTGTGCCCGAGAACTAATTATTGTATACTTATGATTCCCATTATATTAAAATAATTGAATTAAAATAAATTTCTTATCACATATTTATTGTTCTTCCATGTAGCATTAATGTGATAATGTCCTAGAGTACCCATCCCATTAAAAGGCCATAATAGTTCCCTGCTGTGATGAGAACCTTGAAGTACTATGATGATATTTTTAAAATCATGTCCTATAGCTAGGATAACATTATATGATTGGAAAAAGTTTTTTTTACCATTATGTTATTAATACTTGTAAGATTATGAGACTTGATATCATGAATTTCTCACTTGGCAATCTCTAAGATGAGTGATTATGAGGAAAAACCCACCCATAAGAATTCTACATTCTTACATGTCATTGGATATTCTCATCTATGAACATGTGTAATGATATTTAGACTTTAAGATTATTATTAATGAATATGATGACTCATGTACTTTGATATATTGACCAAGAATATGATAACATATATTCATGGTAAGTAGGATATGTTGAGTTTATCACAAATGATATGTCATTAATGAATAATTTAATAAAGGATTTGACCCTTACATTTAAAAAAGATGATATCTTAGCCATTTGATTGAAATGAAACCATCAAAATAAATTCCATGATTATGGTGATTGATGAGTTCATTTCATGTAATTAAAGAAATACATATCAAGAATATATATTGATGAAACAAGTATGTAATCTATTTGATGCGATATCATGAAAAAGGGATTATATTACAAAGTGAGCATTTATATGTGTTTTTAGTTATTTAAATATTATCTTCTTCTTCTATGGGTGCCTTTACATGTTTCTAGATGTTGATATTTGAATTCAGGAAAGCCCAACTAATTCCACTAAGGAAGATTCCCAGAGTGTCGCACAGTAAGTGTTTCTATTGATCTTAGTTAAATATTATTTTTATTTAACTATTGGAATAAATATTATTCTTAAGACTGATGAATAATTTTTATTTAGAATTTACTTGTCACGATTATTCAATCTCTAATTATATGTGAGTTGAATATTTAAAAAAACATTATTCACAAGACTATCAAATAAAATATTTTTTTAGTACTTTTTTTCACAAGGTAATAAATAATATTTATTTATTTAGTTATACCAATATTAAATAAATATTTATTCACAAGAATGTGAATATAATATTTATTTATTTGTTTAATGAATTATATTTATTTATTATTTGAGGTCTGTAAATGATGGGGAAGGTGGACATGATGATTCCAAAGTCTAGTGGGAATGATATACTAAATATTTTTTAAATAAATATTAATTAATCTATTGATATTTATATTATTTGTGAGACACATACACACTAAGAAAATATTATTATTAATAATAATATTAGACATGGAGTCTTCTTAGGATTAAGATATTGTTTAAGGGCCTATTTTAAATTACCAATACTCTGGCATAGCTCTATATGTAACTCATTATATCATTTGTAGAATCATGGTAAATGTGTGAAAAATATTTTTGTAGTGCACAATGCATCGTCACCCTAGATAATTATATCAACTAAGAGCATATATAGGGTTTCTCTCAAAACTTATATAATATCTCTACCAAATTCCTCTCTCTCAAGATTGAGAGAACAAAAGAGACGATCCTATATCCCGAAGGATTGTGTTGCAATCAAAGGTGACTGATGTAAGACAATTGATACCTCCACGTTAGCAACCCAGGTTCCATCATTGATGATCTAAGATTTTGGAGCACATATGTATCCACTAGAGGGATTATACTTTGGATCATCGTAGTGAAATGACCATATAACCTGAATGAGGTTTGAATGATTAGAATCTTCATTGAAGAAATAATACCAAGACTAAGGTAATTTTTGTTATTAAATTGATTATAAATTTAATGTGAAAAGATCCACTCTTTATTCTTGAATCCATTTTATATTATTTATTTATTTATATTCATCATACATAAAGATTATTTTCCATGTTATTATGGATTATCCATTAGATATTATGAAAAACAATGATTTGGAATGGGAATGACCAGCTTTCACTACACCCAAAACCTTCAAATGTCCATGAAATTTTCCTCCTAAATAAAAAATGCCTGAGATATATTCATGATTTTTTGAAATTACATTAAAAAGTTGAATTGTGAACCATGTAAATGGATGCTACTAATTTTGGTCAAACGATTCTAAAGACTATACCACTACAATTTTACAACATCCCAAAGCTATTCATTACACTGACTCAAATCAAACCATCTGAATTAACCTCCATCTATAACATCATCCTTTCAAAATGTCTATAATTTCTTGAACTGATGAACTCTCACTGAAAAACTTGAAACCTTATGATCACCATTGCCCAGTTTAACCAAGAGAAAACTAGGCTTTTTCTCCCATTGTCCTCTAGCCCTGTTTTGAATATGAAAGAGCTCATCTCTATCATATACATATTTTTTGTTTCTCCATTGATCATTTGATGATTACTTCCACAAATATCAAAACAACAAAGTCTTAATCACTATCCTTTTCAAATAACCCTGCATGGACATGAGATTTTCCACTTATAACAAAAACCCAATAATTGTATATTTCCTAAATAATTTTCTACTAAATGAGTAAAAAACCATCCTAAAATCTAAAATTGGAAAGACTCTGAAATATCCTACCCTAAATGATGAAAATTTAACTTTGCAACACATTCCTATGTTCTAAACCATTTTCCTCACAATGTATACTATCATCACCATTAGTTCTTATAAAACTCCAAATTTCTCTATATTCATCCCCCAAATATCTTTTAATAACTAAAAACCACCATGGTTATACTCTATGAAAGTTCTAAAGGCCCTTAAAAAAAATTTCTCTTGAGGGCTGGCACCAGCACCTATGAACTGCTTCTTTGGAGA
This sequence comes from Viscum album, assembly GCA_963277665.1. Taxonomy (NCBI): domain Eukaryota; kingdom Viridiplantae; phylum Streptophyta; class Magnoliopsida; order Santalales; family Viscaceae; genus Viscum; species Viscum album. The sequence goes on along the minus strand of OY728120.1, from coordinate 457,342,005 downwards.
ATGTACTTTGAAGAACCAATGGAAACAATGAGAAACCAACTCGAACCAGAAAAATTATAATTTAGAATTCCACCATATTTTTGAATAACAAATACTCCCTAGGTTTTTGAAGGGTTCACTATATATATGTTTTTTACGCCTTGCATTCGAGTTCTAGATGGACTTTAGGCAACAAAGGGTTTACAACCTCTTCTCACTCTAGTAATCAAGATGCCATTTCCTAGCCCCCATTGACATTAAATTGTTTGGAATGACTTGAAGGGAGTTCCCATCCCCTTGGGCTAGAAATGTGTGTTAGGGTATCAAGAAATAAATATTAGGAATGATTTCACTCTTGTAGTCATATAGAATAGTAGAAAATTCCACCAAGGATACAACATTACCCATCCATATATTAGACGTCCACACTATCAAAATAATCATGTAAAAAACAAATGAAACATCCAAATAGAGTAAAATATAATAATAATAATAATAAAACAACCGATTCATGATATATAATGAATATAAAATAAATAAGAATCTAGGTTTACAAGACTAATACATAACCATGAAAAATGATAAAACAAAAAGAAATATTCTAAAACCCATCTCATAGAAACCCATGATAAATAACCATGTCCCAATATTCACTATTAGTGGTCCATCCTAAACATGACTCCCACAATGACCAGACCAAGAAACCAGATAAAAAATATATGTGCTACATACCCCGAATGGTGTATCTAGGGTGTGAAAAAACATACCTCTTATAATTTCACCCAAGAGTTTATTCCATTTACTTTCAAAAGACCATTTCGTTAATGCTAGTTTGAATATAAATAAAAAATATTCCTTTTCACATGGATCTTAGATAAAACCAAATATCATGCCATAATTATTTTCACAGAACATTTTCGATTCTTTAGAAAGCGAAGGGCAGGACCAAATACCTTTTCCCAAAATACTCCTATATCACCAAAAGAGTACCCCTTATTAAAATCCATGAAAACAAGCCAAAAAACTTTTACACTATCCAAAAAATTTCTTAACCACACATTTTATGAAAAAACCATAACTTCCATTTCAGAACAGCCATTCCAAACCATTTTTGAAACCCTTTCAAAAGTGAACAAAAACCATAACTAAAAGAAAGGGAAATACATGAAAACCAATATAAATCAAACAAGATAGAGTATCCAAATGTATAAATGGTTCAAATAATCAATCAATAAGCATAGGATACTTGAAAAGTGTAAAATGGGATCCCTAAATCTCTCCTAAAAATGATTTAACATTATGGGTGACACAATAGGCTCTAACTAGAACGATACTATACTTTGTTCTCAAATTCAAAGTTCCCCTATGTTTATTTGAAAAATATGTTCTATCTAACATTTCCCTCAGGAAGTGTTGGGGATTTACTAATACCAACCCATAAGAGGTTTTGAATCTCATAGGTAACTAGTTATCTTGCACACACTGGACCATTGTAACACGCATATGTAAATTCTATTAGCTACCCATGTTACCATTATAAGTCATTGTGGATGTGAGAAAACAACATTCATACAGTTTTCAATTTCTCAAAATAAAACATTTACAACAAATCTCACCTCACCTCATACACCCTCGCAAGAAACAACCCCTTCCATAACCATGAGTAAGCATCAATAAAGATAAAAAATATAAATATTACCCCAAGGTGTCTCAATAAGTAATTTGAAATAAAATGAATGGGGAATAAATGGGAGTTTTATATTTTTAATTAAACACATTAAAAGTGAAAACTAGGAATTGAAAACATGATTTGGATGCCAAGAAATTTCATGCCACTTGAAATCTCATTTCAAAACATCATTTAATAAATTTATTAAAAAATAACTTGAAATATATTTGGGAATAAATTCAAGAAATAGTTACTTTTTAACTTAAAACCATTTAGATTTCATAAAAAACTTTCTTAATTTGAAGAAACCACTTGAAAAAACCCCCCTCTTCCTTTCATGTACCCAAACAAGATAAAAAAACCTTAAAATATCACATTAAATTTTAAAAAGACTCTTAGGAATCATTTAAAAATACTTTGATTCAAACCATGTTTTAGAAACAAAGAAAACCATTTAGATTAAATTCTTACATGTGGCATAACCAATAAAACATTTAAAAAAATCATTCCATATATCGTATATATCTTCAATTTAATAGACAATTCTTTTGAAATCATCTAATACTAAATGTAATGAAAATTAAAGGAATTTCAAAAAACACCTACCTCAAATGGAGATTTTTTTTTGAAAAATGTCTCCTTCAATGAAAAATGATCAACCAATCAAGAACACAATCTTTATAAGCCCTAGAAACCAAAACTTAAAATTTGAATCCACTAAAAACCCTATACTTGGATGAAAAACCCTAATGTTTGTGGGAGGAGGCCAATCAAATAAGAAATGGGAGGATAAGAGAATGATAAGGGAAAAAGGCCAAAGGATGGATTAAATGGGTGAAACTAACTTGAAATATATGGAGAAGGCTCAAAAATTGAAGAGTAAGAAGGGATACGAGCACCCATCATGTTTCCTTGGTTGTTTGAGTAAGTGTAGAGTAAAAAGGACATGAAAAACATAAAATTGAAGTAAGGCACTTTAATAATTTTTATAATTTTAATTATATTGGTAGATCGTAATGTTTGGTAGAATGGTTTGGAAAACCATGTGCCAAACACGTGGAATACACTATATAAACAAAATAAACTCACACAGTTTGGAAGAACATTTTACAAATCACGCGTCAACTAAGAAAAAATAGCTCTATTAAAGAACTTAAAATTCTCACACACTTGTTGAATAGTTACTACTAATCATGTGAAAGTAGTGTTCCATCACCCTTATACTAAAAATATCTCACATTTTTTCTAATAAAACTTACATGCTTAAAACTAAACCATATTATTATTTTTCAGGACAAACTACACAAGAAAAAAATGAACTAAAAAAAGACCCTACAAAAAAGGTAACCAAAACCTATAATTAACCGTAACCCTACATGGTTTTCCAAAATGGGTAGATATGTAAATACCCATGTAAAGTTAATTTTTATAGTTTACTAAAAAATTAATTGAATATTAAGAAACAAATAATATAGGAAAATTTTATAGAATTTTTAGAATTTCAAATTAAACTCTCCAAAAATTTGAATTTCCTTAAAATAATATAAAATAAGATAAAATAAATCCAATGGTGACATGAGTGTTTAATAATTCTACCTATAATTAATCTTACTTCCCCATAAAGTCACTAATAATGGTATAAGTGAAAGGATAATAATATCTTAAAATTTTATACAAGAGTTGGGAGGGTTGGGTAAAACTCAAGAAGATCCAAAAACCAAGGAAACACCAAAAAAGATCCATCCTCTATAATTCTTAAAAACAAATCCCCAAACAAACATCAAACAACATTGAGCAATAATTAAATCCATAATTATCAAAAAATAAAACTGTTAAGGAATAGATACTAAGTATAGGTCTTCCCACCGTTTAGAATTGATTTAAAATAGAAAATCAATGATGAACTCTTCTATAATGTGAGAATCACCAAGACAATTATGATTCCACAATTCCAAAAATAAAAAAATGGACACCAATGACCACATACATCCCAAAATATAGCTCAAATTATAAATATAATTTCCATATAAGAAACATAAAAAATACCAAAAAACCCAAAAAAATCTAAGGAACACAGGATGGGGTCACCCAAAATGAACCAAAACCATCAAATCCCAAGAAAACCATAGAAAAAACCATCAAGAAACATTCCTCAATAATAAAGTGATATGGGATATAACCTCATGTTACAATAATAAGTGAAAGGGGTGATCTAGTACCTCACACCCGAGCTATCCTCTCATGGTAAATGCAAAAATATCCAAAACAACACCGATTGGTGCATAAAATCAACTAGTTCCAAACTTGTCCTAGTATCCCAAAACACACAAATAGGGCCATCTAACACCCATTTCAAGAAATCAAATCCCATGCATATCCCCCACTATAACATATAACCATCAAAAATATCATCACAAGGAACAAAAGGAAAATATGGCAAGACAATAAAAAAAACAACCATTGCTCAAGAAAGAGAAACAAAAAGAGATCCCAAGTACACCCCAAACGATATCCACTCTAAAGATACAATTTCCCTCATCAATTCACAAAAGGAACCTAGGCTCCCCAACTTAGACTAAAAAAATGATAAATAACACATCATTAAAATGAACACCCACCACTCTATTTTGAGTATGGGAAAGAGATAAGAACAAAAAATGAACAATCCAAAGAGTTGAATTCAAAAATTTTAGTCAAGAACTTTCCAAGGGGAATAATTTAAATAAAATAAATGATGAACCCAACCCATTAATGTTTCCCAAATCACACCAAGCAGTCTACCAGTCAACCAAAAATGAAAACCCAAAACAACTTCATTTTTAAAAGAAGACCCCTTATAAATGAGTCCTTAAAAATCATGAAAAAGAAAAATCACATTTTAAAATGTGCTAAAATTAAAATTCCATTAATTCAAAACATTTATGTAAAATACAATTTTCATATAGTAAAACACTTCATTCCTTTTTAAAATGTTTTAAAAACAATTCACTACTTAATTTCCCTTTTTAAAATGAAAACTTTTGAAAACACACCCGAAAAAGGATCACAAATACCTTGAACATAAACCATTAAATAAAACCAAATCACTTTATGGGTTTCATAATAAAAATAACCAATTAAAAATAAAAATACCCTTAATTTTTTTTGAAACCAATTTCATTTTATAATAACATTTTATTATCCTCATTTCAAACTGAAAATAGTTTCATGAAATCATCATTTTTACAAAAAATAATAATTTCCACAATAATTACATAAAAAGGAGGAACACCAAAAATCGAAACTAAATCAAATCCACATGTTAACATACCATAAAGACCACCTTGGTTCTTTTCCTCTTTCCAAGGAACACTCAAAACGACCTAAGAATCAAGGGGTATAAATAATAAGGCCAATTGAGATTCATGACCATAATCAACTCAACCATATGGGACATCATCCAATCATGTGAAAATTACTAAAATGTTTCCATTATAATGCATTTGGTCACTGCCCAGTTTGTCAGGACAAGAAAAACCACCTCACACCACCGATCCCATTTCCTTTTTAACCCCAAAACATAACAAAAAAAATCCCAAGGTAACTCATATAAGGATAATGCATATAAAAACATCAATAAAAAAAAAGAAAAAGAAAAATTCCAAATTGAAGTCCTAAATGCCTATAGAAACTCCCGAGTAATCATAAAAGGTGGTGATTAGGAACCCAATCATGAAGAAACTCTAGAGTATTAATGACAATCTTAACTCCACTTTACCAAGACACACCACAAATAATAATATGGATTTTTCAAGAGCCCATAATTTGTTTGATGACCCAATATTTTATATAATATTTAACAAAATTAATCATATAGACCTGACACGTCACTCAAACTAGACCTCCACATGGCTCAATGTGTATTCCCATTCCCCACAGGTCGAGAATTAATTCTTGGTTATCAAAAATGAAACCTTGGGAATGATTAATCCCTTATAATCACATAAAATATAAACAAACTCCACCAAATATTAAACAGGAACTATACATATATCTTACATCCACACCATCAAAATAAACATGTAAAAAATAAACAAAACATCTAAATAGAGTAAAATACACCAATATTAATAAAACAAATAATTCATGATATAAAATGAATATAAATTGAAAAAGAATTTTGGAAAACATGACCAATACATGACCATCCCAAAAGTTAAAACAAAAAAAACCTCTACAAACCATCTCTTCTCTACTCATAACCACTCACCATGTCCCAATACCAACCATTAGTGGTCCAACCCGAGTACAGCTCCCAAAAAGGCCAAATCATGTAACCTAAGAGAAAACATAAGATCTATACAATCCGATTGTTGTGTGATAGGTATGAGAAAAACCCACCTAATAAGAGTTCAAAAATTATTTTGGTCTATTTCCTTTCAAAGGACCATTTGATTAATTCTAGTTTTAATATAAATAGAAAAATACTTTTTTCACATGCATTTTAGTTAAAACCAAATATCATGCCATAATTATTTTTACAAAAACGTTTTCCCCTTATTTAAATAGATAAGGGAGGAACCAAGAAGTTTTCCAAAACAATTCTAAATCATTGAAAGAGGATCCTTTATTAAATTATATAAAAAAAATTCAAAACCCTTTTCCTCTTTCCAAAACATTACTGAAAAACCCTTTTTAAGAATAACCCATCTCTTTCATTTCAAAACACCAATTCCAAACCCTTTTTAAAATCCTTTAAAATGTGTATAATAACCATCATTTAAACAAAGAGTAAACACATATGGTACCAAATATAAATCAAACATACAAATTTATCCAAAGGGAGAAAAAGTTACAATAAATAATCAATGGGTTGGGGATATAAAAAAAGTGTAAAATGGGATCCCATAAGTCATACTAAAAAGGGTTTAACATAATGGGTTACTCAATAGACTCTAATTATAATGATAATAATCGTGGTTCACATATTAACTAGGTTTCTATGTGTATACTAACATGATTTCCCATTCCTAATTTCCCTCAGGAAGTGTTGAGGGCTTAAAAATACAAGACCCTAGCAGGGAGAAAATATCATAGGGAATGATTCTACTAGTGAACACTAGACTAGAATAACACATATTCAGAGCTTCTATTAGCAACCAATGTTCCCTTGAATGTTCAAAGTATCAGTGAACAAAAATACATTTTAGAAAATAACTATTTTATCAAAATAAAACATTTGTATTAAATCTCACCCTACCTCCCATGCCCACATAAGAAGAAACCCATTTCACATCCATTCATAAGAATAATTACATATTGCATAATATAAATATTCATATAAGGGGACTCAATCCTTAACCGATAATCAAAAGAAATGGGATCAACCAAGGATTTCAAATTTTTATGAAAACACTTTAAAAGTGTTATTAAACATTGAAAACATGGTTGGGATGCCAATCCATTTCACACCACTTGAAATCAAATTTTAAAACACCAATTTATTCTATTTATTAAAAACATAACCCAAAATATATTTAAAAATAAATTCAAGAACCACTTCTATTTTTTACTAAAAACCATTTACATTTCAAGAACTACTTTCATAATTTGAATCGACCACTTGAAAATCACCTGTTTTCCTTTCACAGATCCAAATGGCGTAAAAAGACCTTAAACTATCAAATTAAATTTAATAAAGTCTCTTATTAATCACTTCAAATCACTTTTCATCTAGTAAATGTTTTATAAACCAATAAAACTATTTTTATTCCTTTATATCAAGTGGACCAACTAATAAAACTTTTATAAAAACCATTCCAATTATAACATTTTGTATTAATTTAACAAAAAATCATTTTAGACCATCAAGAACTATATTGAATGTTATTTACTATAAATTCACAAAAAAACCAACATATAATTAGGAAAACTATTCTAAAATTCGTCTCCTTTTATAGAGAATGATCAATCAAGAAAAAAACTCTTCATAATTCCTAAAAACCAGAAATTCAAAGTATAACCCACTATGAACCCCTATCTTCAGCTAAAAAACAATATGATTAATGGTAGAAGCCCAAGTAAAGAATAAATTAGATAATAAGATAATAACAAGGAATAATAAGGCCAAAGGAGGGCTTAACTATGAGGAAATCACTTGAAATCCATGTTGAAGGCTCAAAAATTGAAGAAGAAAAAGGGAGAGGAGCTCCCATCATGTGACCTAGGTTGGTTGAGAAAGGAAAAAGGAGACCCAAACCCTTAAAATTGATCTAAGTAACTTTATAGATTTCATATATTTAAGTTTCTATCTTGATCACATGATTTGGATGCATAGTTTAGAAAACTATTTGCTAACCATGTGGAAGCCACTGGATACAAAAATTAACTCACACATTTTGACAACACAGTTTACAAACCATGAGAAAAACTATGTTAAATAACTACAACATCTTGAATACTTTTCACAATGTTTATATTAACTGTGTGCATGTCATGTGCTATCACCCTTATGAAAAAATATATCACATAGTTATACCAAAACTCACACAATGCAAACTCAACTGTGTACTATTGATGAGATGCATGTTATGTGGCCCTCAAAAAATAATATTTTGAACTTGTATTAATACAGTAGTAGTGGACATAGGTTGTCCCTAATTGAGAGTGTGTTTTATTGTGTTTTATCTTTTTTAGTTGGTTTAGTGTGTGTAAAAATGACCAAATTTTATTTTTCTTTAAATTCAATTTTAAATAAAGTGACATAACCTTGGATATCCCCTCATCTTTCCTATTAAATTATTATTTTATTTTAACTCTTCTATTCTCTCTCAGATTATATGGAATATCACGGATCACCCTTACGTGATTGTTTTAATTTAATAAGATTAATTTAATATTAATTGTAATCTATAATATTACCTAGCCTAGGGACTGGATATGTTTGATCACCCTCAGATCAACCACTGCTCATGATATAAAGAAATAGGGGGAACCTAAGTGCCCTATGTCAAAAAACCAATGAATAAAGGAATAATAATTCAAGATGCATAGAAATAAAGAAATATCCTAATATAGAAATAGTTAAAATAATTATAGAGTGATAAATAAAAGATATTAACAATTAAAATGTTCAATTCATTAATAAGGGGTAAGGGTAATGTTCTTATGTCAACCACTATTGGATTAATGTGACATCATCATAAAATCACAACAAAATAGAAATGAAAATTATAAAATATAGAAACTCTAGTTTATCAAATAGTCATAACTACATCCCCAATCAAGTGAATAATTCTTCATTTTATAGAAAAATAATCACACTATAGAAAATTCCCACTCCATTTGTGAAAACATAAGATTCTCTTTCACCTTCTCCATTTGAAAAAAAATATTCCTCAAATTTGGTTACCAAAATCTTCTTCTTTAGTGAATCCATATGTGATGCTTGAGGGTCTATATCCCTTAATATATTTTTATTTTGAATCCTTCAGATTATTTCAAATTATACTATGATCAATCTTTATACACCTTCAAGAATAATCGACCATGATTCAATTTATTACATTATAAATTTAGTGAAAGATGATTATTTATTATCATGATCACCTGTGGAAGATATAATATAATGGACATTATACTAGTTCTGGATTCAATAAGGGAATTCTTGGGTCTTAGAGTTTGGTCTTCAATATATTTAAAGTGGTCATGTTTGAGAGAAGTTGGGATTGGTCAAAAATTGGGTCTAGAATTGTGATCATGGGCATGAGACTAGTGGTTCAAATCTAGTTTTTGGGTATGATTGGAATGAGACTTCAATCATAAATAGAAGGAATTGGTGATCACCAGGATAAAAACATGATAGGGATTTAATCAGAGTTTCACTATTGGGAACCAAGATAGAACTTCGGTTGAGGAGTTGAGATCATAATTAAGTAGATCAAGTGTTTATGATGGGTGTGTTGTGATGAAGCAATAGTGACCATGTTGATTAGCTGGGAGATTTTTGTAAGTGGAGAAATTACTTTCTAGGTGCTGATGGACCAAGTGCATAGGGGTTGGTGCGATGTAGATAGGAGTTTAAGGATGGAGTTATATTTCAACATTCATCAATGTGGAGCTCTGATAGGTTTTTATTCTGCAAAGAATGGGGATGTATATGCACAAGTTTGGGAATTTGGTCAAACACTTAGAATGATTTTTTTTACATAAATATAGATAGTGAATTGGGAATAAATGAGGCCCCATCATTTTGAACACCTATAGAAGGAACTAACTAAAACAACAAGAGATATTTAATTAATGTTCATGATGAAAATTGGATTTGGTATTCTAATGAGATTCCAGATTATAAATTGATAATAAATTCATCCAAGATGGGTCGTAGTCAGTTTTCTTCAATTTAGAACACCCATATTGGTCCCTTGGATCATAATTTCTCTTTTGATTGAGATATTTTTATCTCCTTCTCATGAATGAGGATTAGGTTGTGTGTTTTGGGAGTTTCATGATACATCTATGAGCATAGGATGAGATATTTCATTAAGGGGAGCTCTGGATTAGTAATTCTATGTTTACTAAAGTGTTTTAGGTTAGGTGTGGAATGTAATCTGAATATGGTTTCTTGGTTTACTTTACTGAGGGGAAGCAGGTTGGGTGTGTGACATGTGGATCTCATTCTCATGGTAGGTTTGTCAAATACAGAAGGTAGGTTTAAAGATAGAGGTGTTGTAGATTTATTGTCTAGGGAGTGACATGGTATGATACTTTATACTCATGGTAGGTTGAATGGGTGGGATTGCAGTCACCTGGTGTGTGGAATTGTAATATATTCAAGGGTATAAGATCTAGTGTGGTTATAGTGATGTTGCAATAGCTTGAGGATGTGGTCGAGTGTGAGACTTGTAGTCTCTTGAGATGGTACAATAAATCACACATGTTCAACCATGAATAGAAAAGTTAATTGGAGCACATAACATTAATGAGGTATAGTCGACGAGGATAGTCATGGTTGTTTTTGGAATTTAAGCTAACCGTGAGTACTCCTTATAGTTGGTTTCCAGTCTTCATGTCGTTAACTATGAATTTCTCTTGTAGTTGGTTGACAGTTTTAGATGAACCCTTACACATCCATAAAATAATTTTTTTAACTTTCTCAATATATATTTTTTAAAATAAAATATTTGAAAATTATTAATTTAATTTATTATATATTTTATAATATTTTTTTCTTATTAGGAATTTTATAATTAATAAATCAAGTGCATCAACTATTGTTAGTGTATCGACCATAGATTCATAACTCAATATAGGTTTACACCAAATTAATTTCCAAAATTGAATAAAATAATAAATAAAAAAATTAGATGCCTTTATACAATCAACTCCCTAAATTCCAAATATAAGTATGACATCGATTAATTTGAAAAATTATTAAAACATTTCAATAACAAGATTAAAGAAATTAAATCACATATTAAATTCCAAATTCATTTTTACAAGTAAAATAAAAAACTTATTCACTCAAAATAAACCAAAATATAAAAATTTAACTAATTCAAGGATTTTAGAATTGTTTAAGTGGATTTTAATAGTGAAGTACCTATAAAAATTAGTGAAATTTCACGTTTCATCACTCCCCCCCGCACACTTGTGGGAAAAAAGAATAATAATTATTTGAATAAATATGTCCTAATTAGACTTAATTACAAAAACTATGTATGTAAAAAATCATATATTGCTCTATTATTGGATTTATCATGCCTCCTATATGAATTAATCTTAGTGCCACACTTCAATTATGTCCAGGTTCCGATCTAGGTGTGAAATTGTTAGATTCAACTAGAATTATAATTTTAACCAATTTCACTTTCATTTATCCCCTTATTCTATATTTCATAAACCAAAGTTCCAATTTTTAATTCCTTGATACAATATAAATTGAATTGTTATAAATCATTTCCCCTCTTTTCATCTAGGTTCAATATTCCCCTCACATGAATGAATTCATTTTTGAAAATTAGGCACTTTATTGAATTTTTATTTTCCATGATTATAAAAAGTACTTATTAAATTTTCAAATGGATTTTATTTAATCACACACCATGTTTCTAATTTATGAGAGCTTCACTATAGGGTCAAAATTACACATTTTACTCTAGTTTCAAAGTGCATAGATAAATATATTTTGATCTGTCTCCCTGAAGTGTTTTTTTCACAAAGGTTAAGTTACCCTGAATTAAGTTCAAAATTCCAATATCCTCATGCTATGATTTCATCTCTACAAATATAATTTCACACACAATCATTTTCCTAGTTCTAATACCAAAAATTTATTAACATAATAACCAAATTCACTCAACAATCATTTAACTCTCATAATTATAGAACAAATGAACATTATCCACTCTAGCATGGTATTTTTCCTAGTTAATAAGATCATTCATATCAATTTGTCTTATCTAAAGTCACTCAAAAAAAGTGTATAAATTTTATACAAATCCTAAAAATAGATTTGTACTCTCTTTGATTTATTTTATTTTAAGTAAAAGAATCATAAAAATAACCAATTAAAAACATAAAAACCATTTAAATTGTAAGTTACTTGTCCCTCTCCCCCACAATTATATTATAGAAAATTATTGTTAATTCGAACATGATTTTATAATGAAAAATTGGTTTTAAGGATTGAGAATCCAGTCTAATACAAGGGAAAGAATCAACCAGGAAATCCTTTATTTAATGGTAGTAGGGAGGAGTTTAGAGTCCTCTATTAGTTCTTTAAAAAAATATTTATTATAATGCTTTAATTATTGGAAATTAACCTCAAAAAGTTCTATAAATTTTCTCCTTTTATCTTAACTATAATAAATAGAAATGTGTTAGTTACTATATATGGTACAATCCACTTGGAAGAAATCTTACCGTACACGAGCTTCTATTTTGATGAGGAAAATAAAAATTTATTTGAAATTCGAAAGTATATTCTATAGATGAGTCTATCATAGATAGACATTATGTTATACTTTTATATTAGGGTTTTCTTATAAAATTACCTTCTTAGTTCCTTTAGTTACATCATTTGCAAGTTCCTCTCCTACATATTTTCTAAATTCCATGTTTACTTTCTTCACAACCTAATAGGATTTATGTTATAGATAAATAGGAAAATGAAAATGTTGTCCATAAATAATTCTATAATGGGAAAAAACTAAAGGGCTTTTTATAAAATTACGTATTTCCATAATGCATCCTCTGACTTTTTACTCCAATCATTACGGGTGGGTTGCATCGTCTTCTCTATAATTTACTTAATTTCCCTTCTAGACACCTCTACTTTCCCATTTTTCTATGAGTGGTATGAATTAGAGGTATTCTGGTACACTCAATATTTTAGCATCGAGGTTTTCATTATATTTTCATAGAAGTGTGTGACTTGGTTATTTATTATGGCTCAGGGTACTCCAAATATAAAAAAATGTTTGATTTTAGAAATTCAATCATAAATTTAGAATAATCAGTTATGGAGGATTTTTCTTCAATACACTTATAAAAAAATCCTAATACAAATAAGATATAGTAGAAACCAAATTATATAGGAAAATTACCCAATAAATATGGTCTAAAGACATCAAATACATTATAAAAAATTAAGGGTTGTTGGTAAATTTCATGTCGTTTAGATACTCTGCCAGTAAGATGGATGTTTGGTCTACTCTACAAAATTTACGTGTCTTTAAAAATAAAGGACCAAAATAAACCAACATCTAACACACTCCTATTATTTCATTAAGGTCCAAAATTTCATCCATATTTAATCATATAAAAAAATAAATAACATATTTAATTTCCTCCTCTGGGATACACCTCCTCATTACATGGTCATTACAAATTTTGCATAAGGATCCTACGATTCCTAATAACTTGAAAAAAATTTATATTTGAAAGTTTGATGCTTATTAAAGAATGAGGTTAACTTTGATAAGAGAAAATAATTTACTAAATCATCATATCAGGGAACTTGGGTGAATTTGTAAAGTTTCTAACTAAAGAAGGAGTCATCAATGTTTGTCTCAGTGGGTCGTACGACCTCGGATGTGTGAGGTAATCTACTTTTGTGGTCTAAATAAAAGTTTTCATATCCCTCATTACACTTGATATCCATGTTTATTTCTTATGAAAACATCTCCCATATCACTATACTTGGATTTGAATCAACCTTATTGATCAAATAATCGAGAAGTGCATGATAATAATATATAGTTACTTTACTTCTTAACAGGTAATATTGAAATTTTTATAAAGTAACCACAATAAAAAACTCCTTTTATATTATTATATGGTTTATTTGGATAGTTTATATGGTTTAATAAGTACAGGATATCACTTTTGGGAACCCATCAAATTTTTAGGACAAAAAAACTCCCATGACACTATTTAAAGAATCACACAATATCTCAAAGGGTTTATTCTAGTTAGGTGGTTTGATTATAGGGATTGTGGTTATGCTCTATTTGATTTTATCAAAATCTATCATGTATGAATCATTAATTATGAAGTTAATTCCTTTTTGAGTAGGTTAGTTATGAAAAAATAAATCTTTTCTAAAGTCCATAAAAATCCTTATATAAAATCTATCATGGTGTAAAAAAGATCTGATTTGTCTCATAGTTGTGGGGTAAGGTAGTGTAGAAATAATATAAATTTCAGACTTATCCACTTCAATCCCATCTTTTGAAATTCTATGTCCCAAAAAATTTCCTTCACCAAGTAATGGAATTTTTCAATGTTTAAAACCAACTTTTTCTCAGTGAATATCTTTAACACATTTTCTACAGTTTCAAGACAAATCTAAAAATATGCTCTGTACACATAAAGATTTTCAAGAAATTACTCCAAGTAGATCTAAATAAAGTTCAAAAAGATTCCTACCATGTAAAATTGAAAGGTACTTTATGAATTTCATATCCTAATGGGTATCCTTCAGTAAGAAAATGTTCTGAATGAACATGTAAATTTGGTTTTTCCTAGTCCTTCAGAGCCATTGGAACTTGAAAATACCCCAATAAAGTAGTAGTGACCCATACCACCTACCCTATCTAACATTTATTCTGTAAAGTTAATGGGAGAAGTGGTCATTATAGTTCACATGGTCTAATTTATGATAGCCACTGAAAACTCTCCATCTATTCTAAATCCTTATGGGTACTAACTCATTATTCTAATTTTGTATGATTGTGTGTCTAGTTTTCTTTTGAACAATTTTAATGATACTTAAACATTGGAATTCTAAGATGGGGTATATGATTACAACACCCAAAATCTCTTATAATTTATTTTTTACAATTTTTATGAGGGTTGGGATGATACTATTTTGGTTTTGTCTCACTAGTGTAGATTAAATTTATTGAAAAATCCTATGCATACATGTGGTGGGGATAATTTATAGAATATATCCTGTTGTCTATCCTATTGGCCAAAATTTTTATTTTAGAATTAAAAATATTTGGTGTTATTTATTTGGATTTAAATTGTTTGAGATTGCAATTGAGAGTTTCTAATATTATTTTCAATAAAATAATATTTTAAGTTTCATGGTAGTGGATTTAATTTACATTTTTAGGGTTTTTATAATGATTTTTTAAAAT